>BSBN01001121.1:6503333-7131666 GCA_027924645.1 Cunninghamia lanceolata | reverse complement strand
ATCTAAAAATACTTTAAATCTCATCTTTAGAATAAATCATTTTTAGTGTTACTGGATCCCAAAGATTATAATGTCTAATATTTTTTCCATAACCCACAAAAACATGTTTGTTAGTCTTAAAATCTAGCTTAGATTATTTCTTTTTCAGCACACGAACACAAACTTCACAACCAAAGAATCTAAAATGAGAAACATATGGTCTTTTACCCATACATACCTTGTAAGGTGTTTTGTCAACTAGAGTAGAACTTGGAGATATGTTTACCAAATAATAAATGTGTATCGCTTCAACTTAAAAACATTGATCTAGTTTAACACTACTTAGCATGCTTCAAGCTCTATCCATCAAAGTTTTATTCATCTCTTTTACAACTTCATTTTACTACGGTATATATGAAGTAGTCTTTTGCCTAACAATACATGGATGTTTGTAATAACCATCAAATTCCCTAGAACAATACTCACCACCATTGTCTAACCTTGAAACCTTTACTTTCCTATCTATTGGTTTCTCTACAAATTCCTTAAATTATTTAAACTTAGGGTATATAATAGATCTATGTTTTAAAAAATAAATCCAAGTCTACCTTGAGAAGTCATAAATAAAAGTAACACTAGCAATATTTTCCAATGAAAGGAACATCCACAAGACCAAACACATCATTATGAATCACTTCCAAAACTTTTTTTCTCTTGAACTACTAGATTTAAAAGTTACTCTATATTATTTACCAAACACACAATGTTCATCGAAGTTAAAATCAATAGTATACCCAAACAAACCATCTACAATGATTTTATTAATCAAGGTGTGTATATGGAAAAATGGATTAAATCTAAACTAAATAAAACCAAAGAACCCAATAACATAAAGGAAACGAATCTAAGTAAAAGCCATTATCACAAATCAAAGATAAATGATAGCTCTTACCAAAACCTGTATTGTTCCCTTTTGGAGATATGTGGATTGCTCAATGTAGTTGCAAAGCCATGGCTGCAACAAGCAAGTATGTGCTCACGAGATCAATGTCAAAAGATCGTTATAGTGCTCAATCGACGCGTTTTGTATGCTCAAAGCTCTGTTAAGTATGCTTGAGAATACAATCGAAGAGAGAGAGGCCCAATGAAGGAGATAAGGGGGGTTTATATAGGTTTCATCAAAGATCGATCAACGGTCCAGATAATTTAGAAGAATCAACGGAGGAGATAAGTTGAGGAATGTGCAACGAATGAGAAGAAGACATGTGTCTTGCTTTCTTTTGCATGAGAGGAGTTATCAGGAATAGAAGAATAAGTTAACTGAAGAGATAAATCAATTAAAAGAATAAAGCAATCAGTTAAGTGATTTAAAACAAGAAGAAGGGATTTGCATGAGAATAGAAGATATTTTGCTTTATTAAATATAGAAATATTTAATTGATGAGCAAGAAAGCTTGAGTTATTTTAGAGATAACTCAAATTAGAAGAAAAAGCAATTTAAATAAATAATTGATTTATTTAAATTTAGAGAAGATATTTTGGAAGAAATAATTAAATAATTGGAATTATTTAATTTAGAAGATTTTAAAAGCTAATTAAATAAATAAATTTATTTAATTGTTGTGCATGATTTTGGAAGAACAGATTTTTGATTTAATTAAATAACTTAAGAATTATTTAATTTTAGATAAGAGGGAATTTGTTGAATTAATTAAATGAATGGGTTTATTTAATTAATGTAGACTTAATTTTTGGAAAGAGGATAATGATCTAATTAAATAATTAAAATTATTTAATTGTGGAAGAATATAGAGGAATTTAATTTAATTAATTAAATAAAGAGGATTTATTTAATTAATGTTGAATTTAGGAGATTTAGAAGAATTTGATGATAATTAATTAAATAATTAGATTATTTAATTAACGTTTGCAATGCAAGTGATTAGACAGATAACGGAATGCAAGTGATTTGACGACACGGTCATTTTAGGGTGTCTACATTTTGCCCCTCTTTGATGCAATGTAGCATGTAGCGTTGCGTCAAAGAAAATAATTGTTGAAGATGTAATACAATTTTTGATGCCCCAGTGTAGGTAGTTGCCCCAGTGTATGCCCCCTCGAGCGGGAAGACAGGGAAGCGACAGAGGAAAGGGGTTGATGCTCGACCAGAAGAGGACGCGACGAGGAAGAAGAAAAAGCAGAAGAAGGGCTGGGAAAGAAAAACTAAGGGCGGAGATACTATAAATAGGTCCCATGGGGACCACAATCCTCATTTGCACCCTTGGATAATCTAAATTTAGAGAGAAGAGAAATTCCAACCTAGGTGGAGTGAGTTGAGCAGCCAGCGAGGAGAGATGCCGATTCCAGCGCACAGTCATCGGGCGGAGTTGGTGCGGACCTACAGGAGGCCAACAGGAGCTCTGGCAGCGGTAAGTGATCGAAAACCCCCTTGTCATTTGTCGTTTAGGGTCGTTTAGGACTAGATTTAGGTAGGGTCAGCTATGTCAAGCAAAAGCGCTTTAGGAAGCCGCAGCGCGTTTGGTATAGGATTGTAGTGCTTTTGGCGCGCTGTAGCGCGGCTAGTAGTCGCCTGCAGTGCACTTGGTAAAACCGCGTCGCTTTTGGTGTTAGGTGTCGTGCCGCAGCGCAGTTGGGAAATCCCGCAGCGCACTTGGCTAGGCCGTGCAGCGCACTTGGCCAAGCAGGTTAGCGCAAGTGGCGAGAAGGAAAAAAAATGCGTCGCGTCTGGTATGACAGAGTGGCGCGGTTGGTAGGACAGAATGGCGCAGTTGGAAAAATAAGGCGCATTTGGTTCAAAAATCACAGCGTGGCTGGATGAACAGTATGGCGCGGTTGGTGGAGAGGGACAGTGCATTTGTATAAAACAAAGCGCTTTTGGTTTGACTAGAAGAAAAGTTAGGGGGCAAGTAGAAGAGTGAGGCTGCCAAAGAGGAAAGGGCCAGTTGGGGGTTTTTTTTTTTTTTAGGGACTGATGGTAGATAGGTTTTTGAGGGATTTGGAAAAGAAACTGACAAGTGATTTGCTATGGATGCAGAGGATTTTGCCACCACTGATGTCGCGAGAGCAACATCATGTGATAGCGCATGAGGTGGTTCAGCTTACATGGGAGGAGGACGCATTCCTAGAGCATGCGGGACTGTGGCATGTAGCACACTTGACACACATTAGGGCGAATCTCACCCTAGTGACAGCAGTCGTGGAGAGGTATCACAGCGAGACCTCGTCATTCCACTTTCTGACAGGGGCGGCTACAGTGACATTGGAGGATGTGTACCACATCCTGAGGATCTGGATAGATGGAGAGATCATGGACTTTGACCCGGCGCGGGGCGAGGCAGGCTTGGAGGAGGTCTTCTGCACAGACGACCTATGGATAGAGGATGGGGAGATCAGATGGGCAGACGTCCCGAGACTCTACGATAGGATCAGATGGATCGTGGCATCGTTGATTGGCGGCTTCCTGTGCCCGGACAGGAGATCGAGAGGACTATCAGTCGGCTGGGGGACAGTGCTATCAGGGATGTTCACCCATGGCAAACAGTATGCGTGGGGACCCTGCGTGCTAGGACAGCTGTACCATGACATGCACCATTGTGTGTACAGGAGAGGCAGGAGCCTCTCAGCAGGTGTGACGTTGTTACAGGTATGGGCGTGGGAGCACATTCCAGTCATCCGACTCATGGCGCAACGCCACCGAGACAGGGGTGAGCCATATGCATTTTTATACGACGGGGTGATGACACACCGGAGGATGGGGTCTGTGAGCTACTGGAGGCGACAGATTGACGAGATGGATATATTCATATGGAGGCCCTGGTTACTGTGCGAGGAGTGGGCTGATGAGCATGAGCAGCTCATGTACTGTAGACAGGCTTGCTATCTGTTCGGTAGACGAACAGATATGATAGAGAGATACCTACCCGAGCGAGTTCTCAGGCAGTTCGAATTGCCGCAGGGGTTACCAGTGGGGGAGGCCACTCATGCTAGGACACGGAGGGAGGTAGGAGACTGGGATGCTGAGATCCCACTGGCAACAGCATTGATAGAGGTGCAGGGACTTATCCCCGTGAGATGGGATTGGGATTCTGGGCTAGCAGACCTAGGGACACTGCCAGAGTACGATCAGTACTGGCAGACACACAGGCCTATGAGATTGACTACACCGGGTGTAGCAGGGGCAGTGGGAGAGGTGCTAGTGCTTGGAGGAGAGGCCAGGATGAGGTGGCAGGCCAGGGCAGCTAGGCAGCAGGCAGCAGGCCAGCAGGCAGGTGGAGAGGGCAGCGGCCAGCAGGCCGATGTGGAGATGGCAGAGGCAGTGGGCCCGGTCGTAGAGACTGACTTACAGAGAGCAGAGCGACTGTTGCAGGAGGAGATAGCCCGGAGGACTCGCCTAGAGCTCCAGATGGCTCGACTTAGGAGAGAGAGGGATGCAGCGCGGGCCGATGCGAGGTAGGCCGAGGCCACAGCCCAGGCACAGACACAGGCAGCCACAGCAGCACAGACAGCCCTAGCACAGGTGCAGGCGCAGCTGCAGGCATACAGACAGATGCAGGCCCAGATATAGGCACAGGCACAGGCACATGTACAGGTGCAGCCGCCAGCCGCACCAGCAGCAGATGCAGATGAGCTAGCACAGGCTAGGAGAGAGAGAGACGCAGAGGTGCAGCTGCGTTTGACAGCAGAGGCCACACTATTCAGAGTGAGGCGGGAGAGAGAGGAGGCACGCCGTGCGCTGGGTGCAGATCAGAGGACCTTGTACAGCGAGCTCATCTGAGTGCAGGGCGAGCTAGTATCAGCTGGTAGAGAGGCAGAGTACTACAGGGGCCTATATGTGGGTGCGGTGCCGGCAGCTCAGCAGGCACCGAGCTATAGAGACAGGAGCAGGTCGGGGGCCTCAGGATCTTGGAGGACAGGGCAGTCAGCGTCCTCAGTTAGAGGGCCACTTTTGCCACCGGGGGGAGGAGGAGGACCATCAGGGGGACCTCCACCGAGCACAGGGGAAGGCCAGGGGCCACAGCAGGAGGGTAGCTCCACCCACTAGGGCACATTCATTTGTATTGTATCATATTGTATCATTTTGGACAGATGCCTGTGTGCATTCTAATGTATATTTTGAGGGCTCTTGATAGCCTCGATGTACTATATTGGTGTATATTTGGATGTATACCCATTTTTGTATTATTGATGTAGACACAGAGACTTTGTATTATGATGGCCGTTACATGATATATATATATATATATATATATATATATATATATATATATATATATATATATATATATATATATATATATGATGATCTGTTCGACTCACAGTTGTTCATGCTTTTGTGTATGCATTCTTTGATGTCATGGATGTGATGATATGTATGTAGGATTATGGATTCATGTGATGACATATGTGGCTTATATGATGCTTATAGATGTATGATGATAGAGATATATGATGATATAGATGTGATGACTAGTGAAACCTGACATGTGGGTTTTGCAGATATGCACCAGAGAGGAGAACAGGAGGAGATGGAGACAGAGACTGCTGATCGATTACTGCAATGAAAGCGATATAAAGGATGTGGAAATGGATGAATGAGCTTGTTGCAATGGCTTCGCATTTGTATATAAAGAGCAATCCTTAGTTTGATATAGCACGTGGATAGTTCGCCACCGAGGTATAAAAGACCAAGGTGCAGTAATATCCGAATGCGTGGACGTTGACTCTGCAAACAAACGGTTTGAACCTAGATCCCTTAGACATAATATAACCTTGTTGGAACATGCGAATAAGCCATAGTCTTGAACATAAAATAAACTTCCATACATGCGAATGCAAGAAGAAATATTAATATGTAAGATGCTAGGGCGTAACACACACAAGATAAATAGAATGCTAAGAAAGATACTAGAGATCATTCCTCAAACATGGCACACAGAAAGCAATGACTATGCCCCCAATCCGTACTGCATCGCAACATACCAAGATTATAGATAAATCAAGGTAGTCTTGAATAGGTATGGGAATAGGGAACAAAAGATAAACCATAACACAAATTGACTGACTTACAAAGTAAACATACAGCCAACATATTCTCTTGCCAAAGAGGTTGCTCAGGATAGATTGGGTAGGAAAGATAACAGCCTTATCGTAGGAACTCTGTGTCCGTTAAAGGGGGCTATCTACCTAAGAAGACAATGTGTCACTTGCAGGAAATGCCACATGTTGCAGGAGACGCGTGTGTTGGTCTCGACAATGGAACACTTCGAAGAAGACAAGCTTGTTGATCTAGGGCTTGGTTAAGCGGTACTTAGCTGATATTGGCAATCGGTATGTAGGACAGTAGATGACTCTGGAAGGAAGCTTCTTTGCTTCAGGTGTGCGAAGGACTATTGCTTTGAAAGGATGCACTAGCTTGCTGCTTGAGTTAGTCAAGTCGAGGCGAATGGATTTTGACAAATGGAAGACTAGAAGGATGGAATGCTAATGGATTGGGACGGGTGGAGAATGATGGATTGTGTGTGCCTGAGTACTGGATACATCCTTCGTATTCCAGACTGCCTACATACCCTGTATCCACGGGATTAAGGCACACTTACAATAGAATGATGAGAATGATAAATATGTAGTTCTGGATAGAGTGATGAATGGATCAAGGTGAAAGGAGGGGATCTTATGTACCTGAGTACTGGAAACTTCCTTCGTATTCCAGACTGCCTACATACCCATATCCATGGGATCAAGGTACCTTAAGATTGAGAAGAGATGATATGTAGTTCTGGGAGATGTGATGAGGGGGGAAAAAGCGGAGAAGAGGTGATCTTATGTACCTGAGTACTGGAAACGTCCTTCATATTCCAGACTGCCTACATACCCATATCCATGGGATCAAGGTACCTTAAGATTGAAAAGATGATATGTAGTTCTGGGTGGTGAGATGATGTGGACAAGCGTTGAGAAGATAACAGCCTTATCGTAGGAACTCTGTGTCCGTTAAAGGGTGTTACCTGTGGAAGTGAGACAAGATTGAAGCATGCGTTGCGAACCACGAACAAGGAACCAATCCTAGACCAAAGCTAAGGAAAGAGTTGCCCCCATTCTGGTAGAGGAAACTGTAGGGGTGACTATCGAAGAAGACACAAAAAGACTTGACCTAGGACAAGACAGTGTTAACTGTAGACACAGATCAAGACATGGGAAGACGATGATGGACACTGACAAATTTCCAAGCTATACTAGATAGGGAGATGGAAATGCAAACAAAGTCAATGGTTTTATTATGGATGGATGGATGAGGCGCGTTGCGAACTGGACAAGGAGTGGACAGGACTCGAGAGACGATGGATGCTGACTCTATGCATAGCGCCTGTTTGCCAAGTTTTCACTATGGTACTTATCCAAGGTGCCTGTTTGCCAGGTTTTCACCAGAGGACGGATTTTTTTGGATTTTTTTTTTTTTTTTTTTTTTTTTTTTGGAATACTCTGAGGATCAGGCATAGAACTTCTTGAGATGGACACTGTTAAATGGCTCATCTAGAGGAATGCCGTCAGGTGTAGCTAAAGTATAAGCTCCTGATCCATATGCTACTGTGACAATGAAGGGACCTAACCAGTTAGGCTCAAACTTGCCCTTCTTCTCTCGATCTGCTTGATTTCTTTGATTCTCCTTAAGTACAAGATCACCAACTTGAAACCGTCTTTCTTTGATCTTTTTGTTGTAATTACGCCGGAGGCGGTTTTGATAGACATGGAGATGATTAAGTGCGGCAAGGCGCCTCTCATCTAGTAGTTCAAGCTCAGCTAATCTAGAAGTGCGATACTCGTCTCTGCCGATCAGGTCCTACATGGATACTCTGAGGGATGGGATCTCAACCTCTATAGGTAGGATGGCTTCAGAGCCAAAGACCAAGGCATATGGTGTGGCACCAGTTAGTGTTCTGATACTAGTGCGGTAGGCCCATAGGGCGGGATTGAGTTGCAAGTGCCAGTCACGACCAGCTTCATTGACCGTTTTCTTTAGGATCTTGAGAATGGTTTTATTGGAAGACTCAGCTTGGCCGTTACTCTGCGGATAGTAGGGAGTTGAAAAGTGATGTTGGATATTGTATTGTATGCATAAAGCACAGACATCTTGGTTCTTGAATGGTCTCCCATTATCAGTGACAATGGCTTGGGGAATACCATACCAGCATATGAGGTAGTTTAGGATAAACTTGGCTATTTGTTTACCGGTGATATAGGTCATAGGAATGGCTTCCACCCACTTCGTGAAATACTCAGTGGCGGTAATGATAAACTTGTGGCCATTTGAGGAGGAAGGGTGGATTTGTCCTACGAGGTCGAGACCCCATTGAGAAAAAGGCCATGGAGTTGTCACAGGTTGTAATTCATGAGCTGGTGCGTGAATCAAATCTCCATGCTGCTGACATTGTAGACACTTCTTAGTAAACTGTGTAGCATCTTGCTCTATTGTAGGCCAGTAATAACCTGTTCTGAGTATCTTCTTAGCAAGATTAGGATCAGTAGAATGTGCACCACAGACACCTTCGTGTATGTCTCGTAAGGTAGCTTCGGCTTCTTCCGCATTAAGACATCGTAAGAGGATACCATTGAGACTCCGGCGATATAGTGTATCACCCAGAATGATGTAACGAGAGGATCGACGGATAAAGGTTTTTCGTTGGGTGGAGGATAGGTCAGGAGGAAAGGTTTTGTTCTTGAGGTATTCATAGATATCTTCGTACCATGGGGAATTGGGACCAACAAGTTCGCAGATGATTTCAGTAACAGGAACATCGACGGCTGGTATCAACAATTGCTTGATCAAGAATTCACACTTTTGTGTATTAGCAGGCATGTCAATCAGTGACCCTACAGAAGCCATAGAATCTGTAGCTTTGTTATGCTCTCTTGGAATTTGCTCAAATGTGATGGTAGAAAAATGTGGTTTGTAGGCATCCACTAGTTGCTTGTAGGGGACCAACTTTTCATCCTTTGTTTGGTACTCATCTGTGACTTGGCGAATGACTAGCTGTGAGTCTCCATATACTTGTAATTCTGTGATGTCCCATTGAACTGCTGTATTGAGACCTATAAGGAGTGCTTCATACTCAGCTATGTTGTTGGTGCAAGGGAATGCAAGCCGATATGATTTTGGAATGTAGTCATTCTGAGGTGTAACAAATAAGATGCCGGCTCCCGATCCATGCTGTGTGTAAGAACCGTCAAAGTACAACTTCCACATTATGGAGGTAGTAAGAGTGAAGAGATTCTCATAAGGAAAGTCTGCTACCATAGGATGTGTATCTTTCATAGGTGCATCTGCTAGTTGATCCACGAGGGCTTGTCCTTTGATTGCTTTACGATCCATGTACTCAATATCGAACTCACTAAGGATCATAACCCATTTAGCTAGTCTGCCTGTGAGAGCTGCTTTTGCTAGTAGATACTTCAAGGGATCAATCTTGGCTATTAGATTTGTGTGTTGGTTCAGCATGTAATGCCACAACTTTTGGGAGGCAAACACTACTGCTAAACAAGCCCTTTCCATTGGTGAATAATTGAGCTCATATCCCACCAAGGTTCTACTGATGTAATAAATTGCATGCTCCTTTCCTGTGTCATCATTCTGTGCTAGCAGAGCCCCTAGGGCTGACTTTGTAGTGGAGATGTATAAGATCAAAGGTATGTCTGCAACTAGTGGAACCAATACAGGAGGTGTAGCTAGATACTCTTTAAGTTGATCAAACGCTGCCTGACACTTGTTGTCCCATCGAAATGAGACATCCTTTAGGAGTAAGTGTTGAAAGGGTTGACATTTATCTGCTAGCTGTGAGATGAAACGCCTGATGGACTGCAACCTTCCCTGGAGGCTCCTTAATGCTTTTAGGTTCTTTGGTGGAGGCATCTCCACTATAGCCTTTACTTTTGCTGGATCTACTTCGATGCCTCTACGAGATACGATGTATCCCAATAGCTTTCCTGATGTTACACCGAATACACACTTCTTTGGATTGAGTCTTACTTGGTATTTTTTCAGCCTGTCAAAGATCTGTCCTAAGACCTGTATGTGATCCACTCTAGAAGATTTAGCCAATATATCATCAACATAGTCTTCCATGATGTGATGAAAGAGGTCATGAAATATCACTGTCATTGCTCGCTGATAGGTTGCTCCTGCATTCTTCAGACCAAACGGCATGACACACCAACAATAATTGCCCCAAGGACAAGTAAAGGTTGTTTTATGTTGGTCTTCTTCAGCTATCCTTATCTGATTGTAACCCGAAAATCCGTCCATGAGAGAAAGCATCTTGTGACCTGCTGTCAAGTCCACTATAATGTCAATGTTTGGTAGTGGAAAGTCATCTTTAGGACATGCCTTATTGAGATCTCTGAAATCATTACACATGCGGATGCGCCCATTAGGTTTAGACATAGGTACAATGTTTGAGACCCAATCTGAATAGTCAATAGGTCGTATGAACTTTGCGTCTAACAGCTTTTGTATTTCCACCTTCACCAAGAGAGCTATCTGTGGGTGCATTTTTCTCAACTTCTGTTTGACTGGTTTCACTTTGGGATCAACTGTGAGATAATGAACTACCAACTTAGGGTCTAGCCCTGGCATATCTGCATAGGTCCATGCAAAGTTGATGGTTCGTTGCAAGAAGAAGTTGTTAAGATTTCTGTGCTCTGTGTCAGATAATGATGCCGCTAGGAATGTGGTCTTTGGATTCTGTTCTGTGCCAAGATTTATTTCTGTAGAATCTTCCACTAAGAGAGCTGATTTCTCTTGATACTTAGATGGTAAGGGAAGGTCAAATCCTCCATCCTCAGGTGCCACAGTTGGGTTTTCACCTTTGGATACGTCCTTTATTTTTACTATTTTATGATCAGGAGGTGCCACAGTGTGGTTTTCACCTAGAGATCTTTCTTTATTTGCACTTTTGCGACTGGAGGATTTGGCATTCTCACCAAAGTAAGTCGTGGGCTCTAGTTCCATTACAAAACCTGCCTTGTGATCGCCAAGAGGGATACCTTCTCGAAGTCCCATGAACTCAGCTAGAGCTTCGTCATTCTGAAATACATCTATAACGGGGGCCCCTTGTTGGTCCCAATCGATAAGTTCAGGGTAGACAAGCGTGACATTCTGGGTGCTGGTGGTGGAAGTTAAGGATACAGAGGATAGTGTAAAGATGGAGGATTCAGCGAATAGATTGGTCATGTGGAGGGAGGAGTCATCGGTGATATCCTCTGTAGACGTCGTATCGGCGGGAAAAGTGTCAGCTACCTCGTCGAGGATATACTCGATGTCCGAGGCGCGTGGTACCTTCTTACCAAATCCTAATCCTTTCTTGTCTAGCTTCTTTGTTACCACAATGGGCTCCATAGTGCCTTGATTCTGTTTCCCAAGGCCACCTTTGCCTTTATAGCCCATGTTTTTCACTATCCTTAAGCCATTGCCATATTGCTTGACTGGTATCGTGACTGGTTCTTTCTCCTTGTAGAGCCAAGAAAAGATGTCCTCAATGGTTTCCTCTTCCAATAACCGTCCATGTTGGAATTGGGTTAGGAATGTTGGGGGAGGAATAGTTTCTTTTTTGGTAACTTTGGCAATGGGTGGTTGGCCGTAAGACTTGGGAGATAGAGGCATCCGCCCTACACAACAAGATTCGGAGATATCATAAGTGCCAAAGCCTATATCTCGGACGCGTGCTGTGATTTTGGGGAGGGGTGTAGGCTCACTTGTAGAGGCTTGCGTGAGAGTTTCAGGGTCAACATAGAGAGGGGATTCAAGGGCTTTGTCATTTTTAGGCACTTGGTTGCAATTCTTATAGCTTCCTTGCAAGACACGGCAAAATTCAAAAGGATTAGGATCTCCTGGGATGGTGATTTTCGTACCATTGTATGGGAACTTTAGAGACTGATGGTACGTGGAGGGAACAACTTTCATTGCATGGATCCATGGGCGGCCTAGGATAATGTTGTAAGGCAGCTCAATATCAAGAACTTGACACCTAGTTTCAAGCATAATGGGGCCCAGTTGTATAGGCAAGTGAATAACACCTTCTGAACGGCGTTCTGCATCATCATATCCCTTGATTGTAATACTATGATCAGTGTTGACGTGATCCTCAGAGTATCCCAATTGCTTTAGTAACTTTAAAGAACAGATGTTGAGACCAGCACCACCATCTATGAGTATACGTTTGATTTTGCGCTTATGGATGAGAACTTCAATATGAAGGGCATCGTTATGACAAGGATCATGGGAGGGGAGGTCTTTCTTAGAGAAGACCACGTTGTAAGGTGAAGCAATATTACCCACTATAGCTTGGAAATCTGTGATTGCTATGTTGTTAGGAACAGAAGACTCTTGGAGGGCTTTTTCTAGCACCACTCTATGTGCAGGTGATGACCACAGAAGGTCCAAAATAGAGATCTGTGTTGGTGTTCTCCCTAGATGTTCGACAAGATTATAATTAGACTGAACCGGAATCCTAGGTGTAGGTGCACGGATGGTGACATGACCTCGATGAGTAGTAACAGCATAATCCGTAGATTTGCCTTTGATGGTGAGAGTAGACACTCGACTCTCTTCAAAACGACCGACAATGGAATCGAAAGACGTGGAAGCGTGATTGATACCTTTACCTCTATCCTAAGGAGGAGGTGGACCGTGATGAGGGAATGGTTCTTTGTACATATCGAGATCCTTGTTCGTGTGTTGCGCTGGTGATTCATCCTCAAAAGTGATTTGATTACCGTCGATGAGGTTTTGGATGAGGTGCTTAAGCTTCATGCAAGCCGCAGTTCGATGACCTTTGCTCCTATGGAACTCACAATACTCATTGTCTCTGTAACGTGTAGTTTTGTAGACAGGTTCTCCATATGGGGGAGCATCAGGTAGTGTGATGAGCCCTTTCTGCAAAGCTTGCTGTAAGACTGATTCGATGGGCACTCCCAAAGGAGTAAATTGACGTCGCGGAGGGTAATCTTGTTGGGGCCGCTCTTGTTGTCGTTGCTGTTGGTTGGGATAAGGCTGCCTTTGTTGCTGCTGTTGTTGGGGTGGAGCTTGACTTGGTTTGGAGAGTTGCAGCGGTGTTTGCAACGTTTGGACATGCTTAGTATCGACCACCCTGTCATTGACCATGTTTTTGTTCTTGTTCCAATATTTGGGCTTATCGTTCGACTATTGATGAGGAGTACTATCTTTCGTCTCTTTAAAGATTTTGACCACACCCTTAGCAATGAGGGCCTTCTCAATGTTGATACCCTTGTATGTGATTTCATCGAAGGTTGTAGCACTAAGAATTTGCAAATGGAAACCTAACTCTTGGTTGAGGTTCTGTACAAATATGCTAACAAGCTGTTTCTCCGAAATCTTGAAAGGGAATTTACTAGCCATTTGTCTCCATCGTTGAAGGAAAGAAATGAAAGTTTCCCCATTTTTCTGTTTATTGTTACATAGGTCGGTCATGGAAATCTCATGCTCTGCGTTGTAAGAAAAATGGGTGGCAAACTTCTCTGCTAGCTCATTGAAAGACTTGATACCCGTAGGTAAGTGTGAGAACCATTCTATTGCTTGACCTCCAAGACTGTGAGGAAAAAGACACATAAGATATGTGTCGTTGTGAGAGACCTCGAAGCAAGCAAGATAGAATTCCCTAAGATGGTCTTTAGGGTCACCTTTTCCTTTGTACTTATCGAACTTGGGAATAGTGAAATTTTGAGGAAAAGGGATCATTGGTAATGACCGATCAAAAGGGTAAAGACACACTTCCTCCAACGAGAAGGTCTTTTTGGTGTGGCCAAACGTAAGATCAGATAGCTCCTGTTGCACCTCCGCAATCTTTAGTTCCATAGTCGTGGGAGGGGTTGGTGACATCTCCTGTTGTCCAAAAAGCGGTTGGTGTTGCCCATATGGAAGATTATAGTGTAAGCCATGCGTACTAGTATTATAAGGGTCGTAAGATTGATTGGGATTGTATGGATTGTACGATTGGTTGAGATTGGTTTGGAATTGGAGGTTTTGATTAGGCAGAGGTGGAGGTGGCGCTAGGTAAGAATGTTGGCTTTGCGACGGTTGAAGAAAAGTATTGGGGGGAGGAAAGCTAAAGTGCGTTTGATTAGGTTGTGATGGTGGCACATAGCTTTGGGAAACCTGATGTTGGGAATGTTGAGAGTGGCTAGGCAATGTATGAAAGAAGTTGAGCGAGGATGAACGTTGTGGAGGAGGAACATAGTTAGAAGTGATTTGCGACGGTTGGGGTTGATTGAAGATGGGAGTAGAAGAATGTTGTGGTTGGGGCTGCGTGAGGACGAGAGTAGAAGAATGTTATGGTTGGGGCTGCGTGACTCTAATTGGTTGAGAGACATGCAGGTGTGATGATATAGGAGGTGGTATTTGTTGAGACCCTTGTTGCATGGCTACATAAGTGTTTCCCAGATTGTAATTGGGTGGGAAACCTATGCATGATGGGGTAACCAAGATTCTGCTTGCGCTTGGGGTGGACACTTTAGGAGGTGGTTGCACATTCGATTGAGCTAAGGTGGCTTGCTTAGCTAACTCTGCTTGATGTTGGAGAGTTTCTTGTTGGTTTTGATAGACCTCCATAGGAGTCAAAAGCGGTGATATGGGCCTCTCCTCTGTTGGATTTTGGAAAAGGGGATTCCTATACTGCGAGCCTTGAGTAGGTAAGGGCGTAGTCACCGTGGACATGGTTTGCACCGCTTGTATGGTTTCTTGGGTGTTGGTGCTCTCCTTGAGAGTGGACACATCAAAATCCTGAGGTAACTTGGCACCTTGCCTTGCAAGCAAGCAAAAGAAATGATCCTGGTTCTCACTAAGGATTTTATCAAAGGCAGCTATAGCTCTAGGATCTTGTATAAATTCATCAAGATCTTGCCCATCTTCTTGAGAGGATTGACCTATTTCAAAGTGTCGCTCTTCTTGAGATGGGGTTTGATCTACGATATAACCTTGTGGGACAAAATTCGGAGGCAAGCCTGTGGTATACTGAGGTGCATTTAGCAAAGGGGTTCTATCCTCATGAGGATTGCTTGGTTTATCTATGTGCAGGATGTTTGGAAAGCTGATTGGTTTTGTCGCGGGTGTGCTAAGAGTCACCTTGGGAGTAATGTTGAGACGACCTGATTATGGTGTGCGAGGGGGTGACTTGTGCTTCTTAGGGACAACTTGCCTAGACTTCATGGTTTGCTGTAGCCTAGTGGTGACCATGGGATACACTTGGACACAATGTAATGCTGGGAATCTGTGAGATGCTTTGAAGAAATAGACAAACTCTGATGCACAAAGTACTGGACCAAAGGCGCTATACTGTTTGACCAAAGGCGCAGGACTGTGCTACCAAAAGCGTGCTATTGTGGGCTAGAGGTGACGGACTGAGCTACCAATAGTGAGTTACTGCTATGCCAAAGGTGAGCTACAGTGACCAAAAGTGAGCTACTGTTATACCAAGGGCGCTGAAGTAGAGTTTTGCCAGAGGCGGGTTACTGCTGTACCAAAGGCGATCTACTGTACTACCAAAGGCGAGCTGCTGTAATACCAGGGGCACTGAAGTAGTGTCTGATGTTTTTCAAAGGCAAAATTTTTCTATTTCTGATTGGATTGGTTTGGCAAGAGAAAACACAGCAAACAAGTGGTCAAAAAACGACACAAGGACTGACACAACAGATAGTGTATGTTCAAGGCTCCAAACAAGCCCAATGTTTCCACAGGTCTAATACAGTTGCAATCAATAACAAGCACTTTTTATCCCTAGAGACAAGGTTTCATTGCAGTAGATCAACTCACAGCTTAATACTCCGTCGATAAAAATATCATTCCATAAAGGTGTCGGATATTTAGTATCTTTGCGAGAGATGATAGGTAGGGATATCTCACCCTCCCCTTGGAAAGCTCAAGTAGGTCACAAGAGCTTTATGTCAAAGGGAATACTATCTCTTCTCAAGGGAGCCAATGGTGAGTATCTTAAGGGTTTAAATCGATTTCCCTTGCACTGATGATTACCGCAATGTTCGGAGGTAGGTCGAGTAGTCTCTATCTAAATTGGTTCTTAGTGACTTTGAGGGACCAACGCCTTATGAGCAATGCGACAAGCTACTAAAAGCTTTAACCAATCCTACTAAGAGTTTCAAACACTTCGCTCAATGTGAAAATCGTTTCCACAAAGAGCTAGTACACCTCTTTTCAGTTTGGCACCACAAGGTAAGGCTGACGTCGGTTAGGACTTGGCTTTCGCCTTATCCCTCTTATATAGCAGTTCAAAGGAAAACTCCGCTTAGGGTCGTCCCTTTTGGATGAATCGCAATCCAAAAGCAGGCCCTTCTAAAGGAAGTACAAAAAAGTAAAAGCAAGCACGTCAAACAAAGGTTCAATTGTCCCGTTATAAGAAAAATAAGGTGCCACTAAGCTATGCACACACACGATTGTAGTTGTAAATTGTCCCTTATGAAATGAAGTGTTTGGCATTCATGTCCATTGTCCTTTAGAAAATTGAGGTGTTTGTTCATACATGTCCATTGTCCCTTAAGAAATGCAGTATATTCCTAAGACTTAGATTGCAAGAAAAGATTTGTTCAATTATCCTTTTAAGCACGCAATGTGTTTCTAAGACTTAGTGAGATAAATCAAAAAGAGGTCTCCAACGCTCGTCCTGCATGAACATATTAAGAAAACACCTATTGGCTCTGTGTGAGTAATAAGAAGCTGCAACAAGTGAGTTAGTTCCACCAAAAATTCACAAGTTAGCAAAAAATCAATTTTAACCAAAAGCGCTGCACAATCTTACCAGAAGCGACGTACTATATTCCAAGAGCGCTGTATTGCGGACCAGAAGCGCTGTAGAATATAACCAGAGGCGCAACAAATTAACCGGAAGCGCTTCACTGTGTTTTCCAAGGCGCTGTGATGCAGACCAGAAGCGTAATACAATAATACCAAAAGCGCTGAAGAATAGCCGGAAGCATGGAACTGTGTTACCAAAAGCGTGAGAGAATATAACAAAAAGCGCCGCGCTGTCTCAGATCACAAAGAGGGGAACTTTTTCAAAATAATCAGATCTAAAGAAAAATTCCATGATTGATTCACTGTTCTGAGAAGTGGTAGCTGAGAGATCTGTGTTCTACAATCGTTAAAGAACTCAAAAAGCTGTAACAACACCAAGGATTAACACAATAGTCGAAGGTACTTCTAAATAAATCAGCTTAGGATGTCCAACAAGAAAAATAGGTTTATCTGACAAATACAACAGCTTGTCATATAAAGCAATAAGATGGATGGTGTAAAAATCCTGTAAAATAGTGAACAAGGTCAGAACCCTAATCAAGCCAAAAGCACTGTAGAATACTATCGGGAGCGCCATTCTGTCAGGCCAATAGCGCTGCTCTGCGCTGCCGAAAGCGCTGCAGAAGCTCAAAAGCGCCGTACTGTGTCTGCAGAAGCGCTCAAAGATCCTACCAGAAGCGCTGTGGGGTGTCGTTTGCGCTGTGCCGTACTATGACTTCCAAAAAACAAATTTCTCAAAGAAACAAAGGGATTAGTGGGTCCCACCGGGCGTGCCAGAATGTGTATATGGAAAAATGGATTAAATCTAAACTAAATAAAACCAAAGAACCCAATAACATAAAGGAAACGAATCTAAGTAAAAGCCATTATCACAAATCAAAGACAAATGATAGCTCTTACCAAAACCTGTATTGTTCCCTTTTGGAGATATGTGGATTGCTCAATGTAGTTGCAAAGCCATGGCTGCAACAAGCAAGTATGTGCTCACAAGATCAATGTCAAAAGATCGTTATAGTGCTCAATCGACGCGTTTTGTATGCTCAAAGCTCTGTTAAGTATGCTTGAGAATACAATCGAAGAGAGAGAGGCCCAATGAAGGAGATGAGGGGGGTTTATATAGGTTTCATCAAAGATCGATCAACGGTCCAGATAATTCAGAAGAATCAATGGAGGAGATAAGTTGAGGAATGTGCAACGAATGAGAAGAAGACATGTGTCTTGCTTTCTTTTGCATGAGAGGAGTTATCAGGAATAGAAGAATAAGTTAACTGAAGAGATAAATCAATTAAAAGAATAAAGCAATCAGTTAAGTGATTTAAAACAAGAAGGGATTTGCATGAGAATAGAAGATATTTTGCTTTATTAAATATAGAAATATTTAATTGATGAGCAAGAAAGCTTGAGTTATTTTAGAGATAACTCAAATTAGAAGAAAAAACAATTTAAATAAATAATTGATTTATTTAAATTTAGAGAAGATATTTTGGAAGAAATAATTAAATAATTGGAATTATTTAATTTAGAAGATTTTAAAAGCTAATTAAATAAATAAATTTATTTAATTGTTGTGCATGATTTTGGAAGAACAGATTTTTGATTTAATTAAATAATTTAAGAATTATTTAATTTTAGATAAGAGGGAATTTGTTGAATTAATTAAATGAATGGGTTTATTTAATTAATGTAGACTTAATTTTTGGAAAGAGGATAATGATCTAATTAAATAATTAAAATTATTTAATTGTGGAAGAATATAGAGGAATTTAATTTAATTAATTAAATAAAGAGGATTTATTTAATTAATGTTGAATTTAGGAGATTTAGAAGAATTTGATGATAATTAATTAAATAATTAGATTATTTAATTAACGTTTGCAATGCAAGTGATTAGACAGATAACGGAATGCAAGTGATTTGACGACACGGTCATTTTAGGGTGTCTACACAAGGTTTTAACACTCTTTTCACCAATGTGACCCATTCTATGATGCCACAATTTACAAGAATCAAAGTTTTTTAGTTACATTCACACAGAGTTACAAAAAAGTGATGCTTCCAATTTGATCTGGGTTCCACATTGTGTGCCCCTATCCAATACTAAGTTTCCTCTATCCAATCTACAACCACTCTTCTCATAAGGAGTAGTTCTTTGCTTATAAGCATGTGATAGTGGGGAGGTGTTCCTTGGTAATAATAACACTCACAATATAGTTGGTTGGGGAAAGACAAAACTAATAATCAATGATAAGGGAGTGGGAACTCACACTGATGTATTGTACATTTCAAGACTTGCAATAAATTTGATTTATATTTTTAAAATGTGATTTTGGTGTGTATGTTACTTTTTGTTTAAAGTAAAGGTTTAAAAATCATGATGAAAAAATGAAGCCAAATTGAATAGTTGTATATTTAAAAAAAATAATATTAAACAATATCATTGTTTATATATTTTAAGATATATTATATTTATATCAAATATAAATGTAATTATATATATATATAGACAATTTAATATTATATAAGATAAATATAAATAACAGTAATGATAATATAAATATATATTATTATTATATATTATAATATATAATAATAAATATAATTATTACTATGAATATAAATATTAACTTAATTATTATTACGTTTGATTGACCAGATATATTATATTATAAAATAAATATAAATAATCATTATATTCTATTATGGCATTATTATCATAGATATTCACAAAAAGTAAATAACATAATATTAATATAAACTTAATTGTTAATATAAGAGATATAAATAAAAATATTAATATTATTCTAATATGAGACACCAGCAATGATATTGTAGCAAGCCTAAAGACTACTCAGCAAATTGATCGCTGACTGAGCATTGACTTATTAATAGTTAGTAAGAGGCAGCATAAACAAATGCAAAAGCTGTGATTCCTATATTATTAATACAAGACAATACTAAGGACTGTGATTAGTAAGTGGAAGGGTGCGATCAGAGAGTAGACACAACTACTCATCAAAAGACACCATCATAAGGATATAAAGGCAAGTATAGTAAACAGAATGTTTGGAAGGAAGGAGATATACTTCATATTAGAGCAGACATAAGTGAGTTATATAAATAAGTTGAAATGTGGAAGGGAAGAGGACATTATTTATGAGTTTGTAAGAATATATATATATTCAGAGAGGGAAGGAATTCATGAATACGGTTGGGTTTTATATGTATATATATTTCAGACATGGAGACCTGCCATAGATATATAATGGAGACATCCAAAAAGGGAAGAAATGTATAGTGTAATTTAAGGAAATGTAATATACAATCAAGAGGGGTAAAAAGAATAATCTGATGAAGAAATACACTTCTGAGTTGAAGGAGGGAGAGTAATGTGTGGAATGAAGATAAATCAAATACACCAGCAGAGATATAGTATGTAGAATTTGTATTGAGTCTATCGATAGATCTATGAAGACTATGAGAAGAGTATGATTGTCGTTAGTTCATGCACATTATCATTTGTATGTCACCTTCATAATTCATTATGCATGGCTGATATGATTGTTTGCAACTTTGAGTATGATTAGTTATTATGCATTAATGTGGATTCTTGTATGAATGTCATGATTTCTATGATGAAGGAATTGAGGACCTACAAGGAAGGGAAACAGCATTGGGATCATCCTCTAAGTACGCCACCCCATGGTAAATGGCTGAGGCCTGCCACATGTGGGCCAAGGGGGCATGAGAGGCTGCCCTTAGGCTTAGAGGGAATGATTTTCGGGACACCCTGCTGTAGCTGCACCCCTAACCTTCCATCATGGAAATTAATTGAGTCATAAGAAGAAGCAGAATGGTTCTGATAAGGGGAACGGTGATAGGATGCCTCACTAGGCACCCCACCCCATATGGATGGCAAGAGGCCACATGGGGCCAAGAGGGGTGAAGCACTCGCTCTTGGGCCTAGGGTAGAGGGTTTCTTGGGCACCTTATCAAACCATTTTGTTCCAGGAATTAGAAACCCTAACCCTTGACTTGTGGGATTTGAATTTTTAGGGTAAAATTAGTATTGTTCCAATTGGGGACATTACATGGTAGGAAGTATCTGAATCAATTAACCAAAAAATACCACTAGAAATATTAGCTAAATAAAAATGCATTAGTAGATTCATCATTAAAGGATATGTTAGTAGAGGAATCATCAACATTCTTTTTCTTATTCTTACATACCTCAACGTGTTCCCAATTTCCATAGTTCCAACATCTCAACCTACTGTTACTAGGGGTTTTAGATCTACCCTTGGATTTAGATCTATCTTTTCACTTATCCTTTCCTCCTTTTTGCTTATCACCACCATTTGCCTTGGGTCTACCCTGCACATGCAATTCCTCCTTTGAACAATCATGCATAGAATTTCTTGTCATCTCCTCACTGAGAAAAGTTGCAACAAGGGCATCCATCGTAGGATCAGTAGTAGAACCATTGAGTGCAACAATTAGATTTCCCAAGATCCAAGCAATGAGTAGAGAAACAAGATACATTTATCATCTTATTCAATCTTAACATCAATTGATCCTAACTAAGACAAAATTAAATTAAAAGATTTAATGTGTTCTAAAACTAAGTCTCCTTCTTTCATTTTTAATGAATACATTTTCTTTTTAAGGTACTTGTTAATAGGACTATTGGTTTGATATATTTCTGTTATTCTCTTCCATAAAAGAAATGTGGTAGTTTCACTAGAAACATTCAAGAGAATAGAATTGGAAAGGCACAACCTTATTGTACATTGAGTTTTTTTATCTAACCTTATCTAGTATTCATTTGACATACCTATGGGTTTGTTTTCATCTACCACTGCTTTCCACTATTCCCTTTCTTCCAAGAGATCCTTCATCTTCAAATTCTAAAGTTCAAAGCTCGTGTCATTAAACTTATTGATATTCGTACAAGATGTGTTGGCCATGATCTCTACCACTAGAATTTGAACTATACAAAAAACATAAAAGATCCCACTACAAGAAAAAATCCCAATGACACTCCAAAAAGAGGTCCCTCTCCTTAATCAAGCCAAATTCATTTGGATAATAAATGTTGATAAACCAAATGAAAATGTAACAAAAATATTTGATCCCTAGTGCTTAAAAATTCATTAATAATGATAGAACATGAATGTAAATAGAAATAATAGTGCAATAATAAAGAATATGCAAACCACAAGAATACCAATATACACGGGGAAAACCCTTTGAGATAAAAACTCAACCACCAAAGAGAATACAAACTTGAATTAATCTTAAATATAGAATACATCAACACAACTCGCCCCTTTAGTCCAACAACATTCTGACAACATAACAACATAACCTATAAAACCATACAAATTACTGTCCCATGCCTTCAATTTATAAGCAAATGTAATCCAAGAAACCATAAATGTTTTTTAGTACAATAGACTCAAATGATGAGCCATGTAATCAACATACTTGAAAGAGATCTCATGACATGTGTCCAAGAGTTACAAGCATATTTATAGAAGCTTCAAGACCTTTCTCATGAACTTGGTCATCCAACTTCAATAGAGAACAAAAATAACCTACTAGAGGATAAAATAACTACTCAAGTACAAAAAGACAATCAACTTCTTACACATCGTCAAAGTTATTTTCTTACTCCTCTTACAATGTTATAGATACTTCTTATACATCTTAAAACACCGTAATTTGTCATAGATTCCCTTCCACTTCATGCCAAGTGTCCAATAATGTCTTAGAATGCTTCCTCCCTCACAAACATATTCCAAGTCATCTACAAAATAATAATCAAGTATAAATACCCACAACCTCACGTGGGCATCCAAGTTGGCCCTCTTCATGATCCTTGGAGATGTACACATAATTAACCAACCATTAAATAAATAAATTATATATTCTAAGGATTGTAAGGTAAATATCACACCTAGTCCTAACAAGTTTGTCTATAATTATGGTAAAATTATAGCCCTTTTATAACACTACCCAAAAATAATTTCTTTGTTCTAATTGAAGACATTGATTTAACATTCATTGCACTCAAATCCACTATGTGTTCCACTCTAGTTTTGGCCACACCATGTTTTCACAAACCATTTGTTTTGGAATGTGATGCCTTAGGTAGAAGTATGGGTGTCATTTCAATGTAAGAAGGTCGACCCCTAACCTACACTAGCAAGCAATTAACAAGGTATAATTTGGCTAAATCCACATATGAAAAAGAGATGATGGGTATCCTCTATGTTGTTTAACCATGACATCCACCTCTCGAGAAGAAAAATTCTAAATAAAAATAGATCATCATAGTTTGAAATATGTTTTTGCAACAAAGAGTGTCCTCCAAACAACACAAGTGAGTTACTAAAATGCAAGGTAATGATTATGAGATTATCTATAAGAAGGGAAAGGAAAATGTTGTGGTTGATGCACTCTCACACTAATATGAAAAGAGAGGAACATTGTTTTCTTTTTAAGTACTAATACCCTCTTGGATGGAAGAGATTCGTTAGGAATAAGTAGTTAACCTAAAAATATAGGATACCATCTATCTGTTAGAACAAGAACCTTAAGTTGAGTTAGGGTTATAATTGAAGGGACAAGTATTCAAATATCATGTTTGTGTTTATATATGTCCCAAATCAAGCCTTAATTACTAATGGAACTTCATTTCTCATCCTACTATAGGTCACTCAATTGTTTTTTGAAGACATATGAGAGTCAAAAAATTTTCTTTTGGGATGGCCTTAAGTAGGATGTAAAAAGCTTTGTGGCATAATGTGATATGTGTCAATTTGATAAGGGGGAATCCATTAACGTGTCACAATCTCTATAGCCCCTTTCTATTCTAAACATGGCTTGGGTAGATATTTCAATGGATTGCATTATTGGGCTTCCAAAGTTAGGTGGTAAACGTGCCATTTTCATCATTGTTGATAGATTGACTAAGTATGCTTATTTTTATGCCTTGCCTCGCTGGTACATAGCCATTGTTGTAGCTCAACGCTTCTTGGATTCGTTCTTCAAGCTTCATGGTATGCCTCACTCGATTGTTAGTGATTATGATCATCCTTTCACCAAAAACTTCTGGCATGACTTGTTTAAGTTGAAGGGCACTAAATTAAACACGCAAGTTTTGTTAGAAATGAAGGTGCAAACCACACAATGGAAATCTGATTCAAACCTTATTTATGCCCTCTAAACAATGTAGAATCAATGGAGATTGCGACAAAAATAAAACCCATTACACATAAATAATATGCATTAAGAACTAAACACATAACACAGTATGTAACGTGGAGAAAACTCTTTCGGGTAAAAAACTCCACCAAAAAAAGAGGCTCCAAGTTGTATTATCTTCAAATATATGAGATTACAATACATGCACTTCCTCTATTTCTTCAGTCTTCAATCCAGCAGCGCCTATTACTCTCAACTCTAATAAAAACGTAGTACAAATATCCTTCTAGGGCAAGAGAACCAACATAATATCAACCATCAGATCTGTGACCTAATGACAAACGACCCAAATTTATAATGATAAAATATAAATAAAATGTGGTTTTGGGGCTGCTGCCCCTGAACCCTTGCCAAGGCGCGTAGCCCCCGGACCCCTTGCAAGGGGGAAACCCCCCTACGACCCCCCATCATGAAAGAATGAGTGTCGAGGACCGAATATAAACATGTAGCTGAAACAAGACCACTGCTGGTGAAACCTTTCATCCCTTATGGGTGATTTACAAACAATATTAGGAGTAATTAATTACATAGGATTTACAAGGTTGATGGCACCTTAATCCTAACAAGTTTAGCCTATCATCCTTAGATTGATGGTCATATTGAGGTTGTCAACAAATGCCTTGAGACTTACTTAAGATGTTATATGTTTGAACAACATGAGTAATGGACCAGGTGGTTGCCTCTCATTGAGTGGCAATAAAACACTACTTATCATAGTGTTTCCAAGACAACACCATATGCCACCCTCTATGGTCATCCCCCACTTTCTTTGGCTACTATTTTCCTAGTTCTTCTAAGGACAAAGTAATTGATAGTTCCTTTGCCAAAGAGGAGGAAATTTTCAAGATTCCTTAAGGAAAATTTGGTGTTGGCACAAAATCATGCAAAACAATAGGTGGATTGACATAAGATAGAGTTTGCAATCGTTGATTAGGTATTTTTTTATGTCTCTAGCCTTACAAACAAGCATTATTACATGACAAGACAGGTCATAAGATGGGTCTCCCTTATTAGGTGGTGCCAGGTATCAACAAGTGTACAAACTTGTACTCCTAACTGATGAGGTATAAACAACCTCATTCTTATGATGAGCTAAATACCCCTTTTGTTCTTGCCAACCACCTCGGGCATGCCAATTTGTTATGTTTAGAAGCAATAATTGTCTACTTTTTATAAAATGATGTTTAAATCTTTATTTCTCAAATTGATTGGAATTAGCTAACTAATGTTGATATAATGGTATAGACTTTGAGTAATTATATAGGATTTATGCATGGCCTATGGAAGGAGTGGGCTTCAAGCAGTTGAAGTCAGAGTGCCAGAAGTTTGGGTGCTGAAAATTTAGGCGTGCATAGTGGAAGACTTTTTAAAACATTCTGTTAATTTCTGTTAAGACTATTTCAGACTTTACGGCTCCACTTAGAGCCTTTATTATGTCATGAACATCAATTAGTTGTAATTATGTTTAAGAAATTTTCAATGGTATTTTCCTGCCATCTGTAGATTAGGATTTTGTAGTAGTGCAGTATATATATATATGTGTAGGTGCTGAAAACAAGGATATGTTGTTATAATGTTATTTTGAATACTGTCCAGTTATGTTCTATGTGCTGATACACTTTTATGATATGAATGAATGAATATCATCATATTGTTCTAAGTAATGGAAGTGCTATGAATGGATTTACTTTGAAGTTGCAAAAGTACTATACGTGATTTGAGCTATTAGTAGGAACGCCCAAGAGCTGGCCACTCGAGGGATCTCATAGAGTAGATAAGTATTTTCATTGTTAAATGTTGTTAGTTCTGTTCTATGTTGTTATTTATGTTCTATGCATGTTATGATTAGATAAATGTTATTATGTGTTTAGTACTGTTGTGTGTTCCTGCAGGTTGTGTTTTTAAGTTACTGATCTCTAAGTTTTTGTTTACTTAGAATTTATGGAGCATCCACTCTGTTCATGAAACTGTTGTTAGCTGTTGATTAAAATATGTTAGGTGTACTTTCAGTTAATAGTTAGTCGTTAGTAGTTAGTCTCCTTTGTTTAAATTTCATAGTTAAACTGCAAGTGTTGATTCTTAGATAGTTTACATGCTTTTTCTTAGATAGTTTTCATGCTTTATAGAATAGGAATTTAAATGCTTTCTAGCTTAGACAATTTCATGCTTTCTAGCTTAAGTTCTATTTTCAACCAATTAAAAAATTCAGAAAATCTTACTAAGAGAGATGGCCAAAACATCCCCTATTGCATACAGCCTTTGGACACTACCCGGTTGACATAATTGATATATTTTTCAACTAAAGTGCTAGGACCTCACAACAACCTATCACTTTTTGGCATCGTTGCCAGTGAAAATGATTCTTTTCTAAGTGTTAATAGGAGACTGCTTGAATACCTCTTTTAGAAAAAATATAGTTGTCAGACTTCTTTTTCTGCATGGTCAGGAAACGAGGTCTGCATGGAAGATTTATACCACGAACCCCCCCAATAATAGTTCCAACCATAAATAGGGAGGTAGAAGTCTCAACTGAAGAACTTAGTTATGAATTGATCAAACAGGGTCAACCTGAGACCTCCCAAAATACCCCAGAAGTTCAACCATCAGACCTGACCTTTGAAGAGGAGGTCATTCAGGCAATAAATCCTATCTTTGAGGAGGAGACCATCCCTTTTAGCATCATGGATGATAATAACAACAATGACCTTTTCAATGGATGGAGAGCAAACCACGGAGATGGAAGAGCAAACCAAGGAGATGGTGATAACCTGAGAAGAGCAGTAACACGAACATATACCTATCCTATTGCTCTCAACGAAGATGATGATGCACCAATGAAAAACATTTCACCATCCATTTACCGACTTTCAGGGGACTATCATCTGAAGATCCTGACCAGTTCCTCTTTGAGTTCAAAGTCTTGTGCCAAACATATGACTACAAGAACGATAACCAGAAACTTAAACTCTTTCCCTCCACTCTGAGAAACGCTGCAATGCGTTGGTTTATGGGATTAGTTTCTGGGTAGATAACTACGTGGGATGACATGGAAACCATCTTTTTAGACAAATACCAGAGTTACTGTAGAGTTAGTGACAGGAAAGAGGAATTGTTCAAACTCAGGCAAAAAAAAGATGAGAGCCTGGAAGATTATCTTGATAGGTTCAGCTTCCTAACCAAACGATGTGGTGAAGAAGCCATAAGCATAGAAATCCTAAAGACCATATTTCTCAAAGGACTTGATGAGGATGCTACAAGAAGTCTAGACTTAATGGGAAAGGGAGATGTGTCCCAACTTGAACTTAGTGATATCACCGAGTTATGCCATAATTTCTCCCATACTCGGGGAGGTATCTATAAATCTAGTCTTTTAAGAGGTTCAATTGAAATAGGTAAACTGTACAAAGAAATAGCAAACTTGAAAAATAACATTCTTGTTTAGTTAAACACCACTTTGGATGGAATATAGGCCAAAACATGTAATCCTAAAACCTTATCAATCTACTGTCCTAGGTTTCAAAAAAAACATCTGTTAAGAGAATGTCCTCTAGACAAAACTAACATTTGCCAAATCTATGAAAAGAGTCATGCCACTGATTAATGTGAGATCGTAAATGCAATCAAATATTCCAAGAAAAGGTCATCTCACATTGAGAAGGAGATCAATTTTGTAAATCAAAGACCTAGAGGGAATTTCTCTTATGGCCAAAATTCAAATCCCTCTTGGCAACCTCTAAATAATTGGAATAATAATCAATGGACGACACGTTGGCCTCAAGCACCACCTAATTGGGGACCTTACCCTTGGGGACCACCTGAGTGGGTGAACTAGTCCTGGGGAAATCCTCAATGGCCAAACCAGACTCAAAAAACAATGGTATCCTCAAAATCTGATGCCTCAATGGAATCAAGATCGAAACCAGTTCTATCATGGACCAAGGAGGGTGTCTAATCAGCAGCAGAACCTTTTGATAGCTCCCCAAAACCCTCAACAAAACGAGCAAGTTAACTAACCACCACTTCCAGCACAACATGTCCCTAACCCAAAGAATAATTGTCAAACCACACCGGTATATTCCACGAAACAGGAAAGCATGGCTGGAGTAAACACTATCTATTGTGGAAACCTGCAATTAAGGTCAGGAAAAACACTTCAGCAGCCAACCATAGTTGATATCCTTGACGAACCAAATGAAAAATTTGCTGAAGGGACCGAGACACCTTCCATACCTTCAGATAATTTAGCCTATTAAGTAAAAAGGACAAGCCTCTTCCACAATCCTCACCTAGACCTTCTGAGTTACCTCAAGAAGAAGTTGTCCAGCGTTCTCAAGAAGTTGTCCAACGTTCAATAGATCTTTTTAAGGAGGATCTCACCATGAAAAAGAGATCTCAAGCACCTTTTCCTGAGCACCTCAAGGCAACTCCTTTGAGCAAACCTCTAGAAATGATTGTATCTACTGAAACTGCGTTAATCCAAGAAATTAAATGACTCCATATCGAGATTCCCTTTTTACAGGTGATTAAAGAAATTCCTGAACTAAACCAGCTAGTTAAACAATTGTGCATAAAAACTCCAGGAAGGAAACCGAAACAAATTAATATTGTGCATATCAATGGATACCTAGCTGACCTTCTAGTTGGTGAAACCTCAACCCCAAAATACGGTGACCCAGGCAATCCACTCATAACAGTAATAATCAACAAGGTAGCAATACCTAATGCACTCGTGGACTTGGACGCAAACATTAATGTCATGACGGTGGATGCTATGGAAAAACTAGGACTCACTAATTTATGCCCCACAAC
This sequence comes from Cunninghamia lanceolata, assembly GCA_027924645.1. Lineage (NCBI taxonomy): Eukaryota > Viridiplantae > Streptophyta > Pinopsida > Cupressales > Cupressaceae > Cunninghamia > Cunninghamia lanceolata. Next base: position 7,102,781 of record BSBN01001121.1, on the reverse strand, counting down.
CACCGTATTACAAATGGCAAATCAGTCTATAGCTATTCCCAAAGGTGTCCTAGAAAATGTTCTTGTCAAGGTTGACGATTGGGAATACCTAGTAGATTTCCAAACAATCCAATCCCTCACACCCAAGGATAGTTACCCAATAATATTGGGTAGACCATGGTTGGCTACAATTGCAACTAAGATTGATTGTAAAGTAGGAGGAATGACCATCTCACATGGTCCCAATAGTAAACACTTGTTCCTGTACCCCCCGCTCAACTTGCTGAGCATAACCAAGTTTGGGTTGATGAACTGGATGGTTCTGATAAACAAGAGAATCTAGCTTCACTGGCTATGATAGTCATTAAACAACATGGTGAAGAGTTAGAAGATGAACTGGAAAACAACATGCAAGATCTTACCATAGACTCAGGGGATGAAGAAATTTTGGAAGTAGAAGAGATTTTAGGATAGTCGATTCATATTGATGGCACCGAACATGATTACACCAACTTCATAGCATTACCTTGTCCTTTGGCTAATATCATTATGAAAACAAATCACTTCTTCGAAGATATTGCTAGATTTCACAGAACTATACTGCACAGCTGCCCTCTCAATACTTTGACGAGAGAAGTTCATACTGTCACTTCCAACTATCTTGGAACCAAAACTACCATGTTACTGCCAGGAAAAACTCTAAATATTAATAGTTGGTTGACAAAGTCAGATGAGCTCAAATTATTTAATGTTTTGGTAAATAGATCCAAAGCTTTTGCTTGGGATTATATAGACATGAGAGGAATACACCCGAGTGTTTATACCCATCACATCTATACTGAAGATTAGACATGTTTGTCAACCACAACCAAGACTCAACCCTGCTCTCAAGGATATTGTTAAAATAGAGATTGAGAAACTCCTACAAGTAGGATTCATCTATCCCATCTCTGACAACAAATGTGTTTCGCCTTTGGTAGTTGTTCCAAAAAAAATGCGAAGTGGAGAGCGTGTGTTGATTATAGAGAGATCAACAAAGCTACCTATAGAGATTACTTCCCTTTACTTTTCATAGACCAAGTCTTAGATAATTTAGCTGGAAGGAAGTATTTCTCATTCCTGGATGGATTCAGTGGATATAACCAAATACAAGTAGCAGGGGAAGACCAGGACAAAACAACTTTTACTTGCCCCTAGGGAACATTCGCATATCGAGTCCTTCCCTTCGAGCTATGCAACGCTCCAACAACATTTCAGAGAGTTGTTGTGGCCATATTTGATGAGCTAGTAAATGACTGTGTGGAAGTCTACATGGACGACTTCACAGTGTATGGTTCCACTTTTGATGAAGGTCTTAAAAATCTGGACAAGGTATTGAAACGATGTGAGGACCACTAGCTATCCCTAAGTCATTAAAAATGTCTAATAATGGTAGAACAAGGGATAGTGTTGGGACACCACATCTCAGCTAAAGGGATAAAAGTAGATCCTAAGAAAATTGAGGTGATACAACAACTAGAGACTCCAAAGAACCAAACTGACATTAGAAGTTTCTTAGGACATGTTGGATACTACCGAAGATTCATAGGAAGCTTCAACAAGATTGCAGCCCCCATGTTCTCCCTTCTCCAAAAGGACATAGATTTTGTCTGGACAACAGAATGTCAAACATCATTTGAAATCATTAAGGAGAAACTCATCTATGCTCCTGTCCTACATGGACCTAACCGGAACCTTTTGTTCCATATTTATGCAGATGCTTCCAATGATGCCATTGGAGCAATTTTAGGTCAGGAAGATGAGAATGGAGGAAAATATGCCATCTATTTCATTAGTAAGAATCTGACTCCCATTGAATGAAACTATACCACCACAGAGAAAGAATTCTTATCTATGGTGCATCCAATCAATAAATTCTGACATTATATCACAGGGTACAAAGTAACTGTGTTTACAGACCATTCAGCTATCAAGTACTTAATGAACAAAACTGTAGTAAATGGAAGAATATTCAGGTGGATATTGCTTCTCCAATAATTCAACATAACCACCATTGACAAACCTGGGAAGTTCAATGTAGTCACAGATTTCTTATCCTAGATCAAACAAGACAATGGAGATTGTGCTCCTGTACAAGATGAATTCCCAGATGAAAATCTATTTGCCATCTCTATTAAAACTCTCAGGTTTGCAGAGATCGCCAACTATCTAGCTACTTTTGAGTTCCCACCAAACTTTATGACAAAACAAAAGAAACACCTTATTAAGGAAAGTGCTCAGTTCAAATGGATTAATAGAATGCTATTTCGATGTGGCCACGATCTGGTTTTACGACGTTGTGTCAGTAAAAAAAACATACAATATCCTTAGAGCCTACCATGATGACCCCTCTAGAGGTCATTACTCCACCAAGAGAACTTCCCATAAAATCCTAGGTACAGGGTATTAATGGCCCTCAATGCATAAAGACGTGAAAAACTATGTTCGTCGTTGTGATGAATGCTAACGGGTAGGTAGACCCACAACATCCAATGAAATGCCTTTGCAACCGTCTGTAGGTTTTGAACCATTTGAAGAGTGGGGATTGGATTTTATTGGTCCCATAGATCCTCCTTCACAAGGCAAAGAGTACATTTTGGTCTTTACTGACTATCTGACTAAGTGGGCAGAAGTCCAAGCCCTGAGAGTTGCTAGGGAAGAACAAGTTGCTGACTTCCTGTATAACAAGATTTTTCTCAGATTTGGAGCCCCTAGATCAATTGTCATAGATCAGGGACTCCAGTTCATGTCAAAAGTTTTGCTAGCCTTTACTTATCATTTCTAGGTAAGCCATAAAAAGTCGTCACCTTATCACCCTCAAGCAAATGGTCAAGTAGAAGTCACTAACAAGGAACTTGAAAATATCTTGACAAAAATAGTTTCATCAGGAAGAAGTGACTGGGCTAGAAAATTGACTTAAGTTGTTTGGGCCTATAATATTGTTACTAATTTTTTGTTCACACTAAAATTAGTTAGACCTAAGTGCAATTGTTCAGAAGGAATAAAATAAAACTTTGAAGTTAAGCATTTATTGAATAGTTGATATCTGATAGAGCAGAAATTGATTTTAGATTGATAGGATAACCCATCAGTCCAACCAGGACTGATGATTCATCATGATAAGAGAATCAAGTTGTCAAGCTATCAATCATTCAAGAAATACAGTTGACCTAACATAGTGTTATCTTTCAGGAATTATAAGACATATTGGTTATTCAGTTAATCAGATTTGAAAGCAAGAAGGAAAGATATTTGTTTAAACTGTTATTTCATGTCATGTTTGAAACATACAATTCAATATTTGTTACTTTATCCTATGCATTGATTGAAAAGGAAACATACATACATCAAGTGCATAAGATAAATTAACTGATTATGTTTAAAAGAAGTGTTCAAATGTGTCCCACACAAGCCATGGGAGTAATTACATTGAGCAATTGCAGACATGCAAGCTATACATATGAATGATAAAAGAAATAATAAAGACACATGATAAAAGTAAACATCCATCATTGCCTGATCAAGAAGGTTGTTTTGTTGATGTTGATCCTTAGTCTTCATCTCTAGCTCCTATCATCAACTGAACCTGCAAAAAAATTGCAGAAAGTCCTGTTAGCGCTCCGGATGTTTAAAGTTATCATATGCTTTTATCAAGCAGATATATGAACTTGTCACATCATGAAATTCATACAAAGGATCAGATCAGACATGTGCTACAAGTTAGATATCATAAAGAAGATCAATCAATACCACCAGGTATATCTTTTATGCTAACTTGTTTGTTCACTGTGCAGGTATAGGAAAATTAATGCTGATTTGAAGACATTTAAAGCATGTGGAGAAAATGTGGCTCCCACAAGGGTCGAGCCCAACATGCTCAAGTGATACCATTACATGTTATGCTATATCCAATAGCTCATCATCAATGAACAAATTCCAAATGATATGCAAGAAACACAAGTTACTGTTCCACTTTCTTTATCATTAATGAAATATGATTTTTCATAACAGTCCTATGCCATCAATAGATACACAAGGTATAGTATACCACAGAGTGAAGTAATCAGGTCTAAAGGACCAAGATACACCCTATGAAGCTGCCATCACAAAGTACAGAGGTAGAAGATAAATAGATACAGTGGGAGCAAATTAATATGGAACAACAACTACACTGTATAGAACGACAATATGGAAAATGCATGATGAATCTCAAAGTCCAGGAGCCAGGGTAGGCTGTGAGGCAACAAATATAATAATAAATGCCATGATAGAGATCAAGAACAGTGGGACAGCCTGCCAAGACGGAACAACCTTGTATCATGATAAGGACAGTATAGGCAGTCATATAGTAATTGGAAACAATGAGAATCATCTATCATTTGTAAGAGCAGAGATGAAGTAAAAGAACTATCATGAGTACATATATATGGAAACATAGTTGCTTGAGTTGTTTCATAAACAACAAAGTGTACAGTCATTCTGAAAGAAGGATATTCACTTTGCAAAAGGCAGTCATCAATGCCTCAAAGCTTCAAAGCATCAAGATACAAAGAGGTACAGATGAGACATACAGAGGGGCAGCATCCAAAGATGAAGCACGTGATGCATAACAAATACCAGGGCATAGAATGTAAGGTCATCACTGACATGACAGTCATGTATAAAGTCAAAAGCATAAGAGACAGTCATGTCTAAAACAATGAAGGAGTTCAACATCAAGCACATTGAAGTGACAGGCATGCCACAACCCAAATATTAAGAAGATGCAAATATCCTTAGCCTGCAAGTACAGTCATATGTTGATAACATAATAACTTGTCATATGCCTAATATCTTGTCATATACCTATGAGAAATGATGAATATCAAGTAATAAAGATCAGGGATAAAGAGGAAGCAATCATAGGGTCTAAACCATAGTGGAGACATCGAGCTATCAACTAGAACATTGCAGTCAAAGTGATCACAGCAGTCAAGTTACACGATGGTTTCCATGCATATTATATAGGTACTGAAGGAGGAACAAAAGGATAGCCATGACAGTGATCATGAAGTGGCTTGTGCAAGCAATTACAGTAAGAAATAGATCATAACTTCCATGCCCATCAACAAGAGTAGAACAATCATGAAAGTGGATACCACGTCAATGACAAGAGGAACAAGAATACACCAATCATATGTCTTTTGATGATATGAAGAAGTTTAGATCAAATAGGAGCATAGTACAGTCAAATAACTTATACAGGTACAAAAGACAATATGACTACATTATTTGATTGCATGCCTTCTATATGTGGTATAAGTCACATCTTATCAATATGTGCAATAAGCTTTGTTACAGTACAACATTGGCATTATTTAGGGACAATTCACCATGTTCAAATATAATGAATTCATAAAGAAGATCAAAAGACAACAAGAAAACTTCATATATGCCCATTATGCACTCTGCATATTGCAAATGATCATGTTCAACAAGCATATTGTTTCATCCATGAAGGAAATTTCATAATGCAAGAGATACAATTAAGGTTAGAAAGAAGAATAAGAAGCTACAGGCTATACCATAGAAGTTATCAAAGTATGAAGGATGCAATCAAGGAGAAGCTCAAGTCAAGGAAAGAATGGAGCAGTGTCTCAAAGAATAAGAATATCACAGACTCTTGTATGTTTCTTGTTCACAACCCATATCTCTATCAAAGACACAGTCAAGGATTATAAAGAAAAGGAGAGGATAGAGTTGTTATGGCCATGCACAAAAGGTGGTTTTCTTCTTCAAGAAAATGTAAACCCTCATATGTATTTCAAAACCCTTGTTGTCACAAATATGTAGGGAAAGACTAAGTCAAAGGAACAGACACAGTGATCATGGTAGTGGCCAAAAGGGACTCTTCTTAAAGATTTCAACAGAACCACTTTCTGCTGTTCGAAACCCATATCAATATCAAAGCTATAGTAAAGAACAATAGGTATGAAGGTAAATAAAGCTTTATCTTGTGTGTTTGTAGGAGAGTAAATTATAGTCCGTGCATAGGAGGCACTTTTATTTTTCTTTAAGAAATTTCAAACCTTCGACAAATACTTTCAACCTTTCTTTCTTCAAGTATGCAGAAGAGGAATAAAAAAAAAGGGGCATAGTTTTTATGGCCGTGGCTTTAAGGACCTTTTTTAAAGATTTCAAACAAACCCACATCATTTTTAAAAAACCTTATCAAAAAGTGGGGGCTACATCCAAAAGAGGAACAAATACAAGAAAGTAGAACATTACCTAGTGCTCTTGCAAGAAAAGAAGCTACAAGCTGCGGGTTCCTTCACTTGGAGAAGCTTTTGAAAATGTATGAGAACAGTGCTCAAAAGACACAGGAGGGAGTGCACAGAAAAAACAAAGAACATATCAGATATGCTCAGTAATACCTCAGAAGCCACAGCCTGTAGGCCATTTTAATATAGGAGAAAGTTAAAAAGGTGCTTCAGAGTTAAGAAAATCAAGATTACCATCCATTCCCGGTTGAAGCATGCAGAAGATACATTGAAAGAACCTCAGAATACACAAAAACCAGTGAAGAAGCTTGCAAACCCTAGTCAAAGCATGGCGGCAGCTCGACAGAGCTGATGAAAAGAGAAGAAGTAAAATGAAGAAGTTTAGGGTTTGAATGTTCTTTTGGTCGAGTGTCGACATCATCCCTTGCAGATTTTCTTTTGACTTCAAAAACAAAAAAATAAAAAATCATTACCTTCTAATCACCTTGAGGGGTCAATACTTGCATGGTCTCCAAAACCTAATGATAGTGCCACAGGGGCTCGTGAGGGCCTATTCCTAATTATTTTTTGCCTTTGATTTCCTTTTCAAAAGTCAAGACATAACAATCATACTAAGGTAAGTTTTATACCTTAAATCCTATCTTTTCCAAGTGGTAATCAAAAGTCAACAAGATGTACAGTAGTTCAAAGATAATTTGCATAAGGAGTAATAAGGAGGTATAATGATAAGAAATATAAGGTAATATATTGTATTGATTTATTTCATGCATGAAGGCATATGTATTGGGAGACATAAGGTAAAATTATGTATTGATTTCATGCATGAAGGCATATGTATTGGGAGACATAAGGTAAAATTATGTATTGATTTAATGCATGAAGGCATATGTAATGGGAGATATAAGGAAAATATTGATATGTAAATGATTATATAATGCATGGATTATAAATGCTTGTCATGACCTATGTATGCATGGGAGATATAAGGATCATAGAAGTAGAGATGCTTTATGCATCCATGATGTCCTAATTTGTTTAGGCATCAATTTTGAGGCATTGAGATAGTTATATTCATGCAAGGGAGTCATAAAGGGGGTATTTTTATCTTTTCTCTTATTTTTGTATGATTATGCAAATTATAAATGTAAGACAAATAATAAAGTAATACCATTATAAATTACTTTATTATTTTTCCCACATTCCTAAAAACACGCAAAACTAAGAGAAGAAGATAATTGAGGCTTTTGGAGGCCTTTGCATGGTTTTTGGGCCATTGTTTTAGAGGGTTTGGTCAATTTTTTGGTCAAACACATGGAGAGGACCAAATTGGAGCTATTTTTGCTTGATTTGTGGTAGTTTGAGCCCTTATTTTTAGGGACTTTTGAGTTTGCTCGTGGATCACCTTAGAGAGATTATTTTTAGAGGTAGTTAGATACAGTTCCTTTTTTGCATGCCTCTTAGTGAGAGCAAAGCTATATATTGTAAAGCAAAACTCATTTTTGCTAGTTCTTGTCTTTTTGCTCTTATACACTTTGAGAGAAGAAGGTTTTGTAGCTTACCATTTTTACAGTTTTTATAAAGATCAGTAGGTTACAGGTTCCATTTTTATCTCTTTTGCAATATTTCCTTTATTCTTTAGAATCAAGTATTTACCTTTCCATTTAATGCTAATTGTTTGAAGTGATTTGATGAAGTTTTGCTGTGTTTAATTATTAAACCTTTAAAATTATTGTCTCACTTTTGCTTGCAATATTAAGCATAGTGTTATTATAGGTCTTAGGTTGTGTTAATGAAAATAATCCTTTAGTGTTGTGAGAAATCCTTTTCCTGCATAGAAGGCCTATTTTCAAGCCTCCCTTAGAAATACTTTTGTGATAGTTGTGCCAAGATTGGATTGTGTGAGTCATATTTGAGTTATATTGTGAACCAGATTGCATATTTTTACCCATATTAGGTGCATCACCGAATTTCATAGTTTTCATTTCCTTATAGTTTCATTCTTACCCTTTTCCAAAAAAGAAAATCATACATTCCAATAGAATATTTTAAGGAAACCAGCCCACAATCTGGAGGTCTAATTTCATTATAAGGCACCCACAACTTGAAATTAGTCCCATGTTACATGGAATTGCAGAGCTTTTCCAACCTTGCATACGGGTGCAATTCCTAGTGATAACAAATACAACTTGGAAATCAAACACTGGTATTACTCCTTACGAGTTAGTCTTTGGGAAGAAACCTCTTCTACCTATTGAATTTGAACTTCAAACTATAAGAATGGCAATGGAGTTAGGTCTAGACCTCGACCGAGCTTAGGTAGAAAGAGTCTTGCAACTTAGTGAATTAGATGAACTCTACCTAGAAGCTATCCACCAGACTGAGCTAGTGCAACAACAACAAAAGGCTTGGCATGATAAACACATAAAAGAAAGAGAGTTCCACAATGGAGATTGGGCATTGTTATTTGACTCCCACTATAAAGATCAAAAAGGGAAACGAAGGACTCACTAGCTAGGTCCATATGAAGTTTCTGAAGTATTTCCAAACAGAGCAATGTAGCTCAAACCTATTGATGGTGACACTCGAACTCTATTAGTCAACAATCATCGATTACAAATCTACCACAAACCTGTCAACAAAGAAGAATTTACGAGAATGGTAGAAATGCAAAGGGAAACCCAATGTATTGACTCTGCTAAGATAGAGCTAGTATAATATTGTTCTATTAAAAAAAATCTTGCATACGTATGTACTTATAATCACTTTGGAGCATTTTTATTGTATTGCCATTCTTTTGGACAAGTGTCTAAATTTTATTTCTATTTTTGCAGGACTTCATTTTTAAATAAAATGCAAATTCTGGCGCATCTTGCAATGATGCTTCGGAACTTGTTCGTTCAAATTGGTTTCATTCCCTTGTTGTTCCTGTATTCTAGCACATCTTCTAGCAATGTTCTGGAACATGTTAAGTCTAAAGTGTATCATCATATTCCATTCCCCCTCTGGCTGCATCTTTTAACGATGCTCTAGAACTTCGTTCCTACATTCTGGCTGCATCTTTTAGCGAAGCTCTGGAACTTTGTTCCTGCATTCCATCTGCATATTTCAGTGATGCTTTGGAACTTTGTTCCTGTATTCTGACTGCATCTTTCAGCGATGCTCTAAAACATTATTTCTGCATTCCGGCTACATCTTTCAGTGATGCTCCGGAACTTTGTTCCTGCATTTCGACTACATCTTTCAGATGCTCCAGAACTTTGTTCCTGCATTCCACTTGCATCTTTTAGCGATGCTTTAGAACTTTGTTCCTACATTCTGGCTGCATCTTTCAATGATGCTCTAAAACTTTATTCCCACATTCTGGCTGCATCTTTCAACGATGCTCTGAAACTTTGTTCCCGCATTCTAGCTGCATCTTTCAACGATGCTCTAGAACTTTGTTCCTGCATTTCAGCTGCATATTTCAATGATGCTCCAGAACTTTGTTCTTGCATTCTGGCTACATTTTTCAGTGATGCTCCCGAACTTTGTTCCTGCATTCCGGCTACATCTTTCAGTGATGCTCCAAAACTTTGTTCCTACATTCCAGCCGCACCTTTCAGCGATGCTCTGAAATTTTGTGATTTCCCTTTCTTTGCAAATGCTTCGACAATCCCAACAACATACCCATGACCATCACTAATTCTTTTCTGCCACTTCCAAAATTCACGCTTGATACTGCCATAATAAATAAAAAAATTATTGTGACCCCTTGTTGTCTTAATAGTTAGAACCCTTATTAGCCATCCCATCTTTATTCATAATAAATTCATTACAACCCTTCACCATCCCATCCAAATTTAATTACACCACCACCCATGATGCTATTACGTCAGCATAGGGAAAGCGACTTTCAAATTAATGACGAGACATGAGGTATGTACATCTTTTATTTTAAGTAGGTATATTATTGTGGATAAAAATAAATGAATTGGCACGTTCCACCTTCCTTTCCAAATTTAGTAAATTGTGCGGACTATACCTTCACTAGAGAGGTGGTGGCTCATGCACTCTATCCCATGCAAAATAATGATTCAAATGCAATGAAGCCAAATGCTTGAATTAATCCATGTCCCATCAATATTGTCAAAGTACAGGTGGTCATAAGATTGCATTCCCTTTAGTCTGCATAACAACTTTGTTAAAATAGTTTTCCACCGTTAGAGTGCCACAAATTCAGTAGACACTTGGCAGAATTGCAAGTAAGAAACAAAATGGGTGGGGCTAAGCGTAAATTAGAACCAACTTCCCCAAAGAAATTATTGGCGTTGAGTAATATTTCTAATATGTTTTATGAAGAAATTTAAGGGACACAACATGCAGCTAGTCAAGGAATTTGCAGAAAACTTATTAGATGGGCAGATGATAGTACGTGGCAAGAAGTTTAAGGTAAGCCCTTGAATCATTTCTAATTTGTCTGGCATTGAAAATGAAGGTGTGAATGTAACAAAGAATGATAGAACTCTTCATAAGGGAGGGAGAACCTCATCCTCTGTTAGTTGTGAATACCCTTGGGAAAAATAAGGGGTTTCAGAGAATGTCCATTGAAGAGCCGTGGAGAACGGTGGTTGCTTGGATCATCAAATACTTTACATGTGACGGGCAATGTGCCGCCATAGTCGCCCCCCCTTTCGATTACTCACTCACCTATGCCATGGTGCTAAAAACGTTGAATTAAGAGTTAACCTCCCTGCTTTCCTCAGTGATTCCATTGACAACATGATAGAGAGGTTTAAAATTGGTTCAGGCCCATTGAAACAACATGGTCTTATTTATCTAATTTGTAAACATCATTTCCTGAAGAAAAGAAACTCAGAAGAAAAGTAGCAGAATTTTCTTCAGAAATTTGAAAACCTTGAACCCTTAAGACATTCTAAAGAAAGTGAGTTGTCTAGATCGATAGCTCAAATGCAAAAGAACCTTCCCCTGTGCCTCAAGATTCCCCTATTCCTCAAGATGCCAGAAAATCTCCTGACAGCGAAGCACCAGAAAATCCATCAAACCTTTCAGACCTGGAGGAGAGACCTAAACCACATAATGTATCAGAAACCCCAGAGAAGCAAGAAAATGTGGATTTAGTGAACTCTGAAGATGAGAATACTCGGCCCCACAAAAAGGAAAAGAGGCCAAAAATGAAATTGCAAAGACCTCCTCCTTTAAGGAGAAGAAAACGATTGGCTACATAATTTAGTTGTGCTGCGACTTGTGATTAGCCGCATGTTCCTAAAAAGAAAAGATAATAGAGGTAATTTCATGCAACTGTAGCCCAATCATATGAGAACGTGGGCCAGCTGTGTGAAAATATACCCCAGTTAGGTGAAAAGCAAAATCTGGATAGCAATAAGCCCCCTGAGTTTAAAAAGGAGGATGTCCCATCTGAGACAAGACAAGGAGAAATTGGAGCACAATTGCCAAATTATATACTTGTTGAGGATGAATCGATTGAACCACTTTCCCCTTCACAGCAACCCTTGGAAACACAAGAAATTAACACACTTCCCCTAAGTGAATAATTGTCTCTCTTGGTTACCGATGACACATAACAGAGCCCACTGGAAGTAAATAATGCAGAACATGTGATCGACAGTAATGTAGAGATCTCTATTTTTCCCCCTTCCACTGATACATAAATTGGAAAAGATGATCACATAAAAATAGAATTAGAAGAGTTGAAGACAGAGATTATTTAGTTAAAAGAAAAACTGTAGTAAAAAGAGGAACAAATAAATAAGCAACAACAGGAAATAAACACATAAGCTAAACTTTTGAAGATAAAGGATCAAGAAATCACATCTTTAGGGACTCAATTAGAACAAAAGGACAAAACTATTGGAGAGTTGCAATCCCAAGTGCAACAAATTGATGAGAAAGATAAAGAGTGTTTGGCTAGATTATCTGAAAAAGATAAACAGATTAAAAGTTTAATTGATAATCTAGTACAATCTCTCCAAGCATTTACAGAAAAATAGGAACAACAAACACTTGTACTCAATGCAACTTTGAGCAGAATTGTTGAACTAGAGCAAGATTTGCAAGAAATAAATGTGAAACCAATGATGGAATCAAAAGAAGTGCAGACTGAGCCGACTAAGATGGAATGGTTTCAAATCCACATTCCTCCAATGTTGACCAAGTGGATGGAGAGATGCTATTTCTTGAAGCAAGCAGGGGTAGAAAATGCCAAACTTAAGCAAGAAATAGTGTTATTAAAAGAATCATATGATAAACTCTATCAGACTAAAACAGATGCATGTTAGATTGGAGAATTGTTACTAGCTTGTAGAAAGCCATCCCGATTATGTTCCATGTTTCTAAATGAATAGTTGTTAAGATGGAAGCTTTTGAGGATCTCTTGCAATTTACCCCATGACCCTTGATGATAAACAGTTCTTAGAATCATTCAAAGAGGCAGCCCCTGTTCAACAAAATCTACTATGTGAATTTTTCATACATAATTTGTTTTTAGAAAAACACAGTGATTTCTTTATCAACCTTTTTGTTGGGGAGGTACAACTTAGAGCATTCATGTCTAATATGCAGAATCAAATCGAGTGGCAGGGGAGAACCAGGGAGTATTTGCAAGCAAAGAGAACTATAGGACTTCAAATGAGATATCCTAATAGAAAGCCCTTTGCCTTCAAGGCTCAATTTTGAAGGATTAAAAGCTATGAAGCCATGAAGAATAAATATAATGACAATATCCAGATTTGCTTTGAAAATTTCAAAGTTCATGGGCCACAGTTAATTGAAAGGGCATGGAGTGCCTGTGAGGAATGGTACACTCCCCTCCCTATGTATCTCAAAAGGAGGGAGATGATCTCCTCCACCAACCTAAGGTGGTCCTATAGAAGGGTTGAGGCATTAACAAAAATATTATAGTAGCTCAAGACCAAATGGATAGGGATGCGATACAAACCTCCATTGCTCCTTCAGCCGCCCCTTGCAGTTTTGATCATTACCGAGCAAAATCCTGTAGAATTATATAATTGGCAGATTAGGGTTAAATACAACAAAGGTTTTCTTAAACACCCTGATCATTTGGATGAGGAGGCAGAAGACATGTATGATCTTAGCTCCAAATATGATGAACTGAATATGAAAAGGGATGCAGAGAGGCAGAGGACTCAGCAGAGAGCAGGAGGACCTGCTCAGGCTTAGGAAGGGGAGGATGATGACGTATAAACAACCCCATTCTTATGATGAGCTAAATACCCCTTTTTATTCTTGCCAACCACCTCAGACATGCCAATTTGTTTGTTTTTAGAAGCAATAATTGTCTACTTTTTATAAAATGATGTATAAATCTTTATTTCTCAAATAGATTGGAATTAGCTAACTAATGTTGATATAATGGTATAGACTTTGAGTAATTGTGTAGGATTTATGCATGGCCTATGGAAGGAGTGGACTTCAAGGGGTTGAAGTCAGAGCGTCGAAAGTTTGGGCGTAAAAAATTTAGGCGTGCATAGTGGAAGACTTTTAAATCATTCTGTTAATTTCTGTTAAGACTATTTGAGACTTTACAGCTCCACTCAAAGCCTTTATTATGTCATGAACATCAGTTAGTTGTAATTATGTTTAAGACTTTTTCAATGGTATTTTCCCACCATCTATAGATTAGGATTTTGTAGTAGTGCAATAAATATATGTGTAGCTGCTGAAAACAAGGATATGTTGTTATAATGTTATTCTGAATACTGTCCAGTTATGTTCTGTGTGCTGATACACTTTTATGATACGAATGAATGAATATCATCATATTGTTCTGAGTAATTTGTTATGAGTAATAGAAGTGCTGTGAATGGATTTACTTTGAAGTTACAAAAGTACTATATGTGATTTGAGCTATTAGTAGGAACGCCCAAGAGCTAGCCACTCGAGGGATCTCGTAGAGTAGATAAGTATTTTCATTGTTAAATGTTGTTAGTTCTGTTATGTGTTGTTATTTATGTTCTGTGCATGTTATGATTAGATAAATGTTATTCAGTGTTTAGTATTGTTGTGTGTTCCAGCAGGTTGTGTTTTTAAGTTACTGATCTCTGAGTTTTTGTTTACTTAGAATTTTTGGAGCATCCACTATGTTCATGAAACTGTTGTTAGCTATTGATTAAAAGACGTTAGGTGTACTTTCAGTAATAGTTAGTCATTAGTAGTTAGTGATCTTTGTTTAAATTTCATAGTTAAACTGCAAGTGTTGATTCTTAGATAGTTTACATGCTTTTTCTTAGATAGTTTTCATGCTTTATAGAATAGGAATTTAAATGCTTTCTAGCTTAAGCTCTGTTTTCAACCAATTAAAAAATTTAGAAAATCTTACTAAGAGAGATGGCCAAAACATCCCCTATTGCATACAACCTTTGGACACTACCCGATTAACATAATTAATATATTTTTCAACTAAGTGCTAGGACCTCACAACAACCTGTCACTTTTTGGCGCCATTGCCGGGGATCAAACTCGGGTCACCCATGTGACAGGTGAGAATACTACCCTGTCACCACCCTCTTCTAAAATTCACCTAGTTTTTCATGTGTCTTGTCTCAAGAAAGCGATTAGGAATGCTACAATAGTACCAACAAAATTACCAACATTAGACGGGGAGGGATTCATCTTTTTAGAATTAAAGGTTAGAGTGGACAAATGCACCAAAAACCTTTGCACTCATTTTATTGACGAGGTTTGAATCTAATGGGAGGGTCTGCAACCTGAAGATGCCACATGAGAGCCAACCAACATTCTCTCCAAGTTTCCTAATTATAAGCTTTGAGGACAACTTTTCGAAATATGTAATAATTATTCACTAGTGTTAATTTAAGTACATATGATTTGTAAGTTGCTCATAGATAATATTAAATAAAAGTGTGGATACATATACTTTGGTCATCCCACTAGTTAATTAGAATAAAATATTCATCCTACATGCATGAGATTGCCTTAAGTCTCTATAAGACTCTTTATATTGTAATAACTTCTCAAAAAAAATGTTTCTTAAATATTTATAATTCAAGTATATGTTCTATTGTTGCCCCTCAAAGTGACATGCAAACATAATATATTGCTCTCTTTCCTACGTATCTCCTTGTGCATATTGGTGTGCAAATTCATAACACTATTATGCCCAAAAACACTATACCATCTTACACTAGTTAATCCATTAAAAAAAACATAATCCACAAGGCCCAATAAATAATCGAAATCAATTGAAGTCTATCGTAATTATTTGTTTTCAACTGATATTTGCTCTACACGCTAAGGTTTTTTAAACCCTTTCAGTTAAGCGGTCTATTCTATCATATTTAGGTACCTTACATTTTTGCCACACCAACTAGGTGTCTTTAACTACTAAATAAAAAATGAAGCGTAAATCTATGTCGTTTACTCTTTGATCAATGTCTATGCAGCGACTCAGAATTCTATCACAAGACAGAAAGAGGAAGGGGTATAAGTCCCGTTCCCACCTCTTTTTGTTTTCCTTGTGATCAAATATGCTCTGAAACATTATAATGGCTGTCCCTCTTCATCATCTTGAAATCTCACTGATCTGAATTTCAGAGTTTTAACTCAGATCTGGGTTTTTAATGGGTTCCTCGTGCATGTTATAGATCAATTCCATTTATTAGGCAGATTCATTTTAGTAAAGATAGAGAGCAATTGGAGTCTGGAAATCTTTGCTGGAGCAGCATCTTTCTCGAGGTGGGCTTTTTAATTTCTCACTACTACATTTTCTGGTTATGTAAAGCCCATAAGAAAAATGCAAACTGACATGAAGACTACCTTTAGTTTGTTCTGAATAATATTGCTTGGGTTTTTTAGGCGATTTCTAGTGGGTTTTTCTGTAATTTCTTTTTTCTCCCTTCTGATTTTCATTTTGGACGAATCTCTGGGTAAATCTGTGTTACCTGAAAGACAATTTATTAGGTTAATTTCTGATAGGGAAGTTTAATTTATGAGAAAACTATTATAGGTTTAAACCCAGCTGATATATTGGTTAAGTTTCTGGTCGGAAGTTTAGTTGATGAAAAAAAAAGGTTTAGTTTCTGTTTATATTCTAACTGATCTCTTGGGCTACTTTCTGATCTGAAATTATAGGTTTAAACAACTGATATCTTGGGTAAGTGTCTGGTCGGAAGTTTAGTTTATGAAAAAAATATTATAGTTTTAGCTTCTGTTTATATTCAAACTGATGTCTTGGGCTAGTTTCTGATCTGAAATTCAGTTTATGGGAAAAACATTATAGGTCTACCTTCTGTATCCATTTAAACTGTGTCCTGGATTAGTTATAGGCTTTAGCCCTGAATTTCAGTGTATTAGGAAACCATTAGAGTTTAGCTTATATATATATATATACAAGCTGTTTCTTGGTTTTAGCTCTGAATTTTAGTTTATTGGCAAGACCTTATTCTTTTAGCTTCTGTATATATCGAACTGACTTTTGGGTTTAGCTTCTGGTCTGAAATTTTTCATATGGGGAAAATATTAGTGGTATTTTCTCTATAGATTCAAACTGATGTTATGAATTAGCCTCTGTTCTGAATTATAGTTATAAGGGAAAAACATTATAGGTTTAGCCTTTGTGTTCATTCAAACTGGTTTCTTGGTTTAATTTCAGATCGTAAGCTTAGTTTAAGAAAAGAACATTATCAGTTTACCTTCTGTATATGTTTTGAAGGGTTCTTTTTTGTTCTGAAGTTTAGTTTATTACAAAAACATGATGGGTTCAGGTTTTCTGTATATATTCAAAGTGATGTCTTTTAGTTTCTGATCTGAATTTTAGTTAGCGGGAAAAGCATTATAGGTCTGGCTTCTGTTTATATTAAGTGTTCAAATTGATTTTCTTGGTTAGTTTTATATTTGAAGCATAGTTTATGGCAAAAGCATTATATAGTTTCTATTTGTAATATGTATTCTGTTAGGATATTAGGAACTTTAGGTTTGAGTCATGATAATTATTTAACCAGTAATATCAATAGTGCGATGTAAACAGATTTGCAGAAATAATTGCAGAAGAATAATTGATACAGTACACAAGATATTAACGTGGGAAAACTTTTTGGTTAAAAGCCTCACAAAGTATCATTCAATAGTGAGAAAACTTACATCAAGTCTGAACAAATTACAAACAGAAGAAACCTGGCATATACAATTTCCTTCCTCTTCCCCTTTCCACAAAATGCTTCACAAATACCTCTTGCAGTTATGCCAATCCCTAAATGCAATACTCATTCCCTTCACAATACAAAATATCCCAATGGGTATATATATTTTTTCTACAGAGTTCCCTTAAACATAGGGAGTGGATGCAATTCATCCACACATAGGGACGGTTACAACCTTTCACTAAATGGATTGTGATTTTTAATTAATAAAATAATATTTAATTAATGAATTAATATAATAATCTTTCCCCTATAATATGGCCAAGCCATATTTATTTTATAAGGCTAAACCTTATGTCAAGTAGAGCCAAATAAATGTTTATTTAGGACCACTAACGTGATATGTGAGCCTGTAATAAAATTATGCTCTAACATAGTCAAACTGATTTTTCTAAGTTAGTTTCTGCCCTGAAGCTTGGTTAATAAGAGCATTATAGGTGTAGCTTCTGTATATTTTCAAACCGTGCTCTAGGTTAGTTTTAGCTCTTAGTTTCTGCCCTGAAGTTTGGTTAATAAGAGCATTATAGGTGTAGCTTCTGTATATTTTCAAACCGTGCTCTAGGTTAGTTTTAGCTCTTAGTTTCTGCCCTGAAGTTTGGTTAATAAGAAGAAAATTATAGGTGGAGCTTCTGTATATTTTCGAACCGTGCCCTAGGTTAGTTTTAGCTCTGATGTTTAGCTTATAGGAGAACATTATAGGTTTAGCTTCTGTTTAACTTTATATTCAAATGGATTTCTTAGGTTTATTCTTGATCTAAAATTTAGTTTATGAAAAAACCATTACAGGTTTAGCTTGTTTAGATATGTGATGCTTCTGGTTTGACTGTGTGTGCTTTTTTTGAATCAACCAATGATTTAGCTTGTGTTTATATATAAACTGATTTCATGGGTTAGTTAATGGCACGGAGTTTGCTTTATGATAAAAACATTGGAAGATTATGAGAGAAAATGTCGTGGGCTTAGTTTTTTAATATATTCAAATTGACTTTTTCGATTAGTATCTTTTGTTTGTGCTTGTTTTTTCTTTAGGTCCTTCAAAATCAATGTGCATTGTTTGCAGAGGTAGAGAACAACGGGATGAAGCCTTTAAACACTGTGGAGCTGTTTGGGCAGAGCCTGTTGAAGGTTGTGAGTAACGTATGCTTTGTATTTTTTGTGGTAGCTGTATTGATATTCACAGGGATTGCTGTAACTTATAAACCTCCAGATCCTTGGCTTGAATCCCCAAAGGCTATTGCCAAGGTTTTTTCTTCTGTGGGGAATGCCACATTCAAACAGGATGACTCCATTGTCCGCACTGGTGAAGATATTGCTCTTTCACCATCTCCAGCCATGAAAGAGGAAAATGCCGTTACAATGAAAACAGTCCAAGTGGAAGAAGCAAATGCTACTAGTCAGCCACCCACATCAGAATGCGATCCAGACCAGGCTATAAACTGCGCAGATCCTAGAATTTTAGTTCTAATTAAGAAGTTTAATTTGAAGATCTTCCCAACTATTAACATTTTTGAATATAAATTGCCTGTACAAGGGTCTAAATCAAATGAGTGTGATGTAGCTTGGAGGTTCAGATCCAAGAAGGAAAAATCATGGAGAAAATATAGGGATTTCAGAAGATTTACTATAGGTTTTGATCTGAATTGTGATTACAAGGTCACAGGTGCTGGCCGGTGGCACTCGGGAAAAAATGCTCGGCCACCAAAGGTAAGAAAGGATCCTCAAGCAATAAACAAGACGTCTCCACAGGCTAATACTGGCAACATTAATGATCCCACTTCTACAACTTTATCCACGCCCTCTGTTCTGGTTACGGATGAAGTCATAGATGATGCAGTCCCTCTACCCACATCTGAGTCTAGTTTCAGGAAGGGAAAATACTTATATTACTCTCGTGGAGGAGACTACTGCAAGGAGATGAATCACTACCTGTGGAGTTTACTCTGTGCACTTGGAGAGGCTCAATATCTTAACAGAACATTTGTTATGGATCTTAGTATGTGCCTCTCTTCGAAGTACACCAACAGCAGCAAGGATGAGGAGGGAAAGGACTTTAGGTACTACTTTGATTTTGAGCATTTGAAGGAGAGCACATCTGTTGTTGAGGAGGAGCAGTTTCTGAAAGAATGGAAAAAATGGGATAGAGAACACAAGAATGATCGAATTCCAGTCAGGAATGTGGACGACTACAAGATCAGCCCAATGCGATTGAAGAAAGACAAAAGTGTGATCATTTGGAGGCAATTTGATGCACCAGAACCGGACAATTATTGGTATCGGGTATGTGAAGGGCGAGCAGAGAAGTTTATCCAGAGACCTTGGCACCTGATTTGGAAATCAAAAAGGTTGATGAACATTGTATCAGCTATCAGTGGAAGTCTTGATTGGGATTTTGATGCAGTTCATGTTGTCAGAGGTGAGAAAGCTCAGAAGAAAGAACTTTGGCCCAATCTAGATCAGGATACATCACCCGATTCAATTTTGGGCAAACTCACTAATCTTATTCATGAGCAGAGGAAATTGTACATTGCTACCAATGAGCCAGATTACCACTACTTTGACAAGTTAAGATCCCATTTCAAGGTTTCTCTCTTGGATGATTATAAAGACTTGTGGAGAAAGGATAGTGAATGGTATAATGAGACTACCCTTTTAAACAAAGGCCAATCTGTCGAATTTGATGGTTACATGAGAGTGGCAGTAGACACTGAAGTCTTCTACAGGGCAAAGACTCGTGTGGAGACATTTTACAATTTGACAAAGGATTGTAAGGATGGAGTCAATACATGCTAAACTTGATGTCTAGAGAGGCATAGAGAAAGTGTTAAAGCGGAAGATACAGCAGGTAAATGTGAATAATTTCTTATTTCTCTGATATTGGTATCATGGTGGTTTTATGTTATCCAGATTGTTTTGTACAATCAGGGAATTCTATTCCTGTTCCCCTGGATATTTGTTCAGTTTCAAAATGTACCAAAGTCTCATTCCTTTTTTAACAGTTGGCAGATTTGTTGCCAAGCTAATTTTTAGAGCTTTCCAGAGCTTATTTTTGATGTATTACATTACTGCTGAGGAATATTTTTTGCACAATTAAATTGTTTCCTTGCTTTTCTTTAGTTTGAAATTTGATTCTTGTGATTGTAGTGAGCTCCAGGTCCTCATTAGTGCAATTTCACATTTTTAAATCGTGGGTTGTTGCATATAATTATTTAATCCATTTATATCTAATGGTCTACGAACAGCAAACTGATGAACCTTGCCTGATTTTACCGCCCTCCGTTAATTTCATTGGTTGAAAAGTGTAATTGATTCGCTTGATAGAGAAATCACTGCAATAGAAGCATTTCCGTTGAATGTTGGTAAAAACACGAAATCCTAAAGCTGTCTCCCATCAAATAAGTGAATTTCCAATCATCTTATATGTCTGTCCTTCTATTTGGTTGATAGGCTAAATGGTTGTACATTCCTTTTGTTACATAGAGACAGGTCTACATTGTGACTAATTTTTTTTGATAAGTGAATTGTGGGACGAGGGCCCACACCCTTTTATAGAATCTACATTGTGGCTAATTGCCTCTGAAAAGGAAGGATCGAATGACTGGTTTTTTATTCCCTCGTGGTCGGATGGTTTAAGAAAATAATAGAACAAGTTTATGCCCAATACTTATAATTTTTTAGTCAACAAGTTAGATATATTATAATTTGATGTTACAAATAAATCAATCCAGGATAGTGATGGAATAATAAGGCCAATATTGAATTCGATTGAACTGTAAATTATGCATTTCTATGTACAATATACCAACCTTGAAGATTAAAATATAGTATGCTGCTGGTAATAGTTTATGAACTGTGCTTTGTACACACTCCACACTTAAAACATCGATTGGATTGCATTATGATAAATATAAATTGGAAGGTAAATATGTGCATTCATGTTTAACTCGGTTATCAAATAATGGGGCATAAAATATGTTCACTCCAATAGTAAATATTTGTCTGGTGGGTTATGTTGATTTTCCTGTACTTGGTTGTTTCCTTGTGAAGCTGTATGGAAGAAGATTATGTTAGGAATATGTTGATGGCTTGTACGAGAGTGCTATTTTTGGAAGAATATTGAAAACATTATTTATTAATTGGAGCTGCAAATGTACAGGGCGCATAAAAGTAGGGTTCATTTTGCTTGTGAAATTTTTCTATAATTGAGACTTGTGGCAATTGAATTTTGTGTGTTGCTGCCAGTTTATACATGATTTTGGAACTTAAAACATGTTTTTTTTTCCCATTTTAATAAATTATTTATTTTTTATTTTCTTTCAACCATTTACCATCCTCATCCATCACTGGAACAAGAAACCTTTTACTTAATTTTATCCTGAACGCTCTTCATGTTTACATAAGCGAATTTGCTCTAAAAATACCATCCTCATCCATCACTGGAACAAGAAACCTTTTACTTAATTTTATCCTGAATGCTCTTCATGTTTACATAAGCGAATTTGCTCCTTTTTGTTAAAAATACCATCCTCATCCATCACTGGAACAAGAAACCCTTTACTTATAATTTTATCCTGAATGCTCTTCATGTTTACATAAGTGAATTTGCTCCTTTTTGTTAAAAATGTATAATTTTTAACTCAGTCTCTAATAATTGCAGCAATATCTTTGTTGCATTAGCATTCCAAATAGCATTAATTTTTTTACAACAGAGATTTTGATGCAATTAAGTCCAGTTAATGCATTAATAGAGATATCGTAGCATTTTTTTTTAACAAAGCCAGGGAGTCAAAAAACCGGTATTAACTGGACTTCAGTGCCAGCCATCTACATGCATTTTAAGAAAACCTACACCTCCCAGCCCACTAGAGTCACCAGTCCCATATTAACAGAGAAAACCATTGGGCATAGCAAACCACTTTACAACATCCAACGCCTGAATAGAAAGAAGCAGACTAAAACTGAACTCTTGTTAAAAAACACAAAGGAGAGCTCATTCCAAAACAACCAGGGCCATCATCAGTCTATGACTGCTGGACACAATCGGACATTCCCCCCCACACTCAACATCCATAGGGCGGATATCCTTATCCTTGGACTTGCACATAGCCTCTCAATCCTCTGTAAAACTGAATTGCGTGCCAGGTTTTAGATAAAGCCTCCTTTTTGAACGAATCAATCCTTCCTGTTGATGATTGTTTTTAGACAGGTCAACAATAGAGTAAAACACTAAGTATTCAACTCTCTTTTGAGTAAAGTCTCTCAAAGGCTAAGCTATGTGATCCAGTGAGACAACTTCAAGGTTCCTTTTTTATAACTTATGGTGGATAAACTCAGTGATTACATGTGATCTTGCTGGTAATCACAAAGGGACCTACGTTAGACTTCTTCTTCATTCACTTAGCTTATTTCTCCTTTCAGTGTGGATGAAGTATACATGATGTATCAATGATAAAGAAAAGGAAAAAAAGTAAGGGTTTAGAAACTAGTCTAAGGTTAATGAGGCAATGATGATGCATGAACAAACAAACTCCTTAATTAACCTAACTCCACTTCGCCAAGGATGCCTACAACTACATGAAGTTGGTGCAATCTCCTAAGGTAAACTAATGGTTTTCAAATCATGAAAGCTTATATAAGCACCCATTGAACGACACAGCTCAAACAAGCACCCACAATTGAATTTAAGCAAATGATAAGGCTCAGACTCGCTTTACACAACACTTCACCGGCGATGAATGTTAAAAGCATGAGCTAGGAGTTGATCAAATATTTAATACATACATTACATTACATTAAAGAGCTTCTAATCTATTTGAAACATCTCTCCACTTCATCAAGATACCAGAAACCATGTCATTTCACAAGATAACACTTAACACCAAATAATGTTCCAATGCTTTTGTATTAATTTTGAAAAATATTTACAACAATTTCAAGTCCTCTCAGAGAATTTTGAGAGTTTCTTCTATTCTACTCCTACAAAACTAGATCTATGAACTACTCCTGATCTACTCTCTAATCTAATCATTTACAAATGAGGCAACAAGCCTTTATATAGAGGTCCAGTATTACAATGAATGGCCTGGATTAATTTAGATAGCCAAGGGCTAGGATCATGCCATCTCAACTTGCTATTTTTAGTACATGAGACAGGGATAAGATGTAATCTTTTAGAGCATCTTCCACATAGGCGTCCCTTTGGCTTCCTTCTTGTTGAATGATACATTGGATGTAGTCATATGATGTGGCAAACTGTGATTGGCTTGATGATGAGTGTTTGCCACGTAGATGCCACCTTAGTTTATTCCCAAATTGTATCATCTTGTGATGTCTTTGATGTGATTGCTTTTGATGATGAGCACTTAGGATGTACCTTATTGATCTTGCCTTGTAAATTGGATACATATGATGTTTGTTGCTCACTTGTTTAACTTTGTAATGCTTCTTCTTCTCTTGCAGGTAAGTTGATCTTCTTTGATGCTACTTCATGGAGAGTAGTAGGAGATGACGATGATGCTTCCTTGATAACATGGAGTAGGAGACTCCTCAGAGACTTGAAGATTGTGAAAGAACTTGAAGTATATGGATGAATGACCTTTGAACATGATGCAACTGATGAAATGTTCCAACTTGATGATCTTAACATGATGCCATTGATGATGATGAAGATGAAGAGTGTCGGTATGTTGGACTTGATGTGATCCAACATGATGTCATTTTGAAGTGTCCCCTTAGAGCAACTATATGATGTATTCTCCAACATGGCAACTTGTTGACTTCCCTCCCTAGATGAAAGTGATTCCAGCACTTGCTCCTCTTAGCTCCTGCAACACAAACACAGAAGCAATATCAATCCTTTGATGATACTTAATTTCATAACACATAAGAAGCATTTCATGCATATAAGAAGCATGCTTAAGCATTCAACAACCCTTATCATCAAATTGACTTCACTTTTGATATTTCAATGACTTCAAGCAATAGGAGATGACATAAAATGATCATATTTCTCAAGGAACCCACTCAAAAGGGCTATCTCATGTAAGTTCTTTCTAGGTGCTCATCTAGGTGGTCATGAATCATGCTTCTACGAGTTAAACCATGGCGCATAAGATGAAAATTTTATCCTTCGCATAGAAATTGCCTTTTAACAACCAAAATTGATTCCTTCTAACATGGGCGCACTGGTTGGCAATTTTGGATCCTCTGGGTATTGGCGCCTTGGTTGAATGTTTTGGATCCTCTGACAAGTGGCGCATTGCTTAAGACTTTTGATCTCTCTTGAACTTGCACCAAGGTGGCGCACTAGATCCACATATTGAATCCTCTTGATGGAATGTTTATAACACTTGACTTCATCATCATTTAGTTGTGGCGCAGCAGATCAAGAATTTAAATCCTCTGAAAATTTCTAAAATCTGCAATTTAAAACCTTTCCCTCAAGTGCATTGGACAAGGGTTTTGATCTTCTCTAAGGAGTTTGGCGCAGTAGTTGATGTTTTGGAATCCTCTTCAAAATGTTCTAAAATTTGTAATTGATTCTTCCTTTAAGCACTTTGAATGGAGCGCATCACTCCAAGGTTTTAAGACTTCAATCAGCACCTTATCTTTGGCGCAGCAGATAGGAATTCTGGTTCCTCTTCTAAAACTCATCTTACTTTCCCCTACAAAGTGGCACACTAGTTGAGGCGCAACAAATCTGAATTTTGGTTTCTTATTGCAAGATCATCATTTTACTTGTTTTCACAAGGGCGCAACAGATGGATGTTTCAATTTCCCCTTGATATTGGCGCCTTCGATGAGTGTTTAGGATCCTCTATCTCCCTAAAGTTTGGCGCAACAGATGCACATTTTGGTCTTTTGTTTAAAAATTGTCTTAAAACTTGAGTCAAACAATCCTCCACTAGTGATGGCACATTAGATGGATGTTTTGATTTCTCCTTGAAATTCATCAAAGACCACTTTATTTACATGTAGATGGCGCATGAGATCAAGCGCATGAGTTGAGGATCTTGAATCCTCTTGAGATGACATTCAAAATTTGAACTTAAACCCTCTTACATGTGGTGCAGCAGTTGAGGTGCATTGGTTAAGGATTTAGGATCCTCTTGAAAGTTGCAACTCCATCATCAAAATAAACTTCCTCACCTTGGTCGCATTGGATCATGATTTTAATCTCTTCTTCAAATTACACTTAAAACTTCACTCCAACCTTGGCGCAATGGATGGGTCGCATTGGATCCACATTTTGATCTCTGGTTGAAAGAGGCGCATTTCATCAAGATTTTGCTCTCCCCTCATGTCTTGGCGCATTGGTTCAAGATTTTGAATCCTCTAGAGTATTTAGCCATTTTTTCAACTTTCTCAGAATAAAGTATATTGAAAAATATATTTATGTATAAGATAATTTCTTATACTTTAAATATTTTTCAATATACTTTTCAGGATGTTTGAGATAGGTCTCGAATCCATCGGATGTAACATGTAGAATCTAGAATTTGGAGGATCCACCAGATTTCAGACTTAGTCAAATTTTCAGGATTTTCAGGATATCAGGATACCAGACTTAGTCATTTTCAGGATCTCAAACATACATCAGGATTGGTCTCAGAAGGAAAGCAAATGACTCTTGAATTAGAAACTAGACAAAGAACTCAAACAACCACTGACTTCGTCATGCAATAAACCTAAGACATCATCCAAGACTAAAGAAAAGCATCAGAGCTCAAAAAAGGGGGTCCCCATTTGCAATGGGGCGATGTGTGATTAGGCCACAACACTTCCCACAAGAGAGAAGGCAACATAAAAAGGCTCAAGACTCTTTAGTGCTCCTCCCTATGGATGACTATCAGGTCGTCCACACAGAGCTAGTTCCTTGCAATGTGTAGCCTAATCCTCTTTCTGCTTGTACATTGCTTGAATTTCCTTCTCAAGGGCCTAAATTTCCTCTCTTAAGTTCTCACTGGAGCCTCCTCATTCTGCAAATTCTCCTCATCATTAAAGCTATCACATACTACAAAGCTCTAGAAGCACAATATGACAAATCATTCCGTTCCAGTTGGGTTTGCCAACCCTCATCTTCATTTTTTCTCTAAAATCAACAACAATTAAGGCATGGGTTCTGAAAACCCTTGCATTTCTGATGTCGTCCTATCCTAGAATCATTTTGACAAATTTTAGTGTGTCCAGGTCGGGTAGAAAATATTTTCTTCAAAGGTTAAGAGATTGCTCCCTCTTACGATGAATCTCTCCCCATGCCCCCACGCTCTCTGCATTTTCTATCTGTGCAGACAGAAACATAGAGAAGCCTTTGAAACTTCTAAAAGCTAAAACATAGAGCTTTTCTTTCCGCCAACAAATACAATCCTCTTCACATGTGCTAAATCACTCTAAACGTAAGAGCCTTTAATCGCCACCATGTCCCAATCTCTGCTGCTACCACGCTACAAAAACATAATATCACCTTTGGGATTCATTATTATTGTCAAGACATGCATAAATTTCCTCATGGGAAGGAAAACATAGTAGAGAGCAACATATTTATACTATATATTGTTAATAATGTGAGTCAACAAATGACCAAATGTTTGTCAAGATCATCTTTGGATGTAGCCTTTGCTTTAACAATTTTTTTGTGGCATTCATAAGAGGTGGAGGTTCTTTCTCAACTAGTTATCTTGTTGCTGCTACAAGATCATCTTTGGAGGTAGCCTTCACAATGAATGCAAGCCAAGATCACTCTAAAGGAAAGTCTGGAATTTTTGCACTGATATTTTAGGGGTTATTCTGGAAAGTTTGAAGCATATGGATGTTGGTGAGAAGTTTTGTCAACATTTATTAGACTTCACAAATGGATGTTGCTGGTAGCCTTCACAATGAATGCAAGCCAAGATCACTCTAAAGGAAAGTCTGGAATTTTTGCACTGATATTTTAGGGGTTATTCTGGAAAGTCTGAAGCAAATGGATGTTGGTGAGAAGTTTATACAGAAGCCATATAGTGCTCTGTTCCACCATGAAGGTTATTGTTTTTATTCAACAATGACAAAACCAGTTTGGGGTTGGAAATGAAACGCCCATTGAAGTGGAGAACCATACTGACTCCTTGACAGACTTGCTCACTAATTCATTCTGCTAAATTTTCACATCCCTGCTGCAAATGGTCATGATTTGATATTACAATGGCGATCCAATTTCTGAAAGTTGGTGCACATTCCTGGGGTCTGCTGGTCCCACTGACATATTTTGTCTGGGATGATGCAGGATTGGATTCATTCTGAAGGTCTTAAATCTTGTCATGCCAATGGTGTCTTTCTGTTTATGATGCTGCATTTATTCTTCAGGGCTGATTCTGTTCATGGGGTATGGCACAGGACTGTTAAGGCTACAGGACTGTTGCTGTATTTTTCAGTTCTGTTCTTTGCTGGGTTGTACTCTATGGAGTTCTTTGGCTGTCTTGTAGTTGCTCTACTGAGCACTATCTTCTTGTAATCTTGCTTTTTTCAATATAAAAAAAAATGTTTGTCAAGATGGACCCTTACATGAAGAGGGATAACTTATTTATATATGTAAAGAAAACATAAATACAGTCATTAACAAGTGTAATAAATTATTTTTTGCTTTATATAAAATATCATAACTATCCAATATAAGCGTACTGGTCTTATGTGTACAACTATTGGAGTGACAACGCACATGTATTGGAGTACTTTATCTTGCCCTATGACAAATGTAAAAGGTGAGTACAATAAATACCTTGTATTTTATCATTAAATGTAAAAGGTTATCAAAAGGTTTTATGATTATTTAAAGTTGAATATAAGTTGTATTTTAAATAAGAATATGGTAAATAGTATTTTGTGTTCAACTATTGGCTCATTTATATTGGATATAAAGGTTAGAGATAACAAAATCTATAGTTACCAAAAGGTATTGAGATCATTTAGCTTGCATTTGTTATATTTTAAATAAGAATATGATGTTATTTTAACAACAAGTGATGTTTTTTGGTTCAACTATTAGGGATTCTATGATAAAGTTTTGGTGAAATTTTAAAAAATTTATTGTAAGGACACCTATTACTAAACATGTTGATGTGGTGAGTTGTGTGATTACTCGCACCACCAAACCTTAGTTGTAGATAGATAATGATTCATATCTCATTTCTAAAAAAAAGGGAGGTCCTATGCAAGTCCATGTAACTGCTACACGATCACAAAGTTAGCCTACACGGTTGTTGGCCCCTCTCCCCTAATGCAAGTCCTCCCACTTTACAAGGTGAAACAACCACTTAAAATGGGGATACCAAAATCTATTATTCATTCCTTATTAGGATAAGGGGTCCCATTTACTTTGTAATCCTAAGTCTTGATTAATTGTATTTAATAATGTAAACAATAAATAATATATGATTCTCAAATATGTTGGAGTGAGTGAAATGGAATGCCCACATGTGGATGGGGATATTATTTACTCTCCAAGATACTTGGGATATTATGTAAAAGCAATTGAATAGGGAGGTTACATTCAAAAAGTCAAAATTGGGAGTTACAAAGTTTCTTCCCAATTTGGTAGTTAAGCCACAAACATTGAATGCTCTTATGGACCACCTATGATTGAAATCTTGGTCAATTTGACCGTTATGATAGAATTTATAACATCTATGACGTGTAAGAAAGGTGTAAGAGGTGTAAGATGAATTATATACTATTTTAAGATGCTTGACTATACCCATAAGGGTGTTGGATTTTTGCCATGGCCCATGGTTTTGGATACTACTTGATGGTTTCTTATTTTCAACATTTTTATATGTTGGAGGCATGAGATAGAGGATTGCAAGGTTCTTTCTAGATACTTTTATGCTCCTAGTTTACTACCAGAGTTATAAATGTTTGTATTGGTGTATACTCTCTTTGGTGGTGGAGTTTTTTTGCAAAGATTTCTCCATATAAATCTTGTGTTATAGTTTGCATTTATTATGTTTGATTCTTCATTGGTTCAGTAATTTTATTAGCTTAATCACATGTTTTATCTTGTTAATCAACATTTGTTATTAGGGTTATAAATTGATTTAGAAAAGGACACCTTTCTTGTAGTGTTGTAGGTTTTTTTGCGATTATAGTGAGTATTGTTTTAGTGTTTTTGCAAATCCGAGTATGGTTAGAGAAGCCATAGCAACCACATCATGATCAAAGATTGAGAAGTTTAGTGGCTTTGGATTCAAGTTGTTGAAACTAAAAATGGAGGACCTTTTGGAAGATAAAGAAATCAATGGGGAGCTATAACAATAGAGTCTTAGTTTGTAGATATTTCATATGAAGATTGGAGAAAACTAGATAAAAAGGTATGAGGAACCATATAATTGTACCTTGTAGATTTCATTTTCTTGAATGTCTCAGAGGAGGCCATTGCTTTCAGTTTGTGGAAGAGAATTAGTGAGATCTATCAAAAGAAATTTTTGGTAAATAAACTTTATTTAAAAAGAAAAATATATTTCTTAAAAATGAATGGAAAACCACTGTGTAGCTGAGCATTTATTAGAGGTTATTCATAGTGATGTTTTTGGTCTTGTGGATGTTGGTTCAATTAGAAAATCTTGTTATTATGTTTCCTTTATTGATGACTACCCATGTTATACTTGGATTTATTTTTTGAGGCACAAATCAAAAGTTTTTAGCAAATATAAAGATTGATAAGTAGGAGGTATTTTCCGCAATGTGTCAAACTATGATATTTATATTAAGATTCAACTGTGTAGATTTTTAGTCAAACTCATTGACCCATATTTCATTAGTATTGGTTCATACTGACCCATCTCTCATGAGAATGAATGGTCCACTTAGCATTGCATCTAGGTGACGCTCATTGCATCTAGCTTGCTAAAGGTTTTGCAAATGGGATAGCAAGCTAAGTGGGCTTGATCTTGGGGGAAACTCCATGGTTAAGTGCACTTGAGTTGGAATAGTATTGGGATGGGTTATCTCCCAAAACATTTTGATGCTTCACCTTTGTGAGCATCACCTAGATGTAATGAGTGCTAAGTGAATCGCTACTCATGAAATGTGGGTCAATGAGTTTGACTCAAAAAATATGCAATTGAATCCTAATATAAATATCATAATTTGACACACTACATAAGATACCTCTTACTTATCAATTGATGAGTTAAAGGGGATCTATAATGAATGGTTCATAAGGCACAACACTTGCTAAAGGTTTTACAAATAGGGTAGCAAGCTAAGCGGGCTTGATCTTAGGGGAAACTCCATGGTTAAATGCGCTTGAGTTGGAGTGGTACTAGGATGGGTGACCTCCTAGGAAGTCTTGATGCTTCACCTCTGTGAGCATCACTTATATGCAATGAGTGCTAAGTGGACCATTCGTTCTCATCAAAGAGTGCATCACCCTTGAGAAGGTCCACAAGCCAACATAAACCAATTGATAGGTATAGCCAACCAATTTTTTGTTGTGTATTTACTTTATCCTGTACTAATGATGAACCTAGATCTGTGAAGGAAGTTCTTTTTTCAAAGGAGGACGAGTCTTGGATGGAGGCCATGGAGGAGGAGATAACAACCTTAGATAGATGTGAGACTTGGGATTTAGTTGAGTTGTCTAAGGGAAGGAAACCTATTAGTTACTTCCATGTTGAGGGAGTTAATTTTGGTGAACTTTTTTATTGCAAACTAACTTCTATTAGATTCCTACTTTCTATTATTGTTGCTTATGATTTAATGTAGAGTAGATGGATGCAAAAACTATTTTCTTGCATGAGAATCTTTAAGAAGAAATATATATGAAACAACTTGATAGTTTTGTGGTTAAAGGAAAGAAAAATTTGGTTTGCAAGTTAAAATAATCATTGTATGGTCTAAAGTAGTCACCTTAGATGTTTTATTAGAAGTTTGATGATTTTTATTGGACCTTGGGTTTGTGAGGAATAAATGTAATCATTGTGTGTAATTTAAATTAATTGATATTCAATTGTTGATCATTGTCCTATATGTTGATGACATGTTCATTAGAAATAGTAAGGGAAAGATTATAGAGCTTAAAACTAAGCCCTTTAGTGCATTTGACATGAAGGATTTGGAAGCTACAAAATATATTTTTGGTATGGAGACCAACAAGATTGGGTTGCCAAAAAGCTTTGGCTCAATTAGAATAAGTATGTTCAGACTATTTTGTAGAGTTTTATGATGCATAATTACAAGCTAATTGACATTCCTTTACTTGTTCGTACTAAGTTGTCATTGGATCAATGCCCTAATTTAGATGATGATTTGAAGGATATGTTTGAAGTTCCATATGCTAGTGTCATAGGTAGCCTAATGTATTCTATGGTCTATACAAAGACCAAATATTGCCTAAGTAGTGAAAGTTCTTAACAAGTTTATGTCTAAACCTAGTAAAGAGCATTGGACTTATGTGAAAAGGGTTTTCAGATATTTGTGAGGAACTTCTAATTATTGTATATGCTATCATGGGATTGATGATGTGTGCAAGTTGCTTGATATTTAGGTTTTTTCACTCAAATTGGGTTAGTGATTTGAACAGGAGGCCTACGATATGTTGTGTTTACTTTGGAGGAGTTGTCAGTTGGATGAGTAAGTGGAAACCTACAGTTACATTGTCTACTACAAAAGTAGAGTACATAGTTGCAACACATGTGATGCAAGAGCATTCGGATGCACAAGCAATCCTCATCAACCAAAAAAAACATTTCTTTGTTTTCTTGCTTGTTTGTTTTCCTTCTTGTTGTGCTATAAGAGTTGATGATCAAGTTCTCTAAGAAATTCCGGTTGGTTAAGGAGCCAAATGGGTGTCCAAAATTTCAAGTTTGGCGAGATTCTAAGCAAAATTGAGCAAGTTATGCTTAGGCAAAACTTTGAGTGTCAACAGGATATGCAAAACTTTCCTTACCATCGAGATATATGCAGATGACCCTTGAAATCCGACATATGCAGATGACCCCTGAAATCCTGCATATGATCCCTGAAATCCTATAATATGCCGATGACCCCTGAAAACCCACAATATGCCGATGAACCCTAAAATCCCGTAATATGCCGATGACCCCCAAAATCCCACAATATGCCGATGACCCCCAAAATCTCGTAATATCCCGACAGGTCACGTTTTTCTGTTGCACCGCCTAAAAGCGCCCAAAAAGTGAAAAAAAAGGGTTTTAACCCTTGTCCAGTCGATTTAGAGAGCCAATAAGAGGATGTAACGTGTCCCTTTGAAACGTGAGGATGTGTGGTGGCTGCCTCTTTTGCATTTAAAAGTGAAATTTCATGCTTTTTGAGGCAATCTTCTCCATAGTGAGTTTTGGCTTTTGCTGTAGTTTCTTCTACAAATTTCAGATTTGAAGGTAGATTGTTTTAGGTTTTCACAGGAAGGCTAGGATAGTCTGATCTAACCATTGGAATGATTGTAAGGCTTAGGCTAGGGCATGTATGAATACAATTGTATTTCTGTTGTAATGTTTCTATTACATATGAATAAAGAGTTTTTTGTTTATTGTTGTGTGTTGTTCATTTCGCTGCCTGGTTCAATAGCTTTTCAAAGCCCCTAGACCTTGACCTACACCAAGTAGTATCAGAGCTCAAGTTTGGAATTCCTTGAGATTGTGGAGGTGTTGTGCAAGAGGCCTTGAAGAGATTGTTGTAGGCAGAGTGAAGAGGAAAACTTGCAACTACAGAGGGTCTGTAGACATGGCACATCGAGCAAGAGGAAGAAGAGGAGCTGCTCCAAGAGCTGGAGATGCATCATTGGTAGAGATGCTAAGAGGCATCACAACTAGGCTAGATGCAATGGAGAGAGTACAACACAGAGGAGTACCTGTAGAGGATGTGAGTGATAATGAAGAAGAAATCAATGAAGAAGGAAAAGATGGATATGAGAGGAGGTTTCTGAGTGCAATGATGAAGATTGCCAGTAAACCCCATATAAAGTTACCTAGTTACAGTTGTAGTCTGAAACCGGATGAGTTGATAGACTGGATTTCAAAGATGGAAAAATATTTTGAATTGGAATCTATTGAAGAACCTAAGAGGGTAAAACTTGCAACTACAAAGCTGAAGGGACATGCATCTATGTGGTGGGATCATGTGCAAGTTGAGAGACAGATAAAAGGAAAGGAAAAGATTAAAACTTGGGAGAGGAAGTTAACTAAATTGAAGGCAAAATTTTTGCCTGCAGAACCTCAAACAGAGAGAGAAAAGTGTGCAAGACTACACCGAAGAGTTTTATAGATTGAACATCAGGGCTGGTCACATTGAAGATGATACTGAGAAGGTCTCTAGGTATGTAAATGGTTCGCATTATTCTATTCAAGATGAAATTAGCATGGTTAGAATTACCAACATAGAAGAAGCCTATCAATTTGCATTGAAGCAAAAAGAAAAAATCTCGAGAAGGCAGAATAGTTCTAGGGGAAGAGGTAAATCCTCCAAAGGAAGAGGGTAGTCAAATCTTAGTTGTGGTTCTTAAGATAAGCAAGGTGAAACAAGTTCTTCTCAGACCAATACCCAAGTAGGTAGAGGAGGGGGTGATTACTCCCGAGGTAGAGGAAATTCTAGAAGAGGAAGATGATTTAGTGGAAAATGTTTCCAGTGTGGACAAGTTGGACATAGGCATTTGAATCTCCTCAAGTATAACAAAGTAGTGACAAAGGAAAAGAGACTAGAGTCCATATAGCACAAGCTGAGGAGGAGAGTGTGGCGAGTATAGCCTCACCAAAATTTGGAGAAGAACCCGAGGATGGAGAATCCTTGATGCTAAGGAAAGTTCTTCTAACACTAGAGAACGTACAAGAGGAACCAAAACAATGAAGAAATATGTTTAGAACCAGATGTAAGTCTGGAGGAAAATGCTGCAAAGTCATTGTGGATAGTGGCAACATTGACAACTTAGTGTCAGTAGAGATGGTGGAGAAGCTGAAACTGAAGAGGCTGAAACACCCAACTCCCTACAAGGTTTCCTGGTTGCAAAAGAGACATCAGTTATTGGTAAGATTCCATATCAGGAATTACAAAGATGAGATAATGTGTCATGTTATGCCAATGGATGCATGCCACATTCTGTTAGGCAGACCTTGACAATATGATAGGTAGGCCATTCATGATGACAAGAGTAATTGCATTAAAATCAAGAAGGATGGGGTTGAGTATGTGTTGAATCCTTTGAGGGATAAGGATGAGGAGGTTGAGAAAACCATTAGGGTTTGTCTAGTGACTGGAAAATAGTTCCTGAAGGAAATCAAAAAGGAGAAGGTATGTTATGCCTTCCTACCTTAGGTTGTAGAAATTATGACAATAGAGAAAGGTACAGAAGTTCCCACAAAAGTCCAATAAATTTTGAATGAATTCAGTGACATTCTAATGAAGGACTTATTTGATGGATTACCTCCAACTAGAAGCATAAGTCACTGCATGGACTTGATACTGGGTAAAAGCCTACCAAATAAGGCACCATATAGAATGACACCCATGGAAAATGAAGAGGTGAATAGACAAGTTCAAGATTTGTTGGATAAGGGGCTGATTAGAAAGAGCCTCAGTCCGTTTGCTGTACCTATTGTGCTGGCACCTAAGAAAGATGGGAAATGGTGAATGTGCACTGATTCAAGGGCTATAAATAAGATAATCATTAAGTACAGGTTTCCATTGCCTCGTATGGATGACTTAATGGACTGTTTGAGTGGAGCAAAGTACTTCAGAAAGATTGATTTGAAAAGTGGATACCACCAAATCAAAATTAGAGAAGAGGATGAATGGAAGACAACATTCAAGACCAAGGATGGGTTGTATGAGTGGCTAGTGATGCCATTTGGGTTGACAAATGCACCCAACACCTTTATGAGATTGATGAATGAGGTAATGAAGCCTTTACTTGGCAAATTTGTTATCATTTATTTGGATGACATTTTGATTTTTAGTAAAACAAAAGAGGAACACCTGCTGCACCTTAAAGCAGGTTTGAAGAGGTTAAAAGAAGAAAAGTTTCTTGTAAATTTGGATAAATGAAGTTTTATGCAAAGGGAACTAGTATATCTCGGTTTTGTAGTGTCTAAAGAAAGGTTGAAGATGGATCCCGAGAAGGTTAAGGCAATGATGGATTAGCCTTCACCCAGAAACATGTTTGAGGCCACAAGTTTTCATGGATTGGCGAGCTTCTACAAGAAGTTCATCAGAAGTTTTAGTGGAATATGTGCACCAATCACTGAGACAATCAAGGGTGTTAGGAAAGAGTTCCAGTTGACAATTGTAGTATAAAAGAGCTTTTAGTTGTTGAGGAAGAAGGTGACAGAAAAGCCAGTGTTGGCATTGCTAGACTTTGGCAAAGTGTTTCGAGTGGACTATGATGCCAGTGGTAGTGCAATTGGGGGAGTGTTAAGTCAAGAAGGTAGACCCATTGCCTACTTTAGTGAGAAACTAAATGAAGTAAAGAAGAAATACTCAGTTTATGACCAAAAATTCTATGCTATAGTGTAGGCCTTGAAGAAGTGGAGGCATTACTTCTTGTTAAATGAGTTTGTATTGTACACAAACCACCATGCCTTGCAATACATCAATAGTCAAGGTAAGTTAAACCAGAGGCATATGAAATGGGTGGAGATTCTGCAAAGTTATTCTTTTGTCTTGAAACATAGGAGTGGTATATCAAACAGGGTAGTAGATGCACTTAGCAGAAGATGTTTGTTGATGAATGAGTTAAGGGTTAGTGTTGTTGGCTTTGATGCAATGAAGGAGTTGTATCTTTATGATCTTGATTTTAAGGAAGCATGTACAACTAATAGAAGTTCAGTGGAGAGAGTTAGGACTCCATGGTTGGAATATTTTGTTCAAGATGGCTTCTTGTTCAAAGGACAAATTATGTATACCCAGAGGTTCAATGAGAGAGAATCTAACAAGGGAAAATCATAGTGGAGGCTTGAGTGGACATTTTGGAATAGATAAGACATTGGCACAACTGAATGAAGGTTTTTTTTGGCCTGGAATGAGTGCAAATGTGAAGAGACTAGTACAAGGTTGTAGAATTTGCCAACATGCCAAGGAGCAAGACAAAATATAGGACTATATCAACCATTGCCTATACCAGAGAGATCGTGGGAACACCTAAGGTTGGATTTTTTTTTGGCACTGCCTCAAACATAGAGAGGTAATGACTCAATTTTTGTTGTAGTGGACATATTTTCAAAGATGGTTCATTTCATACCATGTCAGAAAACTAGTGATTCATCCCACATAGATGCATTGTTTTTCAAAGAGGTAGTCAGGCTGCATGGACTGCCTAAGAGCATTGTCTTAGATAGGGACACAAAGTTTGTTAGCCATTTTTAGCGTGCATTATGCAAGAAGATGGGCACTAAATTAGGATTCAATTCAGCCTATCATCCCTCGACTAATGGACAGATCGAGGTTATGAACAGAAGTTTGGGAAACTTGTTGAGATGTTTAGTGGGAGACAAACCACATCAATGGGATCTTGTCTTGGTACAAGCAAAATTTGCTTATAACAATTCAGTGAACAGAAGTGCAAGAAAGAGCTCATTCCAAATAGTTTATGGGTATAGCCCAAGAGGTGTTGATGAGCTAAGAGATAGTGTAAATTTGAACATGAAGAGTGTTGTAGCAGAAGATTTTGCAGAATACATTCATGAGGTTCACAAGGAGGTGAAGGAGCAAATACAAAGAACATGTTGATGTGCATAGGAGGGAACAAGTGTTTCAGGTAGGTGACTTTGTTTTTACAGATTTGAGGAAAGAAAGGTACCCATAGGGAACACACAATAAGTTGAAATTTAAGAAAATAGGTCCATGCAAGATGTTGAGGAAGTTCTCATCCAATGCCGATGAGATTGAGCTACCATAAGGGATAGACATATCTCCTATTTTCAATGTTGTTGATTTGTACAAGTTCCATAAAGGAGAGACAAGCTTACAAGGGGGTACACACTCACATTTTTCTGATGCACAAGGATGGTTAGATCAATTACCTAAAAAGAAGATGGAAGAAGTAGATAGAGTGATTAACTCTCGAGTGGATAAGATGACCAGAGGAAAGGACTACATGGAATACCTGGTCTGATGGAAGAACAAAGCTACATATGAAGCTTCTTGGCTAAGTGCTACAAAGCTAGCCAAGTATGGAATTCTGGTTCCAGACTTGCCAAAATATTCATGAGTTTCCAAATTATGAAACATTTCAGTTATCCGGTGTGTCTAATCCAGGAGCATCCAAGTGCACAAGCAATCCTCATCAACCAAAAAAAATATTTCTTTGTTTTGTTGCTTGTTTGTTTTCCTTATTGTTATGTTGCAGGAGTTGATGATCAAGTTTTCTAAGAAATTCTAGTTGGTTCATGTCCAAGTGATTACTTCATCTTGTTAAGGGGTCAAATGGGTGTCTAAAATTTCAAGTTTGGCAAGATTCTGAGCAAAATTGAGCAAGTTATGCTTAGGCAAAACTTT
Source organism: Cunninghamia lanceolata (assembly GCA_027924645.1). Lineage (NCBI taxonomy): Eukaryota > Viridiplantae > Streptophyta > Pinopsida > Cupressales > Cupressaceae > Cunninghamia > Cunninghamia lanceolata. The sequence continues at coordinate 7,064,836 of BSBN01001121.1, read as the reverse complement.
GAGCGTCAACAGGATATGTGAACTTTCCTTGGCATCGGGATATATGAAGATGAATCTTGAAATCCCGCATGTGCAGATGACCCTTGAAATCCTGCATATGCATGTGACCCTTGAAATCCTGCATATGCAGATGACCCCTGAAATCCTGCATATGCATGTATGACCCTTGGAATCTCGCAATATGCCGAAGACCCCTGAAAACCCACAGTATGTCTATGATCCCTGAAATCCTGCAATATGCTGATGACCCCCAAAATCCCGCAATATGCCGATGACCCTCAAAATCCTGCAATATCCCGATGGGTCATGTTTTTTTGCTACATCGCCTAAAAGCACCCAAAAAGTGACAAAAACGGTTTTAATCATTTGTACGGTCATTCTAGAGAGCCAATAAGAGGATGACATGTGTCCCTCCATGTGAGGATGTGTGGTGGCCGCCTCTTTTGTATTTAAAGGTGAAATTTCATGTTTTTTGAGGTAATCTTCTCCATAATGAGTTTTTGGTTTTTGCTATAGTTTCTTTTGCAGATTTCAGATTTGAAGGCAAATTGTTTTGGGTTTTCACAGGAAGGCTAAGATAGTCTGATATGGCCATTGGAATGATTGTAAGGCTTAAGTCAGGAATGTGTGAAGACCATTGTACTACTGTAATGTTTTCAGTTGCATATGAATAAAGAGTTTTCTGTTCATTGTTGTGTGTTGTTCATTTCGCTACCTAGTTCAGTAGCTTGTCAAAGCCCTTGTGTTGTTATATGGAGCCTAATCAGACTCAGAGGTTAAATTTTCCCCACTTTTGTCAGCACGGTTTCCCTCCAAATTATTTAATGGGGGAGTATAGGGGGGCATAACCCCTCCTACGGGGCCCAGGGGGCCATCCCCCCGATGGGGGCCCAGGGGTGGAGCCCACAGTGGGGGTCTGGGGGCAGCGCCCTTGAAGCAAAAATTGCCTTTTTTTTTATAAAGGCGTTAGGAGTTATTTTTCTATTGGTCGACATAAAAAAAACCCTATTTTGTAACCGACATAAGTCTTGATAAAAATGGCTAAGGGTTAGGGCTTTCGATTGATTTGTATTGTAGCATTTGCAGCGGTATTGAGTTGCAAGGATTGCTGGTTGTAATCGGTTTGATCTGCTGGATAATACCATTGGACTCTCTGTTGGTGGATGTAGCCCAAGTTTGGGTGAACCACGTTAAAAATTATCTCTAGCTGTTATTATTTCTTTGTATTTTTCATTCCTTTGTTTAATCTTTATTTGCATTTAATTGATATCTTCTGTATGCAATTCCTAACACCCTGAACCTTGACCTGCATCAACATGCTTGCAAGGAGGAAGTGTGGTTATAGACATCAATGTTTATGTATTATCTTTGAGTGTAGACAATGCATGATTAGATGTGACAATCAAAGTACTATCTATTTGATAAAAAAACTCAATGTACCATGCTCGTACAAAGCATATTGATATAGAACATCACTTTGTCCATGAGATGGTTGAATGTGACAACATCATGATACAAAAGGTTGACACTTTGGTTAATGTTGTATATTTTCTCACTAAGCTAGTGAGCACATAGAAATTTAGTTGGTACGTAGAGGCAATGAGCCTTGTCTCTTCTAGCACTCGATTTATTTTTTAGTTTCCCATTATATCTTGCAATGTAAATGTCAAGTGAGGAAATGCTAAGATAAGGAGTGTCATTCATCTTGAAATCTTCAGTTTTGATTAATTGTATTTAATTATGTACATGATAAATAATGTGTGATCTCTAAACATGTTGGAGTGGACAAAATGGGATGCTTGCATGTGGGTGGGGACATTATTTATTATTTATGCTCTAGGATAATTAGGATATTATGTAAAAAGGAAATGAATAAGGAGGTTACGTTGAAAAGGTCAAAATTGGGAATAAAGACCATAAAGCATCTTCCCAATTTGGTGGTTATGAAATAAATATTGAATGCCCTCATGAAGCAACTAGGAATGAGATCTTGGTTAATTTGATCATTATGATAGAATCTTTGACATCTATGATGTGTAAGAAGGGTGTAAGAGATGTAAGAGGAGTTACATACTATTTCTAGATGCTTGACCATGACCATAGGGGTGTTGAGTTTTTGCTATGGCCCACATATTTTTGGATACCACTTGATAGTTTCTTATTTTTGACATTTCTATATATTGGAGGCATGAGATAGTAGATTGTAATGTTCTTTGTAGGTACTCTTATGTTGCCAATTTACTTTTAGAGGGATAAATGATTGTATTAGTGTATACTCCTTTGATATTAATATAAGATTGAATCTCTTTGGTGGTGGAGTTTCTTTTTGCAAGAGTTTCTCCATGTAAATTTGGTGTTATGGTTTACATTTGTTATCTTTGATTCTTGATTAATTCATTAATTTTATTTTCTTAATCACACCTTATTGGATTAAATATCTATTGTCATAATATTTTCATTGTGCCATTTACCCTATTTTAACATTATTTGAGCTAGGAAAATCTAGATTAATAATTGGAAGGAGTCCCTCCCACATATTTGACCTTTTACTCATGAGAATGGGAGCAAGTCAATCCTAGCATTAGCTACAAAATTGACACCTTTATTGCATTCCCCATAATAATGAACAAAGAAAACCTCTTCAAACTTATCACACAAACTACATGCCTCATAAATGTCATTATTTAAATTCCAATTAACCATAGCACCTTTGGATAGGCCTACAATAATAACTTGAGAGTACCCTTCTACAATCAATATCCTACACCCAATTGATAAAGAAATCTAGATTATTTCAAGCAAGGCCTCCAACACTGCTTCACTATTCATTCTTGTCCCTAAAAAGAATGACCCTCCACTAATAAACTACATCAAGACATACTTTAATACATTTGCACGAAAAAACAAAAAAAAAATGCCTATGGCAAGATGAACCTATCCTTCCAAGCACTCGTTGGAATCGACACTGAGTGAAGATTACAATGGTTTTATTTTTAAGGGGGAATTGGCCTCCTGCCAACCCAGGCCTCACCCTTCGTCTTCGTCTGACGAAGATACAAGGGTTTATTTAAAACCAATAATCCTTCAAAGCAAAAAAAATTCCCTATTTTTAAACGACCCCTCTATTTTATCACTAAAAAAACATAATTTTAAATGCTTTAAAAAAAAAAGAGTGTAGTTTGTTAACATTTGAAAAGCATAATTACGCTAATAAGTGTTCCTTATGTGAGAAGCACATGATAGATTATATACACAAAGGGCCTAGATTAAATGGACTACCATGAAATCAATCTTGACCATTTAACAATGTCATAAATGACAAAAAAACAAAAAACAAAAATTGAAAACAAATAGATCTTGACCATAGATTTTTGAACAATACAATAAATGATAAGAAACAAAAAAATTCACTTTACATTTATGACTATTTTAATTTATTTTAATAGAAACAAAATAAGAAACCAAAATTTTTTTCACTTTGTGACTATTTTAATTTATCGTTGTCTTACTCTTAACATTTTAAAAAAATAGTAATATTTTTTTCTATTTTACAAAATATATTTGTTTTCTATATTACTTAAATAATCATTCACATCTCTTTACTATTTGGTGAGGCATTTGACTTTTTACCACCATAACTATTTTTAAAAATATTGATGATAATTTTTTTTATTGTTTGTCTTATTCTTAACATTTAAAAAAAATATTAATATTTGTTTCTATATTACTTAAATAATAATTCACATCTCTTTACTATTTGGGTGAGGCATTTGACTTTTTACCACCATAACTATTTTTAAAAATATTGATCATAAAATTTGAAAATTGATGGATAGGATTTAATGTCAAATTATTGTCAAGTACAACTCCATACACATCTTTAATAAGATGTGTTGACATCAAATAGGTTAGGATAAAAAATATCCACAGAATATCTAAATAAAAAACATATAAACTATTTTCTTTAAATCAATCACAAGGCAAGCTCTTATTCAACTAAAAAGGCTCACACTTAAAGTGAAATAAACATTCATTATTCAATTAAAAAGGCTCACAAATGCAGAAGCTTCAATAACAAGGCAAGCTCTTATTCAACTAAAAAGGCTCACACTTAAAAGTGAAATAAACATTCATTATTCAATTAAAAAGGCTCACAAATGTAGAAGCTTCATTCTGTCTATGACGCTAGTAGATGACCAAACATTCATGATAGATGAAAAATAGTTTTGTACCAAAGTAATTATAGTGTGGGTCCACTCTCCCACAAAGTTTTTTCTTCCCGAAATCTAAATTTTAAGGAAGGGCACATTTCTTGTGCCCATTAAATCTAAACTTATAGTCGTTTGATTAAAAAAATAAGAAACTTATATATTTGTGTTGAAAAAAAAATCCTCCAAATCACATATAAATTTATCTAAGGTTTAATAAATGATGTAATAATTAAATTATGACTTAGAGATTGACAAAAGTGAATGAGAGGTTAGAAAATGTTTAGTTTTATAAGAATGCTAAAAATATAATAATTTTTAAGTAAAATAATACTTTAAATTGAATATATAAGTAATTAAATAGTTTATTTTTAATTATAAATTTAATTATATTATTATTGTAATTTATATAATATATTAATATATAGCGATTTATAACATTATTATAATTTACAGTTATATAATTCAGATTCATTCTTTTGATTGTTCTTCACTTTGAAAGATAGTTGAGGGGCTTTTCTCATGACGTATCAGGGGTTCTTTTTGAGTTGGCAGTTGAGCCAACACTTTCAAAAATTAGGTTGTGCTGGGTGATGTCATGTGTGTACCAGAGCAGATGTGTAATTGATGGGGGGTCGTCATGTTAGCATGTATTAGTGGCGCCCTTTTGGAATCAAAGGAGTCCTCATTGATTTTATCTCTGACAGTTTTCTTTTTTTGCAGATTTCAAGGCTTTTAAAAAAAAATTCTTTGAGTACTCTTTGTACTTCCTTTCTGGACATGTGGCTCCTCCGCATGGTTTTGCAGTTATTTCATTCATATTTCACTCTATGTGGATTGATTTTTGGGATCCTTGGCAATCAACTCCTATTCTGTAATTATTTTGCTTGTACACTTTGGATTAATTGGCTATCAGTTGACATGTTTGGTGGGTGTATTAAGCCGCCCTTGGAATGGATTTTTTCATCTAGTTGTCTTTGCTCTCTACCATGGAAATCAGCTGGAGAGTTTCGTTGCCTCATCTCTTCTGGGAAAAGCAGATGGATGATCTTCCTTTTGACAGTGATAAATTTGGAAAAAGTGTTTATTGTTCTTTGTCTGCCTGTTGAGGAATCACTGCGTACTGTAATTGGAAGTGCATGGTTGAAAGCCAATTCGTCGACTCTCTTCTCACAGGTGGTCTCGGCTTTCCTTACACACTTCATAGATGTGATTGGAGATGTGGATTTGGTATCATTTTTGGCATCCCGTTATCTGCAACCATTTATATTTTCTTTTTCAGATCTAGATTCGTGTGACACTCCTATCGCAGGTATATTTGGCAAAAATGAATTCTGTGACTCCCCTTCTATGCTTATGGCTCTTAGTGCAATGAAACATGGTATTATCAATGATGATGTTGAATTTGCTTGGAAGTCCCTGCTCTCTGTTAAGGAAGATCTTGGTTCTGCTTTGTATGACAAATTTTTTTGTTTGTTCAACGCTATGTGCTACCTTCTGAAGCATGCAGAAGAAGAACCTCTTTTACATCCGCCTCTTGCTGCTGATCCAGGGCCTTTGTATGTGGTGGAGGAGATTTCTACTACTGTGAAAGTCCCTTGGGAAGTTGTGATATCTACTGGTGTCCTTTGGTTCTGTTATCTCCTTAGTTCCTTTGGTTGATGTTTATCAAGCAACTTTGTATATTTGATATATTCTGTTATGGTCTTGACGATGTGGTTTCTGGGTTAAGCCATTTTGTTGAAGGCTCCTAGTTTTCATGTGTAATTTCCTTCTTGGGCACAACCATTTTAATGAAGGCTGCCAGACTCTTATAAATAACCCTTTTTTCTATCAATATAAGGTGATTAAATCACCCATGATTTATCAAAAATAATAATTTACAGTTATATATAATTTTAATATACGTAATAATATAATATATAATAATATATTAATACTATAATTATTAAAATATATTATATTAATATTAATATATTTATGGAAAATAAAATAAAAAATATATTTCAATATTTAATATAATATATGGTTTTTATATTAAATTAGTTTTTAAAAATATATTAAATTTGATTTTCCTAAGAAGGTACGCATTAGTCAACAAAGGCAAGACAATCTCAGGGATCTCAGGATTACATCTACGCATATGAGGTATCATCCTAGCCTAATAATTATGAAAGCCCAATAGTTTCACTTACATGCACCCAACAAGATGGTTTTCACTATTTGAGTGGGACGAAGAACATATCACATACCTTTAGCAAGTCTTAAAGAAGAATCACTTAGTGTTACTATAAATTATGATTACCAACTCCTCCATCTCATGGCATAATTACTATGCTCGTGCCACCCTCATAATTATTATGATGTTTGTCACTGCCAACTTGACCCATTATCCGCTGCATCTAACTTGAAATTGAGAAAGGTATCTTAACTATGCTTGTTTTATAAGGGTAATATGTAGCACAAAAGGGACTATTTACTTGGTAGGGCATTGACATGGTAATAATTTGACATGTCTCACTCATTTCAATAACATAGAGCCATGAATGAATTGGGACTTCATGAAAATCAAACTCAAATCCAAACCCAACTATGTTTGTTCATCTCAATATGTAATGTAAAAGGAATTTTACTAATATAACAAAAGAAGATAGTGATGGTATTTAAAAAAGAATAGATAATATAATTTAGTGGATTAAATAACTTATAAATTAATAATTAATAAAAAACATCTAATAAATTCTACAATTTCTTTTGAAAATTATCAGTGTGCCCATTGAACCTATAGGTCCAATTGCTAGTTTTAAATGCTTTAGAAAACAAATTTAGGGCAATTTTTGAGAGGCAGTTTTGGGCAAAATAAGGGTTGCATTATATCTGTAGGCTGATTTAGGGTGAACAGGGGCAAAACCTCTTGCAAATAGGGGCAAATTAAATCAAACCTGCAACTGGGGGCCGAATCTAGAAAAGGGTGAATGAATCCTTGGGCAAGGGATTTGGCACAGGATTTGAACCCTTCAAAACTAGATCGTGGATCTATTTGGCACCTTGCAGACCTTTATTCAACTTTTCCATGTCTATATCAGACCTTTACAAGCCTTCAATCCACCTTCACATGCCAATCTGGGGTGAAACTAAGGTTTTCACACCCTCTAGATGTTCTCCTTCATGGCTAGAATGCCCCTTTTTGGATCTCTTTGGCCTTCTGTGGATTTTGTTTGCTTCCAAATGCCTATGTCGTGACTCCTAGTAGCTTTCCATGCCTTCCTTTCACAGATCAAGAAAGCTAGACCCTCACCACTCCTTTCATGAGCCTTCCAGCCTTTGGATCAGGATTTAATAACCCTGCAACAAGCCTCTAAAGATCAATTTGATGCAGGGTTTCAGCATGGAGGCTGAGATCTCACAAAATGGAATGGATATCGAACCCAATGACTGAAAACACCTCTGAATAGATTGCCCTCCTTTCTGCACAATCACACCTTCAATCTGTAGGGACACCAATCGGTCACAAAAAACCGTCTAATCACCAACAATGGTGGTTAGAAACCACGAACTAGGGGTTAAAAGACTAGTAATTTTGCCAAGAAATCTTGCCCAAAGTTATATTTTTCAAAAAAAAAAAATTGCTTTTTCAGCAAAAAAAATTGTAGCTCTACACATGCCTCCAAATTGGCCTGCGACTCCAAACGAACCAGCAAACAAGCTTCAGTCCCATTCTAATACCATGTTAGAACTAGGATGGATTGAGAGAATGTTGATCACAAAATGGAGAAAACAAGAACAAATGACATGAAAGATGATTAATTAGATAATCACATAATCGGTGTGTTCTATGAACAATAAGGTGTACATAAATATGTGAAGAGGTTGAGTCGACTTCTACACTCAACTAGAGGTGGCAAGAATGTTTCGACCAAGTGGCAAATGAGTGTCGACATGTATCTTGGATGAGTTTGATGGACTCTCCAAGTCGACACATAACCACCTAAGGTGGCTTAAAGCCATGTGTGAAATATATGTATAATTACTTATTAAATAATAAGTAATAACATTAGTATTTCTACACTAACACTTCAAATGGTAAGATTAAATGTCATTATGTTATGCCTAAAAGTATATTTGAAACTGAAATATGCCTTGGTGATCAGAATCTCCTGGAAATTGGATTAGATGTTTTCATCTCTTACTAGATCATGTGTTCCTAGCCACAAGGTGAAATATGCAACTATGATGAAATGTGGTAGGAATTGTGATGCTCGGATGATGATTGGAATGTTATTGAAAACTTGCAAACAAAGTAAAAGAAAATATTTTTGGGTGATGCAAGATTACTCTTCCACCCTGGGATTCTCCTATATCAAACACCTGGGATAATTTGAAAAGCGAGTCCCTTACTTTCCTATGGCTAGAGGAAAACTAAGATGATCTACCTCAACCTTAGAAATCTAAGATGAATCTTCTTGAAATCTTCCTTTCCACTTCGCCAAATACTCCTCATATTGTTTATATTTGGTGCTTCTACTAATCATACTATCTAAAATCTCCTCAATCTCCTCTCTTTGTTGTTGTGGTATTTGATTCTTCCGTTGTGCTTCTATGTCACTATCTCCTAATTCTCCTTCATGATACTTATATAAACTTGCAACAATAAATACTAGTGATATGCCCAAACCTTCTAGTAATACGCATTCCCTAAATTAAAATTTTTGACAATTCTAAAAGGACCAAACTTCTTCATCTTCAATTTATTGGAGTCCCAACTGGAAATCTCTCTTTTCTAAGATACACTATGACTTCATCTCCAACTATAAACTCCTTATGTCTTCTTTTCCCATATCAACCTTCTCCTTATATCTACTATTCATCCTTTCCAAGTGGCTTCTTACTTTTCTATGCACTTCTTACATGTGTTCTACAAATTCTTTTTCTTCTACACTCCTCTTTTCTTTACTTTTGATATACCACAATTCTGATGCATTCCTTGGACTATTGCCATATACTATTGCAAATGGTGTTTTCCCTATACTCATATTTACTAAATTTTTATGTGCAAACTTTACTTGTGCTAGGACCATATCCCAATTAATTATCATCTCTCCAACCAAACATCTTAGCAAATTACCTAAACTCCTATTCACAACTTCTATTTTCCCATGAAACTATGGGTCATGTGCTAAGCTAAATTTCAATTTTGTTTTCATCTTCTTCCACAATGTCTTCTAAAAGTATCCAACAAACTTAGTATCTTTGTTTAAAACAATACTCCTTGGTAACCCATATAATCTCACTTCTCTAAAAATAGATTAGCTATATGTACTGCATCATTTGTCTTCTTACATGGAATAGAATGTGCCATCTTAGAAAATTTGTCCACAACTACAAGTATAGAATCTTGTCCTCTGTGTTCTAGGCAATCCTAATACAAAATCCACATTGATATCTTCCCAAGGTCTCTCTGGAATTGGTAATGGCTCATACAACCCAATATTTTGACGACTCCCTTTTGCTACTTGACAAATTCTACAACCTTGAAGATATTTTCTCACATTCTTATATATTTGAGGCCAAAAATAGTTTTCACTTACCAATGCCACTATCTTACCTACTCGAAATGTCCAACTAAACCACCACTATGCTTCTACAAAATCAGGATCAACTTCATACAAATACTTCAACTCATCAAATCCTACTACTTCTACCCTCATTTCTATTAGCAAATTCTATCTCCTACTCAATTCATCTACAACCTTATTTGATTTTCCACTCTTGTTCTTCAATACAAATGAATAACTTTGTATGAATTCTACCCATATCACATATCTCTAATTCAACTTACCTTAACTATTCAAATATTGTAATGCTTGATGATTCCATGAAATCTACCCATCTCACATATCTCTTATTCAACTTACCTTAGCTCATCCTCATCCCATTCCATTTACCCTAGGGTCCTCTTGACACGCCCGGAATGCAACTCCACCATTTACTTGGGATCTCCTCTAGCCAAAACCCTTAGCTAAGCCTCTTTGTACTTGCGACACCATGACTCACGATCAACAGGCTATTGATAGTAAGGAATACTGAGAAGGGGGGGTGAATCAGTATTCCACAATACCACTTCTTAACGAGTTTATTAACCCAATTTCCAAAATTAATAATATGAATACAAAATAAGCATAGGAATGACAACCATAAAGACATAACACATGAACACCAGGATTTTTACGTTGAAAACCCAAAAAAAGGAAAAACCATGGTGAGTGTTAGCTCACAATATATTATTATAGCACAATACTAGATTACAAGAAGGCTCACTGCCCTTGAAGAAATGCTCACTGCAAGAAAGGCTCACTACCTAGAGAAAGAAAGAAGAAAGAAGAATGGCTCACTGCCAAGTTGAACTGATCAAATTGCATCTACACATGCTTGGTTACAGCTCCAATGAAGCGCATAAATACTCTCAAAACTCTTCATCTTTGACTACTTTGCTTCACTGCTCTACTTTTACATAAGAACATGGTCTTTCTTCTTCTGCTCTAATTGCTTCCACAAAATCACCTTACTTCGCATGTCACACATTCAAATTCACATCACATACCTCAAACACCAAGTTCAATCCCATATATATATATATATTCGCAACACTCAAAAACTTCAAGTTAGGTCGGCCTGCTAGGATGAAACGTGTAGTTATACAATGTGTAGCTTGTCAGCCTAAAGCATTTACCAAAATACTTTACAGACCAAAACAATACTTTGAAATACATTCTTCTATGTCGGCTCATATTGTAAGATCACTTAGGATATGATCACAGTCACTAGATTCTTCCGCACACAGATCCCAGTATTTGGTCGGCTTCACAAACTGATTGTCACAGGCTCAGATCAACTGTCAAATCATAACTTTCAATGCGGACCACAAGACTTCTTCAAATTCACAACTAAGACTCTTTAGACATCCCCAAGCTTATCCTCAAAACTGCAGAGCATAATATCTATTACCGGAGTAATGCGGATCAAATCAAACTGACATTTTGTCCTATTTAAGAATGTTCTCTGCTAAGCCAGACTTATGCTTTTTGAAACTATGCTTCCAGAGATGATCAGAAGATGAAACTCTGGATTTGGTATCATCTAAGGATTAGTAACATCTTACAAGAACCACAAGACAAGATCTTCAACTGTGGACCAATGCAGACCATAACACTGTAGTTCTGCAATCCTCTCTGTATTCTGCCAACACTCAGCCAAAATGCCTAAGTTTTCTTTCCGGACTAGAATTCTTTGTATACTTGACTTCATGAGGATTACTATAACCTCACAACCCTTCTGAATCCTTGATGCTTGTTGACAGGCTGTCATAAGGTCCTAACACTTTAATTGAAAATTATCAGTTTATCGACCAGGATAGTGTCCGAGGCTGTATGCACTAGGGAGTTTGGATATCTCATTGAGAAATAGTTTTCTAGTTCCTTTAAAATATTGAAAAAGCATATGAAATGAAACAACAGTTACATCCTTCTACAGAAAGCATTTAAATTTTATACTAAAAAGCATGAAAATTCTATACTAGAAAGCATGTAAACTCTACACTAGAAAGCATATAAACTCTACACTAGAAAGCATATAAACTCTACACTAGAAATTCAAAAATGCAACTTTACTCCAATTTTGAACAATGAGAAATTCTATACCGCAAACATTCTAACTTCTAACTATCAGTAAACAACAGTTTAACTAAGGCAGATGCACTGGAAACATTTAAACAACACAAAGAGTTCTAAAACAACAGTTCAACTGAAGCAGATGCTCCAAAAAATTTTGAACAGCACACCCTGCAGGTTCATGATAGAAAACTAAACATAAAATAACTTTAGCTAAATGAAACATCCACAAAAATGAAAGTACTTATCTATTCTGTAGTCCTACGAGTGGCCAGCTCTTGGGAGAAATTTGTCTTTAACTCAGGTCACATTCAATCATTTCCACAGCAACATGGTAACTTTATTCAGATCTTTATATTTCAAAAGAAATTACTCAGAATAACACTATTTGCATTCATGGAGAAAATTGCAAGTACATAGCTCTGATCATTTCAAAAATAAAGGGATTGATTTTCATCTATCCATAGTATGATATTTATATCCATGTTTTGAGCAATAGATTAAAACTGAACTACATTCGAACTCCTAAATTTCAGATGGTAGAAATATGCCATTTAAAGAAGTCTTATAACAAAAAAATGTTTCGTTAGACAATGATACAACTGTTTAACTGGCTAATTCAGTTCGGGAATTTCCTTAATTGCTTGTAACAAGGGAATCTCGATATGGAGTTATTTAATTTCTTGTATCAGAGCAGTTTCGTTAGACAATGATAGTTCTCGTGGCTTCCTATGAACATTTGCTTTGAGACGTTCCGGAAAAGGTGCCTGAATTTTCTTCCTTAGTATAGGATCCTTCTCTGGAGTAGTTGATGGTCGTTTGACAACTTCTTCTTGAGATGGTTCTATGGTAGGTGGTGAAGTTGCCCGAGATTGTGTTGGGGACAATTCCTCTTGATTTTTCTTGGGGTCACGCTCTATAGGTACAAGAAGAGTCTCTGGTTCCATGTTAAGTTCCTCGTCTGGTTCTTCTGTAACTTCAACAATGGTAGGTTGATTAAGTGTTTTTCCTGATCGTAATTGAAGGTTTCCACAATAGATAGCATTGACCCCTACCATGTCATCTTGATCAAAAGCATATACTGGGGCATTTTAACGTGTGTTCTAGGGATTAGGAACAGGTTGTGCTAGTAATGGTGATTGATTGACTTGTTTGTTTTGTTAAGGGTTTTGAGAAGCTGTTAGAAGGTTCTATTGCAGATTTGGCATTCGTCTTGGACCGCTATAGAATTGATTTGGTGGTTGGTTTCATTGTGAAGGTTGATTATGATGGTGCCATTGTTGATTTGGCCATTGGGGATTTCCCCAAGCTTGGTCCGTCCATTCAGGTGGTCCCCAAGGTGGGTAAGCTCCCCAACCAGGTGGTGCTAAAGGCCATGGAGCTGTCCACTGTGTATTGTTCCAAGTGTTTGGAGGTCGCCATGTGGGGTTGGAGTTTTGACCATAGGAGAAATTTCCTCCAGCTCTTTGACCCACGAAATTGATTTCCTCCTCAGTGTGAGATGGTCATTTTTTAAAACTCTTGATTGCATTCAGGATCTCACATTGATCAGTGGCATGACTCTTTTCACAAATTTGGCAAATGTCAGCCTTATTCAAAGGACATTCTCTTAACAGATGCTTGTTTCGACACCTAGGGCAATAGATGGATAAAGTCTTAGGATTACGTGTTTTAGCCTATATTCCATCCAAAGTGGTGTTCAACTGAACAAGAATGTCAGTCTTCAGATTTGCTATTTCCTCTCACAGTTTACCTATTTCATTTGAGCTCCTTAAAAGGCTAGATTTTTGAATACCTCCTCTAGTATGGGAAAAATTCTGGCATAACTCAGAGATATCACCCAGTTCAAGTTGGGACACATCTCCCTTTCCCATTAAATCTAAGCTCCTCCTAGCATCTTCATCAAGTCCTTTGAGAAATATAGTCTTTAGAATCTCCGGACTTATGTCTTCTTCACCACATCATTTGGTTAGGAAGATAAACATATAAAGGTAATCTTCCAGGCTCTCATCTTCTTTTTGTCTTAGTTTGAACAACTCCTCTTTCCTGTCACTGACTCTGCAATAACTCTAGTATTTGTCTAAAAAGATAGTTTCCATTTCATCCCACGTAGTTATTGATCCAAAAACCAGTCCCATGAACCAACGCATTGCAGCGTCTCTCAGAGTGGAGGGAAAAAGTTTAAGTTTCTGGTTATCGTTCTTGTAGTCGTATGTTTGACACAAGACTTTGAACTCAAAGAGAAACTGGTCAGGATCTTCAGAAGAAAGTCCCCTGAAAGTCGACAAGATGGATGGTGAAATGTTTTTCATTGGTGCATCGTCATCTTCGTCGAGAGTAATAGGATAGGTAAAGGTTCGTGCTGCCAGTCCTATTGGGATATCATCATTATGGAGATTATCAACCATAATGTCAAAAGGAATGTTTTCTTCCTCAAAGATTAGGTTGGTTGGCTAAATGACTATCCCCTCAAAGATTGGGTCAACTGGTAAAACTTCTGGAGTATTTTGGGAGGTCTCAGGTTGATCCTGCTCGATCAATTCGAAATTGAGTTCTTCCGCTGATACTACTTCCTTCCTATTTATGGTTGGAATTACTATTGGGGAGGTTTTTGGTATAAATCTTCCATGTGGGCCTCGTTTCCTGACCATGCAGAAAGAGAGGTTCGGTGACAATTTTTGGTGTTTACTACAAGAGGTTTCCAAGCATTTCCCTAATAACACTTAGAAAAGAATCACGTGTCCCTGGAAATGGCACCAAAAAGTGACATGCTGTCGTAAGGTCCTAACACTTTAGTTGAAAATTATCAGTTTAATGACCAGGGTAGTGTCTGAGGCTGTATGCAATATGGAGTTTGGATATCTCATTGAGAAACAATTTTCTAGTTCCTTTAAAAGATTGAAACAACATATGAAATGAAACAGTAGTTATATCCTTCTACAGAAAGCATTTAAATTTTATACTAAAAAGCATGAAAACTCTATACTAGAAAGCATGTAAACTCTACACTAGAAAGCATATAAACTCTACACTAGAAATTAAAAAATGCAACTTTACTCTGATTTTGAACAATGAGAAATTCTATACCATAAACATTTTAACTTCTAACTATCAGTAAACAACAATTTAACTAAGGCAGATGCACCAGAAACATTTAAACAACACAAAGAGTTCTAAAACAACAGTACACAACAATTCAACTGAAGCAGATGCTCCAAAAACTTTTAAACAACACACCATCTAGGTTCACGATAGAAAACTAAACATAAAACAACTTTAGCTAAATGAAACATCCACAGAAATGAAAGTACTTATCTATTCTATAGTCCCGTGAGTGGCCAGCTCTTGGGAGAAATTTATCTTTAACTCAGGTCACATTCAATCATTTCCACAACAACATGGTAACTCTATTCAAATCTTTATATTTCAAAAGAAATTACTCATAATAACACTATTTGCATTCATGGAGAAAATTGCAAGTACACAACTCTGATCATTTCAAAAACTAAGGGATTGATTTTCATCTATCCATAGTATGATATTTATATCCATGTTTTGAGCAATAGATTAAAACTGAACTACATTTGAACTCCTGAATTTTAGATGGCAGGAAAATGCCATTTGAAGAAGTCTTATTACAAACAAAATAGAATCTTAACTACTGATGTCTTTTAAAACATAAAGAGGGCTCCAAGTGGAGTCATAATGTCTTTGGGTAACCAACATAAATAACAAAACTTAAAATAGAGCCTTCAATTAATGCACGCCTAAAATTTCTAGCGCCCTCAACTTCCAGCGCATTTGACCTTAGCTGCATGAAGTCCACTTCTCTTGTAGGCAATGCATTGCCCTGCACAATTACCCAACTCTACATGCCATTATATCAACATTTACAAGCTAATTTCAATCAATTTAGGAAATAAAGGTTTATACAACATTTCATTAAAATAGATAAATATTGCTTATAAAAATAAATAAATTGGCAAGGTTAGGGAATTGGGCAATGCAAAAAGGGTTATTTGTTTCATCAAAGAAATGAGGTTGTTTATACCTTATCACCCTCCCCTTCCTAACCTTGAGCAGGTCCTCCTGCTCTCTGATGCATCCTTTGTCTTTATGCCACTCTTTTCCTATTCAATTCATAAAACTTTGAACTTAGATCATATATTTCATTTGCCTCCTCATCAATATGGTCTGGAACCTTCAGAAAGCCTTTGTGTAGTTTGATTCGCAGCTGCCAGGTATGTAAGTCCCTAGGATCTTGTTCTATAACCACTAAGACTGCAGGGGGTAGCTGTAAAAGTAGTGGAGGCCTGTATCTCATCCCTATCCACTTAGTTTTTAGCTGCTAAAGAATCTATGTCAATGCCTCAGCTCTTTTGTATGACCATTTGAGCTTAGTAAGTGAAATCATCTCTCCTTTTTAAATACATAGGCAAGTGGGTATACCTTTCTTCACATGCATTCCAATCTCTATCAATTAATTGTGGTCCATTAATCTTGAAATCTTCAAAGCATATCCTAATACTTTCATTGTATTTTTCTTTCATATGTTCGTAGCTCTTAATTCTTCTGAACTGGGCTTTGAAAGCATAAGGCTTTCAATTGGGGTATCTCATGTGTAATCCCACAGTTCTCTCTGCATGAAGATATTCTCTAGTTCTGTCTTGCCACTGAATTTGATTTTGCATATTTGACAAAAATGCCCTTAACTGAACTTCCCCCACAAACACATTGATGAATAGCTTCCAAGCGGAGTTCATTTAGTTCACTAATCTGCAAGACTCTCTCTACCCGAGCCCGATCAAGATCTAAGTCTACCTCCATTGTTGTTCTAAGAGTTTGGAGTTCAAATTTGATGGGCACTTCGCAAAGACTAATTTTTAAGGAGTAAGACCAGTGGTGGATTTCCAAGTTGTGTTGTAAGCCCAGACAGCCTCAGGCAATTTTCTAGCCCAATCCTTTCTTCCTGATGAAACTATTTTTGTTAGGATGTTTTTGAGCTCCCTATTAGTGACTTCTACTTCACCATTTGCTTGTGGGTGATAGGGTGACGAATTCTTATGGATTAGTTGGAAATGATCAATAAAAGCTAATAAAACCTTGGACATAAATTGAGGTCCTTGGTCTGTTACAATTGACCTAGGGGCTCCAAATTTGAGAAAAAATATGTTATACAGAAAGTCTGCAACCTGTTCTTCTCTAGCAACTTTTAGAGCTTAGACTTCTACCCATTTGGTAAGATAGTCTGTGCAGACCAGAATATACTCTTTCCCTTGCAAAGGAGGATCTATAGTACCAATGAACTCCAGTTCCCACTTTTCAAATGGTTCGAAAACCACTTGAGGGTGCAAAGGCATTTCGTTGGAGGCCATAGGTCTTCCCACTCCTTGGCATTCATCACAATGATGAACATAGTTCTTTACATCCTTGTGCATATAGGGCCAATAGTATCCTGCACCTAAGATTTTATGGGAAGTCCTTTTGGCAGAGTAGTGTCAACCAGATGGATCGGCATGGCAAGCTCTGAGGATGCTGTATGTTTCATCTGGTCTGACACAACGTCACAGGACCAGGTCTGACCCATATCGGAATAACATGCCATTAAAACATTTGAAGTGAGCACTTTCTCGAATGAGGCGTTTCTTTTGTTTTGATGTAAAGTCTAGGGCAAGCTCTGCAATGGCTATGTAATTGGCAATGTCTGCGAACTAGGGTGTTTTAATGGAGATAACGAATAAATTTTCATCAGGAAATGTGTCCTACACAGGGGTACAATCTCCATTATCTTGTTTTATCCGGGATAGAAAATCTGCAACTACGTTGAATTTCCCAGGTTTATCCATGACGGTCACGTTGAATTCTTGGAGAAGTAATAACCATCTGATTATTCTTCCATTCACTACAGGTTTGTTCATCAGGTATTTAATGGTTGAATGGTTTGTGAACACAGTCACTTTGTATCCTGTAATGTAATGTCAATTTTTTTTTTGGTGCCTGGTAAACTTTTATCATGTGACCGATGACGCTGGCACGACACGCTCTCTGGTACCACGAGGACGAGGGGAGATTGGACCTCGTGACCATCTTTACCGCAATGGAATTACTTAGCCAATTGAGCTAGGGCCCCCGCCCTGTTGGAATTTGTTTATTGCATGAACTATTGCTAGGAATTCTTTCTCCATGGTGGTGTAATTCTGTTCAGTGGGGCTCAAGTTTTTACTGATGAAATATATAACGTACTTTCCTCCATTTTCATCTTCTTGACCTAACACTGGTCCAATAGCATCATTGGAAGCATCAACATAGATATGGAAGGGAAGTTTCTAGTTAGGTCCTTGTAGGACTGGAGTTGAGACAAGTTTTCCTTTAATAATGTCAAATGATTTTTGACATTCTTCTGTCCAGGCAAAATCCTCGTCTTTCTGGAGAAGAGAGAACATGGGAGCTACAATATTACTAAAGTTTTCTATGAACCTCCGATAATAACCAACATGTCCTAAGAAACTTCTAACATCAGTTTGATTCTTTGGGGTTTCCAGTTGTTGTATGACTTCAATCTTCTTAGGGTCAACCTTCATCCCTTCAACTGAGATATGATGTCCCAGCACTATACCTTGCTCTACCATTATTAGACACTTCTCATGGCTTAAGGACAATTGATTATCCTCACATCATTGCAATACTCTGTCCAAAGTTTTGAGGCCTTCATCAAAAGTGGAACCATAGACTGTGAAGTCATCCATATAGACTTCTACACAGTTGTTTACAAGTTCAGTAAAGATATCTAGAACAACTCTTTGGAATGTGGAAGAAGCATTACAAAGCCCAAAGGGAAGAACCCGATATGCGAATGTTCCCCAAGGACAAGTGAAAGTAGTTTTATCCTGGTCCTCTGCTGCCACTTGTATTTGGTTATATCCACTAAACCTATCCAGAAATGAAAAATACTTCCTTCCTACTAGATTATCTAAAACTTGATCTATGAAGGGTAGTGGGAAATAATCTTTGTAGGTTGCTTTGTTGAGTTCTCGATAGTCAACACACACTCTCCATTTCCCATTTTTCTTTGACACTACCACCAAGGGTGAAACCCATTTGCTGTCTGATATAGGATAAATAAATCCTACCTGTAAAAGCTTCTTGATTTCCATTTTGACAATATCTTTGAGAGCAGGATTAAGTCTTCGTTGTGGTTGACGGATCGGTTTAATGTCTTCGGTATAGATGTGGTGGGTACAAACACTTGGGTGAATTCCTCTCATATTTGTATAGTCCTGTTGGCCTCGTTTCTAAACTGCCAAATTTTAAACTTTTGTATCAAGCCTTCCGTCAAGTTGTCATCTTTTTCGTTGCAATTCGTCGATGCTATGTTGCATACATCAAATCATGTTGATAATCCATCATCATAGTTTTCCCTCATCTCATTTTCTCTCCATTAAAACGTCAAAACTAATTTTCATGCCAAGGCAAAACTCATGGCTTAGTCATATTTTATTTTGCGTCTATTTTCCATTTTGGCTAAGTCCGCATTAATTTTAGTTTCCCACCAAGTCCATCTTGCATCTACTTTTGATCCTCGTCAAACTCGCACCAATTTCTCCTTTTTGCTAAGTGTGCGCAACTTGTGAAGTTTGCCTAAATTGTTCACATCCGCTTTTTACCGATGCAAGAAGTCTACATCCACTTGTGACAATCGGGAATTAAACGTCGGTTCTATTCAAACCACAAGTTGCACATTTTTCTCTTATGAAGCAAGTAGTAAAAGTGGGGGGCATAAGTTTACGAGTAGCCAAGGTGTTAAAATTCACTTATTACTTGCATGAAAAGCTAGTTGCAGTTTTTGTGTCCATGATCATCTCCTAAAAATGAGGGAATATTCTTTAGTTTAAGATAAAATAAAGACCTCCCTGCCGTTAATGTTGTTATTCATAATTCAAAGATTCCAACCTTGCGTATGGCATGAAGGATTTGAATTTATTTCCTTGGTTCTATTCGATGTTGAGGAATCGACATGAGGCATCTATGTTCTCGGTCAATAAAGTTCATTTTTCACACGTCTCCAAGTGAAAAATCAAGATGCCGCGGCCATTACACATATTGTTTCACCGTCAGTTTTACCTTTTGAGTAATATATGAGTAATACATGCCTGAGAAGGTGGCGTGGTCGACAGGTGTCGAATTCATGAAATTAAAACGTTGAAACTCAAACTTGTTGTGCGCCATCATCTACCGGGCATTGTGGCATGAGATGGAATTTGGTTATCAAGAACAGTTATCACACTCTCACCGTCCCTCGTATAATGGTGAAAAGTATGCCTCAAGCAGTGACCTCAAGTGTAGACTTAAAGGAATCAACACTCGTAGTTATAATCAAGTTGATAACTATCTCTACAAGTCTGCGCATGCTTAGAAGATCTCCATGAGACCCCATCTTCTTGAAGTTGAGAGCATTTACTTATATCAACGAAGGTCAATTACATCAAATCTCAAAGATGGATCAATACGAATGTGAGAACAATGCTCAAATCGGATTGCCATCTAGAGGCTCTTCAGGAGGATAAAAACCACGCTGCTGGCATTGTTTTGTTGGTAAACACTTCGTAGTCCTTTGAATAAAGCTTGCCAAATATGAAACTTTGTCACAAACCCATCACTAAAAGCTTTATATGACAGGGCAGTTGGTGGTGACACTATATATGCATGGCTTATTTGCTACGAAATGGCACATTATTGTCAGGAACGTTATCACTTACATGCCGAAAGAGAAGCTCGAATGGATTAAAAATTGGTAGAACTCCAAGAAAGAACGTCGGCATCTGCAGAAATGAAGCCTTTAATAATGGTACAAGATCAAACACACTTAATGAAGTATGTCTCTTTAGTGGATGCTGCCAAACTTCCAGAAAGCTTACAGTGCATGTTTAACAGTGCCCAATTTGAAGAGGCTTTAATCAACTATCAAGACCTACTTTCTGAAGGCATCTTTGACATGTACACATCAGGATTAAATCCTCAAGTACAACAGATTGTGCAAAAATTGATATTCACATATTTGACAAAATCTAAATGGATAGAAAGATTCTCCCAGCTGCCAAACCGGAGTAAGCGTAAAAGAGTTCTGTGTTCTGCAAAAGTTGTACAAAGTAAAGAAACAGTGAAGACAAAGGGTTCAAGTTTACATTCCAAATGTGGGATGCATCTAACAGTCAAGAATTTGTTGGGGTCACAACCTTGTAAAGTTGTTACAGGATTGGATGATAGTGTGAAGAGCCCTAGGAATAGGCAAAGAATTCGAAATCCATATCATGAGAGCATGCAGACAGGATATACTTCAAAGGGTGCAATGGAACTTGATGTTGAACCAAAGACAGAGTTTTTCTTTAGTCCTAGTAGCCTATTTGCATCACCTATAGGGAGGAGTTCTATTCTGCTAGATTCCATGGGAACTCTTGGAGGTGAAAGCTTTGAACAGGATTTGCTCTTGGATGTTCCTTCAAATGTGTCCCTTCAACAGGCTGAACTCTTGCACACACCTGATTGGAAATACAAAGACTCTAAGGATTCCTTGAGTGATGCGGACAAGCTTGAGAATCCAAACATTGTGGAAGAAATGGTTAATAATATGTGGGGTTCAGAGGAAAGTTTAGAATGGAACGGCCTTTTCTGGAATGCTCCTAGTATCCAACCTGATGAAACACTGCCCAATGGAGCTGTATTGTACCCTGGGAAACAACTTCCCTGATTGTATGCAGCTTGTGTATGCTTGGTGCTTATCAATTGCATAAGGATTTGAAGCTCGATGTGGTGCTTTATAGTGCACTTGTTGATGCATTATGCAAGAATAGCTTTGTGGAAGAAGCTCTTGCTTTGTTTGATCAGATGACAAAGGGAGGTGTGATGCTAAATGATGTCACTTATAAGTCAATCATTGATGCTTTAGGGAAGAACAATAGATTCATCAAGAAGAGTTATCAACATTCAACAAAATAGACCAGATGTGATGGAGAGAACTTAACAAAATTCACTACTCAGAAATTACAAATTTCTAGCTACTTTTTGTAAAACTAACTTATGTCACATGTTCTCAAAAGTTAGAAGATGAGCTTTGTTTCCGGATAAGTTAGGTGAAAGCTAACTAGAGTAAAGCTCATTTTTAAATTATTGTATTTCATAAAAAAAGGGGGGGTAGTTATGAGGAGGTTACAGGGTAGTTATGAAGTAGTTATCAGTTGGTTACTAGGTGGTTATGGAAAAAGCCTATAAATATGAGGCTATTCAAAATGTAAAGGGGGGGAAAACTTATGGAGAAGTTTTTCAGAGACTTTTGATGTAATACTTTGTACATGAAGGCTTTCTGAAGTTGTATAATTTCATGAAAGAATAATAAAGAATGCATTTGGTTCGTGTGTTCCAATGTTACTTCTGCATTATTGTTACTAATTTTTCGTATGTTAGATTAGTAATATTTCTGTATCATTGTGTTGATCATAGGTCGTTCATTGAAGCATTTTTACTATGAAATTGATGTAGTGAAGCACACTCGTTTCTTGGTATCTTGATATGAATGTGTTTAGGTAACCTATCTCTTCGTATGTTGAGACCTATGTGTTATCCTTCTCTCATCATTGTTGCATGTTAAGACATTAGCTGTGAAGTTCATCATATTTGTTTAGGAACGTAGTTTCTAGCTTTTGTGGTGAAATCCCCTCATATCTTGTTTTGACTTTATGAAATCCGAACTAGTATTCATATGTGTACTACTAGGGTTTCTATTAATCATCTTTATTGTTCGATTTTCTTTTCTTCCTTTTTGTACTTTCAGGATAAAAGTACACAAAAAACACAAATACTCCTATCATACGAGGGAGCTGCCCCTCTCAAACGCAGAGCAAAGTTGTTAGTCCAGTAACAACTTCTCCAACTGTTGGGACTATTTAGTCACTGCTCTAAGGGCAACGAGTCATTGTCAAAGGTTATTTCACGGTGGCAACATTTGTTTACCAACAAATTTTTGGCGACTCTACTGGGGATACGAGCTGAAGTATCAGTGCACTTAATTCCTCAAAAATATAAGGATGCCTCCCCTGGAATGGAGGTTGGCGACTCTACGAAGGTGAGATATCCACTGCTATCATTTTCAAACCTACACCATGGCGTCAAATCCATCTCAGCCATGGGGAACTCACATTGGACCATTAGCCTTGGTTCAGTACACACCTTTGCCTACAGGATCATGGAAGCACTTTCCAAAGTTCACAGGAGAGAACTCACAGAATCCTGAAGATCACATTCTTTCATTCATAGTTGCTTGCGGGATTCTGGGAGTTAATGAAGAAGATGTCTTTGTGCGGTTGTTTGTTGAAAGCCTCGTTGGACCTGCCACAGAATGGGTTCAACATTTGAAAGATGGATGCATTAAAAATTGGGACAACTTGAAGGAAAAGTTTCTTGCAAGATTCAAAATTACAGTTGATGTAAGTGATCTTTTATCTTAGTTTTTCCAGATCCAGAAGAGAGAGGATGAACCTATAAGGGATTTTGTCAAACGATTCAACAAATATTTAAAGAAAATCCCTCAAGCAAATCGACCAAGTGAAGACAATCAGTTGTGTATCTTTATCGGTTCATTGCAACCTAAAGTCAAATTCATCTTGAAACGAGATAAGGTACGAAATCTAGCAATTGCACAAAAAGAAGCTATTGAGATTGAAGATGACTTGATTCTGTCTGGATTATTGAAAGAAAAAGATATTAAGAGATGTATTCCAGAGGTTTCAAGAAACGAGTCCACAAAGAGGTCTTGCATGAAAAACCATAATTATCAACCTAAAGAGCATACCTATACACAGTTTAATCTCAATACGAAAAGAGTAAAGTTAAAGCCTCCTTTAGGTGGTTGTATGAATCTTACGGTGTTAGGTGAAAAAGACTTGCTTGAAGATGAGTCGATTCCCTCAGCAACAAGACCTTATGCTACACAAAATGTCAGAGTGTACTATTTATCTGTTGAGGATAGTGACGATGATTCAGAAATTTCTCTTGAAGATCAAAGAGTTAATACTTTTTCTGTCCCGTGGGGTAATGTTAGTAATCACTACACTCAGTCAGAAAATGTAGTAACTAGTTCAACTTCGGTAACAACGACTATTGAACCATTACTCACCAACTCAAGTGATAACGAAGCAAGCAAAAATGATCACCTATTAGTATCTTTTTCTTCTCCAGAGACTGAAGCATTTACCTTTGACGGCACCGAAAAAGATTCAATAAACATGTCGGTGGATGCAGAGATTGAAGGCCGACTTGCAGATGGAGAAAACACAAATACGTCACCAAGCAATATTTTTGAAACCTGCATGCAACCTGATTTTGAAAGTTTCAAATTTCTTGAAGAACCCGACGGAGAAGAATCACTGCAAGAAAAGCATATCGAAATCCAGAAAGGCATTAGTGAACAATTTGAGGATAGAAAGTACGAAGATGAACCAAGAAGCATCCTCATTCCAACACATGTGCAATCTGAGTTTTATGGAGCATTCAAGGTTTGGAATAATCCTCTATTTGAATCTTCTGGTCATGTAGACGCTTCTGCATCAAATATAGCAAGTTCGTTTTCTATTCCTTCCAATACTGATGTTGAAGAAGAAGAATATATGCATACATCTGGTAATTGTTCTAATTCCAAGCAAGTGGAAAGGATAGAAGACAATCTTGGGATTTGCACTAGAAGTAATATGGGCATTCATGAAGGAATTAGGAATAATCAAATCAATGATGATACTCAATTCCATAATGTTTTCATCCCAAGTTGGTGCTTAGAGATGTCTAATGATGACTTCTTGTGTGGAGAAGGAGTTGTCATTTCTCCTTTCTGATTTATAGAAGAAGATACTCTAGAAGATTACAGAGTTGTCATCACTGGATTGTGGAATACCTGAGTCAATCATTACAAAGAAAGATGAAGTTATTTGAGTTAAGGATGATTCAATGTTCACTGAAGTTGTTGTCCATGATCTAGATTATCAGTTTATTTAAAAAGATGTTGATTTTGATCAAGTTTTGTAGGAGACACATATGGCCCAAGGCTGCTCTTCCTTTGATTCAAATGGTCATGAGTGCATTCAAAGATGGGATATTGATACAATACAAGAAAATATAGCTGACAACATGCAGGGTGATGTGATCCAACAGGCTTCATAAGTTTATAATGAGGAATGGCTATTTGGGTGTAATGTATTACTCAGAGAGTTTTTGAATGCTATTAATTTTAGATCTCTCATCGCAGTAATTGCAAGTTGGCGGTTGAGATTACAGGTGCTCCTCACTCACCATCCACTTTTCCGCACAGGTGCCTATTTTTCTCAACCTGTTAATGGCTTCACTTGATCATCTGGAAGCAGTTTGAGGTAGGAGTCACCTACCATGTACATAGGTTAACTAGGCATTTTGGTTGTGTCTGTCTTGTTTCAGTTCCTGTTGGTTTTTATCGTTTCCCTCGTCTCTGTGTGTGTCTTTGTCGTTTGTTCCTTGTCTTCTTGTTTCCCCTTGTACATCATGTTATCTATTGACTCTATAGCCCAGCGGATAAGGCACTGTTCATTTCCAGAGATTCTAGGTTCATCCTGCGTCCCCAAGGTCCTTGTCCCCAGTTAGAGCCAGCTGTTGGCCTTGTTTCTAAACTGCCAAATTTTAAACTTTTGTATCAAGCCTTCCGTCAAGTTGTCATCTTTTTTGTTGCAATTCATCGGTGCTATGTTGCATACATCAAATCATGTTGATAATCCATCGTCATAGTTTTCCCTCGTCTCATTTTCTCTCCATTAAAATGTCAAAACCAATTTTCATGCCAAGGCAAAACTCATGGCTTAGTCATATTTTATTTTGCGTCTATTTTCCATTTTGGCTAAGTCCGCGTTAATTTTAGTTTCCCACCAAGTCCATCTTGCATCTACTTTTGATCCTCGTCAAACTTGCGCCAATTTCTCCTTTTCGCTAAGTGTGCGCAACTTGTGAAGTTTGCCTAAGTTGTTCACATCCGCTTTTTACCGATGCAAGAAGTCTACATCCACTTGTGACAATTGGGAATTAAATGTTGGTTCTATTCAAACCACAAGTTGCACATTTTTCTCTTATGAAGCAAGTAGTAAAAGTGGGGGGCGTAAGTTTATGAGCAGCCAAGGTGTTAAAATTCACTTATTACTTGCATGAAAAGCTGGTTGCAGTTTTTGTGTCCATGATCATCTCCTAAAAATGAGGGAATATTCTTTAGTTTAAGATAAAATAAAGACCTCCCTGCTGGTAATGTTGTTATTCATAATTCAAAGATTCCAACCTTGCGTATGGCATGAAGGATTTGAATTTATTTCCTTGGTTCTATCCGATGTTGAGGAATCGACATGAGGCATCTATGTTCTCGGTCAATAAAGTTCATTTGTCACATGTCTCCAAGTGAAAAATCAAGATGCCACGGCCATTACACATATTGTTTCACCGTCAGTTTTACCTTTTGAGTAATATATGAGTAATACATGCCCGAGAAGGTGGCGTGGTCGACAGGTGTCGAATTCATGAAATTAAAATGTTGAAACTCAAACTTGTTGTGCACCATCATCTACCGGGCATTGTGGCATGAGATGGAATTTGGTTATCAAGAACAGTTATCACACTCTCACCATCCCTCGTATAATGGTGAAAAGTATGCCTCAAGCAGCGACCTCAAGTGCAGACTTAAAGGAATCAACACTCGTAGTTATAATCAAGTTGATAACTATCTCTACAAGTCTGCGCATGCTTAGAAGATCTCCATGAGACCCCATCTTCTTGAAGTTGATAGCATTTACTTATATCAGCAAAGGTCAATTACATCAAATCTCAGAGATGGATCAATACGAACGTGAGAACAATGCTCATAAATCGGACTGCCATCTGGAGGCTCTTCAGGAGGATAAAAACCACGCTGCTGGCATTGTTTTGTTGGTAAACACTTCGCAGTCCTTTGAATAAAGCTTGCCGAATATGAAACTTTGTCACAAACCCATCACTAAAAGCTTTGTACGACAGGGCAGTTGGTGGCGACACTATATATGCATGGCTTATTTGCTACGAAATGGCACATTATTGTTAGGAACGTTATCATTTACATGCCGAAAGAGAAGCTCGAATGGATTAAAAATTGGTAGAACTCCAAGAAAGAACGTTGGCATCAGCAAAAATGAAGCCTTTAATAACGGCACAAGATCGAACACACTTAATGAAGTATGTCTCTTCAGTGGATGCTACCAAACTTCCAGAAAGCTTACAGTGCATGTTTAACAGTGCCCAATTTGAAGAGGCTTTAATCAACTATCAAGACCTACTTTTTGAAGGCATCTTTGACATGTACACATCATGATTAAATCCTCAAGTACAACAGATTGTGCAAAACTAATATTCATAGATCTGACAAAATCTAAATGGATAGAAAGATTCTCCTAGCTGCCAAATCGGAGTAAGCGTAAAAGAGTCCTGTGTTCTGCAAAAGTTGTACAGAGTAAAGAAACAGTGAAGACAAAGGGTTCAAGTTTACATTCCAAATGTGGGATGCATCTAACAGTCAAGAATTCGTTGGGGTCACAACCTTGTAAAGTTGTTACAGGATCAGATGATAGTGTGAAGAGCCCTGGGAACAGGCAAAGAATTTGAAATCCAGATCATGAGAGCATGCAGACAGGATATACTTCAAAGGGTGCAATGGAACTTGATGTTGAACCAAAGACAGAGTTTTGCTTTAGTCCTAGTAGCCTATTTGCATCACCTATAGGGAGGAGTTCTATTCTGCTAGATTCCATGGGAACTCTTGGAGGTGAAAGCTTTGAACAGGATTTGCTCTTAGATGTTCCTTCAAATGTGTCCCTTCAACAGGTTAAACTCTTGCACACACCTGATTGGAAATGCAAAGACTCTAAGGATTCCTTGAGTGATGCGGACAAGCTTGAGGATCCAAACATTTTGGAAGAAATGGTTAATAATATGTGGGGTTCAGAGGAAAGTTTAGAATGGAATGGCCTTTTCTGGAATGCTCCTAGTATCCAACCTGATGAAACACTGCCCAATGGAGTTGTATTGTACCCTGGGAAACAACTTCCTTGATTGTATGCAGCTTGTGTATGCTTGGTGCTTATCAATTGCATAAGGATTTGAAGCTCGATGTGGTGCTTTATAGTGCACTTGTTGATGCATTATGCAAGAATAGCTTTGTGGAAGAAGCTCTTGCTTTGTTTGATCAGATGACAAAGGGAGGTGTGATGCTAAATGATGTCACTTATAAGTCAATCATTGATGCTTTAGGGAGGAACAATAGATTCATCAAGAAGAGTTATTAACATTCAGCAAAATAGACCAAATGTGATGGAGAGAACTTAACAAAATTCACTACTCAGAAATTACAAATTTCTAGCTACTTTTTGTAAAACTGACTTATGTCACATTTTCTCAAAAGTTAGAAGATGAGCTTTGTTTCCGGATAAGTTAGGTGAAAGCTAACTAGAGTAAAGCTCATTTTTAAATTATTGTATTTCATAAAAAAAAGGGGGTAGTTATGAGGAGGTTACAGGGTAGTTATGAAGTAGTTATCAGTTGGTTACTAGGTGGTTATGGAAAAAGCCTATAAATATGAGGCTATTCGAAATGTAAAGGGGGGGAAACTTATGGAGAAGTTTTTCAGAGACTTTTGATGTAATACCTTGTACATGAAGGCTTTCTGAAGTTGTATAATTTCATGAAAGAATAATAAAGAATGCATTTGGTTCGTGTGTTCCAATGTTACTTCTGCATTATTGTTACTAATTTTTCGTATGTTAGATTAGTAATATTTCTGTATCATTGTGTTGATCATAGGTCATTCATTGAAACATTTTTACTGTGAAATTGATGTAGTGAAGCACACTTGTTTCTTGGTATCTTGATATGAATGTGTTTAGGTAACCTATCTCTTCATATGTCAAGACCTATGTGTTATCCTTCTCTCATCATTGTTGCATGTTAAGACATTAGCTGTGAAGTTCATCATATTTGTTTAGGAACGTAGTTTCTAGCTTTTGTGGTGAAATCCCCTCATATCTTGTTTTGACTTTGTTGGCGTTTCAATTCGCACCTCTGGTATGCGATTTGGAAACGGACAGCTATGCATAGATAAACTGCTCTCTTATTGGAAGGGGGAGTTCCCTTTCTTGCTGATGTTCGCTGAAAAGATAACTTGAATGAAACTTCGCCTATCTTCTTTTTGATTCTCAGCTGCAGAGCACAAGGTTATAAAACTCTAAATGCTACAGAAGAGGTTTTTCCTTTTTAATAAAACTTCTACTACAACTAGCATAGACTAATGACGCTTTCAACCTCCTGAGTAAATTTAGAGCAAAGGAAGTTGAAAGTGAACGAGGAATGATTGTTAACACAAAAACTCAAGTAGTTTTCCTCCAGATTTACACCACAAGACTAAGAGTACTTTAAGGATGAAAGCTGAAAACGAAAGCCACAGAAGCTACACATCTGACGACAAAAAACTTGATGAATCGATATAGAATATCAGAGCAAAGTAGGCATGAGATTTCTATTCAATATCAAAAAGTTTAATACAACTCCAGGACAGCCAGACTGCAGCAAAAGGTAGGCATACAGTAAGCGATCAAACACCGGAGAACACTGAACACAAATGAACAAACACTTGGAATAACAATGTTTGCAGGCTAGAATAGGCACAGCAAATTTGCTATCACAACTACCATTACCAACAATGGGCAAGGATGCCCTTATTTATACTAAAATCAAAGGAGTAGGGAACCCTAAAATCTCCTTGATTAACCCTAACTTGCCAACTCGCAAGCTTTATTACTATTCTAAGACAAAGATACAATAAACAAATGCTTTAAAGCAATTTGCTTTAAAGCAAAAAGATTCCAACTATCACAAGGTGCTTTCTTTCTAAATATAGAATGGATGAGCTTAGGATGAAAGCACATGCTTTAAAACAAAAAGCATATGTTTTAAAGCTGCTTTATTTTGGAATGCATCCTCATCAACATTCTAGCCTTTTTGGTGATGTCATCCGTCGATATTCTGGGAAACAATATCTTCTAAAAAGTGAGTGACCGCATCTCTGCTAGGAACACTGATACTCTCTAGAACAATATTCTGATTCTCTAACATTTCTTCACCATTGGCAACCATCTGAAGAAATTCGTGAACTTCACCCGCAGCCTTGTGAAATTTCACTGACATTGCGGCAAGACGACTCATCTTGCCGGCATTGATATCATCATTAAAGTTGTTGCGGACGAGAGTCTGGAACTCTGCTTGCACTTCCCCGAGGTCATACAAGGTACCATCTTCTTTCTCATATGAACATGGGATCTGAGAGACAAAGGATCTGATGAACTTGAGGATGCCGATTACCTTTTCTTTCCATTCTGTCAACTCTGAAATCATACTGTCATAAGTTTTTACTGTGAAAAGATATTGCGCTTTCCAAGTAGAAACTGTCTTCTTATCTTTAGCTGAATCAACAGTATCAAGTGCAATCTTCAAGTCGGAGATAATGATCTCAAACACCGGTCTATTTTCTGCCATGATCTGCTGTGACCCCTGTATGCCTTGGCGTAAATCATGAGCGTTGTACTTCAACTGATAAAGCTCTATAAGTACAACTCTCCCTTTGGTCACAAATTTTTCTACCCAACTGTCCATGTGCCTCCCAAAGAGGACCAACTTACTGAAATGCCGCTGATCGGCTGGTGATCCAAGACTCGGTGGAAGAAGCAAATCAACTTGTGAAGTGCCATGGAAAAGGTTGGAAATATATTGCCGCAACTATCAAACTTCAGCTTTGAGAGCTGCCTTGTCTTCTCCATCTCTCAACACCCTTTCCTTCAAGCTATCCGCTGCAACCTCAAAGAGATTGACATTTGCATGGCGAGTACTTCTGCCGAGGTTAGCTTTGACAACTGTGAAGTCATCAACCTCGACATCATTAGCACTTCTATTTTCTTGAGGTGTTGCAGTCTCAAGAATGATTTCTCCATCCGCATTCTTCTCAATGTGAATCTGCTTCTTCAGCTGCTTGTCTGGTGTGTCTTGATAGACGCTTTTTAGCTCTGTTAAGTCCAGCTGATATGAGGGCTTTCTTCTCTTCCTTCCCAGAATGTTTTCAAGCCAGGATGAGCCATCCTCTCTTGGAAACTCGATTCTCGCCTCGTCAGCTCCTGATGAATCAATGCTTGCATCAAAGTTGCAAACCGGTGAATCTGGCTCTGAATCTATGTGAATAGGAGAAGGGATCGGTGAAGGTGGAGACACCTGATCTGAAGGTAACACTTCATCATGCGGCGTTGTTTCAACAGGAGCTTCTGGTTCAACTGGTGGATGTTCCTGTTGGACATGAGCTGGAGGCTCGTCTTTCTTCCTCTTTAACTTTGCCATTTTTGTTCCCTCTGGGAGAACACTCATAGCCTTTACTCTTTGTTTTCGCTTGGAAGTGGAAGGTTCTGATGGTTGCACAATTGGCGGCTCTGCTACTGGAATATCATCCTTCTGCTTAGTCTTCAAGAATATCAAACTGTTTTTAACCACTCGACTTGTTCTCTCCTCAAAGGAAGTACTCTCTTTTACTGACCAATTAACTAGCGGCAACGGTTGTTGCTCAATTTGATCCCTGAAATACGTGGGAAGTAGAACTTCACCACTCTCTGTCAAACCATCTATGTCCTCTGATAGGATATCAGACATTTGCTGAAGAGTGAACCTGCTATAACTGCGTCTTCGCACTTCATACTCATCAGCACAATTAGCCCAGAAGTCTTCAACTGCAAACTTGTGTGTACAATTCTGACCAAGATGTGATGCATAGACACCACGGGGATCATATGAAGATCTCCTGTCGAAAGACTTAAGACCATATTTGGATGATTCATTACCGATTGCCTTGGCATCTGCTCCAGATCTACATCTGTAAATACTCATCCCAAGTGGAAAATTGAAGGCAGTCTTGCATCTACTACGCAAAAATGTATGCACTTGATAAGCTTGCCTCAAAAATTCCATAAATACTATTTCATCTGTAGGATATCGCGGCAACATGGCTGGCTCTCCTGAGAAGCCATATACTCTGATGTAGGAAAAAGTAGGAAATTGGATAAACCAATCAGCCCATTCTGCCATTGCTATTCTAGCCTCTACAAAAAACCGTATATGCAACTCCTTGTCCATGTCTTGCACTGCATGCATCAAGAATGCATCATTCACCCGCCTGTAATGTCGTTCAGCTTGAGAGATCTCTAACTGCGGGAAATGATGATACACATGTTGAGTACCCAGAGTTCCAACAACATTCAAACCTCTGAATTGAACCTGAAAAGCCATCAAATACACAAGGTATGATATCATATGGAATTCATGAGCCCTTTGAAAATCAATTATTTGTTGGTGGAGACAATCACTGATTAGTGCCGACCAATCATGGAATTCGGTTCCGTCAACAATCTGGGACATGATGTAAAACATCCAAGGCTGAAATTTGTTTGCATCTGCTTGACCCGTGATACGACTTAGCAGAGTAATCATTATTGCATGCTCCTCCTTGAATTCTCCACGTTCAACATTCTTTAGCATAATATTCTGTTTTTCTTTCAACCACCTCTGACCAATCTTTTTTCTGTATTTTTCCTTATCATTATCCCAAACCCTCTTGCATTCTTCAAGTGAAACAGTTAAGTTCTCTCTCCAAATAGGTATTGTAAAGCACTTTTCAATGTCGTTTGGCCTCAAGCTGCAGAGCACACGTCCATCACCCGACTGAATTTCTCTTGTGACCAAGTTGTAATGTGTCACACAAGCAATCACAAACTCGATACTTTGCATGGTGATAGGAAAGGATGCCGTTGCAAGCAAACCAGAGTGTCCAAGATTCTTGATGGCATTATTTCCTACATCCTCCAAGGAGTGTAAATTGATTACTGGAAGTACTTTATGCAAGTCTGTTTCACAAGTTTTCAGGTAATCATGAACCAATGTTGTTTTGTGCCTGAATTGTGTTGGAGAGTACTACATATTGGAAGATTTGAAAATCAACTGTGAACACACCTATGTTGGAAAACGTATTGAACAGATGGCTGAAAATTGTTTGCTGATTTTTAGAAAAAGCAGAGTGTGAGCTAAAAAAGCTGGCACATGGGTTTTGTAGATAATTCCGTTTCTAAGCAACCCAGATTGTCGGATTTTGAAAAAGCGGAGATTTTCTCAAAAAAGCAGGAAAAAAGCAGTTTCCCAAAAAAAGCACAACTCCTAATCTTCAGGAGAATGATAATCTGGATGGACCCATCTCAACGAAAACTAAAAAAGCTCTGGTCGGATTTCTGAAAAATGATCTCCTTGAAACAAGGACCCTGAAAAAGCAAGCCTCTCTTCTTCCTCAACCCGAATCTATGAAGAAAACTGAAAAAGCACCTGGTTTGGGTCTTCGAATCTCCGTTGAAAGAAAAATAAAATCTTTCCTCTGGATGCAACCTGCAAAAAATAATGAAATAAAGAAGCCCAAAGCTTGTCTTTATAAATCTTTTGGTCGAAAAAGCAGCTTTACTTGTGTGAGAAGAAAACTTCATCCTCATCCATGAAGAAAGTAACTTTTAAAGCAAAAATCTTCGAATAGGAAGAATCCCTATTTTGTAGGAGCCTATTGCTTCATGTGCAAGATGACAAAAAATATCTTCTTTGATGATGTCATCGAATGCGCGAGTTGGAAGAAGTGTTAACAAAATTTTCTTCATTTTCGACACTTCAACACTCGTTTTGACTCAAATATGGCCTGTCTCCGACTTTGACAAGGTGGAAAGATGTCATCATGAATTGAAAAAGCTAACTGATCCTGACATTTTGAAGATTGATCAACTGAGATTCCATCCCCTGCCTTCGTTCGACGATCTGACATCGTTTGACCAAGTTTGACCTCCCCGAAACTGCCAACGGGCGAAGATTGATAACAAGGCATGTCCGAAAACACTGAAAACACAAAAATATTCTAACACTGCTCAAGATGGGCACCCCAAGCCTCCTGGGGCGCCCAGTTTCCCAACACTTAGCCATTTTTTTTAGTTTTTTCAACTTTTTCAATTTCTTGGTTTGCGTGCGCGTTCCGGAGGCACAGGACCCCTGTTTGGCTGTCGATTTCTATCAAATGGGATGGAAATGAGTCTGATGATCTGGCAAATATGCAAGCCTAATGAAAACTGAGCTGATTGTACCTTCTATTTGCCTCGAAAAACGTGCCAAACTGATCAACACTGAACCGGAGCGGGCAGACGGAAGGAGATTTATGTTTTTCAAGAAACACATGAAAAATAAACTAACACTAGTGAGGATGGGCACCCTTAGCCTCCTGGGGCACCCATTTTGTCAACACTTAGCCATTTTTTGCAAAAAATTTCAATTTTGTACCTTTTCTCGATTTTCGTGCCCACGGCTCCTGTTCGGTCTTCGATTTCGGTCGTTCTGACGACTGTCGAGGCGGGACAGAGGGTGATCTGAGTAGTCTGAACATATCTGAGATGAAATCTTGGTTTTGACTGACTTTTGACCAAGTTTGACCAACCGGAAAGGAGCTGACGGAAGCATTTTCGACGTTTCTCAAAAAATGTGAAAAAAAAACTAACACTGGAGAGGATGGGCGCCCCTAGCCTCCTAGGGCGCCCAGTTTCACCAGACTTAGCCAATTTTTTGATTTTCCAACTTTTCACTTCACCTTGGATCCATCTTGCATCGTTTTGCGTGCATCGTCAAGTCGACGGCCGTTTGTCAGTTTTGCATCGTTGAAACAGCGTTGGAAACTCGTCAAAGAGATTTGGCAGGTGAACTTTTCTGTGTTGATGACTTTCGAGCTCATGCTTCACCATGTGAAAAAGCAAAAATGACCCAGTAGAGAAAACTTGGTCGTTTGAAGATTCCGTCTGAACCGTGCCGATCGTGAAGGAAAATCGACCAATGAGAATTGAGCGCGACACCTGATTTGGAGATTCTATTTTTAGAAACTTTCTATTTTTAGAAAGTTTTGCCAACATCCATATCTCAGGAAACCCAGAAAACCTAACTCGACGTCTATTTTTAGAAATTTCTAAAAATAGAAATTTCTATTTTTAGAAATTTTGCTTTTTTGACTTTTTGACGAAAATTTTTTTAGACTTGTTTCAAAATGCCTTGATGAAGCAAAAAATTTGGTTGGGTACAACAGACTTTATGAAATCCGAACTAGTATTCATATGTGTACTACTAGGGTTTCTGTTAATCATCTTTATTGTTTAGTTTTCTTTTCTTCCTGTTAATCATCTTTATTGTTTAGTTTTCTTTTCTTCCTTTTTGTACTTTCAGGATAAAAGTACACAAAAACCATAAATACTCCTATCATACGAGGGAGCGGCCCCTCTCAAACGCAAAGGAAAGTTGTTAGTCCAGTAACAACTTCTCCAACTATTGGGACTATTTAGTCACCGCTCTAAGGGCAACGAGTCATTGTCAAAGGTTATTTCACGGTGGCAACATCTGTTTACCAACAAGTCCCTAGCAAAAGATTTGGACCTCTTCATCAAAACATCGAATAATTTGAGCTCATCAGATTCTGTCAACCAACTATTGATATTTTAAGTCTTTCCCGGTAATAACATGATAGTCTTGGTTCCAGGGTAATTGGAGGTGATAGTGTGAACTTCCTTTGTTAAAGTGTTGAGAGGACAACTATGTGGTATGGTTCAATGGAGTCTGGCAATATCTTCAAAGAAGTGATTTGTTTTCAAAATGATATTCGCCAGGGGACAAGGTCGAGTTGTGAAGTTGGTATAATCATGTTCTTTGTCGTCAATGTGGATTAGATGTCCCAAAATTTCTTCCACTTCTAAAATCTCTTCATCGCCTGAGTCTATGGAAGGATCTTGGATGTTTTCTAATTCATCTTCCAATTCTTTGCCATGTTGTTTAATAACCACCATAGCGAGTGAAGCTAGATTCTCTTATTTGACAGATTCGTCAGATTCATCAACCTAGACTTGGTTATGTTTTGCAGGTTGAGAAGGGGGATATAGGCTTAAATGTTTGCTATTGGGACCATGTGAAATGATCATTCCTCCTGCTCTGCAGTCAATCTTGGCTGCAACTATAGCTAACCATGGCCTATCCAATATTACCGGGTAACCATCTTTGGTTGTGAGGGATTGGAGGATTTGGAAGTCTACTAGATATTCCCAATCGTCAACCTTGACAAGGACATTTTCCAAAACACCTTTAGGAATGGCTATGGCCTGATTTACCATTTGTAATATGGTAGTCGTGGGGCATAAATTAGTGAGTCCAAGTGTTTCCATAACATCCACCGTCATAACGTTAATGGTTGCTCCCAAGTCCACCAATGCATTAGGTATTGCTACCCCATTAATTGTTACTGTTATTAGTGGACTACCTGGGTCACCATATTTTGGGGTTAAGGTTTTTCTAGCTAGAAGGTCAGCTAGATATCCGTTGATGTGCACCGTACTAATCTATTTTGGTTTCCTTCCTGGTGTTTTAATGCACAACTGTTTAACTAGTTGATTTAGTTCAGGAATTTCCTTAATTGCTTGTAACAAGGGAATCTCGATATGGAGTAGTTTAATTTCTTGTATTAGAGCAGTTTCATTAGACAATGATACTTCTGGTGGGTTCCTATGAACATTTTCTTTGAGACGTTCCAGAAAAGGTGCCTGAATTTTCTTCCTTAGTATAGGATACTTCTCTAGAGTAGTTGATAGTCGTTTGGCAATTTTTTCTTCAGACAGTTCTATGGTATGTGGTGAAGTTGCCCAAGATTGTGTTGGGGATAATTCTTCTTGATTTTTCTTGTGGTCACGCTCTATAGGTACAAGAAGAGTCTCTGGTTCTATGTTAAGTTCCTCGTCTGGTTCTTCTGTAACTTCAACAATGGTAGGTTGATTAAGTGTTTTTCCTTATCGCAATTGAAGGTTTCCACAATAGATAGCATTGACCCCTGCCATGTTATCTTGATCAACAACATATACCGGGGCATTTTGACGTGTGTTCTTGGGATTAGGAATAGGTTGTGTCGGTAATGGTGGTTGATTGACTTGTTCGTTCTGCTAAGGATTTTGAGGAGCTATTAGAAGGTTCTGTTATGGATTTGGCATTCGTCTTGGACCACTATAGAATTGATTTGGTGGTTGGTTCTATTGTGAGGGTTGATTATGAGGGTGCCATTGTTGATTTGGCCATTGGGGATTTCCCCAAGCTTGGTTTGTCCATTTAGGCGGTCCCCAAGGTGGGTAACCTCCCCAACCAGGTGGTACTGAAGGCCATGGAGCTATCCACTATGTATTGTTCCAAGTGTTTGGAGGTCACCATGTGGGGTTGGAGTTTTGACCATAGGAGAAATTTCCTCCAGGGCTCTAACCCACGAAATTGATTTCCTCCTTAGTGTGAGATGGTCATTTTTTAGAACTCTTGATTGCATTCAGGATCTCACATTGATCAGTGGCATGACTCTTTTCACAAATTGGGCAAATGTCATCCTTATCCAAAGGACATTCTCTTAATAGATGCTTGTTTCGACACCTAGGGCAATAGATGGATAAAGTCTCAGGATTACATGTTTTAGCCTATATTCCATCCAAAGTGGTGTTCAACTAAACAAGAATGTCAGTCTTCAGATTTGCTATTTCCTCTTGCAGTTTACCTATTTCATTTGAGCTCCTTAAAAGGCTAGATTTTTGGATACTTCCTCGAGTACGGGAAAAATTCTGGCATAACTCAGAGATATCACCCAGTTCAAGTTGGGACACATCTCCCTTTCCCATTAAATCTAAGCTCCTCCTAGCATATTCATCAAGTGCTTTGAGAAATATAGTCCTTAGAATCTTCGGACTTATGGTTTCTTCACCACATCATTTGGTTAGGAAGATAAACCTATCAAGGTAATCTTCCAGGCTCTCATCTTCTTTTTGTCTTAGTTTGAACAACTCTTTCTTGTCACTGACTTTGCAATAACTCTAGTATTTGTCTAAAAAGACTGTTTCCATTTCATCCCACATAGTTATTGATCCATAAACTAGTCCCATGAACCAATGTATTGCAGCATCTCTCAGAGTGGAGGGAAAAAGTTTAAGTTTTTGGTTATCGTTCTTGTAGCCGTATGTTTAACACAAGACTTTGAACTCAAAGAGGAACTAGTCAGGATCTTCAGAAGAAAGTCCCCTGAAAGTCGGCAAGATGGATGGTGAAATGTTTTTCATTGGTGCATCGTCATCTTTGTTGAGAGCAATAGGGTAGGTAAAGGTTCGTGCTGCTGGTCTTCTCGGGATATCATCATTATGGAGATTATTATCCATAATGTCGAAAGGAATGTTTTCTTCCTCAAAGACTAGGTTGGTTAGTTGAATGACTATCCCCTCAAAGATTGGGTAATTGGTAAAACTTCTAGAGTATTTTGGGAGGTCTCAGGTTGATCCTGATCGATCAATTTGAAATTGAGTTCTTCAGCTGAGACTACTTCCTCCCTATTTATGGTTGGAATTACTATTGCGGGGGGGGTTTGGTATAAATCTTTCGTGTGGGCCTCATTTCCTGACCATGCAGAAAGAGAGGTTCGGTGATGATTTTTGGTGTTTACTACAAGAGGTTTCCAAGCATTTCCCTAATAACACTTAGAAAAGAATCACGTGTCCCCAGAAATAGCGCCAAAAAGTGATAGGCTGTCATAAGGTCCTAACACTTTAGTTGAAAATTATCAGTTTATCAACCGGGGTAGTGTCTGAGGCTGTATGCAATAGGGAGTTTGGATATCTCATTGAGAAACAGTTTTCTAGTTCCTTTAAAAGATTGAAACAATATATGAAATGAAACAACAATTATATCCTTCTACAGAGAGCATTTAAATTTTATACTAAAAAGCATGAAAACTCTATACTAGAAAGCATGTAAAGTCTACACTAGAAAGCATATAAACTCTACACTAGAAAGCATATAAACTCTAAACTAGAAATTCAAAAATGCAACTTTACTCTTATTTTGAACAATGAGAAATTCTATACTGCAAACATTCTAACTTCTAACTATCAGTAAACAACAGTTTAACTAAGGAAGATGCACTGGAAACATTTAAACAACACAAAGAGTTCTAAAACAATAGTACACAACAGTTCAACTGAAGTAGATGCTCCAAAAACTTTTAAACAAGACACCCTGCAGGTTCACGACAGAAAACTAAACATAAAATACCTTCAACTGAATGAAAGATCCATAGAAATGAAAGTACTTATCTATTCTACAGTCCCACGAGTGGCTAGCTCTTGGGAGAAATTTGTTTTTAACTTAGGTCACATTCAATCATTTCCACCGCAACATGGTAACTCTATTCAGATCTTTACATTTCAAAAGAAATTACTCAGAATAACACTATTTGCATTCATGGAGAAATTGCAAGTACACAACTCTGATCATTTCAAAAACTAAGGGATTAATTTTCATCTATCCATAGTATGATATTTATATCCATGTTTTGAGCAATGGATTAAAACTGAACTACATTCAAACTCCTGAATTTCAGATGGCAAGAAAATGTCATTTGAAGAAGTCTTATAAAAAAATAGAATCTTAATTACTGATGTCTTTTAAAACATAAAGAGGGCTCCGAGTGGAGTAATAACGTCATTGGGTAACCAACATAAATAACAGAACTTAAAATA
Source organism: Cunninghamia lanceolata (assembly GCA_027924645.1). Classification (NCBI taxonomy): domain Eukaryota; kingdom Viridiplantae; phylum Streptophyta; class Pinopsida; order Cupressales; family Cupressaceae; genus Cunninghamia; species Cunninghamia lanceolata. Next base: position 7,025,215 of record BSBN01001121.1, on the reverse strand, counting down.
GAGCCTTCAATTAATGCACGCCTAAAATTTCTGGCGCCCTCAACTTCTGGCACATTCGACTTCAGCTGCATGAAGTCCACTTCTCTTGTAGCCAATGCATTACCCTGCACAATTACCCAACTCTACATGCCATTATATCAACATTTAAAAGCTAATTTCAATCAATTTAGGAAATAAAGCTTTATACAACATTTCATTAAAAATAGATAAATATTGCTTATAAAAACAAATAAATTGGCAAGGTTAGGGGATTGGGCAATGCAAAAAGGGTTATTTGTTTCATCAAAGAAATGAGGTTGTTTATACCTCATCACTTGTTGCCAAATCTATTTGGTCTACCGGAGTAAAGTCTCTTTACCTTGTTTCCATCAATGACAACACTTAGATATTCAACAAAGCAGTGTCTCTTGCCAACAATCTCCCCCTTTGGCATTGATGGCAACACTCAGTGAAAAATGCTTGTGTTTCTCCCCCTTACTCTGTAAACTCTATTTTTCTATCCTCCTTTAGATGTATGCTTATTTTTCACTGGTTTTCCTTTCCCCCTTTGACATAAATGGCAAAGGTGTGTGTTCAAGCAAAATTGTGTCAAAAATTCTTCAAAACTGTCATATTCTGCCACATATATACAGGTACACATTTCTATCTCAATTTATGGCTGAAGGTAGAATATCATTATAGATAGTCTTTATCAGAGCTATCTCTCCTTTCCATCTGTTCCTTGCACTCTCCAAAATATGGATATGGCAATTTATCAGAAAAACTAGCTTCTCTGCCTTCTGCACATCTGAAGGTGTATCAGTTAAGGCTTGTGATTTCAAGGCTTCTTCTGCCAGATTAGTCATGGAATCTATTTTTGGACTTATCAGCCCCCTTAGTTGGCACAATCTATCTTTGACTTCTTCCCTTTTCTTCATCAACCTATGTTTCTTTGGTATTTATTGGCTCAACTACCAGATTATATATGTCTTGGAGATATTAAGCAGTTTGTGCTCCAAGTCCTTGATTTTATCTTCTAATTCCTTTGTAACTTCTAGCCAAGATAAGCAAAATTTGTATATTTTACAGGCTTCATCAATGGCACTCTATATGCCTTTTATTCCATTATCTAACAGAGTTTTATCTTTTGCTATCATAGCCTTTAACTCAACCAATCTCTTCTCATCAAACTCTTTTCTAACTTTTGCTTCTGCAAATTTTTCAAAAGATTAAAAATGTGTACTTACAGAGTTTAATAGACCCTTGAGTTGATCAATGGAGGATAATGAGGTATCCTTTTGAAATGTCGGCATTATCTTCTCCAAAATGTTGGATGCATCATTGATCAATTTATTGTCTTGGACATGTGATTTCAACATTTCTTCCTGTGCTTTGGCTTGAACAATTGATCCTAGCTTGAATTTCTGGACAGGTGACATAGAGGCCAGATTAATTGGTCCTTGAAGAAGTTCAGACTCATCTAGATCCTATTGACTCTCAGAATTAGCTGAGACAACTGCAGTGTCTCTTGCTTTGCCAAATACCTCTTCTTGACTTTGTTCTGGAGGATCCATATCTATGTTCTCTTATTGATCAATGTTTTGCTCCAGTGTAGGGCCCCTTACCTGTTCTTTATTCTTCTCAACATCAGCATGTTGCTCAAGAGGAATTTTAGATTTGCCTTGATTTGTCATAATAAAAGTATCAACGTTAGGGGCTTGATCATTCTTATCTAGTCCTTGATCCTCGCTTGTCTCTGGTATAGATGTATCTTCATTATTTGCTCCTTCATTGTCATAAATGGTAGGGAGATTAAATTCCTTCAATGTGTTCAGAGTGATTTCTTTAGTTTCCTTTACCACTTTTTCAATATCCCCTCCCATAACAGCATTCATTCTTCTTTTTGACTTGAATTTATTGTGAATTGCTTTAGAGATTTTCACCTTATCCTCCAGAGTTATTTTTGGGCATAGTTTTATTAATGAATGTTCTCTAAGTTCAACATCCTTTGCCATGACCGCTTCCTTTCTTGTAGTCATTATACTTGCCAGAGTATGTGGTAGATCAGTAATTATCTCAATTAGGGCCTTGTTGTAGATGTTTAGGTATTCTACGATAGTAGTCTCAATGATTCTCTTATCCGGATCATTATATTCATCATACAATTGTGCAATGGGTTTCAGATTACGATCCACTGTTATGGCTTTGAGAACATCTTCAAGGCTTATAGTTGCTTCTTCTGTCTGAGGCACATCTCGCTTTTGCTTTTTCTCAGGTTTACCCTTATCAGAGGGTTTCTTTTTGCTGGTTCCAGAGACGTTTGTAGCCTCAATTTTCATCTTCTTTACTTGTTCATCTGACTCTGTTTCTTCTTCATCAACTGCAATGCTTACATGCATTATTTTTTGCCTTGGTTTTCTTTCTTTTGGGACTTGTGGCGAGAGTTTCCACACTTGCAGATGGTGTGGAACTAGAGGGAATAGTTGTAGCTTCTTTAGAGGTAGATCCTTTGGTTCTCCTCCTTGATACCTCTGGTTTTTCTGTTTTACCCTTGGGTTCTTTCGGAGCGCCAACTGGTTCACTTTTTCTCTTTTCTTTTGCTTCCTTTTTAGCTTGTGATTTTTCCCTTGCCTTTTCTATTTGCTCTTTTGTGAAACCTTGTCTCAGGGCAAAATCCTTTGCCACTCTCTACATTTTCTTGGATATTTCTGGTTTTCTTACCTCAAAATGAGTATACAATTCCTCATAAGTCTCAAATCTTTCTTCATTGGGATCTCTAGGCTTGCTTAACATATGCTGGGCATAATTTTCCAATATCCCTCCATCTACCTCATATCCCATAGGCATAAGCCAAACCGTTTTGGGCTCAACGGCCTCCATCAAGCATTGATCTTTTATCACAATAAAATAGATAGTATCCTTGTATTTTGCACAATTGCTCTAGGGATTCTTTCCCTGGATTGCATTGACTTCTGGAAGCTTTTGAAATAGCCCCATAGGGCTAAATTTTGTGCATTAATATTGCCTATGCTACTCAATAGATTTCTAATCTGAATTGTAACAGGTTTGTCTCCAGTCCACAAACAATTCTTTATGCTAGGAAACTCTTGCATGAAATAGAAGAATAAACATATGATCAACGTACCAAATTTGAAGGGGTATTTACTTTCTTTTGTCTTCTTTAGGTTATCCATTACTTGTTGTCAGAGCAATTCACAGATGTCATAGTCAGCATTCTCCTTGAACATCTGATAGGCAGTGTCTATGGTTGTGCCTGAAATCAAGTTTTCCTGGTTGGTGAAATAGACTTTGTATCCCAACACCATTGAAGCAAATCTCACAGCATGGTCCTCAATATCATTAATTGTTAAAGCCCTCTTATCAAATTTTGCTCCGGTAACTGCCATTACTGTGTCATTCTTTACTGCTTTCAACAATGGTACTAATTCGGTGGAGCTTAATCTAGTTACTGCCCTTATAGAATCTTTTGTAATCTTAAAAGGTCTCTCAAGCCACATAAATTCATCATGAACCCTGCTCAATACATATGAAACCCATTCATCCTCTGTAAAAGTTGGGAAGCCCACGTACTGAATGAATTTCTTCTCTTTCAATGCTTTATACTCTTCCTTCAGATCAAGATTCTCTTTACTCAAGTGATTCAAGTAAAGATTAGAAAACCTGCTATCACCAAATTCCTCTAGGGTAACATGAATATATGCCCTAACATCCTCCACATGTAAAACTCCATGTGGAATATCTAAAAATACACCTATTTGATCGACTTCGATTGATTTGAATGGGTGTTTCTTGAATTTTGGTCAAGGTCACTCAGTAATATCCACTACCTATGGTGTTGCCATTTCTACGAATGATCAAGAAGATTTGAGAAGGGGTTTTAATCAGAAAATACCTCTTTGAACGGATTAGGGTTGAACTCGATCTTGCCTTGAAATGCTTTGGAGAACACTGTAATCGTTCTTGAATCTTTCTTTGGTTTGCCTTGGACACTTTGGAGCTTAGAATGTAAAACGATTTTTCCTTCAGATACATCTCCTTTTAACCCTCGCATATCGAAACCTAAGTGTCATTAATGTTATTTTTCAAAAAGTTGTCAAGCACTTCTTTGATACTCACAGTCAATCCAAATTGCTCCGCAATCCTTCACATTAGATCTTCTTCTACCGGAATTTCTTTCAGAAGTTTTCTCATAAGATTCTTCACAACATACCTTAGTACCGGATTCCAGTACTAACTTTCTGGCTGGGGGTTTTGGATTTTCAACACAGCTCCCCCTGAGCCAGAGCACCCAATTTGCTTCCCAGAGGAAGTATCTACACCAGATGCTGGTGCAGATCCATACTTAACTTCAATTACTTCTTTCTTGATCCAGATCTTGTCCATTTCTTTCTTATCTTCAATCGGATCAACTTTTTCTTTTCCCTTATCATTCCTCTGCCCTGTTTTCCTTTCTTGAACATAGTAATTTCTCTTCACACTCTTGCTTCTGCAAAATCTTGCAACATGTCCAAATTTGTTGCAATTGTAGCACACAATGTTTCCTTGTCCTTGATTCCTTCCTTTGAATGAATTCATCCTTGATCTGCATTGATTAGCCATGTGTCCAAATCTATTGCAAGAAAATTGGTCATAGATCAAATGAATGATGAAACATTCTGATTCATTCTACTCCTACACTGAGTAGCTTTATGACCAAACTTTTTGCAATTAAAACAATGGCCATTGAAAGATGGGTACCCTTGAGCATTTGGTTGTCTCACCAGAGATCTTCTAGGTCTTCCTTTTTTATTCTTGAACTGGTTGCCTTTGTTTTTCTTCAACTAAAAATTTCCTTGCCCTGATTTTGAACTTTCTCCTTTCTCAAATCCTAAGCCTTGCTTATCATCTAAACTCTTTTGACTAGCAATCATCTCATCAAGTTTTGCAGAACTTATCTTGAATTTTTCTTCATAGCTCTTGGCTTTGTCCAAGTCTGCTTTCAGGCTCACAATTTCTTTTTCAAGTTTGACATAATCTTTTGACTTGATTTTTACCATTAGATTCAGATTTTCTTCTGCTTTTGCTCTTTCTATAATTTCCACTTCCAAATCATTCAGGGTTTTATTTGCTGATATCAATTGGTCACTAACCTCTTTGTATTTTTCTTTGAATTTATTTACTTGTTCTTTTAACTTTGAGATACATTCATCAACTTCTTGTATGTTATCATTTAGATCCCTGACTACTGCTTCAGACTTTCAAGATCAATAAGAGTTGCTTCCAGTTCAACATTGTCTGAGAAATTTCTAAATCTCCTGGTTTCCATGAGTGAACTCTCCCAGATCTTCCTCAAGTTGTTAGGCTTCTTCCAAGGAACCTTACTCTGATACCAATTGTTGATAGTAAGGAATACTAAGAGGGGGGGGTGAATCAGTATTCCACAAAACCACTTCTTAACAAGTTTATTAACCCAATTTCCAAAATTAATAATATGAATACAGAATAAGCATAGGAACAACAACCATAAAGACATAACACATGAACACCAGGATTTTTACGTGGAAAACCCAAAATAAAAGGGAAAAACCATGGTGAGTGTTAGCTCACAATATATTATTATAGCACAATACTAGATTACAAGAAGGCTCACTGCCCAAAGAAATGCTCACTGCAAGAAAGGCTCACTGCCAAAACAGTCTCATTGCCTAGAGGAAGAAAGAAGAAAGAAGAATGGCTCACTACCAAGTTAAACTGCTCAAATTACATCTACACATGCTTGGTTACAACTCTAATGAAGTGCAGAAATACTATCTCAAAACTCTTCATCTCTAACTGCTCTGTTTCACTGCTCTGCTTTTACATAAGAACAAGGTCTTTCTTCTTCTACTCTTATTGCTTCCACAAAATCACCTTACTTCCCATGTCACACATTCACATTCGCATCACATACCTGAAACACCAAGTTTGATCCCATATATATATCCGCAACACTTAAAAACTTCAAGTTAGGTCAGCCTGCTAGGATGAAACGTGTAGTTATACAATGTGTAGCTTGTCGGCCTAAAGCATTTACCAAAATACTTTGCGGACCAAAACAATACTTTGAAATACATTCTTCTATGTCGGCTCCTACTGTAAGATCACTTAGAATATGATCCCAGTCACTAGATTCTTCCGCACATAGATCCCAGTATTTGGTCAACTTCACAAACTGATTGTCACAGACTTAGATCAACTGTCAAATCATAACTTTCAATGCGGACCACAAGACTTCTTCAAATTCATAAATAAGACTCTTTAGGCATCCCCAAGCTTGTCCTCAGAACCTCAGAGCATAATATCTATTACTAGAGTAATGCGGATCAAATCAAACTGACATTTTGTCCTATTTAAGAATGTTCTCTACTAAGCCAGACTTATGCTTTTTGAAACTATGCTTCCGGAGATGATCAAAAGATGAAATTTTGGATTTGGGATCATCTAAGGATTAGTAACATCTTACCAAAACCACAAGACAAGATCTTCAACTGCGAACCAATGCAGACCATAACACTGTAGTTCTACAGTCCTCTCTGTATTCTGCCAACACTCGACCAAAATGCCTAAGTTTTCTTTGCGGACCAGAATTCTTTTTATACTTGACTTCATGAGGATTACTATAACCTCACAACCCTTATGAATCCTTGATTCTTATTGCCAAATCCATTTGGTCTACCGAAGTATAAAGTCTCTTTGCCTTGTTGTCATCAATGACAACACTTAGATATTTAACAAAGCAATGTCTTTTGCCAACACGGGCCCATCCATGTTGTACTTCTTCCTTCACCAATTGCATTTCATCCATCTTTGACCCTATACACAACTCAGGTGCATGTGTCTTTAGTCAGCCATAGGGATGGTCTCAATACCCATATCTACTAGGAGTTTCTTAGTTTCAACTAGAAGGTGCTTGATATAAGCCCCACACAGTTCTCAAAGAAATTGAAACTTTGCTACCTCAAGGCAAGTGTTACATCCCCAACTTATGAATTAGCTTAATTTTATTTTTGTGTGGTAATCAAGATGATTAACCAAAGTTTAATGATTAGATGTGAAAATATCTGATTTAATCATTGATTATGTGAATACTGACTAATGTTAGTTAGACATGAGATTACATGCTCATATGATTATTTAATTATTATGAATTGTGAATCAGATGATGATGCACTAATCATGATTTTATTATGGTCAGTGTGAACATGAAATGAATCTTCTTTCAAAGACAGAAGGAGAGTATCATCCGGGAGGAAGAGATAGATGTCGAGAAATGGGTCAAATTGCCATCTGATTATCGGATTCTTCATCCTTATGAACCCTTGTAAGTTGACATGAGTCATGCCTTTTCTTTGCTAGACGATTTCCTTTATGTGTCGTCATGTCGGTTGTGTTAAATCGATGATGTTTACGTCAACTCAACTAAATGACATTCTTAGAGCATCGTCGCAAGTCGAGAGTAAGTCTTGTCAAGTGATAGAGTACTTTCTTGTTCTTTATTTCCAAACCCAGATTTTGTATCTATTATTCTTTGTTATAATACTAGGGTTTATAGCTGTGAGAGGGGGATTGTTACTTGACCCTGCAACCCTATTCAATTGGTGTGTCAACCTTTATTTTCCTTATGATGTTAACCTTGGATAACATCGTAGTTATTTAACCCTATTTATCTTGTTAAGGGAGATTATATAAGTTTTTAAGGTTTTAACCTCTTTAGAGGTCGACCACCTCAACATTCTTAATATATGTATAAATTATATCATATTATCCACGTAATTTATTTTTCTAAACAACCATCACCCACGAGGAGTGGGGAGAGGGAATATAGGTCGAGTGATGGCCATGATGGAGTCTCCTTTGTGGATCCACTCGATAGTGGGCTGGGTGGATTGAAGGATCCCGCGAAGTGGCATTCTGTAAATGCATGCAATGAACTTCACTTCTTGCTATGGTAGCAAGGACACCATTGAAAGGATTCATTATTATTGATTAATGTTGTTGTATGGCTCTCTTGGCAGAGGTTGTGGAGAAAGGGAATTAGAAGAATTCCAATGAAGTCTTGGAAAGTGACTGCTACAACAGTTCCGGGTAGGGTGAGGAGGCTCGAACCCTGCACATAAGTAAAGCTTATCGCCATCAACTATACTACTGTAAGGTTGAGACAAGAATGATATTCCTGAGAGAAATGATTATATTCAATATTGTTGATACAATTAAATCTCTCTGCTAATGAAGGACGTCGATTGTGTCGACTTTCGATAAATATAAACGTGTTTTCTTGGCTTGTAAATCCGTATATATCTTTTATGAATTCCTTTGTGGCAATAGTGTGAATTCAACTATTATCGAAGGCCCATGAGGTTGCAAGTATTCCTTTTATGATGTTCTTATGAAGTTTTTAAATTATGATTCCGCTTAGCCAACTAGAGGTCGTATTATCCATGTTGGTTACGCATGCAAGAACGATGCATGATGTTAACCAGTCTAAACTATTTTAAGCTTTGAAACTTTCCTATTAAAGATTCTTTATGACTGTTCAACAGCCAAGAAGACATGAAGATATGATAATTGTTAATGAGCCCAATAGGGCGTCAATGTTTAATGAGTGTGTAAATCTGAGGGTATCGGCATATGATATCGATACCACAGTGCCATGCATGTGGTAATAAGTATGGCCAAACCATATTATAGTAATGACCACTTTATTCTTAGTGGTAATCTTGAGTTTGTGTCGTGTGCACTTAGTATTTTAACATATCAACTTGAGGTAAATTATGTCAACCTCTGAGTATTTTGTATTGGTATTCTTTGTGCACATAATGCATGTTGATGCTATTATGATTTCTCATGGAAGTAGGAAGGTTAATATAGACATATTGTTTTGTCTTCTTGGCAGCAATGAATGCATGTCATATTCCCTATGGGAAAGTTAATCTTTTGATACATTCTTTCTACAAGAATAAACTCTATGACACTATAAACTCTGTAGTTTAAAAGTAAGTGAATGACATCTTTGTGAATGGCAAATATTCTTATTTAAGTATATGCTATCAAGAGGATCTCTTGAGATAGAACTTGATAAAGGAGATCGACTCTATGAGCCATTGTAGGTATTCCTTTTGATTATATGAACTAAGTATAAACCTTGAAATTAGGTAAATAAAGTAAACACCAACCAGGTAAGGTTAAGTGTTGAAAACATGAATAAACTTATATCAATATGAAAGTGCGGGACGAAGTGACATGGAGTCACAGATTCCCTATAACAGTGCTTGATTGGTAAAGATAGTTATTAAGATAACTATGATGCATCTTATGTATTTAAAGGATATGTTGACTCCTTGTTGAAGAAGGAGAAATTGGATAAGAGGTAAGTTGTATTGCCTTGTAGGCGGCATTAAGTGCATGTCGGGTGTATACAAAAAATTTGGATAAAAGAAAATGATAAAACAATGCAAATGCATTACCTTGATCCAAACCTTTTGATACCTCAGATATCTTGAATGATAGATGCATGCATGATTGATTGATGAAGATTAATTTGATGTTGATTGCTCATTTTCGCAGCATAACAGAAAGATGAAGATGATAGAAGAAAATAGATAGATGGAGATAGATGAGAAGATTGGAGGAATGGTTTTGGCAGAGTGAGGATACTGGAAGAAGATCGATCCAAATGGCTTGTGAGAGACCATATTTATAAGAAAGGCTGACTAGGGTTTCACTCTTCTACAAGATAAGAGGGAATTTTCAATTTGAGGATATGATGAGGTGTAAAATTAGATAAACTTGCCCAATTTATTTGATTTATTGAGATAAGAAAGGGGGCCTTTTCCCTTAAGTGAGGGGTTATGACATGTGTAGGATAAATCTAATTTAAATAATGCTTTATTTAAATTAGTTGTGCAATAATGAAATGATAAATTTATTAAATAATGATAAAGCATTATCTAATAAAGGATAGGGATGATGTGGAAAGATAATTAAATAATGTAAAAACCATTATTTAATTATAGATGAAGATGGAAAAAGATAATTAAATAAATAAAAATTTATTTAATTATAGGAAAAATGGATAAATGACTAATTAAACAATTAAAAATAATTATTTAATTAGAGAGGATAAATGGACATGAATAATTAAATAAATAAAAATTTATTTAATTATAGAAGGGATTATGGGATAGAAAGGGGATAAATGAAATTAGTCAAATAAATAAGATTTATTCAACTAATTAGGTGATGACATGGGTACCTAGGGCAAAACATGCTACAAGATGTCTAGATGATGTAATGTTGTGAGAGATGGACATTTTTGGGTATCTACACCGGGTTTATTGGAGGAACTATTTCTCCTAGATAATTATATACTTATGAGAATGAATACTATGGTTAGTATGAAAATCTTGTATTGCAATGTAAACGAAAGCCATCTCTTTTCAAATGGCCATACTTCACGAATGAGGTATAAGATATTAAAAGCCATGAGCATACTTGAGATAGTCTTTGTAGTAAGACCGTCTTATTATACTATTATGATATAAGTCTTAAATGTCATGAATTTGAATGTAAACCTTGTGATAGGTCAACATGACATTGTGAACCTAGGAAGGTCATAAGTTGGAAAACTTGTTTCAAGGCTATTGACATTTTGAAAAGATGGGAATAGGTGATGTGGAGTCACAGGTTCCCTATTGCGAAAGCAACGTAACATAATTGAATGTACTCCCAAGATAGGAGTCGTTTGTTGGGAAAAATTGATTTGGCTGTTGTCATTTTGAAAAGATGAGAATAGGGTGATGTGGAGTCATAGGTTCCATGTTGCGAAAGTAACGTAACATAATTGAATTTACTCCTAAGACATGAGTTGATTGACCTAGAATTGGACTAAGAATGAATTGAACCTACCTTTTCTAGACCTAAGAGGTCAAGCTATGATTATTGTAGGATGAGACAACTTCTAAGTTGAGTTGAGGTGGTGGACATACGACAACGTTCATTGTGAAATGTTTATGCATATAAATCTTTGGCCAAAGTAATGCATATGTCTTTGCATGCATTGTCAATCCACAGTGATCCAAATGGCATAATGTTTCTAGTAGTGTCATACATAGTTAGAGTGGATCTATAGTTGTATGACCGAGAGACACTATGAAGGACACAACACCAGATACTCAGATGGAAAACCTAATGGTTCCTTATATCTATACCTTTCGTGAAGGGTAGGGCCGCTTCCGGGTAGGAAGTTGTGCGGGGGACCGCCAGTCTGTGGTTAGAGGAAAAGCACTCGGATGATGCTCTCCTTCCCAAGCAAAAGACAAGCCGAGACTTATGAAGACAGATGTCAAAAGTTCCAGATGCAGTGCTTTTCTTTATATAACTTGATAGTCATCTTATTATGTATAATTTGATATTTGATGCCTTGAGCATAGCTATGTACATGCATAGTGAAGGTTATTCATTAATGAGATATCATTGGATATTGTAATTCTAAGTTTTGTTATATCCTGGAAAAGAATAACATGCTTAATTATTGTAATGATGATAATTCACTTTTGTTTAACTATGTTTTGGATAATCATGATGTATTCTGACTCTTAGTTAAGATGAATACTTATGTTAAATTATGAGCATTATGGAATGTGATGTTACAACAAGAATATGTCGAGATGGCATATTCCAAGGTATAACTGTGAATCGCTCCACTGCACCAACGTTGAATGCATGGGTCAAGATAACATCTATTGTTTCAAGTTGCTCGAGATGCTCCTTTGTCTAGTGGTGTCTTTAGGCCAAGTTTATACTTTGATCTAAAGCATACGCTGCCAACCACACGTGCAAATGTCTAGGTAGCTCACTAAAGAAAGTCTCATATAGATCATGTCATACATATGTCGTCTCACCCATTTTCTTGGGTTGTAGTTGGTGTCTCTCACATACTTGGGCACAAAATCATCGTTAATTCACTCCAGCCAACGCTCAAAATTCTCCAACAAAAGGTAAAACACCCTTCACCATCATGGTAACAAAGTGCAATGTGTCCTGGTAATGGAACCAAAAATGTTGTGCATGTGAGGTGTTGTCTTCTCTCGGCAATAGTCTAGGCGTGCAACTTTAGAGCACACCAAGGCATGCGAGTTCACAACTTCAAGGGGCGTGCCCTACTATACTTCATACCCCCACATCAACATATCACTCAAGGTCTTACACTTGAGCACTCACCCAAGGCATAAGAGTGGACTGGTCCACATTGGGTTTCGTTGCATTGTGGTGGTGCCCAAGGAAAACTTGACAACTCAAGTCACACAGTCCATAATCATGAACAAAAGGGTGTAAAGCTTAAAGACACATCAACACAACTAAGACTTCAACCATTCATTATATTCATTCAAGTGGTCATGATACTAGTTTCATGTTCTTCTTGCAACAAGTTCTTTGAATGACAAACATCACATTATATAATGGCTATTACATCAAAGCCCTTTGAATAACAACTTCGTGAAAACAATTGCAATCAGTCTTAGAACTAGACGACAATTCTAACGATAGTAAACAACCTATTCCAACTCCATCCTAGATACAAAAGAGGGATATATATAGTAGTGGGGCATTACCCTTCACTAATTACAATTCATAACTGCCCTTAACTTCCCCAAGTTCGTCGCTATCATGGGTGCCTAGATAGTCATGCACGATTCCCTACAATCACGCTTCATGCTCCATTCTCCTTGTGCCCCTATATCTACGTCTTTTGGACATTGGTAATGATCATCTGGATGCTCTACTAGATTCGCACCACCTTCGTCCGCTCTTTACTTGACTGTTAGGCGCGCAGGTCTTCTGCTAACTGTTGTCCAAGTCTTCCGCGCCATGTGTAAGACTAGTTATCTCTTTTCTCACACCACCTGTTATCCCTTCATTGGTTCCTTCTGCACCGTCTTTTTCTTCAAAACTGGTGCCACGTCACACACCTCTTTATTAACACTTAGGTTTTTAGGACAAAATTGGATTGCAACCCAAAATTTATGCCTTAACCAAAATTGACATCGACATATAATACTGTAGTATCTGTTGACGTTGATGTAGATGTAAACTTGATGTATCTACTTGATTAATACATTTGAGGGAGTCAAGTTTTAATGCTAATTCATCCTTCCTAATTTCCTATATCTTATCCTCAAATACAAGATCTTAGATACACATTTTAAATAATTTTTATTTCAATAATTTTGATACACAAACTAAATAACAACTATCTTGAAATTTTGAAAAAATAAAAAAACCATACCTATAATCTAATCTGCAAGAAATTTAAGAATCTATAAACACATCCAATTTATAATTAAAATAATAACAAATGCAAAACTATGATTAACTTAAACAAGAAAACAAAAGAAGCATAAGTATGCATTTATTAAAGTTGTGTTTCAATTCTTTCGTGGGTCCACTTGTCCATTTGCTTTTAGTAACACGGCATAGGGAACTATACCTTAATTTGAATACAAATATCTTAGCGTGACTAAAAGTAAGCATTGCACAAAGCACGAACGAGATTAAAAATAAATAAATCGGGAACTAAGTAATATCATAAAACAAATGAGCTCTATTACGTAGGGGGACACTTCTTCAAGTTGGATAGTCCCAAAAAGAGGGGACCGTGCATGGAAATATGTTTAAAAAGTTTAAATAGGAATAGAAATTAAGAGAAAGATGAAGATGATTTTTAAGTTAAAAAATTAGGTAGTGGCATCCTTCTTGGTATACTTCATCTTGGATAGTCAAAAAAATTAAAGAAGGCTCGTGCATGAGAATATGTTTAAAAAGTTTAAAGAAATTAAGAGAAAGATGAAGATGATTTTTTAAGTTAAAGATGCCATAGATTTGGATGGTATCATTTTAGATGTGAGATTTGACAAGTAAATAATATTTAAAGAAGAGTGAGAAATAAGAACATGTCTATTATAATAGGAGGTGATAGAATGACACTACATTATAGACTGTATAGCCTACAATAACACCACAACCTGAAACTGAACAACCTAAAGCAAAACTAATCTAAACAAGAAATTTTTTTAATCAAAATCCACAAATAATATCTGACATAAAAAATAATTTAAATATTTTATAAAACTATATTGACAACGTTTATATCCTTATTGTATTGACGCTGTATGCTTATACTACAACTCTTAATCATATAAACTACTTAATCCCATAAACTTTACTAAAATCTTTAATTTATTTATTCAATATTAAGCTCATAGAGTTAACAAGTGAATATTCAACCACAAAATTTTTCAACTTGTAGAAACTAACCAGCAAGAGTGAGCAGGTTCCAATACATTGATAAACGGGCCAGAGCATAATAAAAAGGGTACTATTTTTGTTTTTAATGTCAAACTCGTGATTATAACCTCGTCAAAAACTCCATTGCACAGTATTAAGATTCGCATAGAGACAAAACTTTAGTAAATCTCAAAACAATGGAGCAACCCCTCTCATCTCAATGTAACTTTGGACCAGATCTCAAAACGGGAGCACAAGCTGCCCACAAATAAAACATATGATTAGTTGGACGGTCTTTTTTGTTTAAAGAAATATAGATCTAGGGAGTATAGGTACCTGAGAGAGAGGATCACAAACGTATTATTCACAAATATGGTTACCTAATTAGTGTGAGAAGAGTTTAAACCCCTTCAAATCATAATGGTAATCCAACTGTTTTAATTATAGAACTAAATTAGGTCGTCTTATAACTACCAACTATGTAAAACAGAGAGTCAATGATAAAGTGGATTGAATATATGTGATGGTAGATGAAAAACATATTTTGATTTAAGTAAAAGTTAAATATATTGACTTTCAAAACTCTAAGGTTTTTACTAGATAGGTAGAGGTGGTTTACTTAAATTGACTGTGAAATAAATTAGATTCTGAAGTGTCAGAAACTGACTGCCAAACGTCAATATATGTCTGTCTATCACTGATACATAAATGCATGTCTGCACCACATAATAAATGAGCAGGGATCTAGCCTTTCCCTGAGGACTTTGCATTGCCCTTGTTTGATAAGAAATATGTCTTTAATTAGACCAAACCATTATTTGGAAATGCCATTTTTATTGTTATAACATTAAATATTTTGTAACTGTTAAGTAACATTTAGTCAGGTGAAAAATTGAATATTTCTAAATTCAAAGAATTAAAAACAATCAAAAGTTAGTTTAAAACTTCTAATTTGAATTCATTAATTTTCCACAGTCTATAGTGTTGTGAATGAATGCTTTTGGATTTGACTGCGATCGATTATTTCCCTCGGATCACACTCCATGATCCATCATTTTCTCTCTCTTCTCTTGCTCTTTTTCTCTTGATGATGGATCATGGAGTGTGATCCGAAACGTTGAGGGAAATAATCGATCGCAGTCAAATCCAGAGGCATTCATTCACAACTTTTAATTTTGTAACTGCCCATTCAGAGTTTGAAGGAAATACAAGACGTATCTAGTCAAACCATATACTGGTTAATAAAGATCTCTATAAATATCATTTGGGAAAGGATAATCATGGAGGAGTTATCATTGATTTTTAAGGACGGTGTGCGATTGGGGAGCACGAGCCTTAGGTCATCTCTTATGGTGTTGGGGGCCTTACACTCAGCAAGGCTTAATCCCTGGCGGATTCATTCAGAACCTTTCAACTTCACCAACCCTTTGACAATACTGCGTGTTTGATATAATTACGAAAGCATATTCTGAAGTGTATGTATTTAGCCTTAAGCCCTACAATATAAAATTTAAGGTCTAACCATATACTCGGCTGCAGGATATAGGATCTAGTTATTAGAGGATGAAATTCTGCATCGTAGACAGTATGCTTAACAAACCTGATGATACTGATCGAGTAGTTACAGACTTTGTAAATCATCAGTATACTAGTATCCAATATACAATATATTTTTTTTAAAATGTGACCTACAATGTTTGACAATATAAGTAAGGTTATGTTCTAATGCCTGCAAGTGTGAGTGAGGAATTCTGTACTCTTTGCCTCCATATTGTAGGAAAAAATGGAAGGAGCACTCAATTACAGTGAAGGAAAAAAATGGAAGGAGCACTCAATTACAGTGAAGAAAAATGTTCAGAAAAAATGACATTGCACTAATAAAAAAAATTCCTTAGCTCACCCACTCGATTCAATAAAAACTGAGATGGCTCATTTTTCCACTACCCTTCACCACTTAGAATATCTAACTTTAAATGACTACAGTCAACACACAGGCTCTTTGGGCACAGCATTCATAAGCAACATTCACTCTGAATGAAATCTGAAAGACATAAGATCTATACAAGAAGTTGATAAGAGCTCAGTTGCAGTCTATAATTATGGTTTTTGTGGGTCTAAACACAACGTGGACAGCTCTCCACATTGTACAGAGACAAACAGTGATTGAGCATAAAAGTAATGTTGTACATTGTATTAGTATAACAAGGCTCAAATGCCTTTACATTGTATTGCCATGGCAATGCTCCATTAAAACTGTGAGGAGATTGGAATCCACAGCTGGTAAAATCAGAAAGTAATTCAAAGGCTTTAGTTTTATTAAGGACTATGCACAAAGGAGAGTAACAGTTGCAGAAACAATCAATCCAAATGTAAGCAGAAGAAAGACGAAGCAAAGGGCCCAGTTCCTCTTGAACTTATTAAAGTAGCTCTCAGAGGGCTCCTGATAATGGACCTGATACTCATGCTCCGCTATAACATCCTCTCTCACCATCTTCAACCGCTTAAGCCTCTCAGTGGCCAATCCCAGCGTCAGCTTGTGACACCTCCTCTGATACTTAAACCCATTAATGCACCTCAGTGTTTGGGCCACGGCCACATAGAATGCCATGTGACCGAGGGCGCAAAGGCATATGGGTATCCAGCAATGCTTGCACTGGAGCCTGCTTGACTGCACCACTCCCCCAAACATAATTGCCAGAAATACAAAGAACACCTGAAACAACTTCCACAACTCTTTCTTCTGCAGATCTACTGATCTTTTTTTCTCCAAAGTCTTCTCAAAGTGAACCTGCACAATGGTATTCAGTGCCTGCACAGCTGTTTCTCTGGCCACATAAATGGTGCCATTGCTGCTGTTGTTGTTACTCAAATCTGCGTTCTGTTGTTGCTGTTGTCGTTGTTCCATATTGTAGCTATCAACACTCTCGATTATTCATAAACATCATCCACTTCAACTAGCTAAATAAAGCACAACACACTCTGTGGTGGAGTCTCAGATCAGTGAGCAACCATGCCTATTGGCAAAACCATTGCTACAAAAAATCATCTAAGTTTAATAACTATGCAAGGAAAGGGTGTTGTGGTGGCGCCGGCCTGTTGGAGAGCAGACAAACACTTTTGTGTATATTAAAGGAGGATGGAAGGTACCGTTGCAGGCAGAGGCAGTATGGATTCAGGGTTAGGGTTTTGATAACCGTTGCGAAACAGACGGTGGCTCGCCCATACATGCAGCGTAAGTCGTAGTTGTCACCTTTCCCAAGATTCTCTTCTCTGTCCTGTCTTTTTAATAAGCAAATGCAGTTGAAATTTGCATGGCTCAAACAAGACAATTTCATAATTCCAATGAACAAAACCCATCTAGAACTAATTCATTTTCAATGAACAAAACCCATCTAGAACTAATTCATATAAGCCAACGTCTGCCTGAAATCTCGTTGCACAGGTATCTTCAAATGCTTCGTTATCAGCTTTGCAACCTGACCCGAATGGCATAGCGAGTAGATTAAAAAACTGATAGGTAAGAAAAAATGCTCATTCTAAGCATTTCCTCGTATAAAAGTTATAAATAAATAAATCACGTTCTTTAGCATTTCATTTCTTTGAATTTTAATGGTAATACTGACATACCCGTGCCCCTTCCTTTCACCTGAAACACTTACATGTAATTATTATACTCTGGAAATTTGATGTGTATTAATGACATATTTTGTCCCTTCTCTTTATATTTTGGGACCCACTTGGATTAGAGTGTTTTTAATGTAATACCAAATTTATAAATGGTATATTTTTGTTTTAAATTTGGCTCACCATTTTATCTTAGTTTGTGCTTATTATTGTTCATCTTCAATAACTTGTTTTAATCCACATATTATCTTAGTTTGTTCTTGTATTTCTCATCTCCAATAACTTGTTTTAGTCCACATATCTCTCATTTGCCACCTTAGTCCAAATCTTAGGTTCTATGCACGTAGATCTATACCTTAAACTTTTAAATCTCAAAATGTAAATTGAACCCTATTGACTACTCACTACTATCTGTCATGAGCCAACTTAGCAAAGTTTGTATGGATTTGTGTACTATGTTGTTGTATTTAAGGACATTTCTTATCAATTTGAAATGATGAAGGAATGAATGTTGCATGCTCCAATCCATTTACATATCATCATAGCAACATCATTGAACACCCTAATTGCATTATCATCCTAGGCATATTGCATGCTTGCCTATTGCCTTCAATCTTGATTCATCACCATAAAATCAGTCAATCAAGGGGCTTGACCAAAGGAGAATGAATTTGATCCTAGTAGGTTCCCAAACAATGTCTCTCGACAACACCCCACTTTAGACACATGCACAATGAGTTAAGGCATATCTACAATAGTCCTCAATTCTCTACTAGTTCATTGTTATGGGTCAAGTTTAAGGTCATGCACTAGGCTCACTTTTTCAAGTGTAAACACTAGTTCCACACTTGCATAGATCCGGATTAGAGTGAAGTATAGTTAGTTTACAAAATTTAAGGTGTTTGTCTAGACAAGACCTTGTTTTTGTATATTGATGAATCTATATGTAACATCCTTAGCAGTATATTCCTCCACCCAAATTTGTAGAGCCAAGTATTGCATTTAATTTATTTAATTCCATAATTTTAATTCTAGATTTATTGTTCCAATCCCAACTTTTAAAACCTAGGCTTTTAATATTGTTTAGTATATGCCCTATGATATTATGGCAATGTGTTTTTATTCCATTACATAGGAAGCCCCTCATCTAGAATTTGATCTTGTTACTGAATTAAGAAATGTATGTGTCAAAATTCCTCTTTTACAAGAAAAAAGATATTCATGTTTACACAAAAATAGTATGTGAATTATGCCCAAGGAAACAAGATCCAAAAACTGTCTAAGTCATTGGACAACTTGCAAATCTCACATGTTAGGAAACATTTCGGTCTCCAAATGTTCAAATCCTAGAAGTCCAATGATCTAGGTATGTATTGGTCAAGTTTTCATTCCCAACATGCTTATTGATTTAGGTGCTCCCTCGATGTAATGACCAATGAGACTAAGGAGAAACTATGTTTGTAAGGACTAATACCTACACCCATAGTCCTTCAAATGGTTGATCTCTCCTTAGTTAAACCTGACGGTATTATTGAAGATATCACTAAATTTCTATTTATTCATGGGAATACCCAACTAATTTTATGATTTTGTAGCCTAAAGTAAAGTTGGGGGATATCCCTTGATCTTGGGATGGTCTTGGTTGTTCACTGCAGATGCTTTTATCAATTGTTGTTCAAGTAACATGGTCATTTCTAATGGGTAGCACAATAAATAATTAGCGTTATATCTGTCAACTCAACCTTTGTTGCAAATGAAGGATCCATTATGGGTAGATAGTGACATAGAAGAACAATTCCTTGTTTTAACTATTGATCAAAGTCTCATCTTATAAGAATCATCCGAAGATACCATAATCTCTAATTTTTTTCAAAATGTATATTCATCCAAGGGTGGTCCCACAATACTGGGTTACACTTTTTGGCCAAACTTGACATTGAAATGAATGTTTTGAACTAAATCTTCACTTTCAGACACCTATAGCTACTAAACCGTGAGGAATTTGAAGATGATGCAAACTAGTGATTTGTGACATTTTGTCTGTAGATTCTAAATATATATATTTTAAATTTTTGGAATCAAATTGCATTTCTTTTTCCATCTCCTTCGATAACTAGTTTTTAACAGTAAACACCATTTTTAAAGAGTGATGTGTACTATAAACCACATAACTTTTTTCTATGAAGGATAAAATTCTTTTTTTTTTTAAATTTAGATTTGTAACTACAATATCTAGATGATGCATTTGGTTTCATAATGTTTTATTATTATTTTTATTAAGTTTTGAAGTCAAACCAATTACAATTTAGACATAGGTGTACTATAAAGAGCATAACATTTTTTGTATGTATCGAAATTCTTTTTTTTTTTGGAATAAGGACATCACTACCTAGAGGACATGTATTATTTAGAATTTTTTTCTATATTTTCCTTTTTTTCATATGTATGAAACAAAGACCTTGATGTTCATTAAAAACCTACATTCACAAGAAATAAAAAATGAATATAATAATAAAATTAAATATATTTAAAATTATACTTTTTGGGAAGCTTATAATAAGGACTACATACTTACAAAACATAAATTTTAAATGAATTCATTTGATCCCCCAAAAGGTAAATCAAAAGTGGTTTTTTATCAACATTTTGATAGGTGTAGAGGAGACTCCATTATAGGTATGGTTTAAAACTAGTGGAGATCTATCCAAGGGGGTTTGATCTAAGGGGGTTTGATCAAACCCTCTTCAATTAAAATCGTTTAAATGGAACCTTTCAAGGCTTAAATCATTATATTTTCTAAAAATATCTGATTTCAGCAAAAATAATGATGTCCTAGAAAGTGTAACCCATTATTGTGGCAGCACCCCCAATGATGTTTTAGAGAGGTTAATTTTGCATTCTTGTGACGATGATCAATGTCCATTTGGAAATTTCCCTTTAGTTGATGATTCAATATCTTTACAAAATTATATAACATTTCATCAATTATTACCACATAATTATTTTTATAGTTCATTTTTATTTATGAACCATCCATCATAACAAATACACAAACAATGATTGATCCATCAATACCATCCTCCTCACAATCAGGATCTATATAATTGCCTACACCATCCAAATCACAAGCTATGAAAATTCTACCAAGAAAAACACTTAATATAAATCCACACTTGAGTTCAATACAAATAAATGATTTGTTGTCCATGTTACGAATTCACAAAGCATCTTTTGCATTGGAATATCAAGACATGCATGGCATACATCCTAACACTTGTACTCATCACATTTATATGGAAGAGGGGAATCGTTGAGCTAGTAAGACAACCACAACACAGATTGAATCCAATTCTACGAGAAATTGTTAAAGAATACAAAACTATTGAATGTGGACTTCATTTATTCCATTTCAAATAGCCAATGGGTTTTACCACTTATAGTTACATACCAATTTAAAAGGAGGAAAATGGTGCACTTGTGTTGACTATAGAGCTTTTAATAAAGTAACTAGAAAAGATCATTTTCTATTGCCTTTTATTGATCAAGTTCTTGATACTCTTGCAATAAAAAGTTCTTTTCTTTTCTGGATGGATTCAGTGGATATAATCAAATTAGGATTACACTTAAAGACTGGGACAAAACAACTTTCACATGTCCTTGGAGAACATTTTCCTATAACTTTCTACCTTTCAAACTATGTAATGCACCAACAACTTTTCAAAGAGTTGTCCTAAGTATTTTTTTTGATTTAATTCATAATTAGGTTGAAGTGTATATGGACGATTTGATAGTTTATGGTAATACCTATGATGAAGCTAAGGATAATCTTGAAAAGTCCTTCAACCGTGTGCAGATACCAATCTTTCTCTCAGTAATGAAAAATGTTATTTTAATGACTGAAGGTATAGTATTGGGTCATTGTATCTCTACTCAAGGTATTGAGGTTGATCCCAAGAAAGTACAAGTCATCCAAGAACTTCTTGTTCCCACATGTCAAAAATATGTTCATAGTTTTTGGGACATGTAGGATATTATCAAATATTCATTCAAAAATTTCAATAAAATTGCTTCACCACTTTTTGTTTTAGTAGGAAAGGATATCAATTTTTCTTGGACTGAAGACTATCAACATGCAGTTGATGACATTAAGGAAAAAATCATAACTACACCAGTGCTATGAGGACCAAATTGGGAGTTGCCCTTGCATATTCATACTAATGCCTCCAATACATAAATGGGGATTGTGCTTGACCAAAAGGAAGGTACACTCTTCTATTCCATTTATTATATAAGAAAAAAAATTACTAGTGCAAAAGTGAATTATATAGTTATAGAAAAATAATTCCTAGATATTGTGTATGCTATTAAGAAGTTTTGTCATTATATCATTGGATATAAGGTATTTGTTCACACTAATCATTTTTCAATTCATTTTTAATGAATAAACCTATTATAACTGGGAGAGTCATTAGGTGGTTATTCTTATTACAAGAATTTGATATCACCATACTTGATAACCTGGTCATAAGAATGTTATTGTAGATTTCATATCTAGATTAACAAATATTAATGAGCAAGTTTAAGTTGATGATACTTTTCCTGATGAGAACTTGTTTGCAATCTCTATTAAAAGCCCTTGGTTTGTTGATATTGCCAATTATTTGGTCACATGCAAGTTTCCCTGACATTTCTCTCGTAGAGATTAAAGGAAACTCAAGTAATGCTTAGTGGTTAATACACATGGATTAATGGACTTCTCTTTCATGTTGGAATTGATAATGTCATGCATTGATGTGTGGTTGAGGATGTTTTCTTTGACATACTTCGAGCATGTCTTATAGAACCATGTAAATGGTACTTTGCAGCATAACACACTACAACTAAGATCCTTACAACAAGATACTAATGGCCCACACTTTATAAAGATTGCAAGAAATATGTTCAACACTATGACAAATGTCAACACATGGGCTGACCCATGCATTCTAATGAAATATCACTTCAACCACAACTATCCATTGAACCTTTTGAAAAATGGGGATTGGACTTTTGCAGGCCTATAAACCCCCCATCTAAGAATAAGGAATACATTTTGGTTTATACAAATTGAATCACTAAGTGGGTTGAAGTTACAACAATGAAGCATGCTCATGATATAAAATTAATTGAATCCATGTACACTAAAATTTTCACTCACTTTGGTGTATCGAAAGAGATTGTAACAGATCAAGGACCACGGTTCACTTATGATATCATTACTACCTTAATACATGAGTATGAGATTTGACATCAAAAGTCATCTCCATACCACCCACAAGCCAATGGTCAAGTTGAAGTCACAAACCAAGAACTTGAGAACATTCTTACCAAGATAATTGCACTTCATTAGAAATATGGATAGCTCAACTTCCTGAAGCAGTATGGGCTTACCAAACAAATTGGAAGACCACTACTGGGGTCTTACACCTTATGAGCTCATCCATGGTAAAAGGTAGTATTTCCTATAGAATTTGAAATTAAAATTGTACATACTGCTTTAGAATTGGGTTTGAATCTTACTAACTCCCAAAAGGAAAGAATTGAATGGCTTCATTATTTAGATGAAATACGTCAGGAGGCTCTCTTTCAAATAGAGGTATTTTAGAACCAATGCTCCCTATGCCATGATTGCTTCATTCGTAAATGATCATTCCAACCAAGAGATTGGGCACTATTATATGATTCTAGATTGTAGGACTTCAAAGAAAAATTCCATACACAATGTTTAGGGTTGTATGAGATCAAAGTTGTGTATGACAATAGTGTATTCAAATTATGCACTATATATTTTGATTGCATGGCTCTAATTGTCAATGGTCGCCATCTCAAGCTCTATAAGAAACCAATTACAAAAGATAGTTTCATTTTACAGTTGCAGAAGGAGTTCCACGTGTTTAATAGATTTCTTGTCACCTCCAAGGGTGTCTTTTGAACACTCTTCAAAAAAATAATAAAATCAAACAATTTGAAAACCCTCAGGTGTTGTTAGATAGTTACAATTTGAAAACCAATTATTGACAGATTGTAACTGAAATAAAATTCTTAGAGGTGAAAACTATTTTTAATGCACCTCTAAGAAGCAAATAGTTGAAACTGGTTTACCAGCGATCCTTTGTTTAATAAAATAAAATATAAAAATTTATAGAATAAAACCAAAATTTTGACCCTAGAACTTCTAGCGCGGGGTGTATCATGAGAGATGACGAAGGCAGGTTGGTCTAGGCACTATCTAAGCAGCTTCCTTTTGGGACAAACAACAAGGTTGAGTTTTAGGCCCTCCTGGCCAGACTCAGATTTTGCAAAGCAAAGTGCCTAGACAACCTTGACATCGAAGGGGACTCCGTCATATGTATAAATGCTATATCACATCATAACATTTCTAATTGGAAACTTAGAAGCATCATTGAGACTATATGGTAAATCTTAGACATGATGGATAGCTACAACATTTCTCACTGCTATGAGAAACCAACTCAACAGGAGATTCACTGGCAAACTGGGCGTACGAACAGAGGGAAGAGGAAATCATCGATTGTACCGTGATGCCTTGGGGTACGTTGCCAGAATAAATTCAGTTCACACTTGTGCTCACCGCAATAGATCTTACGCAATGGATTGTCGATGGCGCACTAGGACGAGCCTCCAATTGCTCCCGCGTGAAAGATTTACAAATTCTTTGGCGGACTCTATCCCTCATTCCATATGCTCTTGCTTCCAAATCTGTTAGTGGTTGCAATGGCGTATGCAGAGGTGGATAGGTATAACTATCCCTGTGGCATGAATGATATACTGCTTCAGATGTGGAGAGTGTTCTTCATACAGAATGAGGAGATTCTGCTGGCGCTGTGATAGGTCATCAACTCGCAGGTGCCGCCAAAGACTCATGTCCACGATCAAGTGTTATTGGTTTGTTTCTTCACATAATTCACACTAGCACAAGGCTACAAGGGGTTAACAAAGGTTTTCATGAAGAAAATTGTGGCTTTGCACCTGCAGGCGATGGTAATAAAGGCAGTTTCTGCCTTCAACAAACATCCAAGGAATGGGAGTTGGTGTGGCATTTTTGATATTGCCGCTATTTTACAGGAGGACTTGAAATGAGCCATCACCCTATTTAGGGATGGTGTTTTGAGGGACAACATGGAAACGTTCTTCTTCTATGTAAATCACACGGTTCCTCCCTTATCTCAAAAGCAAGTAGGAAGGGTTAAGGAGTTTGCTATTGGGGTAAGATTTATCCTACACAAACTCCCCAAGTAATGTATCTTTTCGACTATGTAATCCCCCTTTTTTGTGACTAATATAATCGGAGCTACCCCTTTGCATCATTTTACGAATTTAAAAAAACTAAAATTTTATTTGAATTGTGTTACAATATCATTTCACAGTTATTATCCCCGTGCAAGAGCAAATTTTGGAAGATCTTGTCGCCATCAGTATGTAGAGCTGATCTATTATCCATGCAACATGATCTTCACACATGCAATTAGTCATTTCATTCAAATTATTTCATACAACACACAGTCTCATCCAACTTGATGCTGATATCATGCAATTGAGCTTAGTCCACCTAGAGCAATCATGTTGACATGTGTCAACTCATATTCCTAGGCAGTAATTCACCTAGTTTATTTTATTTCTTAAAAATTTCAAATATTTTTATTTCTCCTATAATCATTATATGACATCAATAGCAAGGTTTTGTATCACTAACTGAGGATGGTTTCGTACCTCAAGTTGGGGGGAGTTAAGTTAATAGTATTATTAATTTTTACAACTCACATGTGTTAAACTATGAGTCACCCAAGTCTATTATGGTAAGAAATGATTTGTGTTAACTCTTCCCATCAATGTATTCCCTATTGCCATTCTTACCTTTTTCTATTTGAATTTTCTTATGCCACCTTGCTACAAAAATCCCAAACTAATGGTACAAGTTCTCATTGTCATTACCATAGGTGGAACCCACCACCATTAAGGCATTGAAAGCTAATCATGCAATATATATATTTTTTTAGAGATGGTGGATGGACTATGTTTTTTGATAGAATATGTGGCTATGATGATCAAATTTTTATGGAGTTCAGCCTTAGCTATACTGAAGACTGGGTGACCTTGAGAGGGGTCACCCTTCCTCTTGTTGTTCCACTAATAACTATAGCCACTGTATTGCCTACAAATGGTGAGACATTTTTCCTACAACATCTAGCCAATACTCAGATTTGAAGCAAATGCGCCAACAGTTTCTATAATTTGGCAAACATGTAAAGATCATCCTAGAGCAACACATAGTTTGAACCTCATTGCCCAAACCATGGGATGATGTGGTCAAAATCATCATCCAGTATATCTCCTATGAGGGAAGGTATTCGTACATTTTTCCCATCATTATAGATTGTTATTTCATTTACGCTATCAATAGACCATCAATTTACCATATTTCTATTTCATTCCCTGCAACATACGTGTTTTGAGGTTCCAAAAGGAAAAATAAAGTCACTAGCCCATCATGGACTCATTAAATTGCTTGTAAGACAAGGTTTAAGTATGCTTACACCACCTAGAGATTGGTTATAGTTCAGTCAACCTATAGGGAAAGAGGACCATGATACAAAAGAAGATACAACCAATGAAGTATAATTCCCTAAATAAAAATCCCTTGAAGCAAAAATTCTTGAAGTAGAAATCCCTAAAGCAAAAACCCCTAAAGTAGAAATCCCCAAAGTAGAAACCCCTGAAGTACAATTTCTTAGGATAGAGCCCCATGAAGAAGAAGCATTTGTAACCAACGACCCTATCGCTAGTACTCTGCAAGACCAATCACCAAAAGTAGAAAGACAAGAAAATCACCATCACCATCAAGGGATGAGGGCTCCCCTCCACTTTTTGCATGGTTGCATAACCTAGCTACTATTTCTAGTAACATGGAATCAGATGAAGAAAAAGCAAAATTTGATTTAGAACTTGAGATTCTAGCCACCTTCCTCACAAAAGGGAAAAACTATCTAACATGTGAGTAGAGACATCAAAACTAGTAGAAGAGGGTTGAAAGGACTAGGCAAGAACAAACTGAGGCTACATAGGATATTGAAGAAACGAGACCTAAAATCCTTGCCTTAATAGAACAAGAAAGTACCATTATGGTGGCCACTCCTAAAGAGGCATGTGAGGTTCCTCTACTTGAAGAAGTACCTACATTTAGTGATCAACAAGATCAAATTTGTGAAGATAAAGAGCTTACTCTAAAACAAAAGGAAAAAAATTGGGTTGTGTACAATAAAATAAGTCAACTAGAAAAATAAAGACAATCAAGCAAAGAGGAGTTATAGGACATGTCTTCAAGAAGTCAAAAAAAATGAAAAAGTATAGGCACCTAAGAATTAGGCAAAGTAATTAACTAAAGAAAAATAACAAACTAAAGCAAAGGGCCCTTATATATCCATCACAAAACATGGCAAGCAAATGGGGGATTTAAAGACTTCCTGGTGTAATCAAATTATGGAAACCCTACAAGGGTTGACCACCACACAACACAAGGAGCATCGTTAACCTACTCATTTACCCTTCTATAAGTGATAAACTAGAATACATGAGGACATGTAATATCTTTAGCTGGGGAGAAATGATGAGATAAAAACCTATGAAGCATTTAACCCTTTCTTTTACAATAGAGACCTTATTTGTGTGTCAAAACAAGCCTTTGTTGATAACTGAGAGGGGGGGTGAATCGGTTATCTTAATTATTTCTGCTTTCTAAATTTCCTTATCAATTAGTGCAACATTAAATTAAATAAGCAAACATAACCATGAAATGGAAATAACATCAATACACATGACACAATGATTTTGACGTGGAAAATCCTGTTAAGGGAATAACCACGAGGTGATTAACCTAAGATTGTATTCTCTGTTAGAAGAATAAGATAGTACAAAATGGCACTTGCCAATTAGGGTTCACTACCTGAGCACACTGCTCACAAGAGGCTCATTGCCTACAATAGTTTATACAAGGAAACTAGATACTTGGACTGATGAGAAGCATCCACATATGCTGAAGTTCAGTTCCGGTTAAGCCCAATATACTGATCTGTTGCACTTCATTCTTACTCTCTTAGGTGCTGTTGTCCTGTTACATTCCGGACCTATCTTATTGTCTTCACACTACTCTTCTACTTTTCTTCGTACCACACAATACACCACACACACCTTCACATCCAAATCTATCTGGTATATATATCCGCACAAAGGATTTCATCCTTTTTCTAGTCGGCATCCGGAATAGTCAATATTTTCCCAAACTCTAGTCTGTCAGCTGAATCCTTGCTTACTAAGTGATGCGAATCAAGGAGATACTTATAAAAGTCATCTAACATGTTAGCCAATCATGGATGATACCTTAAGAACCTTGATCACTATCAATATCTCATCCGGAATAATTTTGATGCTCTGTCGGTCAATTCTTCCTCTGTCTACTCTGCCAAACCAGATCCTAATACTTAGATGCTCATATCTCTTCACTTTTTCATCACCAAAGGCTCAATCCCTGGAATCTATTAGTCAAGGTATTCCTCTTGACTTCCCCAAGTCCGCACTTTACAAAGATACTTCCTATAAGAGATCCGGACCTGATTGTCAGACCTTGCTATATGCTCTGTTCTTGCTTACCGGACCAAAGTATTCTTCAATCTGACTTCTGGTAAAGATACACCATGTCCTGTGGATGTGTGGAGTGGTCTTTGTTGCCATCAATGACAACACCAATGAAGCCACATAGTGTCTCTTGCCAACAATCTCCCCCTTTGGCATTGATGGCAACACTTAGTGAAAAATGGCTAAGTGTCACACTACACTCCCCCTTGGCTGATGCTCTGTTCTAATGTACATTTTTTCAGAGCTCCCCCTTAGCTGGATTCCACATTTTTTACTGCTCCTCACTCCCCCTTTGACATCAATGGCAAAGGGTGGGATCCGCACACCAAAATTTGCAAAACTCAATCTATACTTAATCGCATAAGTATATTATCCGATTATATTTTACATATACTTTAAGATATCTGCAAAAGTGTTTTTCAATTGTATAAGTTATGTTTCCCAACTCAGCTTCATCCTGTCCAAAATTGAGATGTGACCACTCAACAGGAATGCAAAAGCTTCTTCCTTCTTGAGATCTGTCGGATCACTGGTCCGGGCTGTGGCCTGAGCATCAGTTAGGGCTTCATGCATGGCCTCTAACTTAGAGATAATGATCCCTCTAAGTTCACTCAACCTGTTTATTATGTTTTTCTTCTCCTTCTCAAGTGTCTTTATTTCATTTATGACTGTAATAGTCTGACACTCTTGTTTTACTATGGAAGAGGATAGAGAATAAAAACTTTGAGATAAACTTAACAGTTTATCCTCTTGCTCTTTTACTTTCTTATCAACATCTTTGGTCACTTTGGGCCAAGATAAACAAAATTTATAAATATTTACACCATCTTTGAGAGCATTTTCTAAACTCTTTATCCCAATATCCATAACTCTCCTGTCATTTTAGATTAGACCCTGTACTTCAGAGAATCTCTTATCCAAAAATTCTTTCCTAACTTTCTCTTCTGCTGCTTTCTCTAAAGAATCAAAATGTGTATTAACAGAATTTACAAGAGACTTTAGAATACCGGATGTGGAGGTTGTAGGATCCTTTTGGAAGGATGGCATGATCTTTTCCAATACACCGGATGCAGTTTCTATGAGCTCACAGTCTTCCATGTGAGACTTCAGCATTTTTTCTTTTGCCTTTGCTTGAGTGAAGGAAGCTAGTTTCATGGTTTGGACCGGAGAGAGGGAATCAAAATTGAATGGACCTTGAAGCAATTCCAGTTCATCAAATTCCATCATCTCTTTGGTCAAGAGCTCTTTGACTAATTCTGTTGTGTCTCTTGCCGGAGACAAAATTTTCTCCCCTTCTACAGCCTTGCCACTATCATCTGTGGCCTTCTCTGTTGGAGTTTTCTCTCCTTCTGCTGCCTTGCTACTGACATCTTTTTCTTTTGCTTCTTGACTGATCTTCTCTTGTACTCTTTCTTTTTCTTTGAATCCGGAGTCTGTAGGGGAAACCAGAGAAGAGATGTTTGCTTGATCATGGACCTCCTCTTCTGGAGCAGAGGAATCTAAGTCCTTACTTTTTTGTTCACTTGTCTCCTTTACCTCTTCTACCACTATCTCAGTAGATTCTTCTTCAACATCTATGGCCAAGGGATTATCACCTAAGTACTCTATATTAGGAATGTTGAATCTTTTGTATGCATTCCGGAGAATCTCTTCTGTCTCTTTTGCTATTTTGTCAGTTTCACCAAGCATAAGCTGATTCATTCTAGCTTTGCTCCGGAACTCATCCTTGCAATCTTTGAATATCATATTCATTTGCTTCTGAGTGATTGAAGGAAAGAGCTAAATGGCTATCTGTTCCCGGATCTCAAGATCCTTTGCCCTAGCATTATTCTTTCTCATCTCTAATTCCTTCTCTAGGCTTTTGGGAATGAGAGATATGATTTCAATAAAAGCCTTATTGTATATGTTCAAGTACTTAACTGTGGCTTCCTCCAAGATCTTTCTATCTGCATCATTATATGCATCATAGAATTTTGTTATTGGTTGTAGGTTCCCATCCATAGTAACTGCTTTAACTACATCATCTAAGGACAGAGTGGGCCTTTCAACAAATTCTTCTGTTACTTCTTCAGTAAAGGGTTCATCGGATGTTTTCCTTTTCTTTTTCATTTTCTTTACTTCTTCATCTGATTCTGTCTCTTCATCATCCTTCTGACTGATGTAAGACCTTGTGGCCTTTGTTTTAGTTCTTTTCTCTGCTTTACTGGATGATTTTGCTTCCAATTTAGATGCTTTTGAGCTTTTAGTAGTTGCAGGTGCAGAGCTCTTAGAGGATCTGGTCTGGGAGGGGGCTTTTATCAGAGCACTTTCTTTTTCTGCTTCTTCCTTTTCTTTTTCTGCTCTTTCCATCTTTTCTCTATGGGCATCAAGTGCCTCTTTTGAGATTCCATGCCTCTTGGCAACTTCTTCAACTTCCCTTCTCACTTTCCTTTTGATTTCAGGTTGTCTAAGTTCCACATGAACTTTTACACTCAGCTCTTGGAAGGTTCCAAATCTTTCTGCCTTAGGGTCTTTGGACTAGCTCAGTAGATGTTGGATATGTAGCTCTACAATTTTCTCATCTACTTCATACCCCATTGGCATGATCCAGACTATCCTTGGCTCCACTGCCTCCATTAGGCATTGATCAGTGTCAACCATGAAACACACTATATCTTTGTACTTCTCAACCAATGATTGGGGAATTCTTTCTCTGGTTTGCATCATATTTTGAAAGTTCTTGAAGTAACCCCACAGAGCTGTATTTCTGGCCTTAGCATCCCCAAGCCCATGCAAGTAATCTCTGATTTGAATTGCAACAGGTCTGTCATTCTGTCATACCCAACCACTGGATCCGGGCAGCTCATTCATAAGGTAGAAAAACAAACACAATATCAGTCCACCATATTTAAAAGAGTTCTTTTTGTCCTTCTTTATCTTCTGTAAGTTTTTGATTAGTTGGCTCAAAAGGAGTTCACAGAGATCATAATCTGCATTCTTTCTCAACATCTCATAAGCAGTATACATAGCAGTTCCAGATACTGAATTCTCCCTACTAGAGTGATATATCTTATAGCCAATTATCATAGATGCAAACTTGATATTCGGATCAGTGATATCTTCTATGGTCACTGCTCTCTTATCAAATTTTGATCCAGTGGCCTCAGTCACAGTTTGGTTTCTGACAGATTTGAGAATAGGTAACCCTCCGGAAGAGTATAAACCGGTGACTGCCCTAATTGCATCCTTGGTGATCTTGAATGTTCTATTCAACCATAAGAAGTTATCATGCACTCTGGTCAACACATACCAGACCCATTCATCTTCTTCAAAACAAGGGAAATGGATGTACTGACCGAAATGTTTTTCCCGGATGGTCTTATACTTTTTACGCTTCTAGGTTTCACGGGATGAGCTGGATTAGATTGCTTGGAAGAATTATCTTCTGTGATTGATCTTTGAGAGACTTGAGACAATTTGTTTGCAGAGCTCTTTTTCTCTTCTTCTCGAGTGCGAATGTGTAAATGACGATCAAATGAACCCTTTTATTTCTGGAAAAACCCTAATTTCATATTGCAATAAATGTGCAACTCAAGTCATTCTGGTTGCCTGGTTCTTCTTATTTTGAGAAAGATCTCTTTCTAGATCACTGAGATATACTTAGAGTTATCCTTGGTGATTAATAACAAATTATATTACTTTCCCTAAACACTTGATCTATCGACAGAACAAGATGCCTCAAATTTGAATCATACCAGATTTAACTGTGATAATCGTGTTTTACCGGATGACTGTTAAACGAGATAAATCTTGGAATATTAGACTCTTCAAATCTTCTTGTAGATCTTCCATATCTTTACCAAGCTTTCTTTAGATGTTTCTCTGAGAATCCTTATATTTTACAACTTCCCATGTGCCAATTTCAGGCAGCAATTAACTGGTTGGGGGAAAATATTTTTCCTTGTGTCTCCCCCTGAGCCAGAGCTCACTTTTTAATTTCTAGAAGGAATATCAGCACCAGATTCTGGTGCGGATCCATCCCCTACATTTTTTGTACTTCTCTTCACCCAAATCTTGTTCATCTCACTTTTAACTTCATCTGCATTCACTTTTCCTTTTACTTTGTCTTGATTCTGATTATGATGCACCGGACCCCTTTTGTCTTGATTCTTGCTTCTACAGAATTTGGCAATATGACTGGATCTATTACAATTGTGGCAAATGACATTTCTTTGCATATTTGAATGATATCCTCTTGATCTGCATTGATTAGCCATATGTCCCATTCTATTGCATGCAAAGCATCTACCATTGAATGAATTATTCATTTGCATATTTCTACATTCATGAGATTTGTGACCATACCTTTTACAGTTGAAACACTGTCCGGAGAAGGATGTATTAGTCTAATTTATTCTCTTTCTACACTGATTATCTTTATGACCAAAGTTATTGCAGTTGTGGCAGTATCCATTGAAGGATGGATATCTTTGAGCATTAGGTTGACTTACCGGAGGTCTTCTAGGCCTGTTCCTTGGATTTTCTGATCCAAAATTCTTCTGATCGGATCCAGAGCTTTCACCTTTCTCATATCCCAAGCCATGCTTGTCATTTTTTGGCTTTCAAGAAGAACTTTAAGTTGAGCAAAACTTATCTTGAATTTCTCTTTGTATTCATTTGTTGTTTGAAGATCCTTTTTAAGAATGTCAATTTGATCCTCAAGTTTTTCTTCATTATCTCTAGCATCTTCAAGATTAGATTCTAGATGCCTGATTATTCTATCCATTTTGTGGTAGTCTTCTGACTTCTCCTTGAGAGATTGTCTTAGATCATCTTCAATTTTTCTTTTCTCTTCAATTTCTTAGGTGAATTTCATAACTCCTAATTCCATTTCATGTCTTACCATAATGACCTCTTTTGATAACTTTTCACATAACTTGGTTTTCTCCATTAGATATTCATTTGTACCATTGTCTTCACTTTGACTTGCCAATTGCTGAAGTAGATCTTTTCTCTTTTTCATAGAGATACTCAGTTTCCCTTTTAGTTCATTTATGAAATCATCAGCCTATTTGAGTCTTTCCTTCAATTCATTGACTTCAGAGTTTGATTGCTCAAGATCATCTAGGGCAGACTGAAGTTTCTCCCTCATACCATACACATCCATTTTAGTTCCCAGATCTTCCTCAAGATGTTAGGCTCCTTTTGGAGGAACTTGGCTCTAATACCAATTGTTGATAACTGAGAGGGGGGTGAATCAGTTATCTTAATTATTTCTGCTTTCTAAATTTCCTTATCAATTAGTGCAGCATTAAATTAAATAAGCAAACATAACCATGAAATGGAAATAACATCAATACACATGACACAATGATTTTGAAGTGGAAAACCCTGTTAAGGGAAAAACCATGGGGTGATTAACCCAAGATTGTATTCTCTGTTAGAAGAATAAGATAGTACAAAATGGCACTTGCTAATTAGGGCTCACTGCTCGAGCACACTGGTCACAAGAGGCTCACTGTCGACAATAGTTTATACAAGGAAACTAGATACTTGAACTGATGAGAAGCATCCACATATGTGAGGTTGAGTTCCGGTTAAGCCCAATATACTGATCTGTTGCACTTCATTCTTACTCTCTTAGGTGCTATTGTCCTGTTACATTCCGGACCTGTCTTATTGTCTTCACATTGCTCTTCTTCTTTTCTTCACACCACACACACCTTCACATCCAAATCTATCTGGTATATATATCCGCACAAAGGATTTCATCCTCTTTCTAGTCGGCATCCAGATTAGTCAATATTTTTGCAAACTCTAGTCTGTCGGCTGAATCCTTGCTTACCAAGTGATGCGAATCAAGGAGATACTTATAAAAGTCATCTAACATGTCAACCAATCATGGATGATACCTTAAGAACCTTGATCACAATCAATATCTCATCCGGAATAATTCTGATGCTCTGTCGGTCAGTTCTTCCTCTGTCTACTCTGCCAAATCGGACCCCAATACTTAGATGCTCATATCTCTTCACTCTTTCATCACCGGAGGCTCAATCCTTGGAATCTATTAGTCAAGGTATTCCTCTTGACTTCCCAAGTCTGCACTTTACAAAGATACTTCCTATAAGAGATCCGGACCTAACTGTCGGACCTTGCTGTATGCTCTGTTCTTGCTTACCGGACCAAAGTATTCTTCAATCTGACTTCCGGTAAAGATACACCATGTCCTGCGGATGTGTGGAGTGGTCTTTGTTGCCATCAATGACAACACCAATGAAGCCACACAGTGTCTCTTGCCAACAGCCTTTACCTCTTGTTTGGTGCCATAAAATGATTTATTGGGAAATTAAAATATTTAATATGTTTAATGAAATGAAATAGACTTGGGAAAATTGATTTGGGTAATATTGATTTACTTGGCCTTCTATGTGACCAAACACGGTGGAGATAAAAGACTTTTTGTAGTTGCTCGGGATGCAAATCTGGTGATGTGAAATGATCTTCAAATAGTTAATTTTGGGTGATTGTTGGTTTATACACATCTATTATTATCTTTGATAAGGCTTTTTACTTTGATAAACAATTATTAATTTTGTTATAACCCATTAATACATCAGTAATTATGTTGTGGAGGGGAGTGGCCATAGGCCAAACAAACCCCTCTATTTTAAATTGATTTGTTTATAGACCTCATTGGCCAAAAGGACTATATAAACTATGGAATAGGAGATAGTCATAATATATATAAGAATGTTGATGATATACATAGAGAAAAAAATTAATGAAATAAAGCATAATGGGATCGACTACATTTTGAGAAGCATTTAGCAACTTTACAGTCACCGTGTGGATTAAGAGGAGGGCCCCCTCTCAAGAAATGCTAGTGATATTTTCTTATATTATTATTTCATGTGCGGCTTTTATTTTGTAGTTCATAAAACATTACATTTCATGGTTTGATTTTAATTATGACAGAAATAGAATAATTGTTAAACTAGAAATCCAACTTGCGTGTGATCTACAGAATATCTCAAGTAATTATCATATCCTTTATTTATAAGTTCCAATTTTAGATTCGAAAGAATTATAGTAGGTTTCTAATTCTCTATTTTTATTACTATGGTCATAGTGTTGGTCACCTATGTACATTTTTTTGTAGTGGTTTATAGTCTTGTAACTTGCTTATAGTTCTTGTAGTAGCCTATACAGTTTCTGTAGTAGTTTACATCTTGTAGCCCACCTACAGTTCTTGTAGCAACTTATACAATTTTTGTAGTAATTTATAGTTCTTATAACTCAATTACAATTCTTGTAACAACCTATAAATTTCTTGTAGTAGTTTTAAAAAGAGTGATTTTGCTTGCATTTTTAGATTAGTTGCATTTCATTACTCTCAAGCTTGCTACCTTTAGCCCTTGCACACATAGCCACTATGCCTTTTACAAGCTTGCACCCTAGATTGACATAAAGATTAAACTAAATTTAACCTTTGGAACAAATAATCTCTAAATACAAAGTTTCAAATCACCCACTAAATTAAGCCTCAGTTTTATCCAAACAAGTCCTTCATTGGATCCTCCATCTATGACCGCATCAAGTGGTATCAGAGTATAAGTTAAAATCCTGGGGAGAGTGAGTTGGTATCCCAAAGTTCTACTTATGAACAGATCACCAAATTGAGGCAACCTACAAGAAACTTGTCAATGATCACCGATTAAGAGGTGGTTACAAGGACTGATTGTAGGTAGATCACCAACCTAAGGTAGTTTGCACCAAATATAAGGGAAAGATGCCACTGTGAATGTTCCAAGGTGTTTCTAACATTGAGAAATGGATGAAATATTGAAAGAGGTGAAAGGGCTTAAAGTTTAATTGGAATCTGTAGAAGAAGATAGGAAAAGAGGTCTATACCCTAGAGACAATGGTGAGAGTTATGAGGATGAGAATATGAGGGAAGATACAAAGATCTAGAAGACCTAGAAGAGGAAGAATCAATTATTTCTAAAATTTGTAAGACATCTAGAATTGAGATTCCTAATTATTTTTGTGATTTGAATCCTGAAGAATTGATTGATTGGATAAATGATTTGGATCAATATTTCAAGTATGAGGAAATTGTGGATCTTGAATGGGTTATATTTGCAAAAACTAAGTTGAAAGGACATGTGGTTGTTTGGTGGAAAAAAATATAGTTGGAAAGAAATAGGAGAAAAGAAAGGATAACAAAATGGGATGAAAGGCAATTTTTATACCTGTTGATTATGAATTGGAAATGTTGAAAAAGTTGCAAAATCTAAGATAGAGGGATAGGACTATAAAAGAATATATGGAAGAATTGTACAAGATGGTCATGAGGAGAGGGCATAGTTAAGCAAGCAAATAGAAGGTTGTGAGATACATCAATGGATTGAGAGAGAGCATTCAAGAGGAGCTAAGTTTGGTTAGGTTAATGACCATAGAGGAAGCATATCAATTTGCAATTAAGGTAGAAGAAAAGTTGAATAGGAGATTTGAAAGTAGGTAGAATAGGTAGAGAGGAAGAGAAGAAAGATCCCAGAGAGAAAGATCACAATACAGTGACAAAAAACCATATAGGGAGGAAAGGAAGACTAATAACACATACTACAGGGATAGTAGTACATACCGTAATGAAACAAGAAGTAGTAATACCTACCACAAAGGTAGGGAATATAGTAATATACCACAATGATAGATATCAAAGAGGTAGATATGAGAGAAATGAGGGAAGATCATTTATAGGAACATGTTTTAGGTGAGGATGAGAAGGGCATTGAGCATTTGAATGTTCTCAAGGTTAAGGAAAGAGAGTAGAAAGTAGCACAAGAGATACATTTGTGGATGAGGAACCCCAAAGATCATATGAATTAGAGGATGACCCCGAATATGGAGAATGACTTGTCATAAGGAGGGCTTTGTTGAAACATTGTGATGAAGAAGAATCATTATAAAGAAATAACTTGATCAGAACTAGATGCAAGGTAGGAGGTAAGTGTTGTAATGTTGTTATTGATAGTGTAGTATAGTGTTAGCCCCGATAATCAAAACTTATCGGGCAATTTGATTGTTTTCAAAAACATCTTATAACACTGATAAAAAATTTTGGTTTCAAAGCCTTCTGTCAGTCCTCAGCAGAGCTTTTGAAAATCGTCTACATCACCGATCACTAAGGGAAGAAGTAGTTATTATAACTACAACTAGTTATTTTAACAACTTCAAGGATCAAAGACTCAATTAATGCGGAATGTGGAAATATTGTCATTATAAAATGAATACAATTGGCAGATGAAAAACCACCTCCCACAATCTAGGAAACTACTTCAAGTTAGTTTCTTTCTTTCGCATGCAATATGAAGATATGAATATTGATAGTTAAAAAAAAGTTGTTTTTATTGTTGAAATAACATATCTCTCTCCACAAGTTGCGTCATGCATGAAGTATCTAGAAACATGGACTTTAAAGTTGATTATGGGCAGTTAAATATGGTATGAATGGCTTAACACAGACACAATGAATTATGTTATCAAATGCCTCAAAGAGATGTAATTTCATGAAATTGTGATTATCGCATTGTATGCACATAATGGATTTGCCGAAGAAGTTTTAGAAACTTTCAAGAAAATAAATTTGCAGGTGTAAAATCCAGTCCACAATCTCAACTCCATATTCAGCAATTGCCACACTCAATATGTAGGTTTTTCTTCGGGATCTTGAAAGCGACATACTGCATTTCAAACTCATCAAACCAGATTTCTCCAAAACTTACTTTCAATGAGTGGAAGCAAGAGACAAGGAACACAAACAGTTTGACTGCAATGATTGCAGGATATGCACGAAATGCATATGTTGAAAAGGCTTTAGAAACTTCCAAGGAAATGTAGATGGCAGATGTAAAATCACATTCCACGACCTCTACTAGCATCTTCCCTTGACTGTGTTGTAGTAACACATGAATGTGAAGGGTTTTTATCAAAATTTATAGTTTTTAATTTCTAACCATTATGCATGCAAAACTTGGAAGCATAGACGACACACTAGAACTATTTGACAGTGTGCTTCAAAGAAATATGGCTTCATAGACTGCATTGAGTGCAATATACGCAAAATGGGTGCGTTGAAACAGGCTTCAGAAACCTTCAAACAAATATGATTGTAGTTGCAGCTACCACAATAATACTATATACAAAATGTGAATGCACAGATAACCTTCAGCAACAGTTTAAAAGAATGCCTCAAATGAATGTCATCTCATAAAATGCAATGACAGCAAGTTATGCATAAAATGGTTTTGTTAAAAAGACTTCATAAATTCCCAAGCAAATACAATTGACTGTAGTGAACCCAGACCACAACCTGTGTCAAAATGAGAGCTTTGGAATGAAAGATTTACTAGATATTATAGTTGAAAACACTCCAGTAGAGTTGTATGCAAATTGTGGAAACCCAGATAAGGTGTTGAAACTATTTTTAAGGATGCATCAAAGCAATGTGGTCTTACAAAATGCAAAGGTTGCAGGATATTCATTGTAAAGGCTTTTCAGTCTTTCTAGCAAAAGCAACTGGCAATTATAAAGCCAAGTTCTACATCTATTTGTGTGCACCATCCTCGTGCATGCCAATTTAAGAAGCTACAATTAGTATATGGGTTTTTTTATTATCTTAATAAATATAGTGTAAAGCTGGCAGAGTAACATCATGAAGTATAAATCTCAAGACTATGAATACGCTCCGATGATTGACACCATGCTTTGGGAGGTATTCGACACTAAAATGGGCCATATTGATCTACCGGAAATCAGGAAGTCATTAACGGAAGGAGAACGATCAAAATTGTCCCAAAGGATTGCAGAGAGTGGCCTAGTCAATGCAGCTTGTTTTCCCACCACTGTCTAATGTCTGGATCTAGTAATTGAATGTGCAAAAAGGTACAATCCCGAAGCTAGAGAGATTAGATCCATTAATGGGCACCTGATGGCCAAACTCGATGGGATTTCTATCACCATCATTCTTCGATTGCCATACAAAGAAAAGTTCATCTGTGTTGATAAACAGAAGGCCTACAAGTACTTTAGTGACAATAGGAGCAAATGCTTGAACAATTTAGCTAAGGAATGTGTTGTGATGTTCACAACACGCCCCATTATTGCTCCTTAGCAAAATGGGGACCCCTGCTGTCGCTTTGCTTTTTGCTTCTACTTGTGTTTGTCTGCTTTCTGGCAGTTTGGTAAAAATGAGTCAGGTGCATCATCATCATGAAGGTCAGGATGAGGTAGATCATCATCATGAGGTCACTTTGTCAAAGTTCATATTTTGCTTCTGTGACCTCATATTTAGAAAGAGCTTGAAATTCCATGCAGGTTTCCCTTTTACATCACTTGAAAATTCGTCCATATGTGGAAGTTATGCACAGTCAAAGTTTTGGTCAAACCTGATATTCGCAAGAGGGTCATCATATTTTTATCCTCAGTCATGTTGTCAAGGTCATCATGATCTTGATCTATCACCTGATAAAATCATGCAGTCGAAATATCCGGACGTCAATCTTAGGTGATAGTGCCCTTTACCCGTCAAATGACCTTATGCGCATCGTGAGGATCATATTCCTAATGTAACCCGATATTTCGTAATGTCCTCCTGCCGAGAAAAAATGACCTTTTGCAAATATCCTGATGACGTCATCCTAACCTGATAAACGAAGAAGCAAATATTAGGACGACATCATCATCACATTTCCCTTCGGCAGGATATTTTCCAAAACATGATCCGGTTCGCGAATAGGATGATGACGTCATATTCTTAGTTCAACAAAAGCCCCGGATATCCTGATGATCATCATCATCCTGATCTTTCGAGAGGGTTACCTTGGCCACAAAGGGGTCATATTACATTCACCAC
Source organism: Cunninghamia lanceolata (assembly GCA_027924645.1). Classification (NCBI taxonomy): domain Eukaryota; kingdom Viridiplantae; phylum Streptophyta; class Pinopsida; order Cupressales; family Cupressaceae; genus Cunninghamia; species Cunninghamia lanceolata. Next base: position 6,984,705 of record BSBN01001121.1, on the reverse strand, counting down.
CTGATCATGCTCCTTAGGTGACCCGATATTACATTTATCCCCTGATCTTAACTAAACATGACGGTGACGTCATCTTTTGCATTTTAATGAAGCCCCGATATGACGATGACGTCACCATCATATTCCTTTCCTCAGCAGCAGGATCATATTTCATATCCTCCTATTTTCCTTCGACATGATGATGATGATGATTGTCATTCTTTTCCCCAATATACAGAAGCGAAACATCCTGATGACATCATCTGGACATTTGGAAGGGGGGAGCATCATATTTCCAAAGTATCATGCAGACGAAAGTTTTAAGTCTTGCTATCGGCAGTATGTGAAATTGTCACCCCGAGGGGGGTATCTCTCACCGATGAGGAAGAATACAAGCCACTAGGGCTATATCAGCATATCTCTCACCGATGGAGGATGAGCGAAATAATAGGCCATCGGCCAAATAACGAATATCGGCCATACATTTTTTGGGGCCCGCCGATGGCGATAGTCACGCCGATGGGCGGGAATGTACATAGCGGTGGAGTTTTAAAGCGTTTTTTGGCGCCCGTGGCATTTTCCCGGTCAGCGATAGTTGACCCGATGGGTTTTGAGCAGTCTATATGCGTTTTGAACGCGTTTTAAGAGTATTTTGGACCTGATTTCCACAATTTTGCACGGTCACCTGGATTTAAACGATTATTTTAATTTCCTGCTATTTATGTGATAAATGTAATACTTATTGCTTGTCTTGTCTTGCAGGCTTGCAGTTGAGGAAGCAGCTGGAAATTCAACACAGTGACCTCATGGAGGAAGGAAATATGATCTCAGGAGCAGGAAGATAAAGATAAAGTGCGAAGAAGTCAAGGCCATTCAAGTAAAGAACAAGGTTGTAGCTGAGAGTATTACTACAACAGACAAACAAGAGTTATTGCTGAGCTGCCAGAACTTCTTAGAAGGGGCAATATTTCGCCCAGATTTGACACTGCTCAGAGATATTTTGAAGAGCTGGTTCACCTGTATTTATTGCTGTAACCAGGGGTTTGAACCAGGGGTTTGAACCAGGGGTTCAGTTAGGTTTTTTTCTGCTGTAGTGAGGACAATCAGAATGTCTTTATAATATGCCTCTCTACACTGTAATACTTTACAACAGGGGCTACAACAGGGATTTTCTTTTAGAAGCACACAGTGAGTTAGCTTAGCATAGTTTAGAGGTAGAAGAAGGAGGTCGCCTGTTTGTCTGCAGTAAGGTGCGCGTGGAATGTCTGGCTGCCTTGCTGTATCTGTAAAGCTTGTAAGTTCTCTGTAGCATGATCAATGAAACTAAGAGTCATTCCTACATTGTAAATCATGTATGACTATTCGTTTCTAATACAATAGAATCTGGAGTTCTGCATCTATCTTCTGAGTGTTCTCCTGCTCTTCTTTGTGTTTTGAAATATTTTCTTTGAGAGCTTGCAATTTTAAATGTATGTTTGTGAAAATGCTCAGAACTTGCATTTAAGGTTTTCACTGTGGATTTGATCAAATTACTGTGGTATTTACATAGTGCATAACAGAAACAATTAGATCCTTCGGTAGATTAAATGAGGTATAGATTAGATCTTTCTAACTTTTCCCAACCCATCTGAAATATTTAGCTGAAAACGTAGAAAATCTAAAGGAAATTGTCTCAAATTTGAAGAAGCGTGCATAACAGAGTTAAGAGTAGACAGTTTTCATAAGTGCATGGAGGAGAAAGCTGCAATAATTCAAGAAAACCATCTAAAACTTGCAGCACAGTAACACTTTTATGCAAAGGAATGAAAAGTATTGACATATCTCATAATCTTTTTGCATATTCTTAGTCCAGTAAACCACCAAACAAACCTAAACTACGTAAGGCCCCTTGAACATTACAGCTTCACATTGACCAACTGAACTTGACCAACCGAACCATTGTAGACTTGGGATTAGTTGAATCTCAAATGATTCCTTCTTATCTTTCAAGTATAGTTTCAGTTCATTTCATGTGAATTTTAACTTATTGTTATGATTGCATCAAAACAATCATCAACAGAATGGATGGAAAAACTAAGAGGTAGACAGTCCCAACTTCCTTAGACACTGCACCATTCTCTTTTTATCAAAGAGATCTTCTATCTGATTGCCCTTCTTCACAGGTTGACAGCCAGTCCCGACTCAATCGAGTTTGAAATGTGGATGTATCTCTTCATCATTGTCATAGCGGCAGGAAAACAATTTATTGATTGGGGCCGCCTTTTCAGTGACTGCATACATGACTAGCTAATCCACTTCAAGACCAGTCAACAATTCCACATGTCATCCTACTTGATATATGCAATTGCCAATTTGAGATCATGGCCTGGTTTGAGTACCACAGGTGTTCTAAATCAGGAAACACAAGTTTATGACTACTACAGGTAGTTGCAGTTAGAACAAAGTTTTGTATGTTTCAGACGAGTGAATGATGCTTTCATAATGCTTGTAGTAAGGTTACTTCAAGGAAATATAGCTCTCAAAAATTCAAAGGAAGCGTCATTGTTGATAAATAAGTATGGTAGCTACTTCATTCAGTTTCCAAGGTTCACCTACCTTCGAGTAGGAGGATTTGATGGTTACCCTTCTAAATTGCCAAGGTATGTGGATGACAAGCTTGTTTTGGTCAAGCTTTGCAGACAACTGGTATCAGTTCAAAAGAAATGTCAAGATAGGAAGAACAAGGGAGTGGCATTCCCTATTTGCCTCAGTCACTACATGTGTGAATCTAGCTCGAGGGCTGAAAATATGGAGAAGGTCTTAGCCATGATCAACTTGTATACATATCAAATGAGATTCCCCTTCGACAGCAAGGGATATGTCAAGAATAATTTGAAGCTTGGTCCTGGATACCTTCATTTCCCCAATCTCGAAGACTTTTGGGAGGATTGTGAAGATGAGTTTGAGGTCAGAAAAAGAGACTGGATGAGGTTTACCTTGAAGCAGATTCAGGATTTCAAGATGGAATGGGTCGTTGAAGGCATTGAAGATGATGAATCAGATCTGATTGATCCCTTCTATTTTGAAGAAATCTAGGCTCAACCTCTTCCTACTATTAATTGGGTAGATCCAGAGGTTAAAGATGTCAGAGAAAGAACCAGTTTTGTGATCAAGAAGTCAAAAGCCTGGATCAAGAAGAAGATATCCCAGGTGACTGCAACGAGACCAGTAAATAGGAAAGAGACACCAAGAGGAAGAAGTGATCACTAGGACAGTTCCACTTCATTAGTTCCTTCCCACACACCAATTATTGATGTTCTTTCTCACCAGAGAACCTAGGGAAGTGGTGGAGATGAAGACCCTCTGAGGAGAAGCAATCTCCAAAACATATGTGGAGATGAACCCAGGCAGAAGAAGAAGAAACCAAGGTCGAAGGAAAAAGAAATAGGTTCTACTTCAAGAGAAGAAGAGGAACAAGAAGAAGTCCTATTTGATCTAGGTTTTGATGAAGCCATACCAACCACATCTTCTTCCATACTCATTGAATCCCCTCTCCTTAAAGTACCACATTCTACTTCAGTTATGGAGCCTCCTTCCTCGAAGGATCTACTGTATCAAATAGAAAAAGTTGAAGAGAAAGCAACCTCACCAATACCTAAAAAACAAGATTTCCAATCAAGCAATGCACATGAGCTATCAGAAGATCTTTCACTACCATGGTTAGAACAAAGCCTATTGAAAGAAAGGAAGGTAGAAGAACTGGTGATTCCTGAATTTAGTACAGTTTTTGATCTCTTCAGGAGATTCGAGAAGCCAAAGAAGATCAAGGTGGCTTCGAGAATAAAAATTGACTCTAATTCAGGAAACATGTGCCTTGAGATAGCTCAACCCACTTTTGAAAGAAATGTGAATGAAGCCACTCTGGTAGACTTTGTTGTGTCAAGGATTGATATGGGCCCATCCACTCATGAGGCCGACATACAAAACTTCAATGTGATAGCTTCAAGGCTAGTGGAAAGGACCAAAAGGGAGAAGCAGTCGAAAGATCGGTTAAAACAACAAGTACAGAGTCTATCTTCTTACTTGAAGACCATAGTTGACACTTCTACCATGCCACTTAGCATTGATCATTAGTCAACCATCTGGGGCCAAGAAGGAGAAATTGAAAAAGGTACTATTGACAATCTGTAGAAATATCAAGTTTATGGAAAAACCACTGAGAATTGGGTGAACAAAATCAAATCTATTGCATTTGATTTCATTATTAAGGCAAAGGAAGTGCATGTTGAGGCCTTAATAAAAAAGGAGGTCATTGAAAAAGAGTTGAAAAATGTCAGGAAAGAAGAAGCTGTTTGGAAGGATATCCTGAAAGATTTTGCGAAAATGATGGAGATTGATGTCAACATCCTCGTAGCAGAAAAGATCCTACCTGGTACAGAGGAAAATTACTTGGAAATTTGGACAAATAGCATAAGTTGGAAATTGGTAATTATTGACCAAGTTTCAACAGAATAGGAAAGGATGATGCTTGCTTGTAAACGAGTATCTGCAAAGCTTCAGGATCAGCTCAGTGCCATCCTCCCGAGTGCATCATTGATGGGAGAATCACATGTAATTCAAGATGGTTTTCAGGATATGATTGATCGGTAACTTTTCAACAGAGAAATTTTTGACGAGAACACAATGGACAAGTTGGTTGATCTCTATACTTCATTGAAGATTTCCATCTCCCAAATACCAAGCATGGTGGCAAAATTGAGTAATGTCCACAAGTGCTTGAAAACTTGGAAGATGAGGATAGAAAACACCCTGATTCCTAAGGGCAAATCTATCACCCCGGCCATTCAACTTTTCAAAATGTTTAGAGAAAGAGAATTCGATCTACAAAATCAGTTTCCAGAGTTCGCCACTCTGTCAATGGTGCCATCGACAAGCAAAGAATAAATGCAAGTTTGCATATTGTATAGTTTTCATTTTTGTTGTGTTTGTGTGTAGCTCAAGTCATGATTTTGGCTTGTTTTGTAAGTAATGATCATGATTGAGTTTCTCCTTCGAGTCTAATCTTCTCTCTTTTGATTGTAAAGTTAGTTTCATCCTAACTAATTCTCACATGATAATTATTTTAAGTGCCTAAGTAAGGTAGTTACTCTAAGCGACTAGCTTTGTAAAAGAAAGTTATTCAAAATCAATGCACTTAAAGAGGGAGTTGGTTACTCCAAGTAGTTATATAAAGTGGTTAAGGTAGTTACCTTAAGTGGTTACTAACCTGACCTATATATACTTCATTGTATTTCAATCAAAGGGGGTTCCACTTTTTCACATGAGAGTGTATGAAAGACTCGAATAGTGTTATTCAAGTTGAAAGCAATAAAGAAACGTTTTGAATGTGTGTTCAACTCAATTTCATGTGTTCTTATTGGTATTCATATGTTTCATCAATAATGATCATGTGCTTTCCTTTCAAAGTTGCATTGTGAGAAAGATATTTCGCATCAAGTTTTGGTATCTCTACTTGGATGCATGGAACTTAAATTCATAAGTTTAACTCTTATTTCATCATTACTGTTTGTTATTTCTTTTTTTTTGTTCTTATAATTCCAGAAAATTCAAATACCCCTATCATATGAGGGAGCTGCCCCTCTTAAATGCAGAGAGGAATCGACATAGACCTGTGATTCTTCAACTATTGTGAGCAGGTTGTTGCTAATCCAAGGGCAAACGGAGTTACTCAAGAAGATTATTTTAAAGCAACAAATTTGTTTCCCAACATTTAGATAACCTAGTATCTAAACAAATGGTTGATAAATTGAAGTTTAAGAGGTTGAAACACCTAAATCCACATAAGATTGTTTGGCTATAGAAGGAGCATAAGGTATTGGTCAATGAAAAATGTTTGGTGAAATTTAAAATAGGGACATGTCATGATGAGGTCTTGTGTGATGTAATTCCAATGGATGTATGTCATACGTTGTTGGTATTACCATGGCAATTTGATAGGAGTGTTATACATGATGGAAGAGAAAATACTTACATCATAATAAAGGATGGTAGGAGACATAGATTAATGGCGTTAAAAGATATAGAAGGTCAAGTTTGTTGTAATGGTAGAATATGTTTGGTGGATGGGAGAAGATTCCTGGATGGTCTGAGACATGAGAATGTATGTTATGCATTGATCCCTAGGATGTGACACTGCAAATGCAGGGAACACCACTGCAAGTGATGAGGAGACATTGCTAGAGGAAATATCAAAATTGTTGATAGAGTATGAAGACATCGTATCAGACAACATGTGAAAAGGATTACCACCAAGAAGGAGTATCAGTGATCATATGGATTTAATTCAAAGATCTAATTTTCCAATAAAGAACCACTTAGAATGTCAGTAGAAGAAAATGAAGAATTGAACAGGAAAGTGCAAGATTTGTTAAGGAAAGGGTTGATCAGAGAAAGCTTGAGCCTAATGAGACTTTAATTTGTTCTAATTTCCATGTTTTAGTTTATACTTCTCAAAGACATTTCCAAACATTTCTAGAAATTATCCATGCTTTATGATTACCTTTAAGACTTGAAAGAATTAAGAATAGTATAAAATATGTTGATAGATGATTGTGTGTGTGTTAATGATTGTTTATAGAATATGATAGTAATTTTAGTTAATTATGGTAGTTTATGATGTGTAAATATTGTATGGAGAAACTAACCCCTCTGTAGTAAGGAAGTAGTTACCTATAGCAAAGGTTGTCTGCCAACCCACAGCAAAGGAGGTGTTTATCTACAATTGAGAATGCAACAACCTGCAGCCAAAGGAGAGAGAACCCCAAACAAAGTGGGCATGGTTTAACCAAAACTCATTCCACTCCTTGATGATTTTATCATCAGCAATTAAGATAGTCATAAAGACTAAGAGGAATTCAAATTATGGTTCGTGATTAATCCAATGATGCTATGTTTTATGTGTTCTCATTTCTTTATGCCTTCCTTATAGTGAATAAGAAGAATCATAGTAAGAGTGTGATATCTGGATTATCTTTGTAATAGTCAGTTTCCTACTTCTATTTTTCTTAGACTAGGAATAAGTGCTCTTCCTGTGTTTGTGGGAAGAGTCAACATGTGTAGGATAGAAGTTGTTTAGAGGTTCAAAAAAATTAGGAGATTTGAATCATGTCTATATATCATAGATTTTGTACATGACAGAGATCTAGAGAGAATTTTGTTATCAACACTTTTTGTTGTTAGTTTTGTATTACATCTTCTAGAAATCGATAAAGGATAATAGATTTAGTTAATGAGTAATTGATACAATTAAAGATCTGATTTAGATTCTATGAGGTTACAGTCACTCAAGTAAGGGCCACTTGAGGTAACTATAGTTCTCTTATTATTTTATAGTTTGTTAATTGTCTTTGATTATAGTAAGTGACAGAACTAAGGTGCCGAACCCATTACAAAACAACCACAAGGGTGCACGAAAAGTTTAATAGAAAGACAAGAGAAACTATAACAGTATATAGCAAAATATAACTATAAGACCAAAGAAACTATAACAGTATATAAATGTAGCAAAATACCCAAAAATGATAGACCACCAGATAGACAACAGACTAAACACAAACAACAACAACAAAGAAAACCCTAGGACTGATTAAACAGCTCACCCCAGTCCTCAGTGAGGAACTAATACATTTCCTCATATTCCTTCATTTGTTTATTCTCAATGTCGTGCTTATTGAGCTCTAAATCCCGCAAGACTGCCAGTGTGGTAGCCGACCTGTGCATAACCTTGGAAGTGAATTTGGCCAAAATTTTGAAGTTCCTTTACACCTCCTCCACCCTGTTATTCAGGTCCTCGATCACCTTGCCCTTCTTGGTCTTCCTATTAACCTTGTTGGTTTTGACAGTGTCCTCTTTATTTTTTTCAAAATTTTCTATCTCCAAACCCTATACATTTAGTTCTGGGAAGTTACTAGGACCATCGTCCTCAATCTCCGCTCTTGCAGTCTCCTCCTTAATATTGGTATTAACCTCACCTTCAGTATTCTCTACTTTGTCCCCTGAGTCAGTAGAAACAATCTGCTCTTTCAGAGAAGGAGCCGGTTTGGCATCCAGCCGGCTGGACCTTCTGTTCGATGACACTCTGTATTTACCATGGGGAGTGAAGTTCACATCATCCCATGTGTTTTCACTATCCTCATCACCACCCTTAGAAATCTCCACATCCTTCCCCTTGTCCCAGTTGTGAACCTCTTTCTTATATGTGTCCCCATTGTTCTTGCAGACACTGTTCTTCCCCTCCTTGAGTCTCTTTTGAGGGTACCACTCTTGTTTTCCACCACCGTCAATTTTCTCTTGGTGGGTTTGGAGCTCCATTTAGGACTATTAGTCTTAGGATCCACCTGGCCAGTGGGTTTAGCCACATTATGGATAGGGTTGTTCTTAGGGCTGGGCTTCTTTTTAGTGGTAGAGACCTTGGCTTTCTTGGGGGTATCTATAGACTTCTCCAGGGTAAGTTCAGTGAGAATGACAACATGGTCCTAGTCGGGGGTTTGTTTGGATGTCAAGGAGGAGCTATCCACATGGGTAGCTTTAATTTGCCTGGAGGGACATAGGGCTAGGTGGAATTTATACAGCCTATAAATAAGACCTTGGTGGAGTGGTATGAGAGGTTTGTCAAGGTCCTTAGCATGCTTCTCAATGCTCACCATGACTAAGTTCTTCAAGGAGGATGGAAAATAGAATGGAAAGCTAATGAACTGACTCCTAAAATGATTCAAAAGCATGAAATGATAGTGATAGAATTAGTGGAACCTACCTTCAAGGGTGAAATATTTGATAAGCATGTAACACACATCATCCCACAGCCTTGGCAGTTGCTCCCTGTCAAACCCACCTTGGAGGTTATGTAACACTTCCCCTTTCTTAAGGAATAACACCATACCCTCAGGTCGGACACCTTGCTAAGCCTTTTCTGCTTAGTCCCGTCGGTAGGCATGCCAGTGGCCATACCTATGACCTCTTCGAAAACTTCAAACCCAAAACCACTAACTTGCACCCGTCTGTCATCCCACAATTGCACAAATTGTTTCGAGAGATTTTCATCATGGCCCTGGAGACACTCAAGATACGTGGCCACCCCTCCCTCACAGCACACATGCCAGAGGGTTTCGTTCTCTTGAACTCCTCACAAGAAACTGGTTCAGTACGGGTCCTCTCACCTCCCATTTTCACCAAGCAGAGAAACTTAGCAAGATGAATGTAAACTATGTGAAAACGAAAAGCCTTAACTTTGAGATTATTACACAACCAGCGGGGCGACACACAAATTTTGAGATGAAATCTCTTACCTCGCCACTTCATGAAATCATGTTTCCATAAATTTGCCTTGTGTGAATTAGAATCCCTGTACTTGTCATGATACTTGACCTTTAAGAAATCATTATTATGTGCCCTTCGACCGCTTAAAACTCTCAATCTAGTCATCCACTTAGCCACCTGACTGACCATGTGCCTAACCCAAAGAGTCATCCTTGTCATGATGTTTATCTGGCTCCAAATCATCCTCCGGTGAAGCATCCTAGTCATGATGCTTCAGGTCATCCGACAGCGGATCATCTTATACCTGATGTTGATCTATCTACAAGAGGTCCCATGGCAGATCCTAGTAGCCACCACAACGATAAGGTTGTAATTCCTCATAATTTGTAACTTAGTGATATAGTTAATAATATAACTATGAATTTTCCTTTTTAGGCACCCCATGTGCTCTTTGGCGGGATAGGGATTCAATGCCCTATTTAATACTCATCATAAAAACAATGGACACTATTCTTCTCCTTACAAAGGAAGGTTTGGATTTGATTGGGGAGGTTATCAATATTTCTCCAGCATCTCCAATTGCTTAGGTTTTGTCCTAGGTTGGCCATGCAGTCCGCCACCCTGTTCCCTTCCTTGTAGGTGTGCCCTATCTCCTACTTAGTGAACCCCACCAGTAAGCCTACTATGTCAGTAATATCCTTGAGCTTCCAACCAATGTCAGTCCTGCCCAGAGCTACATCCACTATGATTTTAGAATCCCCCTCGATTTGAATTTTATCAATACCTAGGGAGAGAGCAATTTTGAGTCCCCATACTAAGGCCATGCCCTCAGCCACATTGTTGGAATGGGTGTCAATACCCCCCGCATAAGAAGCAATTAAGTGCCCTTGATCACTTCTAATGACCCCACCCCCACTAGCTAAGCCAATGCTTTTTTTCAGCTTTGTCAAAATTTAATTTAACCCAGTCCTTGGGGGGGAGTCTCCAGATGGTGTTTTGCCTAGCCAGCTTCTTATAATTGTCAAAGGTTGTCATATCCATTGTTAAACCCCAGTTCTTAGCAATCTGCACTTCAATTTGGGTGGGGGGTTCTTTGGCAGCGTCCAAAATGCAAATGGAAGTATTTTTAGAGGCTAGTTTGTTGAAGGAGAAGACCTCTTTAGTACTTTTAGCAGTCTCCCTGAATATTTTGTTATTTCTCTCTTTCCACAAGATCCACCCCAAATGCGAGGGAATTTGCCTCCACAATTCCCTGATTCTCAGGTGTTTGAAGGGAGTGATCTAGCTCTGGATGAAGTCCTTGAGGCCTTCACTCATAACCCAGTCCAGGTTAAGTTTATCCAAGGTCCATCCCCAAACTTCTCTAGTGAATTCACAATGGAATAGCAGGTGTTGTATAGACTCTTCTTCTTTTTGGCACAAAACGCATCGACTAACCAGCTGGAAGCCCCTCTTGTTTAGATTATCATTAGTAAGGATTTTATGGTGAGCAGCAGACCACCAAAAAAAGTTAATTTTAGGGGTCAAGTGGTTGTTCCAAACCTTCTTCCAAAGACAGTTGTCATGGACGCTGTTAGACAACAAATTGTAAGCAGATTTAACCGAGAAGACTCCCTTCCTGTCCTGAGCCCAGAGCATCTCATCCTGTCTAGGAAATAAAGGAATCCTGCACTTACTCAGCTTTAGCTACAAAGACAAAGTCCCCTGGTCACCAAGTAGATTGTCATTTCCGCAATCATCTATGTTTTTCCATTTTCTTTGGCCCTGGGATGCTCAGTAATGTAATCGCTGACCAACAACCCAAAATGAGTGGTGGTTCTCAGTTTAAGGGTGACATTTCCCTATTTGGGTAGAGGAACCTCATGGAGCCAGTTATCATCCCAAAATCTTATCTTATCCCCCTTACCAAGCTTCCACTTTATGCCTTTAGATAGGATGTTTCTTGTTTTGATTATCTTGTTCCAAATAATGGAGCCTTTAGGGAGGCTCTCCCTCTCTAAGAACTCATTCCTATCCCCATTGTGCATGTACTTGGCTCTCATGATCTGCACCCAATCTTTCTGATCCTTTAGGAAACTCCATCCAACCTTTGCCAGCAACACTTTGTTCATTAGCTGGATCTTTCTTATACCCAGGCCCCCTTGAGTTTTGGGGAGGCAGACTTTGTCCCAGCCAATGAGAGAGATTCTCTTCTTTTCCTCAACCCCCATCCAGAAAAAAGTTCTTTGAATTTTCTCAAACTTCTCCGCTATATATTAGGGCATCTTGAAAAGAGTGAGAAAGTAAGTGGGTATGCCTTGGAGGGAAGCATTCATAAGTTGGTATTTTCCAGCTTGGCTCAAAAGCTGACCCTTCCATCCTTCAATAGTTTTTTGGATTCTTTTGAGGATAGAATTCAGTAGGATGGGGTCACTTCCTTGACAGTGAGGGGGAGACCCAGGTAAGTAGTCAGGAGGGTGCCCTTATTGCAATTCAGGATATCTATAATCTTCTCTTGGAGTTCCTGACCAGCATTGAAGAAGAAGACATTGCTCTTTCCATAGTTTATGCATTGCCCCGAGACATCTGCATAGTCATTAAGAAGTTTTTTCCATCTTCTAGCTTCCACCACAGAAGTAGCACCGAACAACATGGTGTCATCCACAAACTACTAGACAGTCGAGGGCCCCATAGTAGAAGTAGCTCTGACCCCCTTAAGGACCTGTCTATCAATAATTTTTAAGATATTTCTTCCCAGAACCTTCGCCAAAATAATGAACAGATAGGGGGATAGGGGATCCCCTACCTAATTCATCTGCCAGCATTGAAGAAACCCTGGGGAGACCCATTGACTAACATAGAGTACTTGATAGTAGTCACACATTCACTTATGAGTTTTATCATTTTGTCCTGGGACCCAAACTTCCTTAGCACTTTAAATAGGAAATCCCATGAAATTTTGTCATAGGCCTTTGATATGTCAAGTTTAAGAAGCATACTAGGGATATTACTCATGTCCATCAAGTGGATTATCTCGTGAGTGGAGATGGCAGCATCCACAATCTGTCTACTAGGGACAAACCCCTTATTACAATTGCTAATAAGGTTGTCCAACAACGGCTATAATCTGAGGACCAGGGTCTTAGTGATAATCTTATAGATAGCGTTGTAGAGGCTAATAGGGCATAAATCAACCATAGTCCCGATGGTATTCTTCTTGGGAATGAGAGCTATAAAGTGGAATTAATCTGTTTGAGGATCTTACTAGTCCTAAAGAAGTCTCTGACAGTTGCGGTAACATCAAAACCAACTATCTCCCAAAAATCTTGGAAAAAAGTTGGAGGGAACCCATCCGGGCTCAGGGCTTTGAAGGCCCCCATAGAGAAAGTCATCGCCCTCGCTTCCTCACTAATAATCTATTTCAAAAGGGCACAGTTGTCTTCAGTCAAGAGCATTGTAGGGATGATGTCTAGTAGATCCTCCACACTACCAAGGTTAGGATTGACCCTTTGCTCAGAAAGGAAGTTCCTGAAATAGTTAGAGGCTATTTGCCCCAATTCAACCTCTGAATTGACCTCTCAATTGTTTTCGTCCAAAAGCTTGGTAATTATGTTCCTCTTTATGTGATTCATAGTGGACTAATGAAAGAAGGTAATGTTTTTATCCCGTTCAGTTAACCATTAGACTCTAGATTTCTGCTTCCAAAAAATCTCTTCTTCTTTCATTATTTCCCTCAAATCCTTAAGAAGAGCCTCTTCCCTATTGAAGATAGAATCACTCCTGTCCTGGCCATCAAGCCCTGGATGTCAGGAAGGCTATCAAATATGTGTTTTTTCTGGGTGAAGACATTACCAAAGCATAACTTGTTCCAGCCTTTAACTTTCTACTTGACATGAATCAGTTTTTGGGTGAGTCTAAACATGGGGGATCCATGAATAGTGATACTCCACCAATTAGCTATGCAATCTTTGAAATTGGGGTGGGAAGCCCACATGATTTCGTATCTGAAAGGAAAGGGGCCTTTGGGAACTCCTTCCCTCCAAGTGAATAAAAGAGCATTGTGATCAGAGATGGTATGAGGCATGGCAGACAAAGTCCCAATTAGATGAAACCAAGAGTCTGTCTAATTTGACTTGTATCAATTGGTCTCCCCTTCTTCTGTTTGTCCAAGAGAAGAGTTGATTATTAACCTCAATATCCATTAGCCCAATCTGGTTGAGGAAGTCTGCCAGATCTGCCATGCTGTCAGAGAAGTCAGTAATACCCCTAGACTTTTGTGAAGGGTACAGAGGGGTATTAAAATCTCTAGCCAACATCTAATTAGTTCTTTTCTCTACATTCAGTCTCGGTATCAAGCCTTCCCAAAGATCCTTTCTGGCACTCCTAGTGTTGGAAGCATAGATGTTTATAAGTTTCTAGGCTTTCTTGTTGAGGGTGAATTTCACTTCAAGAGTGCTTTCATTATGGGAACAGTAGCTACCATTGAGGATGTGTTTATTCCACATAGCGACCAGACCCCCCAAGGCACCCAAAGAGGGGTTGATTATGTAATCCCTTGTGGGCCAGATTTTGCTGGCAACTTCTTTGAAGTTATCTTTAGACATTTTGACTTCTTGAAGAAGGATAATATCCACCTTGTTTTCATAGATGCAGTTTTTAACCATAAACTGCTTTTGGGGACTATTGAGGCCCCTCACATTCCAAGAGAGGATCTTCATTTATGACCTCATCTGAAGAGAGCCTCTAGAGTGCTTTGTCTCCCAATGGCTATTTCCTTGGTTGCTTCCCTATGTCGTGTTTCTCTCTGTGAGGGTCTTCCAACCTTCCTATTTGTCCCCACATTAGCTGATTTTTTCTGATGGCCTTTGCCCTTTCTTTTGGGTGTCACCCAACCCTCTTGATTACTCCAAACGAAACTAGGACCAGTACCAGGAGATAAAACTCTAGGTGGGGATGGTCTTGTCTTCTTCCCTAATCCCATCACTGCTTGATCAGCGGGCGGACCACCTTCAGACCCAAGTCCTCCTGAAGCAACTTTTTGAGGAGTGGGTATGTTCTTCTCTTTAGGGGGCTGGTCTTTGATCTCCCCTTACTCCATTTCCTCTGACCCAATAGAATCTTCCCTATCCTTTGGCAAGTCTGACAGTTGTTGTACAAACCTTGGAGTGACCTTATTAGAGGGACTGCCTAGTTTCTTCAGTTTAGAAGGGGACTCAATGGTGCTCAGTAAGTCCTCTTTAAAAGGGTATTCCTTAGTATCATTCACTTCATCACTCCCTACATTAGGTTTTTGGTTCCTAAGGAGCTTGCATTCATTGATCAAATGGCCTTTCTTAGAATAGTTTTGACAGAATGTGGTAGCATTCTCATACACCAGGTGTTGTTCCCAACTACCATACTTGGAATTTATATTAATAGTATTAGGCAGGGTTTTATTGATATCTACACTAACACAAAAGCGAGCAAAAACTAACCTCATTTTGTTCTTCGTGGTATTATCCAGAGCTATGAATCTTCCAAAGGAGTTCCTGATCTAGGTGAAGATCTCCTCATCCCAATATTCTAGAGGTAGTCCCGGTAATCTAACCCAAACCGAAACAGATTTTCTCAGCTCCATGACTACATCAAAACCTAGTTTCTATTGTCCTAAGCAAAGATTATGTTTACCATATAGCCAGGGACCTCCAACCAAGACTGCAATAAGGTCCTCTTTGGCTATGAACTTGAAAATAAAAATGCCTCCAGCCATAGCGTTGGTGACAACACTTCCCTTCAGGTGTCATCTCAAGGCAACCCATCTCCTCACCATGTCGATGTTTGGTCTTAGAGAGTGGAACTTACCCACCAGCAGAGCTCCATGGATGAGACTATTTTTTCCATCATTTGATCTGAGATTTGAAGATCTATTCCCCTTTCCATCTCTGACAGCACAAGCATAGCAAAGCCTTCACAGATCTTTTCTTCTTCCCCAAGTAGGGCCTTTTTCCAAGCCTTGGGATCTAGCTCTGAGGCTAGAATTGTGTGCTCTAAAGTACTACCCAAGGTAGTACTTGCTACAGCAGGTTCCTTCTGAGGGACCATCAAGGGGTAGGGGCCCCCCTAGGCTGACGGCAACCATGACCTAAGTAGGTTCAAAACGAGTTCGAGCATGAAAGTTGCAAAGCGCTTTCCAAGTTTTTTTTAAACTTTTGCTTTAAAGGGAAGGTGTATGGATGTTGTTGAGCTCATGTATGAATGAATCCTTGGTCGGCATTGAGTTTTTGGCTTCTCCCTAGCAGTTGAAATATTAACAGTTAACTTTCTCTAATTCGAGAGAATAATTATCATGTATGTTGAATTAAAGAATAGCTTTCTCTAATATGAGTGTCTCTAATTTGTTAATTGTCATGTCTATTGAATTAGATAATAATAAAGGTGATCACTAATTTAGTATCTAGATTGTTTTCTACTATGGTTAGTTATTTCATTTACCTTGAATAGTTGAACAAGCATGTGTTTACAACTTTATTGAATAAGTGTTTTTAATTACCTACCCGTAGCAACTGTTCTTCACTAGAGTTTACAAAATAGAATTTGTTTTCTTTCCTGTAGTTTGTTTCTATGCATAACCTTTAGGATAAACTTAGAAATCCTTGATTGTACATACAGTACAAGTGTCATCCAAGAAAAATATGATTCCTTGGTTTGACATATTTAAATGTAACACATTATAACCATTAGGTTGAGGTTAGTGATGTTCACTTGCATTCATATAAAATGCTTGCTAGACCATCCTCTCTGTTTATCATGGAACTTCCTGATGAAGAGCCATCTACCGACACTAACAATCATCTAAATCACCAACATAAACCACATCCTGAACAAACCTCAACACAGATAGAAATCACTGCAAGAGACCCTCCATTTCTAGAAAGATTAAACATGCAGAAATCTCCACCTTAACCTAAACCTGAATTTGATTTCCTCGATGAGTTAAAGAATGTCTATGTCAAAATTCTCCTAATCCAAGCCATCAAGGATGTGCCTATCTATACTAAAACTATGAGGGATTTGTGTCTTACGAAACCAGGAAGAAAAAGAAAGGACCCCCAAACTATCCATGTTATAGGACAACTTGTTGATATCATGTTAGGCAACTTAGTTGCCCCAAAATATGCAGATCTTGGCAGTCCTATGGTAGATGTACATATTAATGACACCCTTATCAAAAACACTCTGATTGACTTAGGTGCATCCATAAATGTTATGACCAGAGAAACAAAAATTTTCATTTAATCAACTTGAGGCGTACACCAACAAGTTTACAATTGGCAGATAGGTCAACTGTCAAGCCTGAAGGAATCATTGAAGATTTATTCATCACACTTGACTCATGGGAATACACTATAGACTTTATGATCCTACAACCCAAGGCCAATTTAGGTGGGTATCCACTCATTTTAAGACAACCCTGGTTTTCAACAACAAATGCCTTCATAGGATGCAGGTCTAGAAATATGATCATTTCCAATGGAAATGTAGCCAATAAATTTGTCCTTTATCCACTAGCACAACCTTTTGCTGATATGGAATAGCCTATTTGGCTGGACCTAGAGTATAATGACCAATATTCTCTTCAGACACTAATGACCATTGAACATAGCCCATTGCTAAATATTCTAGATGAGGATGAAGTTCTCTCTAATATTATACAAAACACTTATGGAATGGACTTGCAACAAGACCCATGTATAGTATGATTGACCTGCCCACTACATAATATTTTGCCCATAATGAATACACAATCTTATGCTTCCACTACCTACATGTTCCATCATTTTCTACCACACAACTATAGTCTTAATTTGTCAGGGCTAGATGTTGCTTCTGTTATGACATCTACAACACCAGTTGACATAACACCAGGCATAACACCTAATATCAATAACCAATTGACAACACAATAGTCTGAATTGATAACCATGCTACAAACTCATAAAACAACATTTGCCTAGGAGTACCATGGCATGAAAGGCATAGACCCTAACCTCTCCATGCATAAAAATATATAAATGAAGGATGCAATCCAATTAGGCAACCTTAGCAAAGAATGAACCCTGCCTTAAGAGACAGTGAAAATTGAATTGCAGAAACTCTTGGATGTAGGATTCATATACCCTACATTAGACAACCAATGGGTATCCCCATTAGTCATAGTACCTAAGAAAGGGTGAAAGTGGTAGGTTTGTGTTGATCATAGAGAATTGAATACAACCACTAGGAAAGATCATTTGCATCTTCCTTTCATTGATCAGGTCTTAGATTCCTTGGCTGGAAAGAAGTATTTTTCTTTCCTAGATGGATTCAGTGGCTATAATTAGATCAAAATATCCCTTAAGGATCAGGACAAGACAACACTGACATGTCCATGGGGGGCCTATGCCTATTCAGTCCTCCCATTTGAACTAGGGAATGCCCCTGCAACATTTCAAAGGGTTGTTTTGACCATCTTTTCTAATTTTGCTCACAACTGCATGGAAGTATACATGGATGATTTCACCACCTATGGAGATTCTTATGAAGAAGCATTAGCAAACCTTGAGATGGTGTTGCAAAGATGTCAAGACTACAATCTGTCTCTTAGTCATGAAAAATGTTTCATGATGATGGAAGGAGTAGTACTTGGACATTTTGTTTCCAAGAAAGGAATTCAGGTAGATCCCAATAAAATTGAAATAATTTCAATACTACTTGTTTCTTAGAAACAAAAGGATGTAAGGAGCTTTCTTTGCCATGTAGGATATGTATTGATTACCTAACCAAATGGGTGGAAGTCAAATCTCTAAAGTTTCCCAGAGACAGTAAGGTAGCCACCTTTTTGTATGAAGAGATATTTATTAGATATGGAGTACCAAGGGAAATCATTACTGACTAGGGACTACAGTTCACATCATACTTGATTGCTCACTTGATTCAGGAATATGAAATCAAACATAAGAAATCTAGTCCCTATCATCCACAATCAAACAACCAAGTTGAAGTCACAAACAAAGAGATTGAGGAAATATTGACAAAGATAGTTGCATTGCATAGGAAATATTGGGCAGCTAGATTACTAGAAGTAGGTTGGGCATACAAAACAACATGGAAAACAACAACAGGGTTTACACCCTATGAATTAGTTTATGGGAAAAAGGTTGTCCTCCCTATTGAATTTGAATACAAGACATTGAGAACAATAGTACAATTAGGAATGGATTTATCTATAGCTCAAAAAGATAGGCTACACTATCTTAATGCTTTAGATGAATTAAGAATGAAGGAAGTTCACAGCACATAAGTAATATAGAAACAAAGAGTCAAATGGCATGTCCAGTACATTAAAACTAAAGAATTTCACACATGCGACTGGGCCCTACTTTATGACTCCAAGTATAAGGACCATAAGGGTAAATTATAGATGAGATGGTTAGATCCTGATGAAATCAAAGAAGTTTTTCCCAATGGTGCAATCCAACTTACCACAATTGATCCAATTAGATTTTCACGTGTGGTAAATGATTTTCACGCGTGGTAAATGGACATTGTCTAAGGCTTTATAAGAAGCCATTAGATAAAGACAACTTTCTCCAGTAGCTGACAATACAATTTCACACACAAGTGCCACAAGATTTACCACCAGAAGACATATGCAATCTATCCATAGTTGATGTAGCCAATTCATCCATTGCCACAACAGTAGGTGAGGCCGCAAGCTCACCTGTTGTCATTCCACATGTATGATTTTCTCTTCCCTTGTACATAATTTTTTTTTTAAATCACAACCAGCATCAATAAAACATCCAACAGAACAAAGTTGATGGCACCTGCAGCCACTCTACTAGCCATCATTTCCAAAGGATCTGTAGCCACTAACTTGCCACTGTTTCATAGGGACCTGTAGCCATTACGCCTGCAACCACTCTACCGGCCACCATTTCCAAAGGGACCTATAGTCGTTGCACCCACAACCACTCTAATCGAGTCATGTTCACATTATATATGTAGCAACTACCTACTCCACATCACCCCATTTTGTTCACCAAGTACACGCAACCACTGTCTCATCACCTGAGGAGTTCATACGTGCAACCACACAATACCTTTCCTGCAGCGCTTCCTTTTGCGGCCAATCACATCATCAATACATGCTGCCACTCTTTCTTTCATATATGTACTTTTCCACCATGCGTCTTCATGCATATGATCCTCCATCAATCACACTTCCTTCCAGTCACATCAAATTGCTTTACTTCGATGCATTTTTCAACATCATCCACTTTGGCCACCATGTGAACATCTTCTCATGCCGCACGTTTTACCTCGTCAGCATTATTATGGTATTTATCTCATGACTTCCATTATTTAACATTAATTTCTATTTATTTTATAGCAATTTTTAATCACAACATTATTTATTCTTCTATTATACACAACTCCTGATGCTTTCAAACTTACCTCCCATACATCCTCGTTGTCTTAGCAATTGCAAAAAAATGCAACCTTTAGTTGGGTGGGAATTACACTTAGATTTCATACGTGGAAATTATTTCACGTACTATTAACCCCTGCCTAAACCTTTCTCTTCATAATTAATGGCTATCAGTTGCATGCGTAATGTTTATGATTGATCATTAGCAATTGATAGAAGCAACAAGTAGAAACAAGCAAAAAGGAAGTAACGGGGTGTACATTGATTTCAGTAGCAATTAGTTTAATAAGACTTGGAGAATGGGTAATAGAAACTACAAAGGAAATAAGGAGTGCTACATTGTTATACAATGGATGGGGATCCCATTAGAAGGGAACCGGCTGATCACATGACATTGCTAATTGACCAAGACTGTAGGCCTATCTTCTAGCAAGCTAGGTGGATTGACTATTTCCTCAAATTTACTAATATAATGAAGCCATGACTCAACAATTCACAAGGACATTACAAAATAATGAAGCAGTAGTCAGGGGATTGAGGGTTGATGCTTCGGAGGCCATAATTGCAGAGGTAACTAGGTTACTTGCAATTGGAGAGGAATTTCTAGTACGAGACAATGTCATTGTAGCTCAAGCTGAATTTGTTCAACCTAGTGAAAGACTGGACTCCTTAGCTCAAGGTACTAAATGACTCTATTTACCCTAGTTATGGGCTTTTGTTGCTACTCATATTATTAAGTACTTGACTTGTGATGGAAGGCAGTCATTATTATATACTGTGCATTTCAAATTGTTGAGTCATCTCTATCACAATAGATTTCACAATGTTCCAAATTACTTGCTCAATTTGTTGAAGAGAATGTTTGCTGAGTATAAACAAAAAGGGAACCAATCTACCTTGTTGCATGACTATTTAGTTATTTTACTAGTAAAAAGAAGTTTGTCTACCCAGTTTATAGACATTTCGTGGGGAAATTTTCTTGAATATAACCACATAGATGATAGACTCAATGTTAACCATGATGGTAGACCCTTAAGGGCTGGTCCAGCTAGGGAAGATGGGGCACGGGTAGAAAATGCACAACCATAGGAAAGAGAGGAAGCACCTACAACTTCTACCTAACCAATGGCCTTACCTACCTATAGCCATGATGACATGCAGGAGCATACAACTCCACAAACTGATAACCCAGTGGAAGAAATTGCAATTTCCCCCACTCCTACAGCTTCACCTATACAAACCCCATTGTCAGAGCATCCAGCTTCACTGCCCTATAGCTACACTAAACAGTTTGAAATGCAAGAAATTGATGCAAAGCCATAGCCGAAAATGCTCAATAATGATAAAAGTTGATACTTCTCCTTACATTGGCAAGAGTTGATGAATGTCTTACCGATATACCTCCATCGGCCAAACTAATATCCATCGACTTCTCCCAACTCTTTCGCTCTGACACCCATCTCATACCGATGAGTGTGTCGTTTGTAAACCTCACTACCCAGCAAGATATCTCCTATCGGTATAGTCTAAACCTCACTGCTCGATGGTACCTTTCCTACCGATAAAATTTGAACTACGTTAGATATTGGTTGCCTATCGGCAACATAATAGCTGTCGGCCCAACTTTCTGGCCGTTCTCCGATGTCAAATGTCACGCCAAAACACTTAACATCAAATTCTCCATTGGCATGACCTTATCCTTCGGTGGGACATCCAAGTCTTCTCCCGACAGTGCTTCTTATACTGATATCCTTCATCGGCGACACTTCACAATAGTCACCCCGATCGGTGAAACCTTCTACCGTCGGCCCACTATCATTTCCTCAGCCCGATGCCTATGCTCACACCGATGATCTCTCTATTGGCAAGTCTTTAACTATCGGTGTAACTTTTCCCTTATGCTCCGATAATGCTTCTCACGCCAAAAAGCATAACATCAACTTAGTCGTCGGTAAGACGGCCTCTATCGGCAGTGTCTCCATTTCTCTCGCCGACACACCGATACACATTCTCCTCCAACATAGGCACGCAGACTCCCCTGCTTCACACTTGAATCCTCCTTCCCGAGGTCTTGACTCTATATTTTGACGGTGATCACCATTCGAACTCGCATTCCCCTTTACACAGTTAGGGTTAGGTTTATATCATACAAGTTATCTAAGACCTACTCCATGAGAATTAGAATCGTACATTCATGGAAAGGTCCATAAATGCATTGTCACTATCAAAAAAACAAGAACAGAACACAGTTCTTTGCTCCAGTCAGCCGAATTGAAAATGGAACTATCAAAACTGAAAGGAAATAACAGGAATGTCTTCGTCTATTATGCAATCAGATTCCAATTTACTCTACTACTCTCTCTCTATGTCTTCTTGATCTCACAAGACTATTTTTATACTTCATTGTGTGGATGGCAATTGCATCAGTGGGAATGCCAACCACTCTGCAAATGTCCATGACATGGTTACATACAAGATCTTCTGCCAGTTACAACATCTTTTTAACTACCAGACATGACTAATTCGAATGCACATACATCCCTCAGGCCTTACAATTGGTCTCTTGGACCTTATGGACTACAAAAACAAAAACTAACTAAATTAGCTAGGTGCCCCTGCCGCTAGAGACACTATTGATCCAAATTACATCCTTTTTGGTCCTAGGGTCCTTACCAGGACCCTCAGGACATTTGATCATTATATCACCTTGACCATTACCACTTGTCATAACTGATATTAAAATGCTCCAATTGATTTGGTTATCTCCATAGGATCTTCTCATGATCATAGGTGTCTTCTGTTTCCAAGATGTTTCCTTAGGTGCTCCTGCACCAGAAATGCAACATGAAGCCTCCAACTCACAACCTGCAACATCCACAATTTCCAAGAATCCTCCTTCCGCTACGAAGACCAATAAGAAAAGAGGGGCATCTTTATCCTCCTCTAAAGCCAAAAAGAAGCAAAAAGCATCTACCCAACCACCAAGGCATTCCATCTACCTGAAGGAAAAAGGGATTACAGGAGGAAATATTTTTCCCAAATAGAAAAATGTGGTTGTTGTGCAATCTGACACAGATTCAAAGAGTCAATACCTATTTGTTGATAAAGGGCAGTTGAATATGGCACAATTCAGTTTGGTGGAAACATAAACAAAATCAAAGGAAGAGGATTTGTTTACAGCAAGGAAATGACCTCAACCTCCTCACAATGCAGACAGCCAAAAATTTCTAGCCTCCTCTAATGAAGTCCAAGAAGAGGAGTTATTATTGGATAAAGAGGTGAAAACTGAAGATAAAATTGATGAGTTGTAGGTAGCCTTGAAAAAGATTACACCATTGGAAAAATAGCTACAGGAATATGAGCAAAAGGAGACTGGATTGAATGAAAAGGTTAAAAGATTAGAAAATTAGTTGCAAGTTTATTGACAACAGGTAACACGACTAGACCAATTCGCCATTATAGAGATAAATAAGAAGGGTTCAGAGTCTGAGCAATAGAATGTTCCTCAGGAAGAGGTTGCACCACCAACCCTGAGCTAACTGTTAGCTTGCAACTGTGGGAGAAAATGGAAGAAATAGTTAATTTATAGCATGAGATGGAAGAGAAGCATAAAAAAGAGATTGAGGAGAAGAATAAGGAGATAAGAAGATTGAAATTCAAAACAAATTGGATGGCAGATATGATTGTACAACTCATGAGGTGTAGACCTCCTACAAGGGTTTATCCCCTATACTTATAAGATCAATATTTGAGTTTCCAGTTTAGTCAATTGTGTAGTGATGTTCCTATCTCTCTTGTTACATCTGAATTATTTTGTCACTGCATACCAGAAAGCTACCCCAGAGATGCAAAATCAGTTATGTGAATTTTATTTACATGAATTGGCTATTCCATATGACACTACTTGGAATCCCTTAATTATTATCGGGGATGTTCATAAAAAATCCCTAGCATCATTCATACAGAATGAACATAGGAGAGGAATCCTACAACAACAGTATCATGAGAGCGAGAAATCAATTCCTCTCAAAATCAGGGCAAAGGCCAAGGATCCTAATCAGATTGTAGTGGAATGGATCAATTTGATCCAGTAGCCCAGGGTGGAAGAAAAACTCCTTGAGTGCAGATCCACAAATTACAAGAAATTCAAGGAATTAGCTGATCACACTAGTAAAGAGGCATTAAACTTCTTGAGAGATAGGTGGAATGAATTAACACATGAATTAAGAAGGAAAGAATCCCATTCTATTTTCAATTTCTTAGCATCAATCAGCAGGGCACACAGGTACATTAGGTCAGTTGTTGAGCATGGAATCACCTGGCTTCCTTTTCTATTCCATCCTCCTCTTCTCCTATATCCCATTCACATTAGCAGAGATAGAAAGCATCTCAAGCAGTAGCAGAGCAGGCCAGGTGGGAGAGGTTATCTAAACAAAAAAGTTTTTATCTTAAGCAAAGAAAGGAGTCATGGAGCCAACAGATTATAGGGAGACTGCACTTCAATATAATTAAAGGCCCTGAGTTGCTTGAGGACAAGAAAGAAATTAAGTTGGGGGTGACGATGAAACTTTAATTTGTTCTAATTTCCCTATTTTAGTTAATACTTCTTAAAGAAATTTCCAAACATTATCCATGCTTTATGATTGCCTTTAAGACTCGAAAACATTAAGAATAGTATATAATATGTTGATGGATGATTGTGCGTGTGTTAATGATTATTTATAGAATATGATAGCAATTTCTGTTAATTATGGTAGTTTATGATGTGTAAATATTGTATGAAGGAACTAATCCCTATGCAGCAAGGAAGCAGTTACCCATAGCAAAGGTCATCTGCCAACCTGCAGCAAAGGAGGTGTTTATCTACAATTGAGAATGTAACTTCCCACAGCCAAAGGAGAGAGAACTTGAACTAAGTGGGCATGGTTTAACCATAACTCATTCCACTCCTTGACAATTTTATCATCAATAGTTAAGATAGTCATAAAAACTAAGAGGAATTCAAATCGTGGTTCGTGATTAATCCAATGGTGCTCTATTCTGCGTGTTCTCATTTATTTCTATCTTCCTTATAGTGAATAAGAAGAATCATAGTAGGACTGTGATATCTGGATTATCTTTGTAATAGTTAGTTTCCTACTTCTATTTTTCTTAGACGAGGAATAATTCCTCTTCTTGTGTTTGTGGGAAGAGTCAACATGTGTAGGATAGAAGTTGTTTAGAATTTCAAAACAATTGAGAGATTTAGATCATGTCTATATATGATAGATTCTGTATATGACAAAGATCTAGAGAGAATTTTGCTATCAGCACTTTTTGTTGTTAGTTTTGTATTACATCTCCCAAAAATCAATAAAGGATAATAGATTTAGTCAATGATTAATTGATATAAGTTAAAGATTTGATTTAGATTATGTGAGGTTACAGTCACTCAAGCAAGGGCCACTTGAGGTAATTGTAGTTCTCTTATTAGTTTATAGTTTGTTAACTGTCGTGTCCATTGAATTAGATAATAATAAAGGTGATCATTGATTTAGTATCCATATTGTTTTCTACTATGGTTAGTTATTTCATTTACCTTGGATAGTTGAACAATTGTGTGTTTACATATTTATTAAATAAGTGTTTGTTATTACCCACCCGTAGCAACTGTTCTTCACTAGAGTTTACAAAATAGAATTTATTTTCTTTCTTGTAGTTTGTTTCTATGCACAACCTCTAGAATAAACTCATAAAACCTTGATTGTACATACAGTACAGGTGCCATTTGACATATTTAAATGTAACACATTATAACCATTAGGTTTCTTGATAAATGATTTGTTGGTCTGTTGAGTTGAGTGCATGCCCCTTCTACATCAATTTATTGGTTAATAATGGAGTTAGACAAATCCCATGTGCAGTACCCCTGGTAATAGCACCCAAAAAGGATGGTGAGTGGAGGATGTGTATTGATTCCAAAGCAATCAACAATATCATAGTGAGGTATAGATTCCCATTGCCAAGGATGGATGACATAATAGATTGTTTGAGTGGAGCAAGGTACTTTACAAAGATTGATTTGAAGAATGGTTATCATCAGATTAGGATAAGGGAAGGAGATGAGTGGAAGATACCATTTAAGACTAATAAGGAATTGTATGAGTGGTTGGTTAGGCCTTTTAGACTAACTAATGTGCTAATTATATTTATGATATTGATGAATGAGGTACTGGAGAAAGTTTTGGGTAAGTTTGTGATTGTTTACCTAGATAATATTTTGATTTTTAATAAGACTAAGGAAGATCACATAAAACATATCAGACTAGTGTTATAGAGGTTGAGGGAGGATAAATTATTATCAATAAATTTGAAGAAATGTAGCTTCATGAAGAAGGAGTTGGTATACTTGGGATTTGTGATTTCAGCTAAAGGATTAAAGATGGATCTGGAGAAAGCTAGAGAAATTGTGGAGTGGCCTACACCAGCAAGTGTTGGAGAGGTAAGATCTTTTCATGGGTTGGCAAGTTTCTATAGGAATTTTATCAAAAAAATTAGTAGTATTTGTGTGCCACTAATTGAGACAATTAGAGGAGATAGAAAAGAATTCGAGTGGATGAAGGGAGAAAATAAGATCTTTGAGTTATTAAAGAAGGTGACAAAACAACTAGTTCTATCCTTATCGAATATCAATAAGATATTTTAGGTTGATTCTAATGCAAGTGGAAATGCAATTGGAGCAATACTAAGCCAAGAAGGAAGACCGGTAGCCTATTTTAGTGAGAAGTTGAATTATGCCAAGAGGAGATATTTATTCTATGACTAGGAGTTTTATTCCACAGTTCAAGCATTGAATAAATGGAGGCATTACCTATTTCCCAAGGAGTTTGTGTTGTTACTAATCACCAAGTATTACAGTATTTAAATAGGCAAGGTAAGTTAAACCAAAGACATATGCATTGGGTTGAATTTATGTAGAGTTATCCTTTTGTGTTGAAACATAGAAGTGGAAAGTCAAAGAAGGTTTTTTATGCATTGAGTAGGAGATAGAATTTGCTAACATAGATGACAGTATAAGTAGTTAGTTTCAAAGAGCCAAATCATTTGTATAAAGCTTGTCCTAATTTTGTAGAGGCAAGGAAAGTATGTAGTGAGCCAATAATCATGGATAGAAGTAGATGGTTGGATTACTTAATCCAAAATGAGATGTTGTTTAAGGGTAGTCAATTGTGTATACCAAGGAGTTCAATGAGAGAAAAAATGATTATGGTGAAGTATTATGGCAGATTAGCTGGACATTTTGGGTTGATAAGATAGTTGCTTTAGTGAGTGAAAACTATTATTTTTTGCATATATATAAGGATGTAATGAAATTTGTCCAAGGTTGCAATACATGCTAGATTGCCAAGGGGCTTAGTCAAAATTTTGGTTTTTATTATCCTTTTCGAGTACCAGAGAGAACTTGGGAAGATATACTATGGATTTTGTATTAGGATTGCCAAGAACACAAAGGAGGTATACTTTAATATTTATAGTTGTGGATAGATTTTCTAAGATGCCACATTTCATTCCATGTAAGAAGAGCAATGATGTAGTACATAGAGCTAGCCTATTTTTTAAAGTTGTGAGATTGCATGGTTTTCCAAGGAGTATAGTTTTAGATAGAGATACAAAATTTGTTGGATACTTTTGAAAGATATTATGGAAGAAATGAAGGAAAATATAACTTTCTTGGCTACTCTAAACTCAATGGTGAGCTCAGGTTTTCTATAGGAAACTCCAATAATGCACTTTCAACTAGAAAGTTAGAAAAGGAACCCCCCATAATATGATATTTCTTTCACACCTTTCTAATTCTACAGATCATCCAAGGATGCAAGAGAAGATCATACTCAATGATTCAAGAAAATCACAGACCTGCACTCCTAGATTTCCTAAAAGCTAACCCACAACTCAAAACTAAGCTCTAATACCATGTAAGATTTGGTTGTGAAGCCACCTAGAATGCAAATGATTGAAAGAAAGTATAAATAAGAAATCAAAATTGAAAGAATAAACTATATTCTATTCAATCAAGAATGCAAAGCATACAAGCTTGAGTGATTACAATGTGAGCTAAAGGTGAGTATATATAGGATATACAACCTAGGAGACTAAAAAAATAACCAATGTGGGATAATGTGTAAAAAGTCCCTAAGTAAATTTAACCTAGTGTGAAAAGGAGACCTAAGTGAAGAACTAGCTAGGAAATATACCCTATTCACACTAACAGGTTTCTCTACTTACTTTTTGTCCAATGTCTTCTTCATAGTTCAAAATGATATCTACTCAGTGGTACTCTTGATTATTTACTCTTTTCCTCCGAGCGAGGGTGCACAGGTTTGTAATGATATCCTCTTGTTCTACTTCCAACCAGTTAATATTAGGTTATAAGACTAGAGGACCATTAAGCTAGATCATCATTCATGTATATGTGTAATTTTATATATTTACAAAATAAGGACTATCGATATGACGCGATCAGAATCCCTAGTAGATTCATTAAAAAATATCCAGTCACATCCCAAATCTCTACTTATCCTATTGGGAGCTTTATCCCTACCAAATGTGCTACACTCTGGCACCATACTGGACATTTATGGCAATGTTTCAGGAGGTATAAATGGTCCTAAATCCCTCATTTCTCATCATCTTACATTCAATATTTTTTAGCTATGAAATCTGCTAGGGTACCCAGGGTGATTTTACAATTCAGTTAATTTTGAAGCACGTTTAGCGACGGTGAATTGATCTCCTTCATTTTTTCATCTTTGCATTTACAGGTAGGTGGTAGAAACTCTACGTTTTGGTTTTTGATTTCCCAATGTCTAGGGTTTGATGTTAATCAATTGGTTGAGCTGGTTTTGACATATTGGTTTGATTTTATATGGGCATTTAGTGGGGAATTTTAAAAAAAAATTGTCGGCTTGGGGGTTTGTGAAATAGGGTTTTTGGTTCAAAGAAGGGGATAAACACATATATATATCAAAGGGAATAAGTGCATTTGATTTTTGTTAGTTTTGACATCTTCCCCTCTAACCTCGATTCCCCTTTGAAATTTATCATAAATCCTTAAACTAAAGAAACCCTGTCGAGAATTTGGAAATGTTTGATATATTGTATGACAATCAAATTCTCCATTAAGCCTTTCACGACCCTTTGCACTAAAATTAGGGTAGGTTGGATATATCTGCTTCAGGTCAGAAACCCCACCATCCTCTTTGAATTCCTCTGCTAAGAAAATAAAGGATTAAGGGTTTGATTTGCGCTAAAACAAGCTACTGTCTAATGTGTTCATTCAGCCTCAAAACTCCCACTAATCCAGTCATTAGTGAAAGCCCCCCTAAATCCTAGATGAACATTTGCACTAAAAACTAAGGGAAGTGGATAATATCCACTCAAGCCCCCAAAGTCCCCACTAACCACTTCCGTCAAAATCCCCTGCTAAAAACAAGAAATTCATATGACTTATCCTTGGCACTAAAAGTATCCTCCACCAGATATATCTGGTGAGGGCTAAAACCTTTGTCAATCCCATCAACCCTCGAAACCCCACAAACTAAGATATCAGACACTTATATGAACTCAGCGCTAAAAATTATCGTCATTGGATTGGCACTAAAACCTGCCCTCACCAAACATATCTGGTGAGCACCATAATCCTCGCCATTCGGTGGTTGAAGAAATTCCCGTCAAGAACCTAATAAGAACTTAGCGCTAAAACTACTCTTGATAGGAGCTTGCACTAAAAGTGGTCTTGACTAGACATATCCAATGAACTAGAGAATCCGTAAATCCATCAGAGCTTGAATTCTTCGCAGGATCATTAAACAGAGTTGGCATTGAAACTTGTCTTCACTGCACATATATTGTCCTAACCTAATATCCCCCTAACTCTAGTGATGACCCAAAACTTTGATTTTGCCCTAAAATACAATGCTTAAATGTTTTTCAGGGGGGTTAAGGTGTTTAATCACTAGATTTGAGTGTATTGCATGATGTTGTTGTTATTTACATGTATTGATTTGAATTCCATGGTATCATGCATTAATTAGGGCATAATTCTCAGCATTTATTATTCGCATCTAGTGAGGCCTCAAAAGCCCGCTAAGCTGCTCTTCTTGCTTTTTGCTTATGTTTTCACATGGTAAATATTAAGGAATGAACTGTAATGAAGATTTTATATTTCCTTGAATCAATTTTAGTGAATTTTAGGCTGAAATCATAAGTTTTCAATGATATTTGGCTAAGTGCCTTGTTTGGTCTAAATTAGTGACTTAGGTGCAACCTAAAAACACATAAGTATTCACACTTCTAGGTCTAGACCATTGGGACAATGAAACTACAAAGGTTACTCATTAGGTTCTCTCCTGCAGGATAAATGTCTTCCCCAGCCATAAGCATGAAGTACGAGTTCAAAGGAATTCCCTCGGTGAGTAAGATCACCTCAGCTTGGACCAACGTAGGCGATACCGACCTTAGACACATTGACATAGAGGATTTTAGACTAAGGATATTGGGTCCTAATCCAACACCTAAGTCCAAGAGGATCAGAGATAATGGCATTACTTAGGCTATTGCTTTCCCAACTTCTATCCAATGCCCAGAACTGTTTGTTGCATGTGCAGAAAAATATGACTAGATGATTAGGAAAATGCAAACATAAGGTGGTCAAGTGTTGGTAGATCTTAGCCCCTGGCATTGGCTGA
This sequence comes from Cunninghamia lanceolata, assembly GCA_027924645.1. NCBI lineage: Eukaryota > Viridiplantae > Streptophyta > Pinopsida > Cupressales > Cupressaceae > Cunninghamia > Cunninghamia lanceolata. Next base: position 6,954,276 of record BSBN01001121.1, on the reverse strand, counting down.
GACTTTTGATATTCCTCCTTTCCTAGTTCTAACCATGGTGGATAAGGAAGAGAATAAGAAGATGTATGACCAAGACCCCAAGACTTGTAGGAAAAAGATCAACGAGGGGTGGATGAAGAATAAGAGAACAACTATGTCAAAGTTTCCTCAAGTTTTGTACAGGAGTGACTTTAAAGAGGAAATAGGATATCTGGTAACCCTCTTGAGAAGAATCATGGGACTACATGGAGATAAGAAGATTCATTGGGCTCAGATACTAAGCAATAATATTCATGAGGCCTTTGTTGCATTTCATGACAAAGAAACATTCAGGTGGACCTCCTATGTAGTCTATGCTCTGGCTAGAAACTTTACCAATCCTGGTTTTTCAAGGTTTGGGAGAAGTAGGCAATGGGGAAGATCAATACAAAGTATATGAATGTTATACCCAATTGGAGATTTCACAATCACTTGTACACTACAAGAGGGTCAATGATGCATTCATTATGCATATTACCCAGATATTACAAGGTGACATGGCTAGATGACTATCTCCTAAGGCAGATGATTTTGTGCAACTATATGGGAGGTGGTATATCCAATTTCAGAAGTTCACATACCTCTAAGTCCAAGGCTTCACTTGAAAACCTTACAAGTTGCCTAGGTACCCAACAAACAAGGTGGTGCTCCTTGAGCTAACAAGGCAGTTGCTTACTTGTGTAGAGAGATTAAAACACTTGCATAGAGCCTCCATCAAGTTTCCTATATTGCTAGGTAGGGGAAACTTTTCTTGTGTCACCCTTGGAGTAGATGAACACTTAGATACAAAACTCCAATTGTTAAACCTGCACTACTATCAAAAGAAGACACATTTTGATCCCTTTGGGCTAATAGAGAGACATGTAAGCAAGAAAATGTTCCATCGAGAGCATCTTGAGGATTTTTGGGCAAATTATATTGATGACTATGATGTCTTAAGAAGGAAATATTCAAGGCTGTCCTTAACTTTTATAAGAAGATTTAGTATAATAGAGGTATGGGATCAGGTTGCAAATGATAACAATTTGGTGTAGGGAGGGCCTTGGGAAGCCTTGTTCAGTCAACAAATCCCATTGCCCAATTAGGCTGATGCTAAAGAAAATTCACTAGATGATGTAATGAAAAACCATATCAAGCTTAGCAGGAATTGGGTTAGAGCTCAAATTGCAACCTCAACATAGGCTGGGGTGACTCTTACATATACAGAGCAGCAACAAGATAGATCCAATGATGATGAAGAGGATGAGCCCATAGAGATAAGGGATGATACAGAGAAAGAGGTTGCTCAGAAACAAGCACCAGGAGGAGATAGTGAAGAAGATATTCCTCTTGTTGATAAAGGAAAAGCAAAGAAGGACCCTCCCAAGCAGCAAAAGAAGGATAATCCTCCAGTGGCAAGAACAAGGAGCTCAAAGAGGAAAGACCTGCCTAGTGGGAAGGGTGATTCATCCAAGTCAAAGAAGGTCAAGAAACAATCTAATGTGACTGCACCTCCCATCACCTCTACAGCCCCACAACAAAGTGTTGACATTGTTGCCTCGTCTTCTACCACAGTTAGCACTTCACTTCTTGTTTCTTCTAGTGTTTCTATAGTTGTGTCTTCCTCTACATCAAGTGTAAGTGTATCTTCTTCCCTTCTTCCACCCATCGCACCTTCATCTATCACTTCCATTTCCTCTTTGCCATCCATCTCTGCCATTCCCATCTCATCCATTGCTCCATCTTATTTTCTTGCTATTGCATCCATGAGTCTTCCTGTTCTCTCCTCCTCTTCACTATCCATTTCCTTCTCATTATCATCCTTACTTCCCATTTAGACCATTCTCTCACCACCTCCTTTCACCTTGCTATCCTTGAGCCTTTCCACCCCACTTGCCATTTCTTTTGCACTCTCATCTCCCTCTCTTCCTTTCATAAGTTTTGCCTCATTTGCAAACCTGTCTAGGTTATACTTGCCTCCCTCAGCCACTAATTTTTTGGCTACCATAAATAATTCTTTGGCCTGACCTTTTGATGACTTAACCCAAGTGCCTTTGCTAGCAGCTATTCCAGTCCCTTCATTACCAGGCACTGAGAAAGTGTGTGTTGAATTGGATTCACAAGGAGAGGTAGCAATTGAGGACATAACACACAAAGCTCTAATAGATCCCAGCACTATAGAAGTTGTGAATATAGAGGACAATCCATCAGAGGAGGTAGCTGGTGATTCAGTGCTGGAAATAGAAAAATAGGAAGTAATTTAAAATTTACAACATATAGAACAATCCGAGTCTCCTCCAAAGAGCATTGAGGTAGAAGAGCAGGATACAGTAGATGATAAAGGGGTAGAACAGGGTCTAGAGGTTGATAATATTCATTTGGATGATTCTTTAAATAAGGAGGATAGTTGCATTGACTCTCCCAAGCATTCTTCAATAGCCCCAGAATGGCTACAATAGAGATTGAGCAGTCAGCCTTCGAGGGTAGAGGTCATGTCTCTAGATTTGGATAGTTTCCTGGCTAGACTTGAGAAGCTAAAGAAATATAATAAGGCCAAAATCCAATCTAGAATTTATAAGGATGCTACAGGATCTCGTATTGCAGAGGTTGCAATCCCACCTGAGCAGGCAAATAAAGAAGATGTCAAACCAAAGGACTACACTGTCACCACTCTCAACCTGGGGCCAACTTCCAAAACTCAGGAAATAAATGAATTCAAAGGCTCTGTATCTAATATTCTTGACATCCTGAATAAAGATGAGTTGACTAAATAGCAACTCAGGTAGTAAAATGAGGAATTGAAGGCCTGCATAAAATACTTAATGTTTTGTGGAGAAAAGGGGGGAAATGGGGTTTTAATGGTTTAGTTGATTTTAGGGGTTTATGTGTAATCCTCCTTTCCCAACAAACATTCCAAGGACTTATCAACTGAGTTGAATCTCCACTAAGCGAGAGCAATCACCTATCGTGTTGGACAGCCACTTGGGAAGTTGTGGACTCTTGGATGTATCAAATAATGTCTTTATCTAATGTTCAATTATGCTTAGAAACCCTCATTATGCAAATCAATAAGCAAATTATTAAATTATGACAAATCCTTTCAGACTAAGGCAAAGGATAGAGATATTTAACTTACTATTTTTTGAAGTTCAGAAGGTGGAAAAGTTGGGGACACGAGGACTAGCGCCCAAGTCCAAGGTACATGTTTCTTTGCGGAATCCTGATCTCCTTCCGACACTGATCTACACTACAACTTCCTTTTCTGGGAATTCAACTATGGAGGACATGGGGACTAGCACCGTAGTCTAGGAAAAGCACCAATGTCCTGCTTCTTTTCAGATCCTGAATCCTTGATACCTACCACTTCTTCCTACAACTCCACTTCACGGGACTCGACACCAATAACCTGCAATCACAAGGAGCATGGGAGGGGGTTGTGGTGTTTAAAGGCTTGCCTCGGTCAAGCCCCAAGAGAGACATTCAAGTCTCCTAAACACTGTTGTCAGATGAGAGTGCGTATCCCAATGGGATAGAGGTAAAAATCCAAATGATAAATGATTCAAAACACAATAGATATCACCTTGTAGTGAAGATCTCATGGAAGGAAGATGCTCTTCATGCCATGAGGAGATGGATGTCAAATCTACAAACACAAACACAATAACAACAAAGTACTACTCTGCAACACAATGAATGCCTTGAATCACTTTCACAAACCCTGTTAATCAAAATGTCCATCTAATTTCCATCTAGTTTGTAAATGAAACCTAATCATACTTATATATGCAACTACAACGATTCCTACTAAGAATTTCATAATTCAAACTTTAGATGTCGGCATAGGACCTAATTAATGGTTATAAAACCAACATTTGAAATTAGGGCAGACCCAAAATAGGGTTGGAATAGGGCGCTAGCGGCCAAGTCCACCTTGCCAGTTTTGCTCAAGATTCATCAAAGTGTAGCCCCCTAAGTCCTATTTGTCACAAGACCCAAGGGTTTTCTCATCAGGAGTCAGAAATAAAATGCAAGATGCTCTAAATGCAATTACAGGACCCAGGAGCTAAACCTTAATAGGAAAAAGCCCCCAAGGTTACTTTTTCCAACATAACACTTAATAAAACCTATGTCCTCAAATGGTGAACTAGAAATAGCACCTCCTCTTCTCTCTAAAGAAGAGTTAGAAAATTTTAACAGCATTAAAACTACTGCAGCTGCTACAGAGGAGTGGTTTCATAAGGTATATGCAGAGGGTTGTGAGGTAATAGATGAAGCAGTCGTACTACATAAAGATTTCTGTCTTTTGAAATCAAAATGGGATGAAGTTGTTGGTGACTATAAATTATGATGACTATTACTCCCACATACATCCTCAAGTTTTTTCTATGAGTAATCTCCCAAATGAGACCCTACTGGTAGAGAATGTTTTGACTCAGGATAGATTGCATATGCCAGAACAATGGCTGGAGTTAATAGGGTTAAGGAAAGAAATCTTTGACAGGGCCAAGAACTCCTCGGAGCCAGCTAGGGCCCAAATTTTGGATGTAATATACCATTTGAATGATGTGATTCGAGCTTGTACAAATATGGATCTAGATGACACTGCTCCCGTGGACACCCAGGAATGCAAGGATAAATTGAAACATATCATTCATGGTGACTCACCCCTCAACATGATCGGGAAGCTAGAGAGAATAAGTGACCTTAGGGCAGAATTTAGAGAATTCAAAAGGAATAAAAGGTCTAGAGATGCAGTATACTACAAATTTTCACGAGAGGTTGACCGGGAAAAATTCAGGATTGATTATGTTAAAGATCCTCAACCTGCTGACATCAACCCAGCTTTAGAAGCCTTCACAGCCTACAGCAATAGGGAAGTTGAAAGGAACAAAGTCAACATTGATGATGATGAGCAATGAAATGTTCCAGTCAAACACTTGAAATCCCGTCAATCCACATCAACTCAAGTTTTCACATGTTATATGACTTCATGTTAACTTTTTTTTGTCTTGTAAATTGGCTCTTAGTCATATACAGTTAAATGGGTATTCATTTTGTCTAGATTTAATGTATTTAGAGGCTATATTTTGTCTTTTTCATACAAGACAAAAATAAATCTAAAAATGTAACTAATTGTTGTATCTCATTCAATGCTGTGTAAATCTGGAGCCTTGGTGTTGAGTTAATCTCCACCATCCATGAAAAACTTGGTATGGTGCCTTGTCTATAAAAGGGCCATCATTTTCTCTCATTTGTAAGTAAGACTTGATACTAAATTGTGATTAATACAAAGCAAGTTTTGTAGGTTGTTGGGAATTTGTGTTATTGTGTTATCTCTTTTGGATTTCATGGTTCATATCAATCTGAAGTTAGTTAAATGTGCTATTGCAATGATGGGTAAATACTAAGATATTTAAAAAATGCTTTGGTCCATACTATTAGTGCTTGTTGATTGTAAGTTACTGTGCATAGTTAGCCTGGGCCTTGTTATTGCATCTAGTTTGATTGCATTTCAATAGTTAAACTACGCCATTACTTGGGTGTTTAATGAATGAATGTAATTTGAAAATCATAAGAATCCTTGGAAGATTACATCATTTCTTGCAACATTGTGGGTTTCTTAACCTGGTGGAACAGGGAATGGTTTATTGAAAGTGTTTGTCTATCTGCAACATTTTATCCAAATTGTGATTGTCACTTAGGTTCCAATACTTCTCTTTACCCCTATACTCTTTTGCATTTTCTTTAAGTATATATGTTAGATTTAGGTTGTAAGAAGCATTCCCATTGACGATCTACTAAAGATATCATAGGGTTGCTTGAACACTTTGTTGTAGTAGTTTCATCCTACCATTGCATGTAAGTCTCCTTTGTTGTAACAGCTGAAACATTCCACTGAAGTTATTCCTGCAAGCTAAGACCTAGCTGTATAAACCTTGGGGAAGTCTTTTCTAGGATATGATTCCTTTCAAGAGAGGTGAGTTAACCTATATTTCACCTGCATTGTTGTGTGCTAAAAACACCATCAACAAAATCCTGAGAAACAATAATTGTATCCAACATAAGAAAAGATATAACTATTGTCACGTGAAATTGCACCCTGCTTGGAGGCTGTCCAAGCATTCCAATGATACAATGGGACTGATCTCAAGGTGTGGGACCTTGCAGATGAGATCAGACCTCCAGAGAAGGCTAGTTCCTCTTTCTGAGCTTAAGGCTCAAAGAATTAGACTAAATCTAATGCTACACACAGGATGAAAGGGGAAGAAAATACTAAAATTGAAAGGGGAGGTGATGCACCAGATTTTAACATGTTAGCTGGGACTGACACAACACAACAATGACCTCAAATATTAAAAGAACTCACACAAACTTATAACTTTAACGGAGGCTTGAATAGAAGATTGTAACTAATAGAGGGACTGTTTTATCCATAGAATGAGTTACAACTTCAAATAAACATAGAGAAAAAGCATAAGAGAGGTGAAATATCAATGATTGTATTGATCACGAAGGTTAAATACCCATTACAAAGGGGAGATAACCTATTACAGAAGAGTAGACACAAAATAATTGTCTACATTCATGGGTGAACAATCAACCAGAGATAGAAAAGCCTTAGAAAATGAGCACAATGTATCACATCCAGTTGTTTCTGTAGGTGCATTACAAGGTCTGAAAATAACAAATAATATGCCCAACATAATAGCATAGAAGAATAGCTAATAACCTTTTTTACATCTTTGAATCATGTATATATATCATTTTCAAATCGTTGTAGCAGCCCTGGGCGTTGGATTTTGGTCAATCCACTTGATGTATGCGTCCATCCTACATTAATTTTGGCTCAGGAGCACTGCCAGAAGAGGGACGGCGACCATGCCCCTTGAAGTCTGGAAAACTGTAGAGGAGATTGCCTGCACACATGGGTGCCGGGTGCATTTATGAGAGAAGGTCCCAAAATACCCCCAAGTACCTACAAATCCATTTTGTTTCTCATTTGTACATGAGCATTGAAGATTTTCACTATTTTAGCTACCTGCAATTGACTTTGGCTTGCAAAATTTAATATTGGGTACCTTCACCCTGTAACAATGACACGATTTTAGGGACTGAGCAAGCTTTTACAACACTTTAAAATATTTAAATTTCTTTAAATATTGTAAATATTACACTTTAATGATTTTCCCTTTTTCTGGCTCTCTATTTTGCCTTATCCATAAAATCTCATTTTCCTAAACCATGGCTTCTTTCTTCTTCCTCTTGCCTCATCAGTGAAATCTTGCTTTTGCGAACCATATTTGGCCTTGCTTTTGCCTTATCGGCAAAACTCTACTTTTTGGAACTCTGCCTTTGCTTGCCTCCTTTTACCTTATCGGCAAAACTTCACTTTCAAAACCAAGCGAACCTTTTGCTTTTTCGGGCCTTTCCTTTACCTAGCTTCTTTTTCTTTGCTATCGGCGATTTCTCTATTTTTAGAACCTTCCCTTGCCCTTTCTTCTCGCCTTATCAACGAATTTACAATTTCATGAACTTGTTAGCAAGTTCCCCCTTTTCCCAATTTGTTGATTCCCCTCAGTCGGCAAACTTTCATTTTTACGAACCTCCATGCCTTAGCCAATTTTTCCTTATTTTTTGCTTTATCAGCAAAGTCTTTATTTTTAGAACTTGGCTTGCTTTGCCCTTTTTCCCCTTTATTTTTCCTTTGCCTTATTGACAAAGTATCACTTTTGAGAATTGGGTTGATTTGGCCTTTTTTCTCCTGTGTCGATGAAAACTTACCTTTTAGAACCAAATTTGCCTTCATCTCTCACCTTATCGATGAATTGGCCCTTTTCCAAACTTGTTGGCAAGTTTGTATCTTAACTGATTTCTCGAATGGCCTTTGCATTCCTCCTTTCCCTAGCCGCTTGAGCCTTTATCTTCGCCTTTTTGCCTTCAATCGGTGAATTCCAACCTTTTCAAACTTAGCCTGTCCCTCCTTTTTTTGCCTTATTAGCAAATTGCCCCTTTTCGGAACCTTAACTTGGTCGCTGATGATTTTTTCTCTTTCCTTGGGCTCTTCTATCGGCAAATTCTGATTTTCCTGAACCAATGCCTTGGCTACTTTCGCCTTATCGACGAATCTGCAATCTCACAAAATTAGCCACTTGTAGCCTTAGTTGGTGAATTTGTCTTTCTCAAAACCATCTCCCTTCTGTTGCTTCTCATCTCATATCGCCTAATCGGTGAATCTTCAAAATTCTGAACTACTTAGGGAGTTAGCCATTTCACCGACCTCCTGACGAAACCTTTGCCTTTTCTCCTTTCTTTCAACCGTTGAATTGCCTTATCAACAATTATAAGAAATTTTAAACTTCCTAGGAAGTTCAACATTTCACCAATTTCCTGATTGCTCCTGTTCTCCATGCTAATCCTTTGAAATCATCCCGTCGTCATGCCTTAGCCATTTTTTGGTCCTCCATTTTACTTAGTCGGCGAATTCACCGATCGGCGAACTTGTCGATCGGTAAACCAAGTGTTCTCAAACCCGAGGATTTGCTGACAAAGCATTCCTTCATTTTATTTTCCTTAGACATTTCCCCTTTATTTGTTGTACCTCTTCAGTCAAAAAACTGGAGAACCGGCAAACTTCTAAACCTACGAACCAAAGGTTCGCCAAACTAAAAATTTACTAAGGCAAAGAAATGGCAAAAAACTTGGAATATTTTGGAGATTTTTTCTGGGTTTTTTGCTAAGGGAAACTTCTTCCATTTTAGGTATCTCAGATCGGATATTTTTTATGGAAGAAGGGATTTTTTGGGTTATTTTGGCCTGGGCAAAATATGACAACAATAACTACAACCACAAATGAAGACTCAAAGTTCTAATCTGGAGTTTATTATTTCTCAAAAATTTAAAATTTCAAAGCCTTTTGTTCTCCCATACAACTCTAAAAAATTTGCTCTAAGTTCAATACCTTTTACAATGATAATGCTTGATGAGTCTAGTTATTAGATAGTTTTCTTATGTTTTTATGCAAGTTCACAGACATTCTCAGACATTATCTTATACATATTCCTACACTATGCTATCTTTTATGTTTATTATGCAACCCTGAACCTAATTTAAAATATATGGAAATATGGTTATAATATGATGAATATTACATGATTATGTGTGGGAATGTATGAATTGTAAAGGATATTTGTGCTTAGCTATGGTTGTTAGTATTATGTGCATGTTTTGTGAACTAACTCTTGCAACTGGAGAAGATCAACTGTAGCCCACAGCAACTGCAAGGTGCAACCCATAGCCAAAGGATTCCTAGACAACAAAGTAGGGGAGGTTCCAAAATAAACTGAGCGCAACAACTACAGAGTGGAGGCACTTGATGAAGATGATTATGCATCGTGATGACAATTAATAAAGATGATTGGAGGAGAAGAATTATGTTGCAGTCAGAAGTCTAACGTGACTGATTCAACCAGTCCACGTTCCAATTTTGTTATAGCAAGAGTCTCAATTTCATTTAGACTCTTCTTTCTTTCTTTTTTAGTTATTGATTGCTTGGCATTTATCACACTCTGGTATGTAGGGAGTGGTTATTTATGATTCTAGTTAAGAGACCTTGTTTTAATAAACTCCCCTGTGCCTATATGTATGGCTCGATGGTTGAGGTAGTTTAAGTTTTAAAGTTAGTAAGTTATTCAATTCGCAGATATAGTTACCAGATCTTTTTTCCAATTAGTTACATAGACAATGTTTATTATTTGATGATGAATTCATGAATAAAATCTTCTAGCAGAATCTTATGTGATATTTTGAAGATTTAGCAATGAATGATTTTGAATTATTATGATTGTGTCAATCTAAGAAGCTAGATTTGAGTTAGATCAGTGGAGACAGTCACTTGAGAAAGGGCCACTCAAGGTAACTGTCCCTCACTTCATTTCATGTATGATTACTTTTGTTGTAATAGTTATTTCATAAATGCATTAGATCCTTTGATATATTCTAGTTGCTTCAACTTGTACTCCAGAGTGTAGAGTGTATGTTTAGATTATCGATATCAAGTTAAACCTTAGCATTCATTTCTTGACAGTAATTAGTTGCAGTCTTATATTGTATGTACCTGTAGCAATAGTGCCAGCATTATTTTCTTTACCATTATGCAGTTTTGAGATTTCCCAGCAAGTGTAACACCATATTAGGATGAGTTAGGTAGTCTTAATCTTTGAAAGTACATACAGTGCTAGTACCATCACAAGCTTACTAGTCTTGGTCGATAATTCAATGATCTTTCCAAAGGTTCCAGTGGACTGTTCAGTTAGGGTTTTTCCCTCTGAATTGTGTGATTGTCACCAAGTTTAGTAGACATAGTAAGGACGATACAATTCCTTACATTTATAAACCTTGCTCAATAACTGCTAGGCAGTTATGAGAAATAAAAATAATATTTCCCCAAATATTACGTGCACCCAAAGCCACTTTTGAAAAATTAAGCATTTGAAATAGTAACATAGGATATATATTAAATTATTACATTTCATCTTAAAATTGACACTCTAAATATTGTCAACATATGCCTATATAGTAGTCTTTGCTTGATTCTCCTTCAATGTTGATATTTTCAATGATGATATTTTCAAATATGATGGTGTCATCTAATGTATTCTTATATGTCCTCTGCTAGTAGTCACTGAACACATTCAATGTTTCATTAATTGTCTCCAAATCAAGGCCATCTATATAGTTAGAGTGGACATAATGGGCCTTTGAGCATTTCTTATCCATATACTTCTTGAACTCTTTGAGCATAAACTTTATTTTCATCAACTTACTCAGATAAGAAGAATCAAAATTGAACGGTTGACCCAATCCCTAGCTAATAACTTTAGTGAGATGTCCTTTGAGAGTGTCTGCAAAGTTAATGGTTTGATATTCTTTGTAAAAGTGCCATGTTATCTTCTCAATCAAGTCACAAGTGTCTATTATCAAATCAACAACATTATTACGAGCATCCTCTAACTTCTTTACTCCTTCCAGTAAGTCAATCTTAGCTTTATGATTTTAAACCATTCCAAGAGTAAGGATTGATATGCCTTGTCTAATATGACATCTGACATACGTGTTTCAAAGCTAACCTTTGGCATTTATTTAATTTGAGGGAGATTATCTATATGAATTTGCAACTCTTCCCTAAATCTGGCTAGTAATTTTTTTATTAGGTGTGAGTCTTCATTAACTCTAACATGCAGAGTCGTAGCATCTTCAATGAGTTTAGACACTTGTGTCAATAGATCATTCAACTGTTACTTTGTAACAGTTGAAATACATTTCATCTCCTCAATTGCTAAGGCATCTTCCTAGGAAACTATAATATGGATAGCAATTGGCACATTAAAATATCATAGAGGTCTAAACAAGCATTTGATGTAAGAGATAAATTGTCTCACTTGATCCTTCAACTATTGTTTGGTCTTATAATCCTTATCTATTCAAGAAATAATGAAAGTAACATCTATTGAATGCCTTCAATTTTAGATTCTCTTGTTTGTTTCCTTGAATTAACTCTAGAAATCTAACAATCTAATGGCAAGAACTCCCTTTTAACTTTATCAACCATTGGAGTGGCAACCTCCGCAATTCTTAAACCTTGTACATCTTTGAAGATGGAGGAGATGACCCTATCTCCTTTGCTTTGTGGTGGCTTCTTAATTATAGATGTGATGGAAGAGAAATCATCAACCAATGGCTTTGAAATTTTCTTTCTCTTCTCGATTGTAAGGTCCAACCAAGTGTAGACCACAACCATAAATGAATCATTATACTTTAAAGTTTTCTTTTGTTATTGGTTATCCTAAACAATTTGCACATGGGATTGCAAGAGAGCAGGAGAAACAGGTGGATGCAAATGCTAAGAAGGGGTTCTCTCAGGAAATGGAAGAGGAGAGAGAATATCAGGAATAGGGACCCTAAGGTCTCGCTTCTTTGATGGCAATCCTTGAGGAGTTATAACCTTATCAAGAGGGAGCCTCTTGTGTAGGATTAGGAAGGGTTTGCTCCTGAGTAAGAGGAACAAGGGGTGAATGTGGGGAGATGGAAGAAGAGGTTAAGTAGGAGCCTACTCTTGCAAGAAGGAAGGGGCTTTAGAGGTTTTCCCTTCTACATCCATCTCATAGGATTCCCTAACATTGAAAACATATTTAAGAGCCTTCTTTCTCGAGAGAGGTTGTTCTTCCACCTCTACTTATTTCTCTATATCCAAAATGCTCAAGTTTTGAAGACCTAGCTTTAATGTTTTCTTCTCACTTTCAACCTTCATTTTCTTCTTAGGACAAGCTTTTAAAGCGTTGTTGTCTTTTTGTGCTTCCTTGGTAGCAAGGTTTTGGTCTTCCAACTTTTTGTTCAGCCAAGTTTGGCTACTATCAATAACCCTTATGCTTATAAACTCCAGTGGGCTTTCCTCTTCCCTTGACCAATTTATAAATGGAATAGGCAATTTGAAAATGCCTCCTTGATTATATGCATCATCAAAAACATTACTATCATTATATGTATTCTTTGGTACATTTTTTATTCCAAATGCATTGATTTGGAAGCCAATAAGTCTTGAAAATATTCTTTTCCTCACCTCATGCTTATCATCACAACCAACCTAAAAATCTTCTAGGTTGAACTTATGCTTGTAATAACATCCTTCATATTTATCCATATTCCCCTTTGGGTCAAAGGAATTCCTCTTATCATGAATGTAGAAGTTCCACTTAGATAATTCATCTTCTAAGCTCTTTGCATGGAGGAGAGAGGTACAAGTATATCCATTGACGTTGAGAGGAAAATGGACAATTGTTTAGTGCTTGCTAGATAGATCTTTATGCACTTACACATAATTACCTTGTCATCTTAAGAAATACTATCTTATCACTTACATACTCTGGTAGCCTAAAGGAGCACTTGTGAAGCCTCTAACTTTGATATATGTGAATCTTGGGAATTGGAAGTATGTACACCTAAAAATGGCTTATGTGGAATTAAATAAATATTTTAATATTTATTTTATTCTTATTCCTCTATCAATTGAATACATATCCTAATTTATTTAATTGGTTCATTATCCCAAATAATTATAATAAAAAATCAATTTATTTAATTAAGTCATCCAAATTCCTCTAAGTCACCCCTAATTAAATAATCCCAAATTATTTAATTAATCATCATCTATCCTAAGTCCTAAATTCTATAATTCCACATCATCTCATCCATGTCATTCTTCCACCTCACTTTACACCTCACCATGTTGCACACGTAATTAAATATTTTAACATTTAATTAGCTAATTATCCTCACCCACATATGTCATGTTATTTCTCAATCATCTCCATGGTCAAAGACACTTGTCTTTCTAATTCTAGTTTATCTCTCACATTCCAACAGATCAAGAGTCCTTCTTCCACAATCTCCTCATAGTCTTCTACTTTTAACTCATAGGTCTTTGTGAGCATGATGACATGTGGCTCATGGATCCACATATTCCTTTACCTTGTAAACGTAGTAGGAACATTTCCCATAATTATCTCCCTCATCCCAATCAACTCCATCTCAACCGTACATGTCACAGGTATTTCCTCCAATCGTGGATCTTATGAGACTTGGAATTGGTCCATCCTTAGCCTATAAAAACAAGATTCTCACACTCATTTTTGACAACTCAAGCATTTAGTAATCTTATTCTGTAGAAATTCCACCATAGTTATCAAGCGTGCCTTTGTCTCCCTTCATTTGCATTACATCCATTAGCATCTGTAGACACTGAAAATTGTCTAGGTCTTGTTTACACATGACCTTGTATGTCTTTGCCCTAGGTCCTGGTTACACAACACATTGTCGACATGAACTTGTATATGTTCCCCTAGGTCTTAGTTCATCCTAGTTCATCTAACCTCATCCCACTTAATCTCATTTATCCCTAGGTCCTAGTTCATCTTAATCACATTAGTCCAACTTAATCACCTTCTTGATTAATTAAATAAACCCACTTTATTTAATTAATCCCACTTAATCACATTCCCAATTAATTAAATAAATCCCATTTATTTAATTAATTGCACCTAGTCACATGTCACATAATTCAAATTAAAATTTTGAATTATTCCATCACCTCTCATAACATTGCGACACATGTCGCATGTCTCCATCTTCCACTTAATATGCCTTCACATGTCAATCTAATTCAAATATAATATTTGAATTAGATTCCTTTCATTCTCCTTCACACACTTGTCACATGACTACGCTTTCTTGATGTGCAAGGAAACCTAATCAATCCTAGCCATTCATATCATCTAAACCCTAATCGATCTTGTCCATCCATGCTAACTAGGTCTTTCCTATAAACCTAGCCTCCTCTAAGCCATTTAGGGGGGATGCAATCTAATTTCATACTGTTACGCTGCCAAAATCTTGAGAAACCAACATTCAATCATATTTATCAATCTCTCCCTTGCATCCACTTCCCTCTTGATCTCGCATCTTTCTTCATATTGCATCCATCATTTTGCAGGTATCAATCAAGCCGTCATCTTGTGCATATCATTTGAGGTGTATTGAAGGTTTGGGTTTGGGTAATGCATGTGTTTGTTTCATCATTTCAGCTAATCCAAATTTTTAGTATACATTTTGGCACGCCCGCAGTTGTAACCCTTGTTTTTGCAGATTTTTGTTGTCAAAATTTTGCTTTTTCTCTAACCTTAGGTTGTCGAAATTTGCAAGTTTTTGGGAGTGAGCTATTATAGGTTGCATCCTAGGTCAAATTTAACCTCACCATCGCGATCAAGACACTGATTCCATGAATTTTGAGTGTAAATTTGCCTATCTTTTGTGACTGGATTTTTTTGAAAAAATTTGAAAAAAAAATTAGCACACAAGCCATACAGTATGGATCCGTACCGTACAGGCCCTATGCTTTTTTTTGCACTGATCATACACTGTGATTGCAGGTTTATAGATTTCGTGGCTAATTTCATTGAGGTTGCAGAATATTTTCCTTTTAGGGGTTTGCATATTATATGGTTGTTTTTGTTTATTGGCTGTTGTAGATCTTCATCTCCAAAACCCTCTGTCGTAGATCTCCTAATCCCATTGCCACTACATTCCTCAGTCGCCACTTTGGCATTTTCCATCACTGATCTTAAATTCACAATATTCGTCTATCAAAACCCACACTTGCAATCACCACCCTTGCAAGTTTCCCATCCTAATCTCTGTTTCATTCCTCCACTTGCCTATCGAAAACCTTGTAAACCCATTTAAATCCAAACCGCCATCCATAGATCATGGTCGCTACCTTTAAGTCAGCTTTAGCGGCTATTCTGCATAGATCCTTCTATCTCATCTATCGCTCTGCAACTGAGGTCATCACCTCAGTTTTCTCTCTGTCAACTCTTCCTACACCCAACAATCCTATTCACTGTGCTGAAATCCCCATTCAAACCTTGGTTTGCTTTGTCTCAGCCGCTCTCGACCATCTCCCAATAGATGGTGGCAACTAGAGTCACCTCTGCCCATTCATTTCTCTCTGCCTACGAATCATCCATGTCAGAGTTTTAATCCTCGTTGTCTGGTTGAAATCCCTAAAACCCTACATCCTTGTCATTAAACCCCTCCCACTCATCTGATCCACCCGATCTCCACAGACCCGCCATCTCATTCAATCCCATCGCTCTAGTTGACTCCAATCCACTGTAACACCTCCTCTGCTTTGAATATTCAAAGGTTTTAATCCATTATAATCCATTATCTCTGAGCCCGTTGGTTTTATGCCATTCAGACCATTCAGATCTCAACAGACCAAATCCCAACTACCCTACACTCGGTGGTCACAAACATTCCTACTACATCCTCGGCTTCTGCGGGTTCCACACTATATAGTCTATCTTCGTTGTCCACATTATACAATTGATATTCTGTTGACTCACCTTACAGTCTTCACCATTTCCCACCTACGACCAGATCTACCTGATCCACCCATCTCCCGATCTCTGCTCTCTACTCTCTGTAGACCGTCGACCATACCCCTTTGAAACCGTCACTCCTTCCCTGTGCTATCACCGCCTCTAGCGGCCCCACTGTGAAGTTGACCTCTCGGCATATTGCATATGGTATTATGGTGGCAAATGATGTTTGTTTAAACACTCTTTTCTGTTGGAGGACTTGTATTAAAATATTTATTGAAACTCTCAACCTAGATGCGAATTGATCCTATAGGAACTATGACAAGATCTTAATTTGGGTTCCCTCGACCATCGCTATCCATCACTCTGTCAACAACATTTTACTTCATTCCCATTCCTACACACAGTCGAACATATAGTCACTACCTTGTGCCAATTATTATCCACCCACTACCTTCGTCGACATCTCTTGATGTTATCACCTTTGTGGTCTTATTAGATTATGTTGTAATCGATCGCTGGCATTACATTCGCTCACCTTTGTTGCGGGATCTCTGAACACTAAAGCAGCTTATCTTTATCTGTAGAGGACAGTAAAACATTGGCAAGCTATCCACAAGAATTTCTCCACTGCTCCCTCCATTCAAACCCTCATCACAGTCCCAATTGACCCCTGCAGACTTCCTAAACCCTAACGTCCACCCAGTCACTGCTATATGAGCCTTCGAATCTAACGGTCATCACCACAGATTTCTCATCATTGTCATTCAAACCTAACTTGTTACCACTGATTGCCTGCTCATTTAAGCTTATGCCGTTTCCTCTCATGTCTTAGTCGCCTCCAAATATTTAAGTCGTCGCCACCTTTGATCACAAACTAAAAGTCATTGTCACAAGCTTTAAGCTAACCTGCCATCCCAAAAGTCTTTTGTCGCCATTATCATTCAAGGTCACAGTTGTTTCCTACCCTTTGTAAAACCCTAGCACTCGACGGTTTGCTAAAGCCCAAGCCTTAGCCATTAGTGGCTATAGGCTATTAGTTCAGCGGTCTTATGCATACAGGGAGGGGCCAGCTTTAGCTCTCCCCCTTTTTCTTTTTACATTGTGGGCAGCCCTGGTCATATAGATGACCTAGGGCTTCGCCCATACTAACTTCCAAACCAAATCATTAAGTATTAACCATCAAACAATCATAAACCGCAGCATGTGACCGAAATTAACTAAGCCACTAGCAGTTAAAGTCAAACAGTCAGGGTGACCTCTTAAGCTTCCTACATGCCAAACGAAGGCTATTTTTTTTCAAATTTTCATAACTTGCTCATACGGAGGCCAAATCGCACAAAATTAGACTCTTTGGAAAGCTGGGAGAGTGAACTACGCAGTGGTGAAGACCAGATTAGATGAAAGTAAAATATTTTGACCTATTTTTTCACAGTCAAAGTCTAGCTTCTTTGCAAACATCAAACGCTCATATCTTTTACGTTTTTGATCGAATTTTGGTGAAATATTTTTAAAAGTGCATAGAATTTCATATAGAATCTGTTCATGCAACTTATTTTATTGTATCAGTCCATTTTCATCATATTTTATCATATTCTTGATTTTCACATAACAGTCTTCTTGGCTAGTCTACTTGCTTCTTTTTCGATTTTGTGGCTTGTAGGTGACCTCAAGGAGCTGGAGCAGCATTCACATCAGCATCTATAGCAACTTGGGACTTAAAAACAATTAGGTGTATCCATTTCATGATTCATCTCTTTTATTTGATCAATCAATCTTGTTTACATCACACATTTCAATTTGGGCTTAAAACGAACAACTTGCTTGCATTCACACTTCAAATTGGGCATAAAATCAACAAGTGTCTTCCATCACACATTTAGACTTGGGCTTTAAAAAGAACCAGTGCTTGAATTTTTTGGTGAATTTGCATGCGAGTGTGTATGCTCTTCTCATGCGCTTCGTGCGATCTTGAGAATCAAAAACACCTCTTGTCCATTCATATTCACATCTCACATTTTGATTTCTTAAGGGCAATTTACAAGTGCAAGTGTGAGTCAAGTCTGTGTGTATGCTCTCTCCTCGCACCGCATACCATAAGCATACCATCCAATGACCCTAACTCCATTGCCCTCATATCACAATTACTTTCTCAACAAACTTCTAACATCAACCAATGTCTACAACAATCCACCTCACAAAACCTTTCACCTACAAATCCTATCATGCCACCTCATCACCAAACCTATCCACATAGCAATCAAATGTCCTTACATGAACAACATGCAAGTCCAAATGGCCCTATGTACATGAACCAGGCAAGCCCAAGTTCACTTTTGTAACAAACATCATTGATAGACTTAAGTTATCTTATGCAAGACCTAAAATCCTTTGACAAGGGAGAAACCAACCTAGCAAGTGCCTCCTTTGAGTCACCTTCACCATCCAATCATATGCCAACACATAAGCCAACTAGTCCTATCCCAACACCTTTATCAAGCCCTTCATCACCTTCATCACCTTCATCCCCATGTTCCATTAATCCTTCATTAAAAGATTCCATGGAGATACTTTTAGATAAATTGGTCCAAGCAAATTTGATTGAGCTATACCCGTTCAAAGCATATTCTCCATCTATATTTAAACCTAGTTGGTATAAATATGATGCATATTGTGCATACCATAGGTATAGGGGCCATACCATGTCCACTTGTGTCCGATTTCAAAGATTGGTCAAGAACCTAGAAGATTGTGGTAAGATTGTCTTGGATAAAACTAATCCCTCTAATTCCATTATCTTTCCATCTAGCCCAAATCCTAATCCCATTATCCATCCAACAAATCCTAATCCTAAGCCTTCAACTTCCACTATTATCATCCATCCACTATATTGCCCATCCACACATACACTTGTAAAGGATGTGATCCAATGGCTACTCTTGAGGAATAGATCATCCCCATGTCAAACACCCATTCATCAACCTATCAAACAACTTCCAAACACCATGCCCAATCCTACCACCCCATCATGTGGTCCACGATCCCTTGAGTCTATTCAATAACCTTTCATGAATCCAAGTCAAGAGCTATCATGCCTTTATGTTTTTGACCAAGAGCCTATCTAAGAGTTATCTACTTCCATTCAAGCAAGTCGAGAGGTATGTCAAGAGTTTAATGCTAATCATGTGAAAACATTAAGCCCTAGTCCTAATCAAGATCAAATCACTTTCATTTACCCTATCCATAACATGTACCTTATTTATGATCAAGATGATACCTATGAAGAACCTATCCATAAACAACTTGATCCTAGTCATACCCCCTCAACTATCCATAAACAAGACATCCAAGACCTACATGCTCCATCTAATGGAAATCTTGTTGACTTACTTGAGCATTCACCCCATTTCATGGCCTTCATTCAAGGCAAAGAGACCTCTCTACCTAGCTATGATCCCACAATATCCACTTGTCATGATGAGCCACCTATTCCCCAAGCCAACATAGAAGATCAAACAAATAACTTTTATCTAAATGAACATGATCAAGATCCTAATGATCCTTCCACATCCACCATTGATTCTATTCCAAATCCACCACCATACCCACTTGACCTATCCACTTTCATTCATGAGTGTTCTTCCTTAGGACAACAACAACCTTTGTCCTCCACCTCACCTTCTCTATCCAATAATCAACTCAAGTCTAGTGTCCAAACTACACCCAGTCCTATAGTCAATTGCATGCTCCAAAACATGAACTACCAAGGCAAAGGTTTAGACCTACATGAACAAGGCATTTTGGAGCCAATCCATGTCAAGGTCCCTCCTCACTCATTTGGTCTTGGCTACACACCCCAAGGTCAACAACCTAAAGATGTTGGTACTTCATCCACTCATCCTAAGTCCACCACTTCCCATAATAAACCACATCATATTCCAAAGACATATGTCACCATTCCACTCCCATCATCTTACAAATGCCAAAAGCATGTGACCATATACTTGCCACCATCCAATTTGCCTCCACTTCTTCCAACTCCTAGTATCTGTCCATACACTTTGCCACCATTGCTTCCAACACCTAATATCCCACTCATTCATAAATACCCTTATATTCTTAATCATGACCAACAAATGCACACATTGTGTAAACATAAAGCTTCCACTCATTCCACCTACCACATGGGATTCAAAAATAAACATTTGGATGCCTCCTTTCATAAAGTCAAAAATCCTAAGGGTCCAAATGCCTTAGGAAATCAATCCAAAAATTCAAAGCAAGGTACATTCAAAAATCCATCCAACACCATACCTCCAAAACAAAAGTCCAAAAATAAAATGGTATGGGTCCCTAAACAAAAATCAATCAAGTCACATGAGGCATCCCATTCTAAAAAATCCCAACCATCCTCTCCCATCCATTACATTCAAAAGTCTCAAATTCCCTCATCCCACATGAAAAGCAAAAATCAAAAAAATACTAAGTCCATGTGGGTTCCAAAAGTCCTAAATCATCCATCTCCTAAGCAAACATCACCATTGCTTCCTACACCACCATCCAATCAAAAGCTTCCATGTTTAACATGGTGTGTGCAGCCGTTGGTCATGATTCCTTTCCATACCTCCATCACTTCATCATTCACTCATTATCCTACATATCTCTCCCATCACCTTCCTATTGTCTATGCTTTTGCATAAGTCCATCATAATCCACTTTCGATCCCTCCATAATCCACATCATAATCCAGTATAGATACCTTATCTATCTCACTTTCACGCAATCACTCTACCAACATCTTGAGCATAATGACTTGACATGGTCCATTTGTGATGACATCCTTCTCTAATGGGACTATCACATTACATGGAACTAGACACTTGAGTTCCACCCATCCATATCCCCCCCTTTCCCATTCAAAAGTCAAAACAGTCAAAAAAAAAAATTTTAAAAAAGAAAAAAAAAGAAGAGAGAAATCCTTTCATCCAACGGTGAAAACCTGGTAAACAGGCATTATGTGTAGGTTGATCTTCTATGTCACTTACACTTGGGGGCACCTTGTCTCATCCTTTTCCAAACTATCATACCATTTTCATAATATTTCCATATACACACCTATCACATTGCATCCATTCATCCTCCCTTCCTCTTTTGATCTTGACAAAGATTGGGGGTAACTATTGAAACATGTTTTGGATATCTCTTGATGTACCTCATCCAATTCAACCCATCCTATCATTACCCGCTTTCCATTACCCATTTTTCCATCCTTTCCAAACGAACCCTATCATCCAAGTCATAAGCTTTGTCTTGTCAAATCCTATCATCCTATTGCCTTAAGCATCGTCCTGAAAAATCCTAAGTCTACTACCTAGACTGGGGCAGGTTATTCTTATGCAACATAGTCCTTGGAGATCACATCCTTTCTCTCTTACACATGTATCCATTGTGCAAGTATGAGGTGAACCAGTGTTGTCATTGATGTCAACATACTCATATTGCATTAACAAGAAGGATTGGATGAGCAGTGTGCTGAGGATATTGAGAAAATTAGCCTTAGTCAGGAACAGTGAAGAACAGTGATGAGAAGAAGGCAAATGTACTGTATAGGATGAGAACCGGAGGATGCAGATTAAAGGGTTTGTAGATATGAGTCTTGAGATGCTTCAGTTAAGATTTCAGAGGTCTGCATGAAGATCTAAAGGAGCTGTGGCTGTCGGTGTGGAACCAATTCTGGCAAGTGTTCAGAGGTGACAGAGGATCACAGAAAGGTCCGATGAGGTCTGGAATTGTATAATCTTAACTTGTGGATTGGAAGGAGTGTTTGTGATGTCCTTGAGATGTATCATCTTGAGTTGTGTATGATTTGGATGTCCGGAAGTACCTTTTGCATTGTGACAGTGGCGACAGACTGTGTTCTTGAAGTTCCAGATAAGGAAGAGAAGAGATTCCAGTAAGTAGAAGAAGTATGGATATACCTGGTCATTTAGGAAGGCTTGTGAAGATTCTTGGATCATGCTGAGGTCTTGTTGTTGGTCCGCATTGATGGTAGAGCCCGGAATTGAAGATATTCTTCCGGATGAAGTTCTTGTTTCGACTAGCCGACCGGATGAGTTGTTCATCCTACGAATGTTCTTGTGATGGCCAACCGGATGTGTTATTCATCTTGCGGATATTCTTATGGTTGATTTCTGACTTAGATGATTGTTCCTAAGTCGATGTCTTGTATAAATAAAAGTTTGTGAGTTCATTTTGGTGTGTGATTTGCGGAGATGAGAGTGGTGTAGCGAAGATAAGTACGAAAGGCAGAGTAGGGGTTTTGGGCTTAAATGGAACTGATTCGGACATGGTAGAGATGTCATTCTCCAGTTCAAGACTGTGATTCTTATCACTTTGTAGACAGTGTGTCTCCTTGTAGGCAGTGGGCCTCTTTGTGAGCAGTGTGCTCGGGTAGTGAGCCCTAATTGGCAAGTGCCATTCTTTTTTTTATTCTTCTAACAGAGAATAATTTTTGGGTTAATCACCTCGTGGTTTTTCCCTTAACCGAGTTTTCCACGTCAAAATCTTGGTGTTCAATGTGTTGATGTTTATCTACTCTTGTATTTGTGCATTATGCTTTCATGGATGATTAATTGATATGTTGTTAACTAACAAAGAAGAATCAAGTGTTTGAAGTAGTAAGGAAGTTTTTATACAACTGATTCACCCCCCCTCTCAGTTGTATGCCCTAGATCCAACAATTGGTATCAGAGCCAAGTTCCTCTGAAAGGAGCTTAACCGCTTGAGGAGATCCAGGATGTTGTCATACAAGAAGGATAGTCCAAAGTTCGATGGAACCAACTTCACTCTCTGGAAAGGCCGCATGAAATGTCACTTGGAATGTATGGGAAAAGCATACTTGGCCATGGTCTCAAAACCATATGTACCTCCACAGGGTGGTCTGACAACTCTGAATGAAATCACAGATGCTGAAAACAATCTGCGGACCAAAGAAGCTCTTCTAAGCGCACTGAATGACTCAGATCTCTCAAATGTTATTGACCTACCAACTGCATATGAGATCCTGAGTAAACTAGAACTTTTGTATGAAGGAGATGAGTTTGTCAAGAGTGCAAGGTTGCAAAGTCTGAAAGGGAAATTTGAAAGATTGAAGATGAGAGATGATGAAAACATCACTACTTTTATGCCACAAGTGAATGAGCTCGTATATGGAATTAGAAATGCTGGTGGAACTCTGGATGAAAATGAGATTGTCTGCAAAATCCTTAGATCCCTTCCTGCTGCCTACAAAATCAAGGTTACTGCCATTGATGAATCCAGAGCTCACACAACTGTCACAAGAGAACAATTGGCTGGAAAACTAGCTGCATTTGAAATGACCGAGTTTGGAGATGATCCTCCCAAGACTGAATCTGCTTTCAAATCCAGTGCCTATGTGAAAAGCAAACAGAGATTTGATCCGGGTGAAAACTCTTCAAGGAAGATGTCATGGTATGATCAAGCAAGAAGAGACATGGAAGAAGAAGAAGCAGAAATAGCTCAACTTGAAGCCCTCATTGCAAAGAGACTGCCAAGAGGTTCTGGTAAGTATGAAGGAAAACTACCCTTTAAGTGCTTCAACTGCAATAAGATTGGTCATTTTGCTTCAAGATGTCCGGAAAGATCTGCAAGGTCTAATACTAACAGACAAAGGTTTCAAAAGAACTGCTATTATGTTCGTAAAGAAGATGACAATGAAGGAGTAACAGATGATGAATCAGAACTAGGAAGCAAATCCAGAAATGAATGGGTGTTTATTGCCATCAAGGAAGAAGATTCAATATCCTCTGAATCTGTCAATCATAGGGTTGTGGAAAGAGCTTTGGCTGCTCAAGTGGAAGAAAAGGATGATTGGGTTATTGACAGTGGATGTTCTCACCATATGACTAGTGACAAGAATAAGCTCTTGGATTTGGAAAGGTATGAAGGAGGAATGGTAAAGTTTGGTGACAATTCTGCTGGCAGAATCAGAGGTAGGGGAACTATTTCCTTTGATGGAAAGAGCAAAACAGGTAATGTACTATATGTTGAAGGATTGAAGCACAATCTTCTCAGTGTTGGTCAGTTAGTGGACAAAGGCTATGATCTCCGATTCAAAAATGGAAAATGTAGAATCTTTACAAGCTCCAGAACTGAAATTGCATCCGGTACTGAGACAAAAGGTAACATCTTTCATCTGGTTGGTTCAAATAAAAGTTGTTTGTTTGTTCAAATTGATCAGAGTTGGTTATGGCATAGAAGAATGTGTCATGTAAATTTTGATAACATCATCAAGATAAGCAATAATCAGGCTGTAAGAGATCTTCCAAAATTGATGAAACCTACAAATAGTTTGTGCAAAGAATGTCAGCTAGGTAAACAGAGCAGAGTCTCTTTCAAAAGCCAAGATCAGTCCTCTACCGGATTGTTGGAATTATACATACTGATCTCTGTGGTCTGACAAGAATCAAGAGTCTGCAAGGTGATAGATATTTCATGTTGCTAATTGATGACCACTCCCGGATGATGTGGGTTACCTTCCTAAAAGAGAAATTAGAAGCCCTTGAGAAGTTCAAAATCTTTAAAGCTATGGTAGAGAATCAAACCGGATTGAAACTGAAGTGTCTAAGGTCTGATAGAGGTGGTGAATTTACATGTGGTGAGTTCATTGACTTTTATGAGAAGCAGGGTATAAGGAGATAGTTGTCTGCTCCTAGGACTCCACAGCAGAATGGAGTAGTTGAGAGAAAGAACCGAACCATCCAAGAAGCTACCAGGACAATGATGTTGGAAGCTAATGTTCCTCAGATGTTCTGGAAAGAAGCTATCAGCACTGCAGTCTACACTCTCAATCGAGTTCAAATCAGAAACAATACCGGTAAGACCTCCTATGAACTCTGGTTTGGCATCACTCCTACTGTGAAATATTTCAGAGTATTTGGTAGCAAGTGTTATATTAAAAGAGATGAAGATCTAGGAAAGTTTGATGCTAGAAGTGATGAAGGAATTTTCTTGGGTTACTCCACTCAAAGCAAAGCATACCGGTGTTACAATAAGAGACTAAGGAAGATGATAGAAAGCACTAATGTGAAAGTTGATGAAGGAATTGAGAAGCCCTCAAGATTTTATGAGTTTGATGAAGATGACCAAGATGGTGTTCAGGTTCAAGGAACTCAATCCTCTCCGGTAAGTCAGAGTCAGCCTGATCCGGTAAATCAGGAAGAAGAGATAGGTCTGAATGAGCCTGATCAAGAAGCAGCAGTGCAGTATACTCCCAAAATTCCAAGGTATGTAAGACTGAACCACTCTGAAGATCAGATCATAGGTGACAGAAGCAAAGGTGTACAAACTAGAAGGAATGTTGCTCAAAATCAGGATGAATGTTGTCTGATTTCAAAGATTGAACCTAAAACAATAAATGAATCCTGCAATGATGAAAACTAGACCAAAGCAATGGAAGATGAATTGATGCAAATTGAGAAAAATCATACTTGGGATCTTGTTCCCAGACCTAGAGATAGGAATGTAATTGGAACCAAATGGGTCTTCCGGAACAAACTGAATGAAGCTGGTGAAGTAATCAGAAACAAAGCTAGATTGGTCTGCAAAGGCTACTCTCAAATAGAAGGAATTGATTTTGAAGAGACCTTTGCTCCGGTGGCAAGAATTGAAGCAGTCAGATTATTTCTTGCATTTGTTGCCTTTAAAGACTTCAAGGTATATCAGATGGATGTCAAGTCTGCCTTCCTAAATGGTGATCTGGAAGAAGAAGTTTACATTGAACAACCGGATGGATTTCAATTGTCGGATAATGATGATATGGTCTGCAAGTTGAAGAAAGCATTGTATGGATTAAAGCAAGCCCCAAGAGCATGGTATGAAAGGTTGGATAAGCATCTTGTACAGATTGGATTCAACAAAGGTACTGCTGACAGTAACTTATATTTTAAAATTGATCATGAAAACATTTTGATTGTTGAAGTGTTTGTGGATGATATCATTTTTGGAGGAAGAGATAGTATGTGCAAAACTTTTGCAAATCAAATGAAAAGTGAGCTTGAAATGTCTATGCTTGGTGAAATGAATTTCTTCTTAGGTCTACAAATTACTCAAACAAAGAAAGGGATCTTCATTTCTCAGACCAAAAATGTGAAAGAATTGTTGAGGAAATTTGGTATGGAAGATTCAAAGCTAATGAACACTCCCATGGCAACCGGATGCAAGTTGAGCAAAGATGATGACTCCCCAAAGGCAGATCAGACAAAGTATAGATCAATGATTGGTGGATTGTTGTATCTCACTCAGACTAGACCAGATATAATGTAGGTTGTTGGTCTTGTAGCAAGATTCCAGGCTGATCCTAAAGAATCTCATGTTATGGCAATCAAAAGAATTTTTAGGTACTTGAAAGGAACAGCTAAGTATGGTCTATGGTACCCTAGAGATCCAGATTTCTCTCTTCATGCTTACACAGATGCAGATTGGGCAGGAGATGTGGATGACCGGAAAAGCACCAGTGGTGGAGCATTCTTTTTGGGGAAGAGATTGGTTTCTTGGCTAAGCAAGAAACAAGATGCAATATCTCTATCTACAACTGAAGTAGAATACATTGCAGCAGTAGGTAGTTGCACTCATATCTTATGGATGAAGCAGATGCTAAGAGACATTAAAGTTGAATATGAGGAGCCTATCACAATTTTCTATGATAATTCAAGTGTAATTAATATTTCTAAGAATCTGGTATAGCACTCTAAGACTAATCACATATCTATCAAGTTTCACTTTTTGAGAGAACAAGTGAACAAGGAAGAAGTCAAGTTGGAGTATGTTCCCTCCAAGGATCAGATTGCAGATATCTTTACTAAACCTCTTCCCAAGGACTCTTTTGAATATCTCTGGGAGAAGTTAGGGGTCATGGCCCCTCCAGTGATGAACTAGGATGCACTGATGTGCATCAGTCCAGTGGATATCATAGTCATATCTTGTGATCCGGATTGATGATGGGGAGCTGCTACTAAGGGGGAGCAGCTGGTATGATTCTGATGTGTTAGAATTGCAAGTATGAGCCCTTTGCCATTGATGTCAAAGGGGGAGAGAAGACATGTGAAAAACAAGTGGCTGATGATCAAAGAGGGAGTAGTAAATGAGGAGAAGACATGTTGCTGATAGGGGGAGCTGTGACAGAAAGGAGAAGTTCTTGTCTTGATGGTTTTTCACATCATATGTTGCCATTAATGACAAAGGGGGAGATTGTTGCAAGTACGAGGTGAACCAGTGTTGTCATTGATGTCAACATACTCATATTGCATTAACAAGAAGGATTGGATGAGCAATGTGCTGAGGATATTGAGAAAATTAGCCTCAGTCAGGAATAGTGAAGAACAGTGATGAGAAGAAGGCAAATGTACTGTATAGGATGAGAACCAGAGGATGCGGATTAAAGGGTTTGTAGATATGAGTCTTGAGATGCCTTAATTAAGATTTTAGAGGTTCGCATGAAGATCTGAAGGAGCTGTGGCTGTCGGTGTGGAACCAGTTCCGGTAAGTGTTCAGAGGTGACAGAGGATCACAGAAAGGTCTGGTGAGGTCCAGAATTGTATAATCTTAACCTACGGATTGGAAGGAGTGTTTGTGATGTCCTTGAGATGTGTCATCTTGAGTTGTGTATGATTTGGATGTCCGGAAGTACCTTTTGCATTGTGACAGTGGCGACAGACTGTGTTCTTGAAGTTTCAGATAAGGAAGAGAAGAGATTCCAGTAAGTAGAAGAAGTGCGGATGTACTTGGTCATTCAGGAAGGCTTGTGAAGATTCTTGGATCATGCTGAGGTCATGTTGTTGGTCCGCATTGATGGTAGCGCCCAGAATTGAAGATATTCTTCCGGATGAAGTTCTTGTTCTGACTAGCCGACCGGATGAGTTGTTCATCCTACGAATGTTCTTGTGATGGCCGACCAGATGTGTTATTCATCTTGCGGATATTCTTATGGTTGATTGCCGACTTAGATGATTGTTCCTAAGTCGATGTCTTGTATAAATAAAAGTTTGTGAGTTCATTTTGGTGTGTGATTTGTGGAGATGAGAGTGGTGTAGCGAAGATAAGTGCGAAAGGCAGAGCAGGGGTTTTGGGCTTAAATGGAACTGATCCAAACATGGTAGAGATGTCATTCTCCAGTTTAAGACTGTGATTCTTATCACTTTGTAGACAGTGTGTCTCCTTGTAGGCAGTGGGCCTCTTTGTGAGCAGTGTGCTCAGGCAGTGAGCCCTAATTAGCAAGTGCCATTCTTTTTCTTATTCTTCTAACAGAGAATAATTCTTGGGTTAATCACCCCGTGGTTTTTCCCTTAACCGGGTTTTCCACGTCAAAATCTTGGTGTTCAATGTGTTGATGTTTATCTGCTCTTGTATTTGTGCATTATGCTTTCATGGATGATTAATTGATATGCTGTTAACTAACAAAGAAGAATCAAGTGTTTGAAGTAGTAAGGAAGTTTTTATACAACTGATTCACCCCCCCCTCTCAGTTGTATGCCCTAGATCCAACATCCATTCCATTCCATAGCCTATCCTTTTATCCTATCCATTTATCATGATCCTTTCATCCATCCACTATCGTTCATCCTTTTGTCCAATCCCATTCATTCCCTTGCACCTAGACTTGGTTCCCCTTGTCATTGGTATCTAGCATACAAGTTACTCAAACTGTAAATCCATTGACATCTCAAAATATTTCAAAAAATACAAAATTCAAAATATGTCAAACAAATCCAACAAAATCCAAGCAATAAAACCATTCCATATCAAATCATCAAAGTCACATTCTTCCAATCAAATCAATTCCAATCATCAAACTTTATCACATCATCAAAATCAAAACAAGTCCAATCACATCATCAAATCAAGCCAATCTATCAACCATCCAATCTATCAAACAATCAAAAGCAAATCAAATAACATCATTCAATCAGTCCCAATCAATCCATAACTTGATCAATCTAATCCATATCATCCCATCAATAAAACACAAATCGGAACTACATCTTATCTCTATTGTTAAGGGCCTTGATCCCGTGGATACAGGGTATGTAGACAATCTAGGATACGAATGAAGTACCTAGATTCAGGCATAGGCGATAGACCCCTTCTTCCATCTTCCATCCTTCATCCAATCATCATATCCTTACATCATCATCTTCATCCATCTCATATTTCTTCTATCATCTATCTCCCACATCATCAATAAACACCTAAAATCAATTCATCAATCAAATCAAATCATCAAAAAAATCAATCCTATTCCTCCAATCAAATCATCTCTTTATCAATCCAATCACATCATCAAAACAAATCAATTCATCACTTCTTCAAATCAATCCAACCAATTCATCATCATTATTCATCAATCATATCAATTCATCCAATCACAATCAATCAAATCTATCCAAGCAACGATCCAAATGCAAGTCATCATTAATCCATACCAATCAAGCTAATCAATTGTGTCAAATTATCCAATCGCAATCAATGGTCTTGATCCTAGCCTTGTTGTAAAACCAAATAAATCAATCAATCAAACATCATCATCATCAACGGGATATATTGTTCCCGCATCCTTGTGTTGATCTAGGGATATATCATTCCCCGCAATGGCAACACTATCATCAATCAATCAATTAATCCTTGGTTTATAGCTTGATAGGGGCAATACCTTCTTTGTTTTTGAATCATTTGTGCATGCTTGCTTGCTTGCTTGGGTGTCTTATCATTTTCAACTTGCATTTGTATCTGAATCCAACCCAGCTAATATTCATATCTTGTATCTAGACAAGGTTGTATTATGCTGGGACATGAGACACATCGTCACATAGGTCCTTGTACCTTGGTGCATAACATCTCGTGCTATATCAAATATCATGGTTGCTCACTTTCATTGCAGCATAACGCATCCTTCCCTTTCTTCTATCCATTCCCTTACCTTTCTTCCTTTTGCCATTCCTTTCATTTCGAGAGCATAACCGTGTTTGTCCACCCCGCCTATCCTCTCGAGGGGGCATCGTCATCCTATCCTTTTCTTCTATCCATTTTATTAGCTTCTTTAAAATGATGTTACTCGAATTAAATCTTATCATCTCGCAACATCATCTCAAAGAGGGGCAAATGTAGACGCTAAAAATTGTCTAGGTCTTGTTTACACATGTCCTTATATGTCTTTGCCCTAGGTCCTGGTTACACAACACATTGTCGACATGAACTTGTATATATTCCCCTAGGTCCTAGTTCATCCTAGTTCATCTAACCTCATCCCACTTAATCCCATTTATCCCGAGGTCCTAGTTCATCTTAATCACATTGGTCCAACTTAATCACCTTCTTGATAATTTAAATAAACCCACTTTATTTAATTAATCCCACTTGATCACATTCCCAATTAATTAAATAAATCCCATTTATTTAATTAATTACACCTAATCACATGTCTCACATAATTCAAATTAAAAATTTGAATTATTCCCTCAACTCTCATAACATTGCGACACATGTCGCATGTCTCCATCTTCCACTTAATATGCATTGACATGTCAATCTAATTAAAATATAATATTTGAATTGGATTCCTTTCATTCTCCTTCGCACACTTGTCACATGACTACGCTTTATTGATGTACAAGGAAACCTAATCAATCCTAGCCATCCATATCATCTAAACCCTAATTGATCTTGTCCATCCATTCTAACTAGGTCTTTCCTATAAACCTAGCCTCCTCTAAGCCATTTAGGGGGGATGCAATCTAATATCATACTGTTATGTTGCCAAAATCTTGAGCAACCAACATTCAATCATATTCATCAATCTCTCCCTTGCATCCACTTCCTTGCATCTTTCTTCATATTGCATCCATCATCTTGCAGGTATCAATCAAGCCATCATCTTGTGCATATCATTCGAGGTGTATTGAAGGTTTGGGTTTGGGTAATGCATGTGTTTGTTTCATCATTTCAGCTAATCCAAATTTTTAGTATACAACATCATTATCTCATCTAGCTGCATATCCATATCATTATCATGGCTTCATCATATCATATCCTTCATTCATCTTAGTGTTGTATTGTAGAAACCATTCACTTTGCATAATCCTCCACAAAGCCATTCCCTCTTTGTCATCTGCAAATAGCAAGGAAGTACAACTTCTAAGAGCTTAGTCATATACAAGATGAAGGAAGAGATAGGCAACAATGGAAGACATGAGGTAGATCAGTTTAGCAAGGTATATCTTTATTTTATTGCATTTGTCTCATTTTCATTGAAGTTATTGAATATTTAGGTAGTTTCTATTGTAGTTCAGAAATTCAATCACATGAAGAAGTAATTTCCCTCCGGAAATGGTAGCTTTAGTTTCCAAACAAAAGCAATTGTTCAAGTCATTTTCCATCTACCTAATCAAATAAAACAAGAAGGTATCATTGACCCTATTGAAGTGACTTTAACTTTCCTTAAGTTCCAATTGGATATAGAAGTTATACACTTTCTTTTGACTTGATCTTGCACCCATTATTCCATTACTGGACAATTCAAGAAATATATCCCTCCTTTCCATTAGACAAACAATTTAAGATGTCATGTAAAACTTCTTGGTTTCCTAAACTTTAGATAATTGTTTATTCAAGGTGTCGCTGATGATGGTTGCCCAATCAATCTTTTCTTTATTTTCTAGGATGATGGAAATGAATCTGAACATCCATGGTTAGAATTCCCTAGCATTAGGGTATCCCATTATCCTATTTAAGAGAGTGATCAAGTCATTGATGTTTGCTAGAAAATCAAATTCCTGAGTGTCGGGCAATTTTGTGGAAGATAACCTTGGTTTGGTTAACCAATTCTCATTCAAGACTTTTAGATAGAGATCACGATCTAATTTGTAGAAGTCCATACTAGCAACAACACTCAATGACACATACTTAATATAATGTGGTATGTCAATCCCACAGAGATCCAGGAGCACTAGGGTGGCATCTGTACAAGCAACTAAGTTTTCAGTATTTTTAATATATATTTTTCAGAATTTTCTACATCTCACTAAATCGCATTTTCAGAGGCCTTCGAAGTGGAATTTAGGGTCAAGACTTTCATCAATTGCTTTGAGTGGTAGTCGCAAACATGACTCGATGCAACTCAAACTAGCTCTCTTGGAGATCTTTGCAACGATTCTGAGAAGTTTGAATTCTGACTAGCTAGCTAGGAGTTATGACCCTGCCAAGTTGGGGTTCTGAATTTCATAATTTTTTAAAAATTAAAAAATTTGTTAGTTTTGGTTAGTTGCTTTTTGTCACTTCCCAGCTATCCATTTCAAATTCCATGGATGAGGTGACTTTTCAAATTCTTGGTTCATTGTATATAAACTCATTGTGATTCAAATAAAGTTATGTTTGGTTGCTTGCAACTCTCCACAAGTTCTGCACATTGAGCTATTATAAATTTTTACAATACCACAGGCTCAGCGCTAGGTATTGTTCTCTAAATTTTTAGCTAAATTTAGATCAATGGTATTACAATGGTTCACTCTTGTATGTCACATCGCACGTGGTTAGGGTATCAAAGGCTTGGATTGGAAATAAGGGATCCATCAGATTACCTCCCTTTGAGATGCAGACGATCGAAGATGGGTGAAGAACGGGCAGACTCGTCAAACCCCTTCAAAGTGTTGGTTGAAGATGCACTGAGAAGACAATGTGAGGAGATGATGAACTAGTTCAATCAAATGCTCCAGAAAATTCAAAATAAGCCACGGTCTAATGCAATAGAAAAACCATTTGGTGGCCACGCCCCTTTCAAGGTACAAGTAAATTTTGACATCCCAAATTTTGAGGTAAAATTTCATGCAGACGTTGTTAATGATTGGCTGTCAAAACTAAAGAAATATTTTTCTGTAAATCACTTCTTAGATACTGAGAAAATAACCTTTGTGTTGATGGTGGTTTTAGCACTCAACAATGCAGGTGTGATTGCTGGTATCACACCTCTCTTGAAAAAGGTATCCTATCCAAGATAGGACTACCCCAAGGATAATACAGTTAGGTCTTAACTTGCTTGGAATGACTCAGTGGTATGTCTAGTTGTGCCAACAAGGGGTCTTACATGAAATGCAGGGTTTATGAAAAGAAGCAGCAATGCAAGTGCAGAAACCCTAGGTGGTTCAGACTGTGAAATCTAAAATTTCAGCAGATGATCAATGTAATGCTGCTCAAATCCCAAATCTACCAAACTTTATGTAAAGAAAATGCAAAAGGAAAGGGAGAGAGAAAGGGATAAGAGATCCTAAGTGATAGTCACAACAAGGTAAAATGTTACAGATAGACAAATACTTTCAATAAACCATTCCCTGTTTCACTAGGATAGGAAACCCACAATGTTGCAAGAAATGATGCAATCTTCAAAGGATCCTTATGATTTTCAAATTGCATTCACTTATTAAACACCCAGACAATGGCGCAGCTTAACTAGTGGAATGCAACTGAACTATATTCAATGATAGGGCCCAGGCTAACTATACATAGCAACTTACCATCAGCAAGCACTAATAGTATAAACTAAAGCATTCATCAGATATCTTAACATTTACCCATCATTGCAAAAGCACAACTAATTAAATTCAGATTGATATTAACCATGAAAACCAAAATGAGACAACATATAAACACAAATTCCCAGCAACCTGCAAAACTTGCTTTGTATTGACTATATTTTGGTAGAGTCTCAGCAATTCATTATCAAATCTTACCTGTTACAATGAGAGAATGATGGCCCTTTTATAGACAAGGCACCATACCGAGTTTTCAATAGACGGTGGAGATTGACTCAACACCAATGATCCAGATTACATGGCATTTAATGAAGTACAATAGTTTGTTACATTTTTGGATTTACATTTGTCTTGTAGGAAAAAGACAAAAAATAGCTTGCAAATACATCAAATCTGGACATAATGGATACCCATTTGGCTGTACATGATGAAAGTTAATTTTCAAGGCCTAATGAAGCCAAAATAGAGTCACATGATGCTTGAAAACTTGAGCTAATGTGGATTCATAGGATTCCAAGTGCTAACTAGGTCAAGAGGTGTATGTGGCACATTTTAGTAAAGATATATCCAATTGGATGCTTGTTGGACTGATTCTTGATGACTGGACTGCTAGAACAACTATATGCATGTCTTGGACATTCGACTGGATGTGCAAGGACAACAATGATTTGGCATGATCTTCTATGTCTTTCAGCTCCTAAGACTTATTTCCATCATCTCGGACATCATACTAACATCCTCTTGCAGGTGCAACAGCAATTTGGTTGATAAAATGAAGTTTCTGCATTTCTAGGTCAGCACTACATATCTGTGTGTACATCCTTCCAAGATGGCTCCAACAAGCCCAATTGTCCTCTTAGACCTGCAATTGATAAGACCAAGCATCAATTTCATCATAAAAGGTCATTTCCCATCATTTTGATTCAAAATATGTCCATTTGCAGTCATGGATCAGTCAAAAACAGCTCATTGTCAATGTTGCTTCCTTATAGTCCTATTCACAAATCTAGTGATTTTTACATGAATTTCTGAGTTTTTTACCATTTTAAAGTACCCATTTGGCCAATATATTGATCTAGGAAGTTTTTGTGTTCATTTGAATCCATTTGGGGACTTTTATTTCATGTTTTTCTAGCCTTTTCTGTAAAAAGCAGGATTTTTGGGGGTCACAGACTTTTCATGTGCAGTGGCATTGATTATCGTAAAGCATGTCAAAAATCCACATAAACTTAGTAAAATGCTCATCATGATATGACAAATAGATATGTAATTCAAATCCATCAAAAAAATCTAATTTTCTCTTTGAAAAACTCAATTTTTGGCCCAAAATACCAAAAAGCGCTGATTTTGGGGATCACTGACTTAGCGGGGATTTCACCTCCAACTGACCTAGCAGAGATTTTGGGGTTGTCCGACCTTGTAGGGATTTTGGGGTTGTCCAACCTTGCAGGGATTTTGGCTCCATCCGACTAAAGTCAATAAAGGTCATTTTCAGCGCAAGTCGGTTGACCATATTTTAGCGCTAGCTTTGATAGATGCCTCCGACAGGGATTTTGGTGCTGACCGACTAAATAGTAGTTTGAAGGAAGTCAGTCAGAGGTGATTTTAGTGCTAAGGTCGGAGGATGATGATTTTCATACGGAAGTCCATGAACGAAGTTTTTAGCACTGAAAGTCGGCAGCAGTTATTTTTGGCACAAAGTCAGTGGATTCAATTTTTAGCACTAAGGTCGATAGAGGTTGTTTTTCGCGCAAAGTGCAGTTGGGGTCATTTTTAGCGCCACATTTTGAACTTCTCAGGGTGAAAGTATATTTAAAAATATATTTAAGTATAAGTTCTTAAACTTTGAATATTTTTAAATATACTTTCAGGATGTTTGAGATAGGTTCCAGATCCATAGGATTTCATCTGCAGATTCTAGAATTTTGAAGTTCTACCAGATTTCAGACTTAGCCATTTTTCAAGGTTTTCAAGGTTTCAAACTTAGCCAAATTAGGGCTTCAGGACCATTTGACAGAATGAAAGTATATGAACCCCTTAGTGAAATCTTGTAGAATTTGACATAATTTTGCAAATCTAAGGCCTGGAAACTAGGAATTTCAACATGAAACACCTTGTAGAAGCAATTTCAAGGGCAATATCTAGTGACATAGGATTTTTGAGCAAAATGCAGTAACACCCAATTCCAATGCAGATGGTAACAAATGGCTATTTTTTAAGCACAAGACCACTCAAGACACTTCCAAATCAATCATGAAAGACATCAAATGACTCCAAACATGCAAAATACTAAAATTTGAAGCAAATCCTGCATTCTAAGCACATATCCACATTCTCATCATCATAAGTAACAAAGGTTGAGACCCCAAGCCAAAGCGAAAGAAAGGGTCTCCATTTGTCAAAATGGGGCGTGTGTGTAAGGCACAACACTTTGCCCTCCTCAAAGATGAACAACATGTGAAACAATCTTGGGAGAATAGATTGCTATCGAGGAATAGCCCTGACGGCCAAGAATTTGATGCGATGATGGATAAAAATCCCACATGGGGAGAATTCGTGGAATACATCAAGGAGAAATACTACTTTGAAGATTCATATGAGGAGAAATACATACAGTGGCAATTACTTTGACAAAAGAAGGACCAATATGTTCAAGATTATACCAATACTTTCCATGCACTTTCAACAAAGTTGGGAATCACTGATACAGAAAAATATTAGGTCTTGAAGTATCGCAGTGGGCTTCATCGATATATCCAGACAAAGATGGATTTCCTACATATCGAGACCTTGGGAACTACCTTCAAATATGTAGTGAAGATAGAAGAAAAATTCAAACAAAAGGGGAAGAAGAATTATTTCTTAAACAACAAATCAAAGAGCAAAGGTAGTAGCAAATTTGGTGGGAAACAGATAACCAAGGACTTCTCACAAACTTCATCAATATCAAACAAGGGTAACAAAAAGATATGGTGTGAATTTCATAAAATCCCAGGACATAACACTAAGGACTATCGAGCCACAAAGACTTTGATGACATAAATATATCAAGCAGAGACTGAACCTGATTCGTTGCCTACAGACCCTTTTGAGCAAAAGGATGGCAATCAAATAAATGAGGCTAACCCATATGCCACAGTTTCCACTGCCAAAATCATGCCCTATGAAGATGAGGAGCGCTTATTCCATTCACAAATGTGGGTAAATGGAAAGGCTCTTCACTTCATTTTTGACAGCGGAAGCCAATAGAATTTGATTTATGTTTAGACTATTAAGAGATTGAATTTGTAGACCACACCACATCCACAGCCATATTATATGGGATGGATAAGTCAAGAGTGAAACATTTAGGTGAATAAATAGTGTTGCTTACCTTGTTCCATCAAGTCATTCAAAGATGAAGTGATATGTGGTGTGGCACCTTTAGATGTATGCAATGTATTATTGGGGAAACCATACATGTATAAATGCCATGGAGTCTATGAGTCTAGACCACGTAGTGTCATCGTCAAGTTGGGCAAAAAGAAATATCAAATTCCTGAGGCAAGTCCTACAAAACCAGTATCTTTGATTATTGCAAAATAATGTAAATGTTTGATTGCTCACACTGGAAAATTTGTCCTGCTAATGGTCTGACCTGAGGAGGAAAGATCAGTTGTAGCCAACAATCATACCAAAGTGGCCACTACTACCACTGAATAGAATCAGATGGATCAAATATTGTGAACATATCACGATGTATTCAACTCACCAATAGGGGTATCACTGTACTGTTAAGTCAAGCATCAAATTGATCTAATTCCAGGGACAACATTACCAAATGGGCCACTATATAGACGGTCTATTTTGGAGAATGAGGAAATTAAGCGACAAATTCAATAATTGATTAAAAAGGGACACATTCACCCAAGTGCCCCACCATGTGGAAGTCTAATTGTTTTGGCCAAAAAGAAGGATGGGATGTGGCAACTTTGTATTGATTATCGAGCTCTCAACAAAATCACTGTAAAGAACCGATATCCAATTCCTTGCATTGATGATTTGCTAGACCAACTCAGGGGGGCTAAATTTTTCACCAAAATTGACTTGAAATCTGGATACCACCAAGTTCCAATTGAGCTGTCAAATGTGTGGAAGACTACTTTCAAATCCAAGGAAGGGTTGTTTGAGTGGCTAGTCATGCATTTTGGCCTGACCAATGCTCTTGCCACCTTCATGAGAATGATGGATGATGTCCTCAGACCATTCGTGGGTTCTTTTGTTGTTGTCTATTTTGATGACATACTTATTTTTAGAAAAGCATGGAATGACCATTTGTGGCATGTTCAACAAGTACTCTCAACCTTGAAACAACACAAACTCTATGATAATAGAGATAAGTGCTCCTTTGGTATGGAGAACATTCAGTATTTGGGATACATTGTGGACATAACGGGTATTCATGTGGACCCGGAAAAGATACAAGTTCTCAAAGATTGGCCATCACCTAAAAACCTCATAGAACTTCATAGTTTTTTGGGTCTAGACAATTTCTACTGAAGGTTCGTGCTTGGTTTTTCACACTTGGCATGGCCTATAAATTAGGCACTTAGGGGAGGAGCAAGAGAAAAATTTTGCTGGACAGAGGCACAACAAAAAACATTCATGGAGCTGAAGAGGAGGTTATGCTCTGCCCCAATATTAGCACTCCCATATCTGCAATAATCTTTTCAAATTGAAACAGATGCTTCAGAGTATGCACTAGGGGAAACACGCTCATGCAACATGGGCATCCAATCACCTACCATAGTGAGACTTTCTTTGACATAGTGCACAAGTATCCCACATATGATAAGGAATTGTATGTCGTTGTGCAGACTTGCAAACAATGGAAACACTACATTCTGGGAAAAGAGACTATCATCCACACAGACCATAAACCTTTGCAATTCCTACATACACAAGGGAAGCTACAGAATGACAGGCATCGAAGATGGTATGCCTACTTGCAACAATTTCACCTCAATATCTGCCACAAGAAGGGAAGTAATGACAAAGTTACAGACTACTTGAGTAGACCTCCGATCACAACCCTAACAGTGGTATTGGATTCTTGTGGCCACCACATAGAAAATTGGCCTCATTTGTATGGCACAAATCCTGATTTTGCTAACATCTACAACACACTAGTAGAGGGTAAACAAGTCCATGATTTCTACTCCAAGAGGATGGGATTCTTTGTCACATGGGGCACATATGTGTTCCAACTAGGAAGCAACAAAAGATGATATGGGAGGCACACTATAGTCGTGTTGTAGGACACTTTGGGATGGAGAAGACCATTGTGATACTTCAAAGGTATTTTTATTGGCCCAAATTGAGACATGTTGTCACTCTATACATCCAATCTTGTACTGCTTGTGCCATTGCAAAGCCTTCCAATTGTAAGCAAGGATTGTATACACCTCTTCTAGTCCCTGATAAACCTTGGCACTCATTTTTGATGGATTTAATGTCTGGCCTCCCTTCTACAAAATCTAAGCATGATTGTGTGTATGTGGTGGTAGAAAGATTTTCAAAAATGGTTGTCATGGTGGCTTGCAAGAAGGGAGTCTCTGCGGAAGAAACTACCAAGATTTTCTTTGAGAATGTCTAGATACACTTTAGGTTGCCATAAAGTATCATCTTTGATAGGGATAGTATATTTCTTAGCAAATTTTGGTCATCACTTTGGGCCTTGATGAACACAAAGTTGACGAAATCCACTGCCTTCTACCCACAGACAGATGGGCAAACTGAGGTAGTAAATTGAATGATCATTCACATTTTGTGAATGTATCATTCCAAACATCTTCGCACTTGGGATGAAATTTTTCCATATGTACAGCATAGCTACAACCATGCATTACATGGTTCCATAGGGCATAGTCCATTTGAGGTATGTCTTGGGTACCAACCATTGGCTCCAATTGATGTGGCATTACCAACCATGTTGAGTGACCCATCAACACATTCCAAGAAGGAGGTAGATAGAGCAGCTAAGTTTTTTGAGAAGATATGCCATATTCAGTAGCAAGTTCATGAGATATTGCACCACAATAATCAGAAATACAAGGACAGACATGATTGGCATCGTACACCTCATCAATTTCAATTTGCAAACAAGATTTGGCTTCACCTCCAAAAAGAAAGATTTCAAGGGCCACATAGTAAACTTCATCCCATTCAGTATGGGCCATACACCATCCTCAAACAAGTTGGTGAGAATGCTTTTGATCTAAATCTGTCATCTTTCCTTGGACTGCATCATGTTTTCAATGTTGAGTTGTTGCGTCCATATTTTCCACCATTGTTGGACACCTTAGAAGATGTCGAACACATTAGTAGCACAAAGTTGAATCCCAACACTATTGTCCCTCTCACATGTGATCAAATTACTGATGTTCTGGTCAAAACACTAAAGAAGCAACATATCCCTCTTTATCAGGTGGTATAGGCAGGATAATTCCCTCATTAGAGCAAATGGTTCACTAAGGGCCAGATTGAGAAGAAATTTCCTCATCTGCTGCAACACATAGGTGCAATGGGGCCCATTGCCTCTCAAGGGGGAATGAGTGATTCCACAAAGATCCAGGAGCACTAGGGTGGCATCTATACATGCAACTAAGTTTTTAGTATTTTCAATATTTTTTCAAAATTTTCTACATCTCACTAAATCACATTTTCAGAGGCCTTCGGAGTGGTATTTGGGGTCAAGACTTTCATTGTTTGCATTGATCAGTAGCCACAAGCATGGCTCGAAGCAACTCAAACTATCTCTCTTGGAGATCTTTCCAACGATTCTGAGAAGTTTGAATTCTGACTAGTTGGCTAGGAGTTATGACCCTTGCCAAGTTAGGGTTCTAAATTTCATAATTTTTTGAAAATTTTGAAAATTTGAAATTTTGTTAGTTTTGGTTAGTTGCTTTTTGTCACTTCCCAGCTGTCCATTTCAATTTGCATGGACAAGGTGACTTTTCAAATTCTTGGTTCATTGTATATAAACTCATTATGATTCAAACAAAGTTCTCTTTGGTTCCCTGCAACTCTCCATGAGTTCTGCACATTGAGCTATTATAAATTTTTACAATACCACAGGCTCAACGCTAGGTATTGTTCTCTGAATTCTCAACTAAATTTAGATCACATGTGGAAGGTTTCCTTAATTCTATCAAGATTAGTGCCAAGGAACACTTTATTTACAAGAGCCACAATTTTCCTACTCTAAAGGTCATAGTAATTTGTGCAAGTCATTACTGATTTTGGAAATTAGACAAAAGTAGGGAAAGCAGTTGCCTGCATTATTCCACTATGTATTGTACACTTGGCAACAATCATATATTTTATACTTTACAAATTCTACCATGTCTATATGTCCCAAATTAGTATCTGACACTTCATTCAATGTAGATATGATCCTTGAAGGAGGGGCTACCCCTCCTGAATTTGTACTTTATCTCCTTTATTTTTGGAGAAGTCGTGTGAGAGTTTCAAAGGTAGGGTATGAGTAAAGGAAGAGAAGAAGCACAAGCATGTAGGAGCTTTTTTGTCATGAATAGTTTTGTGAGATTGCAATGTGGAAGTAGACAAGCAAAATGCGAGTGTTGTAAAGATGTGTGATAGGTTTGAAAACTTGTAAGACATAAGTATGTAGAATTTCAAAAAGCAAAGGAAGGTTTGTAATTTGCAAATAGTGTGGGGTTGCATGGCAAGTTTGTAATTCTGATATATGTATAACTTTTGTGAGGATGTAAAATGTGGAGGTATACATGCAATTTGCAAGTTGTGCAAGTGTGTGTTGAAAGACTACAAACCTACAAAAATAGTTATTTTGAAATGCAAGCAATTAAAACAATTATGTGCAAGGAGAATTAGTTTCTGCAAATTCAAAAATCAAGCATAGGGAGTGGCAAGCAACATGCAAGACATGAGTGTGAGTTTGCACATGAAATTATAAAACTCTAAAAAGCATAAATGTAGTAGGAGGATTTCGAGGAAGTGCAGTATTTCATCTATACAAATCAAATGCAAGTTTATTTTGTGTGAAGAGGATGTGAGCAATAGGACAAACAAACAAGGAGTACTTGGGAGTGTGGAAAGAAATGTTAGAATCAAATCTTGGTGATGCCTTAGTTGACTCAAATGCAAACAACTTTCAGTTAAAAATCTTGTGAGTGTGTATGGATAAATCTACATAGGAGATAACTCGTATGGAAATCAAGAGATCTGTTGTAGAGATTGAGTTTTCAAGGACTGGATGAGTGTTTGGAGAGCACAAAGAAATAAACAAGTTTTATATAAAATATTCATCCACACGCATGCATTAAATGCTCTTAGGTTTTTTCTCTTTTAATGTTTTGCAAAGGTGAGAATCACATATGCAAGTCATGCAGAGAGTAGTTGAGATCCCATAAATGTGAAGGAAGCAGAGTTGCAAAGTTTGGAATTCTATGTGCAAGTTGCAACTTGGGATCTTGTGCATGAGCTTGGCAAAATTTCACGTGGAGTCCTCATGTCAACATGAAAACATCCCATAAATGTTGAATATGTAGGTAAATTGCTAATTTACAAGATTACATGAATACATGAAATGTCTATAAACCCACAATATGTAAGTATTGCAAAATATGGGATGCAGAAGTATGGTGGTAACTCACAATATTGCACGAGTGCACAAAATATCCACAAACCTAAAAAAGACAGATGTATGAGTGTTGTGGAATAGGGAGGTAGAAATGAAAAGCGAGTTTGCAAGTGTGCAAGAGCATGACTTAGTTCTCCAATTTTGATCAATTATGTGCTTCACAGAATTGTAGGGTTGTAGGGTTATAAAGCAATGATGCACATTTGCAAACCAAATGACATGTGCATGAACGGTGTGAACCCACACAAGATTTGTATCTAACAATTTGTGGAGATTCAAAGGGTGGGTGTAAGTTGGGTTTGCATCAATTACTTCGAGGGTTCCAAGTTCTACAATAAGTAGCATTTTATCTTTGTAGGATTGCAAGATGAGTGAGCAAGTGTGAATGAACTTGCAGAGA
Source organism: Cunninghamia lanceolata (assembly GCA_027924645.1). NCBI lineage: Eukaryota > Viridiplantae > Streptophyta > Pinopsida > Cupressales > Cupressaceae > Cunninghamia > Cunninghamia lanceolata. The sequence continues at coordinate 6,911,685 of BSBN01001121.1, read as the reverse complement.
TTCAAGCAAACTCTGCATCTTTGTATTCCCAAAAAACACTTGAGAACTTGAATTTTTTAATTTTTATTCTTCCACAACAAGAACCAAGGATTTTTAAAATTGATTTATGACTTGACTTATCATAAAAAGGCATTTCAAGCACACCTATAAAACAATTTAAAGGCCATATCAAAAAAGGCCAAAATTTGACATCATGAACTATGTAAAAAATAAGATCACATTTTGCAAGAGCTAGAACTTCAAATATAGGGGGAAAATCACAAAGGCGAGACAACATTGTAAGGAAGATAAGGTAGTGAAACAACTTCCTACACTAATCTTGAGAGGAGGGTTATGCAATTTTTTTAGATCTTTACAATAGTTACAAAAATTATACAAAAATAAACATAAATAGCAATCATACCACAACACAATGATTTACATGGGGAAAAAGCTTTCGAGAGAAAAAAACCCACACTCCAAAAGTTGCCCAATATATTATTTAGAAATCAACAAGATTACAATATACTTTTAGAGAAAGCTTTCACAAGAGTATCACCAACCAAAGATTTGGAAGCAACTCAACATCTATAAGACTCTCACACACAACCTCCATGTCAAGCACCTAATATATAGGATCTATATAATACATGAAACCATCAAATAGTAATTACAAAACCACAAGCTAAAACCACAAAAAAAGGTGGTGCCCAAATTATCTCCAATCAAAGATGCCCTATGATGTGTCAAAAAACACACCAACACATGTAACTCCCCCTTACAACTCTTTTATGTGTCCAACACATTTTCACATTTTCCAATACGGGAGACCCAACTTCCGGAGGCCATAACTTTTGATCCGAGAGGCCGATTGATGAACCATTTGATGCATTGAAAAGCTTGTGAAGAGGTCTACATGGTTATTTTTCCCTAATCAAATATGCTCAAACATTGGTTAGAGTTCCATTCAATCATTTAAAGGTCCAAAATTCAAATTTAATATTATTTATAGGATTTTTTCAGGAGTTTAAAAATGAAAACTTTAATATCTTGACATCCAAACATGACCTTGGCTCGAAACCCACCCAAAATGTATATTTGGAAATTTCGAAGCTTTGGGGAAAATTTTGAACCCATATGCACTCAAATGCAAACTTACTATAAATAGTAATTGTTGATGATTAAACTTGCATCTAAATACCAACAATGGGAAATCGCATAAATGCGGGACTTGATTCATGAGATAACCTCAAGATTTTAAATAATCCAACTCTTTTTTGAATTTTTAAAATATGGAGGAAAAGAGAAACACTTCAAAACTAAACAAATATGGATAAAATCTACTCTATGGTGATGCGCCAAAAGATGACCCTACACCTAAATAATTGAAAAGCACAATGCATCTATGCAATGGTAACAACACTGATTCATAGCCTTCACAAGAGCGTAAATGCATTATTTTCAAGCATTCTTAAATGTTATTACTTCAAGTGAATCACATAGGCTGAGATGTATCACAAAAAACACATTAGAATCCTGAAATATATTAGCACAAAATATCACCACTGTTCATTGTTGATCGGAGAACAAAATATGAAAGGCCATGATTTGCATAGACACATGATATTGAATCCTTTCTTGAGAAGCGCTCATTAAGGATTTTACAGAATTCCCCCTTTTTGTTTTTTGGTCCCTTATGTATCTTTTTCTCACCCCTAAAATATAACAAAACATTCTTATTTAAACCAATCTCTCATCTCAAAGATTTTGTAAAGAAACAAACAGTTCACTAAGAATTAAACGAAAGTCAAAATGCATCACTTATGCCTACGACTGCTCTAACTACAGCTTTACCATTCCTCAAACCTACATGAAAAAGAAACAATTTGATGACTCCATCTCAAACCAATGGCGCAATGTCTTCTTTCTGTCAAAAACCTTTTATTTCGGTGATGCACAATGTTGACATGTGGATGCTTCTATTTCCTTCACTGGAACCCATCGTCTAGTGATTCTTTATACTTTGAACAAAATAGTGCAACCTGAAAGATTATTTCTTTCAAGAGCCTCATCTCTTTATGTGGTGGAGACACGTGGATTCGTTAGCGAATGGTGTAAAAGAATACACTGCCAAAAATGACATCAAAAAGGTGTGCCATGATGACACGTTTCGGCTTTACTATCCTTCGAGCCTACATGAAAATTGATGGGGAGACGAAACCGTCCCATAGAAACCTGTGACGTCTGATGAGTCAAATCCATAACTCATTTATTTCTTTATATTTACTATTTCAAAAGACTTTTATAAAACATTATGGCATATACATATATATTATTATAATTATATTTGTCTCTTGGATGGATTATGCACATGTTTAGTATTCATTTCCTTTTGATGCAATTTCTTAACTTATTTACTTGAATTACATTTTCAAAGTGTATATGTCATGAATTGTCGTATAAGTGGTTTGTGTTTGCATGAGGATTATGGTGGTAAGACTTCCAGTGGTCTCTGGATCCCTCCAGAGCCCCTTTTCCTGTGAAGATCCTGAACTCCAGATAAATCCAAATGTTGTTACCTTCCAATAGAGTCATCCTCCCCTCGAGTCGATGACTATTAACGGCCAATCCTAGGGCTACTCAAAAGGTCCAGCAACAAAAACATGACCCACGCCTTAATTAAGGCAGATGTTATGATCTAAATCTCCACGTCGCTCCATTTTAGTGACTAACTAAAATAGTTGTTAATTGGCGTCGGTTCCAACTGAAGTCACTGCCACCAAGCACCACACCATTCCAGGAAATCACTCAAGTTCACCAACAGCCAAGTCAATACAAATCTCTGATCTTCAGTAACCCACAGTGGAATCATCAATGTAATAAATAAGCAACTAGCTTTAATTCCAGTTCGTTGTAGTTAGGTTTGTTGATAGTTATCTCCTTTTAATAAAGCTCTACTGTATAAATAGGAGCATGTTGTCTCTTTAAGGGAGTTCCATATTTTAATAGCAAGTTTTAATCCGTTTATATTTCTAGTTAGAGGAAAACTCCTTATTTTTCTAGTTCTGTATCCATGTCCATTTCTGGACTTTGATTTAATGCAAATGAAGGGGGGAATTCTTCTAAAAGTTTGTTCAATCTCAGAGGATCGTCTCCATCTGGGAAAGTAGGGCCCGCTTCCCCAAACTAGAGGAGATTACTCAGTATTTTATGCAATTTTGTTTTGTCTTTCTATTTAGTGAAATTATCTGTGCATGTTAACATTGTGATATGTTCTCTCTTTTCTGTACAACTGTTTAGCTAGTTGTCACCTGCAGGTTTGTTTCATCAATTATGAAAATACCAAAAATAGGATCGTGATTTCAACAACACTAATATATTCAGAGTGTGTCTTTGCTATGATTTGACAATGGATTCAATTACCTTGAAGTTCAGTTTCAGCATTTAAGATAGTTTCCTTTCAAGCAAGTGTGTTTATTTCCAAAGTAATTAGAATAGTTTCTTTCCAAGTATGTGTGTTTCCTTTCAAGCAAATAGATAGTTTCCATTCCTTGCATGTGTGTTTCCTTCCACAAGATAAGTAAACTAGACTTTGTCTACCAACCACCAATTTAGATTCACTCCAAAATCCCCCACACTAAGAGTCTTATCGCAGATTGCTCCAAACACCTCTGGATTGATAATTAAATGATGTTGAATTAATGAACACTACTATGACCTCATCATTTTTGGTGTCGTTGCCGGGGAATAATATACAAATCATTGTAGGTTTAAGGTGTTGATAAGACTTCTTGAACGAGTGCATTCCAGATTCAATAGTTTATGAGAAGGCCTAGGGACACCTTAAGTTGATTCATCAAACAAACCATAGCTAGTACATCTTTTGGACTTAATCATCTAAGTGATCAGGGATCTCCTATAACATCAGAATCTCCCATTCTCTCTGATACACCTTCTACAATGGGTGATATTGGTGACCATGAGGAGGCAACTAACAATAGAACATTCTCTTATCCAATCTCCATCACTCCTGAGAGAAATGAATGCCCCATGAAAAATATATCTCTTGCATTCCTACCCACCTTTCGAGGGAAGACTTCTGAAGACCCGGACTAGTTCCTGTTTGAATTTAAGGTCCTCTACCAAACCTATGATTATGCCACCGACAACCAAAAATTAAAACTTTTTCCATCCACTCTCAAGGAGTCAGCGCTCCAATGGTTCATGGGCCTAAGAGCAGACTCTATCTCTGCTTGGGATGAAATGGAAACCACTTTCCTTGACAAATATCAAGACTATTGTAGAGTCAGGGATAGGAAAGATGAACTCTTCCACATGAAGCAGATGGAAGATGAAAATTTGGAGGATTATGTGGATAGATTTCTATTTGTCCATAGGAGATGTGGAAATAATTTAGATCAGGAATTAAGTAAGACCATTTTTCTTAGAGGAATTGATGATGAAATCAGAGAAGCCTTAAACCTAATAGGAAAAGGAGATATTAATAAACAAGATTTTGCAAAAATTGTGGAAGTTTGTAGGAATTACTCTCGTACTCATGCAGGTAAGAGAATATTGAAGAAAGGTAGTTCCAGTGATGTTACAAAAGTCATGGAAGAGCTAGCAAATTTTAAAACTAATATCTTGCTTCATCTGAATACCACTTTGGATGCTATGCAAGGTAGTAAAAGGAACATAGAACCCTTAGCCATTTATTGCCCTTGTTGTAGAGAAAAAAATCTTCTTAGGGAGTGTCTTTTGAATCGAACTGAGTTATGCAAAATCTGTGAGAAAAGTCATCCAACAAATGAATGTAGCCTGCTCCCTAAAATCAAAAATAGATTAAAGAAGGTACCAACAGATGAGAAAGAACTAAATTTTATTGGCCATAAACAACCAAATTATGGATTCAATCAGTTTTCAAACCAATATGATCCAAGGGGCCCATCAAATTGGGGCCCAACCTCTTGGAATGGACCTTGGGGAGGTCCACTTCCTCCAATACAAATGCCACCCTAGTGGGGACCAGTATGGCTTCAGCCAGACTGGACAAGTCAATCTTGGAGCAACCCTAGTGGCCAAATCAACAATAGTATCAACAGCAGTGGGCACCTCAATATAACCAAGGAATGAGGTGATTTGGGAATCAACCTCAAGCCTTACTTCCTAGACCCTTATAGCCTACAAACTTGAATTCAAGTGATCAGGTAACTCAACATCCAATGCCTGCTCAGCCAGTTCCTAATCCTAAAAACAATAGTTCACAACAACAGGTGTATAACACAGATCCAAATACATCCACCCTAAATGTTGTGGAAATAAATGACATCCAACTTTGATCTCGAAGCATTCCTGTAAATATTCCTATTGAGGAAGTCATTGAGGAAGAGGAAGTAATGCACAATGTTGATAAGCAACAAAAAGATGAGAATACTGAGACAAGAAATTTAGAATAAATTCCAAAAGAAACCTCTGTTCCATTCCCAGAACGATTTAAACAGACTCCTCCAAAATCTAGGGAAAATTAGCTTGCACATGATGACTCATAGTTAATCAAGGAACTTAGAAAGATACATATTGAAGTTCCATTGCTTCAAGCAATAAAAGATATCCCAGAGATAAATCAGACCATTAAGAGCTTATGCCTAAAACTTCTAGGCAGAAAATGAAAATTACCCAACACCATCCAAGTAAAAGGGAAACTTGCCGATGTTCTGTCAGGCAAGTTAATTCCTCAAAAATATGGGGACCCTGGAAGTCCTGTTATTTTAGTAGAAATAAAAGGAGTGTCAGTATCAAATGTACTAATTGACCTAGGAGCTTCTATCAATGTGATGACTTCAAAAACCATAGAAGATCTAGCATTAACACATATTCAACCAACATCGACGGTGTTACAACTGGCAGATTTATCTATCACCAAACTAGAGGGAATTCTAGAGGATATCATAGTCACTATCGATACCTGGGATTACTCAGTTGATTTCCTCATCCTTCAAACCAGAAAGAAATGTTCAAGGTACCCAATTATACTTGGTAGACCTTGGCTAGCTATCGCAGCAACCCTTATTGACTATAGGTCAGGAAACATGACTATTTCAAATGGGAAAAAGTTGAAGGAACTTTCCATCTATCCCCCTACCAAACCATTCTTACAATATGAGAATAAACCATGGATAGATGATCTAATGGATTCAGATGAAGAAGACGCCTCCTCATTGGCAATGGTAACAATTGTAGAACATTTTGAAGAATGCAATGAGGAGTATAAAGAATTGGAATCAAATAGCGAAACCTCCTTGTACAGTATCACCCATCAAGAGGTCTCTGGATGGCTCTGGAGAGATTCGAAAGCATCTTTCAAGGCATTCCACTATCCATATTCTGAACAAATTACTTCCCACTTAAGTTATCAACAAGCAAAAATGTTACACCAGATTGTGCCTCAGCTTTGTTCATTAAATACTTTGTTAAGTCCTTATAAGGACCTTCTTTATGTTCATAATGGCACAAAGCAGATCATTGTCCAAACCAACAAACAACTCTCTATCAGTAGTTGGTTAACAGAATTAGAAGAAATTTGATTGACAAAACTATTACAAAATCATACCCAAGCTTTCGCATGGGAATACAAAGACATGAGAGGAATCTGTTGCTATATGGAGCCTAATCAGACTCAGATGTTAAATTTTCCCAACTTTTATCAGCACAATTTCCCCCCAAATTATTTAATAGGGGAGTGTGGGGGGGGGAGCGCCCCTGAAGCAAAAATTGCCTATTATTTTATAAAGGCATCGGGAGTTATTTTTTCTATTGGCCGACATAAAAAATAATAATTAAAAAAAACCCTATTTTGTATCTGACATAAGTCTTGATAAAACGGCTAAGGGTTAGGGTTTTAGTTGATATTGTATTGTAGTATTTGCAGCGGTATTGATTTGCAAGGATTGTTGGTTGTAATCGATTCGATTTTCTGGATAATAATATCAGACTCTCTATCGGTGGATGTAGCCCGAGTTTGGGTGAATCACATTAAAAATTGTCTCTTGCTATTATTATTTCTATTTATTTTCATTCCTCTGTTTAATCTTTATTTGCATTTAATTGATATCTTCTGCATGCAATTCCTAACAGAATCCACCCTAGTGTATGCACACATCATATCTACATTGAAGATGTCCGTCCTGTTAGAAAACCACATAAGAGAATTAATCCAGCCTTGAGGGACATAGTGAAGGAAGAAATAGAGAAACTGTTACAAGTAGGATTCATCTACCCCATTTCTAACAGTCAGTGGGTATCTCCATTGGTTATAGTACCAAAGAAAAATGGCAAGTGGCAAGTCTGCATTGACTATAGAGAATTGAACAAGGCCACTAAAAAAAACTATTTCCCACTTCCCTTCATTGACCAGGTGCTGGAAAATCTGACCAGTAGTCGATGGATTCAATGGCTACAACCAGACCCAGGTGGCTCTGGAAGATTAGGATAAGACTACCTTCACGTGTCCATGAGGGACATTTGCCTATAGAGTTCTGTCATTTGGATCATGCAATGCACCAACCACATTTCAATGGGCTGTGTTGGCAATTTTTGTTGATTTAGCCAATACATGTGTGGAGGTTTATATAGATGATTTTACGGTGCATGCAAAAACTTTTGATGAAGCCTTGAACAGTTTGAATAAAGTGCTTAAAAGGTGCAAAGAACATAAGTTATCCCTAAATCATGAGAAGTGCCTTCTTATGATGACTGAAGGGATAGTCCTAGGTCACCACATCACATAAGAGGGAATGAAAGTGGACCCCAAAAAGGTTGAAATTATAGTTCAAATTTTCCCTCCTCAAACTCAAATAGAAGTGAGAAGTTTCCTAGGACATGCTGGGTATTATCGAGGGTTTATTGAAAACTTCAGTAGAAAAGTTGATCCTTTGTTTACCTTGCTTAAAAAGGATTCTGAATTTAATTGGACACCACAATGTCAAGAATCCTTTGAAGCCATCAAAAATGCCCTCATGACAGCACCAGTCATCAAAGGACCAAATTGGAGTGAACCATTGCATATTTACACTGATGCCTCCAATCAAGCTATTGGAGCAGTCTTAGGATAGGCTAACGAATTCGGAGGGATGCATGCAATTTATTATGTTAGCAAAAACCTAAACCCTGTAGAAAAAACTATACCACTATAGAAAAGGAATTCTTAGTAGTAGTTTATGCAATCAATAAGGTCTGCCACTACATCACAGGCTACAAAGTTTTTATACATACCGATCATGCAGCTATTAGGTATCTGATGAATAAACTTGTGGTAGGTGGTAGAATTTTTAGGTGGTTGTTATTGTTGCAAGAATTTGACATAACCATTGTTGATAAACCTGGAAAAGATAATGTTGTCACTGATTTCTTATCCAAATTGACTATGTAGGGAAGTAATGAACTAGTGGATGACACATTTCTAGATGAACATCCAGATTGAACTAGTGGATGACACATTTCCAGATGAACATATCTTTTCCATTTTCGTACAATCATCATGGTTTGCAGATTTAACTAACTATTTAGTTTCATGATAATGCCCACTACATTTCAATCAGAAAGAAATCAGGCGACTAGTTCAAGATAGCTCCAAATACAAATGGGTAAATGGTATCTTGTTTAAGAATTGTCCTGACCATGTATTACGAAGGTGTGTGCAGGAAACTGAATTTTATGACATAATCTGAGCATGTCATGATGAACCTTCTGGTGGACATTTTTCAGCCCTCCGCACAGGACAAAATTCTTGGAGCAGGGTATTTTTGGCCAACAATGACCAAGGATATCCAACATTATGTCAAACACTGTGACCAATGCCAGTGAATGGGACATCCAACTCCTACTATAGAGATGTCACTCCATCCTCAAGTGGTTCTTGAACCATTTGAAAAATGGGGAATAGATTTTGTGGGGCCGATAGATCCATCTTCTAGAGGAAATCAGTATATTCTGGTCTGCACTGACTATGCCACTAAATGGGTCGAAGCAAAAACACTACCAGTAGCAAAGGAGGAGAAGGTTTTAGATTTTCTGTATAAGCACATTTTGTAAAGGTTTGGAGCACCTAGAGTTCTTGTTTTTGATCAAGGACCATAGTTCATGTCTACTATGATCAAAGCATTCCTGGAAAGATATCAAATTTGTCATAGGAAGTCATCTCCATATCATCCTCAGAGAAATGGTCAAGTAGAAGTAACGAATAGAGAACTGGAGAACATCCTCACAAAAACCATTTCAGATAAAAGAACAAATTGGGATGAAAGAATGATAGAAGTTGTTTGGGCCTACAACACCATATGGAGGACCACCATTAATTTCACACCATACAAATTAGTCTATGGGAAACACCCAGTGTTGCCCATAGAATATGAGGTGGAAATATTGAGAACAACACTTGAAGTTGGTATTGACTTAACTGGAGCACAACAACACAGGATGATGCAACTAAATAGATTGGAAGAGATGCGGATGGAAGCATTGTAGCACACAGAGTTAATTCAACAATAGAGAAAAGAATGACACGATAAGCACATTATCAATAAGCAGTTCAAACAAGGAGATTGGGCCCTATTGTACAATTCCAAGTATCAAGATCTAAAAGGGAAACTGCACATCAGATGGTTGGGGCCCTATGAAATTCAAGAAACCTTTAGCAATGGGGTTGTTCAGCTAGTTCCCATTGATGGAGATCGCAGAGTTCTTCTGCTAAATGGACATAGATTGAAGTTGTATCACAAACCAGCTTCCAAAGAGGAGTTCTTTGCAAAAATTCAATCTCGGATAGATCATTTCACCCTAGAAGATCTCTCTTCCATGGGACTCATGTTCTAAATGATGACTCTAGAATAAATAAAGTAGTAAAGGTTGAAAACCAGAAATGGCGACCTTTTCTGTTAGAAAACATTAAAAAAAGGGCAAAATTGAAAACTAGAAATGGCGGCTTTGTCTAGAGGGAAGATTGAAAACCAATAATGGCAGTCTTTCCTTTGAATTCCCCATTTCCTTCAATAAAATTCCTTTTTGTAGTTTTGCAGGTCTTTGTGTTGAAATTTTTTGAAGAGAACCAGATAGCTACCGATAGCTCTAGATGGCTACAGATGGATCCAGACCAATATTGACGGATGTTTTCTTTCCAAAGTATCATTGGGCACTAGGTGATGTTCCATCATGAAAAAGTGATTCGGTAAAAGTTAAGGCGAACCCATCTTAGGGATGCGTACTGTACAAAGGCATATTCCTACCTTGAAACTTGTATAATTATTTTAATATATGTATATATGCCACGTGTTTCCCCAAAGGACCCACATGCAGTCCTTATTTTTCACATGTGCCAAGGCAGTTGCATGAATGATGGCAATTAGACAGGTGGCAGCAGCAAGATCGTCAGCCAATCTTGTGTACCTTGCAATAAGATGTAGGTACTTGATCATAATGATAACATTTTCAATAAATGTCATAAAAATAAATAAGTACTCGCTTCATAAATAATGATGATCAGTAATTATGACCATAAAAGGGAAATACATTTGAAAATATGTGAGAGCTATGGTTGCTAGCATCAGCTTCAGATGCGCATGGAAAACAAATAAGGTGGTGGCTGTGAATTTCCACTTCGCATGTTGCCACTCTGGTTTAAACCTCCAAAGTACGCTCCCATGATGCTGAAAAGACAGGTAGGGTAACTACCAACCTGTCCATCTTGCGTGCAATTATTTCCTCGCTTAAACCTGCCATCAACAACTCAAAATTCACATTACTTCATGTTCTGAAAAACTAGAGTTCCATTACGACATTTCTCTACAAATTCATACAAAATCAGTTGAGCAGATGGGTAACAAAAGGAAAGTTGAGCCAGAGAATGTCACTTTTGACGACACTAGTGCACAAATTTTCCAACAGGCTGGATGGTTGGAGTTCCTGCGAAAGTTTGAGGGGTATGAAGCAGAATTGGTCGATGAGTTCATAACAAACTTCCACAGGATTTTCACCATAGTTAAAGGGGTAATAATACAAATAAACCCTACTGTAATTAGTCAACTTTCTGGTATAGCTGCAGTAGGTGTTGATTTGTTTTCAAGTAAACTATCATATGAGGAGCTAGTTCAAAATTTTCATGTTGCTCCAGAGCCCTTCCCTCGATATGTTGTAAGGGAGCAACAAAAGAAATTGAGAGGACTAGTCTTTCGAACCCATGGAAGACTGTTGTCCTGTGGATCATGAAATTCTTTACATGTGATGGTTAGTATGGTGCAATTTTAGGACCACGAATGAGATTAATTACTCACCTGAGGCATGGGGCCAATGACCCCAGACATTTGATAAATTTGCCTGCTTTCTTGCATACATGATGACAAAAAGGAAGAGAAAAGAATGGCATATTAGCCACCTCAGCTTAATACATTTGATAATGAAGCATCACTTCTTGCAGCAAGAATATGGCCAATAGAAATGGGAGGACTTTCTTGCCTTGCATCCCAGAAGGAAGAGGGCGAAACACCACACTTCCACTATCTTTGTTTCAGGAGATCATGTTGTAGTATCTTCCAAATCCCTCAAGGTTTGGTTCAGACGATTCCCGAGGGGGATGGAACAACCCAGTCAAGTAAATGAAGTAGTAGGTTCCACCCCTGCTAGGATACACCACCCCCATCTAATTAGTTCTTTAGATGAGGAGGACAGAGAAGAAACAAGGCAAGGCCATACCATCATCTTAGGTGAACAATCATCCCCTATTGCACATCAAAGAGAAGAAACTCTTGAGGATGGTGGTGGTGAAACTCATGAGGAAGTTGATGCTTAGGACACCCCTAAAGATGTAGAAGAGGATATCTTGCAACACAACCACACGAAAGGGAAAGAGCCCCTCATGGAGAGCTCTGAGGATACAACAACCCAAGCAACTTGGCATGCCCTAGCTTTATCAAAAGTTAAGTTTGAATTGAGGCAACACATGGCACAATTAGATGGCATGGCTCAGCAATTAAGGGCCACGGAAGAAGAACTTGAGCAGCAGAAGGCAAAGGCTACAATGGAGAGAGAAGAAAAAGAAATTTTTGTTTTTAAGAAGGAAGTAGATAATCACAAGGTCATGGTGGCCCAAAAAGACACTCAGATCATGCAGCTTCAGCAAAAGGTTGCTCAACAAACCCCTACGTCGACATCACTGAATGTCTGTACAAAATTTATAGTTAACACTGGATAACAGACAACTTAGAGGTGAGATCATAAAGCTTTGGAAAGATCTGGAGACCCTTAGAGAAGAGAAGGTGGTGGTAGAGAATAACTTGGATTTAACTTGTGAAACAAGGGAGACCCTGTTAGCTCAACGCCCGCCATCAGGTGTGTATGCTTTGTTCCTTTGAGAATAATTTTTGAGATGGAAATTACATAGGATCAATTGCAATCTTCCATTTGACTTTGATAATGATACAGATTTTGTTGAGTGTTATTTGCAAAATCCAAAGGACCAACAAAATCTCTTGTGTGAGTTCTTCCAACATGGTCACATTATGGGACATGTCAATACTTCAATGCTTAATTTATATGTGGGAGAACTCTAGATCTGGAGCTATCTGTCTCTTCTTAGAAATAATAGGCTATGGGAGGGAAGGATGGAAGAATATGATGCTACAGTAGGATCCATAGGGTTATTAATGAGACATGAGTGCCCTAAGATGACATGGTTCTCCAACACCTTCAAAGCAAATGCTTACAGGCAGGGCATCACAGATCAATATGTGAGAAATTTACATTCTTGTATTGTTGATTTCTTTGCAATTGCATATTATCTTCCAAATGCCACAGTCTCAAGCTACATATCCAGATTTGAGGACTTGCCTAATATTTTCAAGAGAAGGGAACATGTGTCCCCTACAAACATCAGGTGGATGACTGACAAAGTAAGAAAAATGATACCCCTGATTCAGCAAAGGCAACAAAACTGAATTGGAATGAGGTTCAGGCCACCGTTGATTCTGATGCTAACTCCTCGTCTCAGTCACCCTCTAGGAAACCCAATGAGAGAAGTAAAATTCAATAAATGGTTCAGTAGGTTGCAGGAAAATGATGGATTCCAACCAAAGGGCATAAAATTGTTTCAATATGAGGATGAGGACTACAATTGCAGTACTATAATTGAAGGAAAGAATATACTTGATGAAGCAGATGGTGCAGGGCAGCCATGAGGACATGGCATAGTTTCAGTTGGGGGGAGATGATGAGTCAAATCCATGACTCATTTATTTCTTTATATTTCCTATTTCAAAAAACTTTTATAAAACATTATGGCATATACATATATATTATTATAATTATATTTGTCTCTTGGATGGATTATGCACATGTTAGTATTCATTTCCTTTTGATGCAATCTCTTAATGTATTTACTTGAATTACATTTTCAAAGTGCATATCTCATGAATTGTGGTATAAGTGGTTTGTGTTTGCATGAGGATTACGATGGTAAGACTTCCAGTGGTCTCCAGATCCCTCCGGAGCCCCTTTTCCTACAAAGAGCCTAAACTCCAAACGACTCCAGATGTCATTACCCTTCAATAGAGCCATCCTCCCCTCGAGTCGATGACTATTACTGGTTGATCCTAGGGCTACCCAAAAGGTCCAGCAACGTAAACATGACCCATGCCTCAATTCAGGCTGTTGTTATGATCTGACTCCACGTCACTCCAATTTAGTGACTAACTGAAATAGTTGTTAATTGGTGTCAATTTCAACTGAAGTCACTGCCACCAAGTGCCACACCATTCCAAGAAATCACTCAAGTTCACCAATTGCCAAGTTGATACAAATCTCTGATCTTCAGTAACCCACAGTGGAATCATCAATGTAATAAATAAGCAACTAGCTTTAATTCCAGTTCATTGTAGTTAGGTTCGCTGATAGTTATCTCCTTTTAATAAAGCTCAACTGTATAAATAGGAGCAGGTCATCTCTTTAAGGGAGTTCCAAATTTTAATAGCAAGTTGTAATCGTTTATATTTCCAGCTAGAGGAAAATTCCTTATTTTTCTAGTTCTGTATCCGTGTCCATTTCTGGACTTTGATTTAATGCAAATGAAGGGAGAATTCTTCTAAAAGTTTGTTCAAGCTTAGAGGATCATCTTCAGTTGGGAAAGTAGGGCCTGCTTCCCCAAATTGGAGGAGATCACTCAGTATTTTATGCAATTTTGTTTTGTCTTTCTGTTTAGTGAAATTATCTGTGCATGTTAACTTTGTGATATGTTCTCTCTTTTCTGTATAACTGCTTAGCTAGTTGTCACCTACAGGTTTGTTTCATCAATTCTAAAAATACCAAAAATAGGATTGTGATTTCAACAACACTGATATATTCAGAGTGTGTCTTTGCTATGATTTGACAATAGATTCAATTACCTTGAAGTTTTGTTTCAGCATTTAAGATAGTTTCCTTTTGGCAATTAGTCTAGTTTCCTTTCAAGTATGTGTGTCTATTTCGAAAGCAATTAGAATAGTTTATTTCCAAGTATGTGTGTTTCCTTTCAAGCAAATAGATAGTTTCCATTCCTTACATGTGTGTTTCCTTCCACAAGATAAGTAAACCAGACCTTGTCCACCAACCACCAATTTGGATTCACTCCAAAATCCCCCACACTAAGAGTCTTATCACAGATTGCTCTGGACACCTCCGGATTGATAATTAAATGATGTTGAATTAATGAACACTACTACGACCTCATTAACATCTTAGACTCTATTTTCTCCAACAAAATCACTCTCTGCCTTTTGTTTCATTGTTTCTATTGATGCCTTGAGATGTTGATCGCATGGGCTCTCATAATTGACTCCATCTATCATTAGCCAATAAGAATGAAGAATCCAAAATGTAGGTCTTTTGCTCTATAGTTCTTGGCGACTCACAAGGGGATCTGCGCCTACAGAGAAGAACTCAGAATCTCTGGAACAATTAATAACACTGAAACAACAAAATTGTGATACCATACCCAGAACAACTTCAAAACTTCTGGAGAGCAAGATGTAGAGATGCCCACTCATTTTCAAATGGTTGCTCCTTCTTTAGAGCCTTAAAGACTCTATCCAAATCAATGATTTCTTTGTAAGAGAATCTATGTAAGATTTGAACTGCAGACTTCATCTGGAATTCCAGTTGAGCGAGTAATTGCAGAATTGTCTCCACCTCTGCAACACTTGGTGTTTGGCTCAAAACCTGCAAGGAAATCTGACCGTTGTACTTATTTACCAATAGAGATCTTATCTATTCTTCTGTCAATATTGTCTTATCATCAAGAAATGGGGAGGGGAGTCCTAACTGGAGTAGTTTTTCCATGTGTCCCTTCATTTCTTTCACAACCTCCTCTAAAGAATTCATATGAGCTTTACACTTAAGAGCAGATTTATTATGGCTAAAAGAATTCATTCACTTTCACTACGGTTGTTCTCTTGTTCTCCACCCCTACTACTTGAAGAACTTCTTCAGAAGCATTATACAACTTCTATACTAACAATTGAGACTCAACAACCTTAGGTATGACCAAAGAGAGGGTTTGTTCCACCATTGCACTTACTTCTGCACTAAGTGTCTGAGCATCTGATATGAATTTAAGTGTAGGCTTGAGTTGTGATGTTTATTCTGATATTCTACCCCAATATGAAATATATAGCTCTTGAATCATTGGCAACGCCCCAAAAGTTTGTGGCCTTTGTGTGAGCTCCTCTTTTATTTGCGCTATCTGTTGATCCTTAGCTTGAAGTCCATCTTGGAGCTATTTGTTTGAATTCCTAAGGTCTGAGAGACTTTTGTGGAGTTGAGTCTCCTCATCCAGTCTATCTTGTAGGTGCTTCTCCACCATGCTCTTTTCCTGGCTCATGGACTCAATTGAAGCTTTAGCGGCACCCAACTCTATCTGTAAACTTGCTTTCTTTGACTACTCAACTTGAAGGGCTTCCTTTGGAACTCTTCCTTGCAAGTCAAGTACCAATCTATTAAGTTCTATTTCTTTTGTGTTGGCCTCTACATTCAATCAGTCAATGATGCTTTTCACCCACAACAACTCAAGTTCCTATTTATTAGGTTTCTTACTCATTTTTATGAAGTCTATAGTTATAGACTTCTGTGTCTCCTCCATGAGCTCAACTTTATCTTGCAGCCTAGCTTGCATAAGATTCAATCCAACCGCGTAAATAGAGTAATCTTCTGGCCTCATTTTCTCTTCCAGTTTGACCACTATAGGAGTGATATGTGCAATCATTAATGACTATTATGAATGGTCATATAATGATCGCATGCATGACACTATAGGGGCTCTCCCTTCTTTCTTTCTCTATTTATTTAGGAAGACTTCTCTCACTTTCCTAATTGTTTCAATCTGTTAGTGAAAATCCATCAGGGATTGAATGATGCCTCTGGTGAAAGGGAAACCTTGGGGAAAACCATATGGTATGGTTACTTGTTACTATCCTAGGACAAATCTAGGACTAATGAGAAATAGTGGTCATATTATGAGGATAGATGGAAAAAATGGAGGCAAATTCAAAAGGGGAGGGGCTGACAATTGTGAGATGAGGGGTGAGGAGAATGAAGATGGTGGGGTCATGGGCGTAGTGGTAGGGAATGGATGAATCATGGAAATAAGGGGTTCCATTGATGGAGAAAGAGAAGACTGAGAAGTAGAGGAGGGCATAGAAATATTACCTAGATTTTTTTAGTCACCGTGGCGTTGGATATTGGTCCTATTGATGGTGCTGAAACAATTGCCTCTTCTTCTTCTTCTTCTTCATCTGAGTCTTCTTACAATTTTAGCTTACTCCTCTTCCTTAATGGTTCATGTTCTCTCTTTTCTTCCTCTACTTCGGCTTCACTTCCAAATAGATTGCTTACATCATAGGGAGAAGTGGGTGGTTCATGGTCATCATCCCATAATTTCTCCCAGGTCTCATCAATGTCAATATCACCAAAATTATTTTCCATTTCATAGATTTCTTGCCTATATTTCCAATAGGCATTGATCTTTTTAGTGCTTCAATATTCTCTTACAAGAGATTCTCTAAGACCATGAGTCATCAACATGGCAGGATCGAAAGTCTTTATGGGTGTGTAGAATGTTTCCCAAGGACGAAGAGGTTTGACAGGAATCTATTCCAACTCTATATAAATATTAGGTGAATCAATCAAGGGTGACCATGGTCTGGCTTCAAAAAAGGATGAATCTGATGTTCAAATGGGGCTACGACCTTCCACTGGGATAACCATTCTACCATGAAACCATCAGGGTCATATACCCATTGATCTTTAATCAAATCGAGACCTAGATCAATGAGCTTAAACATTAACAAGTGCTCAACCTGTCTTTTTACCACTATAGTACCACCCTTTGAGAAGGGGGTGTCATATATGGCTCTCTTTTTCCTTCCAGCCCCGTACTTAGAGTCTATTACATCTAACTAGTGAGATAGTTCTATAGCCAAGATTCTATCTGTCAAGAATTTAGGAAGCCTGAAAGGCTCCTCCTTGAAACCATGGACTCTAATCATTGTGTAATAGGCCCCGAAGAACCAATCACAGGGTACAGGAGAGTTGGACATGATACCCTTTTGCTTGTCACTTACCCTGAAAGTGATGTTTTCTTAGCTAAGATCAATTAGAACTAGAGCCATGAAATTTTCTAATAGTCATAGTAGTCAGAAGTAACTGATAGTAAATGAGTCCATGCCAAAATTGGAACAATCTTTTGTACATCTATGGACTCGTCGATCATAGCCAAATGCATGTGAAGCTGGAAGAATTGTGGGTTCTAGAACAACATTAGATGCAAGAGAAAATAAGAATACTTGAAAAAATTTTGATGTCTAAAATTAGCCAATTGGTAGCACAGTATGTCGGCTATAACTTCTGAGAAGTCCATTTTATAGCCCTATTTCTTGGTAACTATCTTGAGACGAAAAATTGCCACCTACTGGAAGTCATGAACATTGGTATCCTCATCAAGGCCAAAAATGAAGGCAAACATGGAACACGTGTCTTGCACATCGCGTGTGAAACTTGATAATGTGATGGGAAGATCTAGCAATATTGTATTATCTTGTTCCATACCAAGCTCTAAATTCAAAAAGTCAAGTTGGTTGTCTCTGGTCTCTGAGATCTTTTGCAACTTCAAAAAGCTGCAGAAGTCAACTGAAGGGTCATACTCTATCCCTAGCATTTCTCTAACAACGTTAGGATCAATTACTATCTTGATATTTCTTCCTTTGATTGTCTTGGTGCTCTGGTCATAACCACGCACACAAGCATCCACCAATTTAGGACACAGGTGTACCAACGGGACCATGTATTGAGCCAACCTAGAACTCCATATCCTTATTCCTGAAATCTGTGACTCTCCCATCCTAACCTTGTCAAGCATTCGTACATGTGCTCCATCTCTCAAATTCTTAGGTTTCTTGGTGAGCACAGGATGAAATATATGGTCTGCGAGATCAAAAACTAAAGTTGAATCCTAATATTTACCCTTACTGAGCTCTCTGACATTTGGAACCTTTGGCTTCGGCTGTGTAGGGGCTAAGGCATATGATTTACTATTCTTCAATTCTAGGGGAAGCTCCTATTATTTCTTTGATAACGAACTCCTCGACTTTCTTGGAGTCTCACTTCCAGAAGCTGATTCCAATGGTTCCATTTTATAACTCTGTTATATTCACCCTCGATTGTAACAGCTTCCCTTTTGAAATTTTGAAGCAATTTACCACAAATCGCAAAGTGTTCTTCTTCACTTTCTTGAATTCTCTCAACTCTACATTTTCTTTAATTACCATTCCAAATTGAAAGTTCATTATAATAGCCACCCCTTCTTGTGAATTTATGACTCTGACCTTGATGTTGGCGCCTATCAGAACTAACATAAATTCACACGTTCAAACCTCTCGTCATCAAAGTTTTCTAGGATTTTGTCATAATGACTACAGATTTAAGAGGACTTTATCATTCACTACCCATTATGAGAGGTAATTGAGCTATCCTTCCAATCTAGAAGTTCAAGAAAACTCTTTATTAGGAGCAGAAACACGGCATGTCTATGAAAGTATTATTAGAACTAAAAGATTGTGCAACTGGCACTTATTTGAAAAGAGGCAGGAAATAACAACCTATAAGAGATGCAGCCTATGCTAATTATGTACAGATACTGCAACCTCAATCAATGTAAATGTTTCAAAAAAATCTCATTGATTGGGATTTTCAAGACTTCTCATGTCTCACTTTCTAACTCATATGCATTATTATGCTTACATGCAACAATCTTGAAAGGACCCCTCCATAATGAGTCAAATTTTGCATGTTGCCCCAGTTTGGCAGCTCTCTCTTCCCATTTCAAAACCCAAATACCTACCTTGAAACCTGGTTCTGAAGTCCCTTGATTAAACCATCATTTTATTGTCAGTTGGTGATTAATCATCGCATCATGCGCTGATTCTCTTTTCTCTTGGAGATCCAACAATTCTGTAATTCTGACCCACATTGCTCTATCTTCTTCAATATCAAGTTGCTTAATAAGCTAAAGGGCTAGAATTTCCATTGATATTGGCATTGAAGCCATTTTCCCATACACCAGTTCATAAAGGGATGCTTTGATAATTTGTTTCGGAGTAATTCAGTCTACCCACAATGTTATCTTTAGATAAATGTGTCAATCCTTCTGATGATCTGCTCCCATTATTTTAATAAGCATAATCAATTTTTTGTTTGTTGGCTTGACCAAACCATTTCCCTATGGATAATATATAATTTGAGGATGTTTTCAAGAAAATATCATTCTTCAGAGAAAACTTAAAGATCTTTGACCTAAGAAATGCCTTAGCATTATTAGATATAATTATATTAGGAGGACCAAACCTGGTGACAATTTCTTCCAAAAAATTAAGGATAACATTCTCCATGGCTTCCTTTAATGGAATTGCTTCACTCCACTTTGTGAAATAGTCAGTTGCAGTGAGGATCCATTTGTGGCCTACACTCGACAGGGATTAATCATCCCTATGAAATCTAAGCCCCATTGTGCAAATGGCTCTTCTATTACTATTGGATTAAAAGGCATGCGACATTTCTTCTTTTTCCCACATAGAACTAGCATTGTTGACATTTCCTAACCATTTCATGGCAATCTAAGAAGAGAGTTGGCCAATAATACCCTACATAAATTATTTTTGTTGCTGTAGTTTTTGCTGAGAAATACCCCCAGATGTTCCATAGTGTAATTCATATAGAATCTTATCAACTTCCTCCTTTTCTACACATCTGAACAAAATGCCATTGAAATTCAGTTTGAGTAGAATGTCATCTATCAAGGAATAACTGGATCCTTGTAACCCGTAGAATCTTCTTTTATGATAGGGAAGATGACATGGGTATTGTCTTGTCTCCATGAAACACACTCTATCAATTATCCATTAACTCAAATCCTCCTCTTGATTTACCATTACCATCTCTGAAGTTTCTTTGGACTTTGTTGAAGGATCTAAATTTTGTATCATATACTCACAAAGACCCATATCTCTGACGAGTTTAGTTGGCCTAACTTCAACATCATACTCCAAGATCTTAGTGATCCAATTTTCTCTCTTCTCAATAATTTCTCCTTCCATAATATATTCTTGGACACTTGGATGAGCCACATATACCATGATCTTATTCTCAGTCACCAAATGTCTAAACTTCTTCAAGCCCTTTACCATTGCATAGGCTTGTTTCTCTACAAGATTATACTTTGTTTCAGACCCTCGCAAGGTCTTAGAAAAGAAGATAATCGGATGCTCTTCATCTTGAGCACCATCTTTCTGGGTTAACACCGTTGCTATGTTATGTTCCCCTATGTATACATACATCATGAAATCCCTTGAGAAATCTAGATTAACCAAGACTGAGGTTGTTGAGATAGCCATCTTAATCTTTTCAAAAGCATGTCTACCTTCGGGGGTCCATTTGAAATTTAGGTCCTTTTTAAGCATTAGGGTGATAGGTCTAACCAATCTTACAAAATCTGAGATGAAACTAAAAAAATTGATCTTTCCTAAGAAAGAATGCAATGCTTTTTATTTACTGGCAAGGGTAGATCCAGGATAGCCTTGACTTCATATGGGTCTATAGAGATTCCCTCTTTAGAGACAATGTGTCCAAGTAGTTTACCTTGAGGTACGCCAAACACACATTTCTTTGGATTTTGTGAAACTCTGAACTCCTGACACCTTTGAAAAATTGTCTCTATATGATTGAAATGATCATCTTTTGATTTGGTGTTTATAGTGAGGTCATCAAGATAAACCAAAATGATTTTATTTATCAGCCCACTGAAAGCAATATCCATGGCATGCTAGAAGATCACTCCAGCATTTGAAAAGACAAAAGGCATTTTCACATAAGGGAAAGTTCCCCATTTGGTAGTAAGGGTAGTTTAATGTTGATCTTCCTCTTTGAGCCAATCTAATTATACCTTGAAAATCCATCAAGTAAGGAGAATCTTTCTACTCCTGCCACTGTTTGAAGAATCTGCTCCATTGAAGTAAGAGTATAGTGATCTTTAAAAGATGCTCAGTTCAAATCCTAAAAACCAACACATAACCTTATTTCGCCATTTTTCTTTCTAACTGGAACTAGATTTGATACCCATGTTCAATGTTTGATCAAAAAGATGATTTTGGAGTTGATCAATTTCTTGAGCTCTTGGGCCATGAGAGATTCAATTTTTGGATTAACAGGCCTTTGTTTATGTCAAACTGGTTTTGACCCATCGACCAACTCAATGGTATGTTGTACTATCTCTTTATTATAACCCCAAAGATCATCATAGTTCCAGGTTATTCCATTATCATATTTGTCACAAAAAGAGATTAATTTGTCTCTTTCAGTCTGGGTAGTAACATTTCCTACTTTGATCTTCTTACCATCACTAACCTCTATTTTAGAATAATCATCCTTATTTACCACAAAATTTCTCTTATCTAATTTTGCATCATCAGGATCAAAAAGACTCTCCAAAGTTATTAAACCCTTCAGATTTTTTTTGGATTTCAATTGAACTATTTGACCACCATAAGCTTCTTCAATCTTGGACTGAAGTTGATCAGCAAACTCACCTGATTTTTGTAAAAATAAGGCAATTTGAGAATCACTTTCAAAGACTTGTCAATGATCTCTATTGTCTGGGATAGCAAGCTGAATGGCCATTTTGACTGCATTTTCATTGATCAAGAGGTCATTTGTTGGGAAGAATTGTGACCCAATCTGTGCCATCTTATCTGCTTCAGTATTTTGAGCCCTTGGAATTACTTCAATATTGAAGGCATCAAACCCTTCAAATTAGATCCCATAAACGGTGGTGATAAGATCTCATCCTAACATTCTTAGTTGTTGTTGTTCCTCTAACCTGTTTAATCACCAAACACTTTTAACTATTTGATTCCCATTTTTTTATCAAGAATTAAACCATGCACTAAAGATTCATATTTCACTTCATTATTAGTGCAACTGAAATGGAAGCGGAAGGCTCTGAGAATCTTTTCTCCTCTAGATGAGATAAGACACACACCAGCCCCTGAACCATTTCTGTACTTAGCACCGTCAAAATGCAATGTCTAAAGTGAAGAGTCACCTTCCGAAACTTCTATCATTTTTCTTGATATACTTGTCACTTCTGGAATCAGAGGATCTTCATCACAAATTACATATGTCCCTAGACTAGTAGAATCATAGTTTCCATAGGGGTCAATCTATACAAATTCTAATAGAAGAACTTCTTCTTCTTCATTTTGATCACTTAGCACAATTTCTTTTTCTATCATTTCCATGTGAAGCATTTCATCTTTCGTGAGCATGGTGAGTTGCTTCAAAATTCGCCATTACATCTTCAATAATATGTTCCTTGTGAAGTGGTTCTGACAACACTTTCATCTTGGAGCCATAGTTGGTTCTCAAAATTAGATGAGACAAATCTAAGGAGAGATAACCCCCAATCTTGGTTGTAAAATCCCTAGATAAACATAAGCCAAAGACTAGGGGAATATCTATTACGAATACTTCTTGGAGTATGATGATATTCAGACATGCATACAACATGAGTGGAAGTTCTTTGATAAATCCTTCTGTTTGAACCTTCTTTCCATCTAGTCGCATTACCCCTTTTTCCATAGGCTCATATTTTATTTGAAGGGAATCAACTATTTGTTTAGGCATCATAGTGGTGCTTGCACCTGAGTCTATCATTGAATTATGTAATAATTTTATACCCACTATGAGGGTCAAATAAAAGGGCGTAGGTTTAGTTTTACCTACCTCTGCCTTTGAGTTTACAAGAGCAGATGTTGGATGTGATTAAGAGATTTTTAGTTGTTCTTTGATAAATCTTTTGTTCCTACAGGTATCTCTCGTGCGAGTTGTGGCCATTGGTTTCTCCTTTTCATTTAACGATTCCTGAAATAGAGCCTTTTTCTCCAGGATGGACAACATATCCCATAATGAAACATTAGTAGGTGCCTTCTTCAACTTCTCCACTATGTTCACTGCTCCACTACATTCAATGGCTTGGGTAGTTACGATTTGGGGAGGTATCCAGAATATTTCATCTTTTCAGTTGGTGGATTCAGAGCCCCATAATTTGGTGTTATCATAGAATTGTCTTGCTTCTACGTTTGTGGGTGAGTGACTTGAATCACTAGATTCTTCCTAAATGTAGTCTCTGGATGCAATGTGACTTCTAGAGTTTCGATAATCTTCCTTTTTGACCGTGGGTAATAATCAGACTACACTTGTCGGGCCTTTGAAATTGAAGCATCATTTGCTAACACCACTTATTCTTCTTTGACCCAGAAGAAAAGTGCATGTTCAAGAGCAATTTTCCCTTCTTTCTCTACAAACATACCTTGCATTTGAGCTACGATGATCACATTATGCATACTAAGTGATTGATATTGATATTGCACTAGCATTGTTTATGTTTGCATTCCCTGTCTCCATTGTTCTGCTATCCTTTGTTGCAAGTTTCCTCTAGGACAATCTTTGGGCATTTGGGTTTTGTTGCAAGGAAAACACCATGCATTTGATTCCTCCACTAAATTATTTTGACCAACGACTAACTCTCTCTAAGAGTTAGGTGCAATTGCCTGTAATAATGTTGGAACCAGAACAATTTGATTTGATGGTTGTGAATTGTTATGGATTAAAAAGTGAACACTTGCCTTTTTACCTCCTTCACTACAACAAATCCCTGTGATTAGCTCCCTTTTTTTCTTCATTTTTTGCTTCCACCCATTGTTTTAATGTATTTTTCTCCAATTTTTTAAAAAAGTCAGCGCTATTTATCGGGATGGCACTATTTTTGTAGTTTTTTGTGCCGATTAGAACAAGTAGGTGCTAAATTAGGCACTAATTAGCACCTACTTTAGTGCCACATTTAGCGCCTGATTTAGTGCCTAATTTAGCGCCTGATTTAGCACCTGATTTCATGCCTAATTTATGGTTACTTGGGTTTATGAGTATTATTTAGGGTTTAGGGTTTAGGGTTTTGGGGTTAGGAGTTAAGGTTTAGAGGTTTAGGGTTTAGAGAGAGATAGAGGACCAATAGGGAGCTATAGAGGAGACTTAGGGGAGAGATAGGGAGATAGAGAGTGAGGGACATGGCCAGAGACATAGGGAGAGAGATTGAGAGGTAGAGGGACAAAGGCGATAGGGAGAAAGGGGAGAGATAGGGAGATAGAGGTTTAGGGTTACTTGGGTTTGGGGTTTAGGGTTTCTCAGGTTTAGGGGTTAGGGTTTAGGGGCATTATTTAGGGTTTAGGGTTTATTGTTTAGGGGTTAGGGGTTTAGGTTTAGAGGTTTAGGGTTTAGGGTGTTGGTTTTTCTTCTGAATCAGCATTAGGGTTTGCCAGTTCTAATGCACAGGCAGATTCAGCCAACTGAATATAGGAGGTTGTGTGAGCTCCTCCCCTTCACTTCTGGTTCTGCCGCACCAAGGGGGGTTTCCCTACTTGATAAAAGTATAACCTTGACTAGCTCAATGACAGAAAGATTTAACTTGACAGCAACAGGCAGAATACCCTCATGTAAGGACCAAGATTTGTATAACAAATCATAAGGTTGGCAACATTCTTGGACATAATGTCTGGTTGGGTATGAGAGCATGCGGGGATCCTAATCCTACTCCTACAACTAACAGGTGGAAGGAGGAAATGGTTTGAAATGGTGCTTGGAGGGATGGGACTTTCCTAGACCCATTGAACAGACAGATTCCCAAACCAGTGCCTTATCTGGGCAGCAGAGTCATATCTAAGACTGTAAATGTCTCCCCATGACAACATAAATTCATATCCAGAGGACCTAAGAATAATGCTACTGCCTAACAGCAACATGTCCAAGAAAGAGTATCATTAATGATCATACTTAACAGATCCTATGATGCAATCTATTTTCCTTTGTATCTGATCAAAAGCCTATTTAACCACTCCTTGAGCAGACGCAATAAATCAAACACACAGTATACATATACTGAAAAACTTGGAAGCCTTTGACAACCTTGTTTGAAAGGAAAACAAATGACATACAGGAGACAATCAGAAACAATACACACACAGGTGTTTTTCATTTAGAATCAATCTGCATAGAAGGTCATCACAGAGAAAATCATCATTTACAATCCAAGATAGATTAGTACACCAGACTAAGGACCGAGTCTGTAGCAAAAAATGCCTTTCAAAATGTGAACACCTTGTGTTCAGAGTCAAAGCAGAAAGCCCAAAAACATCCCCTTCCAAAATGTAACACAGCCAGACCATTTATACAGAATCGTGTACATTCAGCAATTAATTACATGGCCAGAAGTCAAAAATTCACCAGATACATTCACTCTGAGGAAAATGGCCTGCAAAGAATAAGCGCAGCAGGGGACAAAACATGGAGAAGCAGGAAAAGGACAAGGGGCAGATGAGCTCGAGCCTTGTGCCACTGTCAGAGAATTTTCTTGCCATAAATTAGATACATGGCCGTTCAACCATTCGCCCATGCCTCTGCAAATCACCATTGATGGCTCAACCACCCATATCTTCTCCTGGAAACAGTCGCACAACTTAAATGGAAATTTCCCGCTCAAAACGTGCCTGAAGCCACAAAGGAAACTCATACTCCATCTTTAAAACATGGCCGTCGACCCTTCCATCGCTTGAAAATCGATGGCACCAAATCCACGTTGAAAAGTCACTATCCTACGAAAATGTGCCACGTAGGCACCCTGAAAATGCATGTTTTGCCTTGCATATCATGCCATCGGCGTGACCAAGACCATCGGGAAGACCTTCACATCTGCATAAATCAATATCCCACATTCGTCCTGCAGAGACCATTTTATCATTTTTAAAACATGGCCGCATGGATACTAAGTGTCGAGCGTTTTGCCGCGCTCGACACACGACCCTTCGCCCATAGCCCATCGCCATGACATATACCATCGGCCTTCCTCAAAAATCTCCTGCCGATCACAGCAGTCTCGCCGATGCCTATCGTAATCCCCTGTCGGCCAGACTCCTCGCTCCCATCGGCGAGATCAACACTATCGGAGCAACTGAACACTTCTTTGCCGACCTCAAGAGTCTTACCGATAACACCCAGGCCTCCCACCTCCGTCGGTGTGACTTACACCGTCAGAGCAACACCTCAAACCTACGCCGACTCCAAAAGCCACGCCGACGCCCATAGGCTAATTACCGCCTATCGGCCAGACCCATGCCATCGGCTCAATCAAAAACTCCCTCGCCGACATCACATGTTACGCCGATACAGCTCCATCGGCTATAGTACCCCTGTCGGCCCAACTCTCCACACTCGCCGATGGCAACTCCATCGGCCAGACCTGCGCCATCGGCCAACAATCTGCCCGTTCACCCGATAGCCAAAGTCTTGGCGATAGCACCCCAAAACCCTCGTCGGCGAGACCCAGTCCGTTGGCAAGCCACAAAACACCTTCGCCGATAGGTAAAGTCTCAGCGATAGAAGATAACACGCCATTGGTACCAAAAAGATCGCCAAGACACATGCAAACTCATGCCGATGGAGAAAACAAGAAGACCACCTCCTTCAAGAAAGATGATGTGGATGTTACAAAACACTGAAGGGGTGCCAAAACTGGAAATTTTTTTGGATTTTTTGGGATGGTGCCTGCATAAAAATTGCTCAAGAACTGACAGTCAATTCAGGCACCAACATAGGGTTTATAGAGAGAGAGGAATGATAGGGAGATATAGGGGAGACTGTGGAGAGAGATAGGGAGATAGAGAGTGAGGCACATGGCCAGGGACATAGGGAGAGATATTGAGAGGTAGAGGGATGATAGAGATAGGAAGATAGGGGAGAGATAAGGAGATAGAGGTTTAGAGTTTCTTGGATTTAGGGTTGCTTGGGTTTGGAGATAGCTAGAGAGAGAGGAGACAGATAGGGAGAGATATATGAGACAGAGGGGAGAGATAGGGAGATAGAGAGTGAGCGAGATATCCAGAGAGATAGGGAGAAGGATTGAGAGGTAGAGGGACGATAGAGATAGGGAGATAGGGGTTTAGGGGTTAGGGGTTAAGGTTTAGGAGGATTATTTAGGGTTTATGATTTAGGGTTTAGTGTTTAGAGAGAGAGGACCAATAGGGAGATATAGAGAGTGAGGTACATGGCTAGAGACATAGCTGGAAGAGATAGGGATATGGAGAGTGAGGAACATGGATAGAGACATAGGGAGAGAGATTGAGAGGTAGAGGAATGATAGAGATAGCTGGGAGATAGGGAGATAGAGGTTTAGGGTTGCTTGGGTTTAGTGTTTAGGGTTTAGGGGTTTGAGGTTTAGGATTTAGGGGTTTAGAGTTTCTCAAGTTTAGGGTTTATGGGTTATGAGTTAGGGCTTAGGGGCATTATTCAGGGTTTATATATGTTTTAGGGGTTAGGGTTTAGGGTTTAGGGGCATTATTCAGGGTTTATGGTTGCATGTCAAAAGAAGTCTCTATCTCTCTCTAAATCCCTCAACCCTAAACAATGCCCCTAATCCCTAACCCATAACCCCTAAACCTCTATCTCCTTGTCTCTCCCTTATCTCCCTCTATCTATCATCCCTCTACCTCTCAATCTTTCTCCCTATCTCTCTAGACATCTCACTCACTCTCTATCTCCCCATCTCTCGCTCTGTCTCCTCTATCTCTCCCAATCTATCTCCACTCTCTCACTACCTATCTATATCTCCCTATCTCTTGCCCCTCTCTCCTATCATTCCTCTATCTCCCTATCTCTCTAGACATCTCTCTAGTCACTCTAGTCTATCTCCCTATCTCTCCCTATCTGTCTCCTCTCTATCTCTCTCTACCTAGCTATCTCTCCCTATCTCTCTATCTCTTGCCTCTCTCCCCCTATCATTCCTATATCTTCCTATCTCTCCCTTCTATTAATTCTCCCTCTCCCTTATCGATGAAGGAAATGAACAAGAAAACTAGGACTCTCTCTCTCTCTCTTCCTCTTTGTCTCCATTTGTCTCCCTTATCAACTAAGCAAATGGAAACAAGAAAACTAGGACATGAAAAGATGATTGAGGATATAAATTGGTAGGATGAAATGGAAACAAGATAAAACTAAAGTTCATTGGATGGGAATAATGATGAGAGGAGAGGTGGAAAATAGTAAAACAAGGAAAAATTGGTGGGATATGAGAGAGAGAGAAAGAGTTGCTTGGGGTTAGGGGTCAAGGTTTAAGGGCATTATTTAGCATTTATGAGTTTAGCATTGCTCAAGTTTAGGGTTTAGCACATGGCCAGGGACATAGGGAGAGAGATTGAGAGGTAGAGGGATGATAGTGATAGGGAGATAGGGGAGAGATATGGAGATAGAGGTTTAGAGTTGATTGGATTTAGAGTTTAGGGGTTTAGGGTTGCTCAGGTTCAGAGAGAGAGAGAGAGAGGTGACCAATAGGGAGATATAGAGAGTGTGGGACATGGCCAGAGACATAGGGAGAGATATTGAGAGGTACAGGAATGATAGAGATAGGGAGATAGAGGTTTAGGGTTGCTTGGGTTTAGTGTTTAGGGTTTATGGGTTTACGTTTTAGGATTTAGGGGTTTAGGGTTTATGGGTTAGGGCTTAAGGCTTAGGGGCATTATTTAGGGTTTAGGGTTTAGGGTTTAGGGGCATTATTCAGGGTTTACGGATCTAGATATTGTGGCTATACGCATTGCTACACATGTTAGTGGCTAGTTAGACAAATGAAACATCAACAACCACATGATATGCTTCCATACGCGTGTGCCACCTAATGACATTTGTACTGCAAAACATGATCATATAATTGGCACTATATGCGTCTGACACATGGTGATGTCCATATACGCCACATGCCACAATGATCTAGTTGGCACCATACAAGTTTGAGTACATTTGTTCTCATCCCATCCATATAAGAAATACACCATACATGTTGGATACTTGTCAACATCTACATGGAGCATAACTGATAGTATTCTTGAACAAATGCCTACTTTGTACATTTTGTAGAGTAAAAGAGGTATAACAAATTTTCATCTTACCTCTCTATATATTTCCTTTGTTCATTTTGAATAGAAGTGACATATATGTTAGAACCCTTCTATATTTGAATGTGTTTTGGTTTACATATCTATTTTCCTTTATGTATTCTATGATCTTATTACATTAATAGATAATATAGGATTGTCCCTCAATTCACCTTGGGAATTATATTAAATAACATCTGAAGTTAACTATAAATTAACAACATGGTGAGCATTTTGTTGATTTTCTTGCTTATTTTCACCCTTTTGAAAACTAAATTTTCCTATTGAAATTTTGAAGGATGAGATCCATATTTAAGTGCATTAGACTTAAGAAGTTTCAAGTCAATGTTTCTTACATTTGCACACAAATCCATGGAAGAATAATAGTTGTTTAGGTACATTGTCTCAGCTTGGATAGTAGGTAATAAGCCCTTAACAAATATTCTTTGCAATTCATCAATATGAATTTGATAGTGTATCTTTGTTGACAAAGTTTGAAATCCAATAACATAATCATGATTGCACTCATTTGATCCTTGTTTGATGCTCTCTTATTCCTTCAATCTATCTTAGTGAAGGAAAATAAATACATGGGCAACTCATAGAGAAATTTGTCATCAATTTTGTTCCTCAAAATTGTCTCATGATATGGTGAAGGAAAAATTTACCAAAGATAAATTGTGATCATTATTCATCGACCCAAAAACTAATGCACTGTTAGAAATGTAGACACCTAAATCTTACCATGGCCTAACATCACACCAGATCTATCCCACATCTCCTCTTACAATGTTAATTAAATAAATCATATTTATTTAATTAACCACTTTGATCATTCCTCCTAATATCAGTTTAATAAGTCACGCTATTTAATTAATCCGTTCTTCTAACATTAATTAAATAAATTATGATAATTTATTTAATTGATTAACTAATCCAATTAACCCTTCCTCTAAAGTCTCATCCTTAATTAAATAAATCCACATTTATTTAATTAAATCAATCACCCCCAACATTCCCCCACATTTAAATAAAAACATAAAAATTATTTAATTTATCCTAAAATCCTCCTCAATCATTAGTTGATTAAATAACCTAGTTTAATCAACTAACTAATAACCTCCCTGAATTTGCTTGATCCTATTCGGTTTGATGCTCTCCTTTTCCTTCAATCTATCTTGGAACCTATACTTTTGCTAAAATGCTCTAACATCCAGTCTCTGGAATATATAACATGGCCATTGTGAAACAATCTTGACTATTTTTTACTATATGAGTGTTTTTGTTTATTACCGTTGTCCCTCAGGTTAATTGAATATCTTTTGTGGTTATGCAAGAATAAGAGGAATGAAATATGGCACATATCACATTCCCATAGAGCATAAAAGAACAGGTTGCAACTTGGCGGTAGGAAATGGTTGATATGAAGAAGCTATCGCTACCCCGTGTACGATTCATCTCACACTTGCGGCTTGGCGGTGTTCGGCTGCATATAGTCTCTTCCTGCGGTCCCATGAAGGTTTGAAAAGTAACCAGCGGCATTGTAGTAATAACATCAGGAGGTATCACTTACCGCTTTCCCGCAAGGGTTTCAACTAAGGCCCGCGATAGAGCAACAAGAGGAGAATGTAATGGGTTTTCTCCCCGCCGTCCTGCGACGGTCATTCATAACATTTGTGGGTGGGTGGTAAACAGAAGGACATTAGGTAATAATTTCCCGTTGTCCCGCAGGGGTCAATCTAAGCATTTGTGGTCTGGCGATAAAGGATGAAATAGAAGTGTAGTGGCTGTAAGCCCCTGCTATCCCGCAGCCGATCTGGGCGAGCCTTGCGACAACATGGTAAAAGAAATAAATGGCAAGCACATTCAATGTGGGGTTGTGGTTATTGAGAATTGCTATCAAATCTTGATATGCATACCTAGTCGTCAGATCAAAACAAATCAATGGCCAATATTTGAAAGGAATTGAATGTTGAGATTTCATGATCTCATGGCACAAACCAAAGTAATGGTGATATGATGAACTCCTTGCCTGAATAAGATTAGAAGATTCCTTGGCATTTGCTCATTTCAGAGAATTTAGATGTAACTTGGAGAAGGTGCAACTTAGCTCAGTGTGTTTCCTGCAAACTGCAATAGACCAGGTAAGTTCATTCCTGCACTCTCTGATTAGAAGTTGGTGTATATTTTGCTCTATTTTTCAATTGCTGGTACAGTAAGTTGAATTTTGAAAAACCCTAGCCTGTTCAAGTCATTAAACATGGCACCCAAGAGGTCTAAGTCTGCCAGTAAAGGTAATGAGCCTATAGTTCCCAAGAAAAGACCACTTCAACAAGGGTCCAAAGAAGATGTTATGAGACGCAGCAGAAGGGTGTCGGGATGCTACAATCCCTATCTCCGGGTGGGATTTGTTTTGGTATTTTTATGCAAAAAAGGATGGTGAGGGACTAGTGGGAAATCCATGGAAATTGGATTTGGCAAAGTTGGTGGTGTCCGTTGTATTTGTGGATGTGGAATTGATTAGGGCACTAGCACAATATTACCATCCTGCCACTAAAACAATCAGAATGCCAAATGGATTGCCATTGGTGATAGTAGACAGAAATGTAATTGTTGACTGTTTTATGTTGAACAAGCAAGCTCTCACTCAAGTGGATTTGTAGAGATCTGAATGAGATTATACAAGCCTGAGGAAAACACTTAGGAGAGATGAATAGCCAATATATATGAGAAGGGGGGCCAACAACAGAAAAATTGAGATTCCATCAAATGTTATTGAGCCTTTCCCTATGGAAGAATTTGTTGTATATTTCAAGAGAACCTATTTTGTACTGTGCCAAGTCTTGGGAATTGATGCACAAGGAAGAATGCCAGCTAGCTTAATGATGATGGCTATGAAAATACATCCAGAGGTGAACAGTGTATACGACTTTGCATCTCATATTGAGAAAAAACTGCATGAAGGATTCTTGTGTGTGAAGGAGAACAAGCAACCCTTAGATTTCAAATTCTATTCTTTATTGTGTCACTTGATTCTATATCAGAATAGAGGGAGATGGTCAAGCAAAATGGATCTAAGTATGGTTGATGAGAAAGGACAAAGATTGTCGACTCAGTATTGGTGTTATAAGTGGGATTTCTATTGCTGGAGTAGTGACTACATTGTATTTCATGATTTGTTTGTTGTCAAGGTATTGAATTCTCTTGGTATCTAGTTTCCTAGGTTAACTAAGGAAGTCATGGTAATACTGAGGCTGCTTGCACACAAACCAAAGTAGGCCACAACCGTAATTTTGCTGATTGGTTTTTTATGTCATATCATACTATAATTAGAGTGTATGGTTGCCCCCAACCACCTAACATATTCCCAAAATTTGTATCAGACATAATTGTATTCATGGAGTTTATGTGGAAAATGATGTGGATGGAAAAAGAGGTAATGAAAAGACAAAAGAAAGGTACATTTCTACTTGATGCTACAATTTTTGGTGATTGGTCTATTGGCTCTGACACTCTTGAAAATTTGCAAGCCTTTTTAAAGGTGAAATATTCTTTGAAATTGGGAATCAAGAGGAATTGTGACCCTGAGGGTCATATGAATCTTGTGAGACAATCAATTCTGACTAAAATGGTCGTATCCCATCAGGTCTTGTTTGATGAGGATGTGATAAGAAATCTTGTCACTTTTGATGAGGTATACAGTAGGAAGAGAAAATGGGATATCTTGAAAAATATTGAAGATGAAAAGAAAAAGCAGAATCCCCTATTTCTTGGATTCTTTGTTGAAGAAAAAGACCCTCTGAAGAAAATTGATGCAATCATTGATAATTTTGAAAGTATTTATGGTAAATCTGAGAAGTAGCCTCTTAAGGCTACTAAACTTTCAGTGAAAAGGTCTGCAGGGATTGAGATTCATGAGTCTGCTCCTGATGTTTTGTCAGTGCAAGATCCACAGGTCCCAGAATCACCACCAGCAAAGAAGCAAAGGACAAAAGAGGTATCTCCACTTGTCCCCTATGAAATGACTGAAGAGGTGGGGGATACTGATGAGGTGGCTAACACCTTGCAACACATGGGATATGAGCAAGAGGTTGATCAACCATTGGTTGGTCAACCCACTGATGCACATAAGCCTGAAGCTAGGAAGGGTGAGCAAACCCAGGCTGAACCAAAGTTGGAGGAGGATGAAAGGATTATAACATCCATGAGGTTCATAGAAGATGACGACTTCATCAAAACTCCAGAGTTTAAGGATTTTTGGCTGAAAATGAAAATGAAAGAATATAATGAAAAAGTGGCAATAAATAAAATGGGTGCTGATGAAGCACAACATGATCAAATCATTACACAAACTTTCAAAGATTTGAAAGTAGATGAAATTGATGTGAGTCCAGAGGAGGCAAGACAAATGGTCTTGAAAAGTAATATGCTCATCATCCCTGGCCTTGAATTGAAAAAAGGTATTTTTGCTTGACCAAGTTAGAAGTCAGGATGATCCACAACTTGTTTAAGAATTTGATTATGAAGATGGCATAAGTGAATGTGGTTTTAATCCAAAGACAGAGACCCTTGCAATCTGGACTACTCAGAAGAATACAAGCAAACCAAGATTTCTTGATATTGTTCAAGAAATGAGGGGTATAGCTGTGGTAAAGACTTTACAAGATACATCAACAACAGAAGCAGCTGCTCTCAATGTTCATACTGCCATGTTTACTCATGTTGTTGTGAAGAGTTTAGAACAAAGGTTAATAGGTTATGAGCAAACTAGAAAGTAATGAATGATGAAGTAAACAAATTGTATTTTGAAAATATGAAATTAAAGAAACAATTGCAAGCTATGAATTCTTCTCAAGGTCAAGCCATTGTACCCTATCAGCCCCCTGTGCCACAAACAGCTAATGATGTCACAATGTCTATTGAAGAATTTAATGCAACGAGATTGAAATTTCAAAAAGAAATTGAAATTTTGAATAAACAAAATGAAATGACAAAGAATGAGGCAAAGATGAAAGTTTTTGAAATTTTTGAGAAAATTTTGGAGCATAGAGTAAAATTGGTTGTGGATAAGCTTGGGAGTGTGCATGATTGCTACTCTTCTTTATCTTAGACCATTGAGAAATTGAAGATAAACTTTTATGTTTTGGATTTGTTGTATAAAAAATGGTAACCCTATCATCACACTTTGGTTACTATGTGCTTAGTAGTGCAAAGGAATCTTGATGCCCCTACAGCTTTGAAGCCCACTGAGCAAATGGTCAAAATGATCATTGATGAATACCAGTATGTGAATGGGGAAAACTAGAAGATGCAAGCAAAGGTTAAATGTTTTACTATGTTCAAGCATAAATTTATTCCTTTCATACTAACAAAAGAAGAGAAAATCAAAAGTCTTGACACATGGAAGATGGAATTCAGCCAAACAATATTCCAAGTTATGGATTTTTTGAAGAAGGATGGAGATGTCAGCATTCTCAGTTTCAACATGATATTGGACCAAGTAATTGCCTTGGATGTTGGGTATGGAAAATTTGTGATGGATGTCAAATCTTTGCTTAATAAAAGATGGAAGGATCACCAGGAGAACTTGCTTCAGATTCAGGCTTACCAATGGCCTGGTGATTTTACAATATATAAATGGGAGGAGAAATATCTTAGAGATGAATCATCAGTAGCATAGGTTCAGGTGTAGAGGAGCAATGAGCCATATGCTAGCGTTAAATAGCACCACCACATCTTGAATGCTCTCCTTTTGTATCTTTATGTTTTCTTCATGTTTTCAAAATGTATTCAAATATATTTGAAAATCTAAATTGGACTTATAAAAGGCAAATATTGTAATATCAAGGGTTAGGAATACAAAGAGCCATTTTGAATGTGAAAGGTCTAAAGCTTGTTGCTTCCTTTATAAAAGGAAACCAAGACCTTATGGTTCAGGATCTATCTGGGATTTTGATTTTTTGAAAGAGACATTGCACTACCTATACTTTGAAGCAAATCAATATAAAAGTTGCTATTCTCTAGTGCTCAACTTTTGGTTCTCATTTGTTTGTTGAATTGGATTGCTAATAATTTATCTGGTTGTCTCCAATTTACTTTTTCTTTGTTATTCAAATCAACCTATCAAGTATATTTTTGACTTGTCAGAACACATTTGATGTTTCTTGTGTGGTTTGTTTATTGGGCTCCTTCAAGCAAGGATTAAAATCCTATAGGTGAATCACAGTAACTCTGGAAAGTTAAATTGGATTGTTAAAGAAGAACCTGATAACTTACATATTTGCATGTCTATGCAAGTTATAGACCTAGAATTGCCAAGCAAATCAAGTTGTGGCTAAAAGGGAAGCACATATTTTTCTTAGAGTGAAAACTCCGTAACCCAAAGGCAAGCACCGGTCATTCTCTTTTGAAAATCATTCCCTTGTATATATTTTCAAAATCTAATTTTGTTTTTCTGTTTTAGGAGTAGGGTTTAAAGATTTATAGAAAATATTAATCCAAATTGTATGCCAAATTGGGTTAAGTGAAGTGGATGATTTAATTGACAAAATTACTTAAGCTCCTTAATATGTTCTGAAGTCACCAGGAAACTTGAAAGTAAATTGTCATTGGTGAAACAAGGTAACACCCACCTAGGCTTGAACATAGCCTAAAGTGCAAAGAATTTTGATTAATCTAATCAATTCTATTAGTTGGCCAAATTCACATATAAAACCTAATCATAAGATTTGGCATATTTTTAGGGTTTTATAATTTGCAAATTTGAGTACCAACAAAACCAATATTGATATTAAAGTGATGTACAAAAGCATTGGCCAAATCATTGAAGGAATGAATAGAACTATGAGGAAGAGAATAAAGCCATTCAATTACATAATCCTTTTAGTTTCTAAGGAAGAGCTTTGTAAAAAGTCTATCATCATAAACACAATCAAAACAAACTCCCAGTTGTGTCATAAGGCCCCCTTTACCACTATACATTACAAAGCTAGGGGCCACCGAACAAACTAGAAATGGATAAGAAATAACTCAAATGAAAGTGGATTATGCTTGATTTCTCCTATGATATCCTTTGATTACTTGTAACATCCACATTCTAAAAACATAGTAAAAACCCAAAATTTACCATAGAGTAAATCAACAAGGTAAAAATGAGATAGAGAAAATTTTTCTTTTTATTCAACATATAATCAAGTACCTACAATTACAAGATTTCTTTTACAAAATACCATAAACTATATTGTCTTTCTCATTTATAATGTTTTACAATTGTAAATCAATTACACATACAAATTTTGGAATAAATACTGCTTCTGAATATCTGACATCTTTATCACAAGTCTTGGCATGTTTCCTGCTTGGAGAGAGAGAGCATCTTTCCAGTGATTTACCTCGAACCACAGACCGGTGGTCTCCCACACATCTTCCACATAGGAAGTGGCCCTACCCTTCTCTAGGGATATAGACCAAAGGTGACCAATGGTAATTTGCCTTTCCTGAGTACTTAGTGTTGTATTCTGTTAGGGTTAGCCGATAGAAGATATCAATTAAATGCAAATAAAGATTAAACAAAGGAATGAAAATACACAGAAATAATAACAGCGAGAGACAAGTTTTAACGTGGTTCACCCAAACTCGGGCTACATCCACCAAACAGAGAGTCCAATATTATTTTCCAATAAATCAAACCAATTACAACCAGCAATCCTTGCAACTCAATACCACTGCAAATGCTACAATACAATATCAACCAAAACTCTAACCCTTTGCCGCTTTTATCAAGCCTTATGTCGGTTACAAAAATAGGTTTTTTTATGTCGGCTCATGGAAATTGGCGAGGATACATAACTAGTGTACAGTACTTGCATGATCAGTCACCACCTACCAACATTCTCTGACTTGAATACTAATCGTAGATGACACCGCTACGCATGCAGCACCCACTGGAAATAAGCACCCTGGACTCTGTTGTTCTGATTTTATTGTTTTAGTCTTGAAGACCAACTAAAGTTGAAGAGGAGCTCAGCTTCTCCCTTGTCACTATCTTTGTAAACATATCCATTGGATTTTCATCTGTATGTATCTTTTCCAGCCTTAACTGTCCATCATCCAACACTGACCGAACAAAGTGATACCTCAACTGTATATGTTTGGTCTTTGAATGCAAGGTAGAGTTCTTTGCAAGATGTATGGCACTCTGACTGTCTATATACAAAGAACTGTTAGCCTGTTGTTTACCCAATTCTTCCATGAAAGATTGTAACCATATCATGTCCTTGCTTGCCTCTGTTGTAGCTACATACTCTACCTCTGTGGTGGATAAAGCAACCACCTTTTGCAACCATGAGATCCAACTCACTGTTGTCCCACCTACAGTAAATACATAACCTGTAGTACTCTACCCAGTATCAATATCCCCTGCCAAATCTGAGTCTACATAGCCTGCTAAATCAGTATTAGAGCCCCCAAAACATAAGTGTTTATTGGATGTACCTCTCAAATATCTAAGAATCCATTTTACTACATTCTAATGCTCCAATCTGAGATTATTCATATACCTGCTTACGACTCCTACAGCATGTACAATATCTGGTCTCATGCATACCATGGCGTACATTAAACTTCCTACAGGTGAAGCATATGGTACCTTGGACATTTTTTCTTTCTCCTCTAGTGTCTTAGGACACATCTCATTAGTCAATTTCAAATGACTAGGCAAAGGTGTGCTGATAGCTTTTGCA
The DNA here is from genome assembly GCA_027924645.1 of Cunninghamia lanceolata. Classification (NCBI taxonomy): domain Eukaryota; kingdom Viridiplantae; phylum Streptophyta; class Pinopsida; order Cupressales; family Cupressaceae; genus Cunninghamia; species Cunninghamia lanceolata. The sequence goes on along the minus strand of BSBN01001121.1, from coordinate 6,873,371 downwards.
TTCTCCATATGGAATCTCTACAACACCTTTTCAACATAATCAACCTGAGATAGAGTCAATTTTCTATTCTTCCTATCTCTGCAAATTTTTATACCAAGGATTTGTTTTGCTGCCCCCATATCCTTCATAACAAATGACTATGCTAACTACTATTTTAACTTTCTTATGTGATCCATGTTAGACCCAGCTACAAGCATGTCATCAACATATAAACATAAAATAATGTAGCTGTCATTATCCAACCTCTTAAAATAAACACAATGGTCAGAATTACACCGGTTGTAGCCTTGCTCAACCATAAAACTATCAATTTCAAATACCATTGCCGAGGTGCTTGTTTTAGGCCATACAAACTCTTCTTCAATCTGCACACCAGTTTCTCCTTACTTTTGACCTAAATCCTTGGCGCTATTCCATGTATATCTCCTCCTCCAAATCACTATGGAGAAAGACATTTTTCACATCTAGCTATTCCAAATGCAAATCTTCAGCAACCACAATACTTAAAACATTACGAATAGAAGTCATCTTAACAACTGGAGAAAAAATCTCATCAAAATCAATGCCCTTTTCTGTGCAAATCCTTTTACAACTAACCTGGCTTTAAATCTTTCGTTACCTCCATCTTCCTCTTTCAGCCTATAAACCCATTTGTTTGGTAAAGCCTTTTTACCTGCAAGTAACTTACATAATTTCGAAGTCTGATTTTTTAGCAAGGAGTCCATTTCTTCTTTCATTGCAAGCTCCCACTGAACCTTTGTATCCACCTGCATAGCTTCATCACACCCTTCTGGTTCACCAGCATCTGTTAATAAAATAGAATACAAAGAGGGAGAAAACCTTTCAGGAGGTCTACTTAGTCTTGTTGACCGTCTAACATTCACTGGAGTTTGTGGTATTTCTTGTTGTTGTTGCAGAGCATGAGGAATCACTGGAACATCATTATTTGGAGTATCATCCAGCACCACATGATCCTTTTCTTTCTTCTCATGCTGTTGCATCTGATCTTTGTACAACACCTTCTCATTGAATACAACATCTCTACTTCTCACAATTTTCTAATTTTCAAATCCCAAAGCCTATAACCAAATTCATCAATGCCATATCCAACAAAGGTACACTTTTTCGATTTTGCATCCAGCTTGGTTCTATTTTCAGAATCTACATGTGCAAATGCTTCACATCTGAAGGTTTTGAGAAAAGAATAACTCACCTTCTTACCTGTCCATGCTTCCTCTGGAATACCACAGCCCAAAGGAACTAAAGGACCTCTGTTAATTAAATATACAGTGGTATTGACAGCCTCTACCCACAAATTTAAAGGCAGCCCAGCATGCAATCTCATGGTCCTTGTACGTTCCATTATTGTCCTATTCATGCGTTTAGCCACTCCATTTTCTTATGGAATCCCTGGAACCATTTTCTGCCTACAAATTCCATTGAAGGAACAATAATCCTCAAATTATTTGCTGCAATACTCACCACCATTATCAAATCTGAGACATTTTAATCTTTTACCCATCTCATTCTCAACCAAGCTTCTCCATTTCTTAAATGTTTCAAATACATCAGATTTCTACCTGAGGAAATAAATCCAAACCTTCCTAGTTGCATCATCTATGAATGTAACATAATACCGAGAGCCACAAAGAGAAGATACCTGAGCTAGTCCCCATACATCTATATGCACAAGATCTAATTTTTCATCTTTCTTTTGCTTCCCATCCTTTAGAAAACTAACTCTCTTTTGTTTGCCATAGACACAACTTTCACAGAAATACATATTAATACATTTCAGACCTAGTAAAACTTTCTTAGAATGAAGTACCTTCATACCTTTTTCACTCATATGCCCAAGTCTGTTATGCCACAGTGTTGTCTCAGAACCTGCAGCAATTGTTTCAATCTCTTCCTACGAACCTGCAACAACTATTCCTAAACCTGTTTATTTTTTCTCTACAACAACTAAAGTAGAAGGAGCAGTATGACCTGTACAAAGATATAAGGTGCCTACTTTCACATCTTTTGCTACTATTAAGGCACCTTTTGAAACCTTCCAATTTTTATCAGTAAATGTAACAATGCAACCTTCTTCAGCTAGCTGCCCTACTGAAATTAAATTCCTACTAAACTTTGGAACATGCCTTACCTCTTGTAGTAGCCAATGATTACCATTCTGCAACTTAATCTCGATTCTTCCCTTTCCAACAATCTGACAGGGTTTGTTATCTCCCAAATAAACTAGCCCAAAATCCCCTTGAACATAATCAAGCAAATAACTTCTATGGGGCGTACTATGAAATGAGGCCCCTGAATCTAAAACCCATGAATCATCAGCATTATCTAGGGAAAGAATCAAAGCATCATCTTCAGATTTATTGCTTACCACATTTGCCTCCTTATTGCCTTCTTGTTTGTCTCCTTTTTATTCTTCCGAGACCAGCAATCTTTCTTCAGATGACCTGGTTTCCCATAGTACCAGCAATCCTTCTATCCTCTGGATTGGGATCTCTTGTCCTTTAATTTTCCTCATGACTTCCCATGACCTCCAGAACCTTTTCCTCTCTCCTTTGATCTGCCCCTGCTTTCTGCATTCAAAACACTGCCTGATGTGGATCCACCTGAACTTTTCCTATGAATTTCCTCACTCATAATAACACCAACAACATCATCAAATTTTAGGGTATTTGAACCAAAAACAAAGTTACTAACCGCCATTACCAAACTATTCCAGCTTTCAGGCAAAGAACATAATATCAAGAGAGCTCTAACTTCTTCATCAAATTTTATATTTACAGAAGTCAATTGACTAGTACTTATATTAAATTCATTTAAATGATTTGTCACAGATCCACCTTCAATCGTTTTCAGATTAAACAAACGCTTCATGAGAAATACCTTATTTGAGGCTGAGGGTTTTTCATACAATTTAGCCAAAGCTTTCATCAAACCATCTATTGTCTTCGCTTCTATTATATTGAATGCAACTGATGGTGTCAGGGACAACCGAATGGTTCCCAGTGCCTTTCTGTCAAGAAGATTCCAATCCTCATTAGTCATTGTTACAAGTTTCTTGGCTACTCCTTCCAACAGCATCCATAAATCCTTCTGATAGAGATAATCCTCCATTTGCATCTTCCATAACTGATAGTTCTACCCATTGAATTTGTCTACCTTTAATTTACCCTCATCCACCATTGCTCCCACTCAACCTGTTGATAACTGAGAGGGGGGGGGGTGAATCAGTTATCCTAATTATTTCCCTTATTGAACTTTCCTTTTAATTGAAGCAGCATAAAATCAAACACAAAACATTAACCATGAAATAAGAAACACATGACACAGTATTTTTGACGTGGAAACCCTGTTAAGGGAGAAAACCACGGGGTGATTAACCCAAGAATTATTCTCTGTTAGAAGAATAGGAAATTACAAAAATGGCACTTGCCAATTAGGGCTCACTGCCCGAGCACATTGCTCACAAGAGGCCCACTGCCTACAAAAAGACACACTGTCTACAAAGTGATGAGAATCATAGTCTTGAACTGATTGGAAGCATCTGCATATGCTGGAGTTCAGTTCCGGTTAGGCTCAGTACACTGATCTGCTGCACTTCATCTTTCCTCTGTTCTTTATTCTGCTATCTTTCACATACCGGATCCTTTTTGCTACCTCTGCTCTTTCTCTGGACTTATTCGCATATCTCTCTACATCACAACACACTTCACAACTAAATCCATCCTCTATATATATCCGCACAAGTAATTTCATCACCTTTCTAGTCGGCATCCGGAACAGTCTAGTTTCTTACAAACTCTCATTCTGTCGGCTGAATCCTTCCTCACCAAGCAATGCGGATCAAGCATATACTTGTAGATATCATTAATCATGTCGGCCAAACATGATTCATGCCTTCACAACCTCTGTCATCAACAGTAACCCATCCGGAAAGTAGTCTGATACTCTGCCAGTCAGTTCTTCCTCTGTTTTCACTGTCTCTCAGGAATCCGGTACTCAACCATTCATATCTTTCTCCTTGTCCATCACGGGAGGCTAAATCCTTGGAATATACCACTCAAGGTAGTCCTCTTGACTTCCCCAAATCCGCACTGCACCAAGACACTTCCTCTGAGAGGTCCGGACCAATCTGTCGGACCTTGCCACATGCTCTGTTCTTCTTCACCGGATCACAACATTCTTTATTCTGACTTCCGGTAGAGACATATCATGTCTTGCGGATATGTGGGATGACCTTTGTTGCCATCAATGACAACAACCATGAATCCATATAGTGTCTCTTGCCAACAATCTCCCCCTTTGGCATTGATGGCAACACTTAGTGAAAAATGACTAAGTGTTTTCACTATGCTCCCCCTTTGCTGATGCTCTGTCTTTATATACAATTTCCGGAACTCCCCCTTAGTTGGATCCCTCATTTTTCACTGCTCCTCACTCCCCCTTTGACATCAATGGCAAAGGGTAGGGTCCGCATATCAAAATTTTCAAAAATTTCTTATACTTAGCCGCATATTTACATACTCACATATATTGAAGAATGTCTGCAAAGGATGTCTGTAATTGAATCATTTCGGTAGCCCAACTTTGCTTCATTCTGTCCAAAATTGAAATGTGACCACTTAACAAAAATGCAAACGCTTCTGCCCGCTTGAGATCTGTCGGATCTTTTGTTTGGGCGGTGGTCCTAGCATCACTGATGGCCTCATGCATGGTTTCCAACTTAGGGATTATAATCCTTCTAAGTTCTCCCATCCGGTTGGTGATGTTCTTCCTTTCCTTCTCAAGATTCTTTATTTCGTTCAAGACTGCAATAGTCTGACATTCTTGATTTATTATAGAGGAAGAGAGAGGATCAAAACTTTGAGATAAGCTTTGTAGCTTATCCTGTTCCTCTTTTATTTTCTTGTCAAATGCTGCTGTTGCCTTTGACCAGGATATACAAAATTTATAGATATCACCGCCATCCTTAAGAGCATTCTCTAAGCTCTTTATTCCAATGCTTACAATCTTCCTATCTTTAGAAATTAATTCTAATATCTCTGAAAATCTCTTATCCAAAAATTCCTTCCGGACCTTTTCTTCAGCTGATTTTTCTAGAGAATCAAAATGTGTATCAACACTGCTGACTAAGGTTTTTAGATTACCGGAAGTGGAGGCTGTCGGATCTATTTGGATTGATGGCATGATCTTCACAAGTACTCCGGAGGCAGCCTCTATCAACTCACAGTCTTCCATATGAGACTTCAGGAGCTTTTCATTTGCCTTGGCATTTGCAAATGAAGCTATCTTCATTGTTTGTACCGGAGAGAGAGAGTCAAAATCAAATGGGCCTTTTAGAAGCTCCGGTTCATCAATCTCTAAAGTTTCTTTACTCAAAAATTGTTGAACAGTTTGTGCAGTGTCTCTTGCCGGAGACAGATGTTTCTTCTCTTCTGCAGTCTTAGAACTGTCAACCTCTTTGTCTTTCACCATTGCTTCCTTCTCCTGTAATTGCTCTTCTTCTTTGGATCCGGAGACTGTAGGGGAAACCGGAGGAGAGATGCTAACTTGTTCATGGGCCACTTCTTCTGGAGCAGAGGGTCCCAAGTCCTCACTTGTCTGTTCAGGGCTCACTTCTTCCGGAACAGAAGATTCCAAATCAGCAGCTGTTTCTGCACCTAAGTCCTCTACAACAGGAAGATTGAACCTTTTGAAGGCCTTCCGGAGGATCTCTTCTGTTTCTTGGGCCACTTTGTCAGTCTCACCAAGTATGAGTTGATTCATCCTGGCTTTGCTTCTGAACTCATCTTTGCAGTCCTTGAAGATAATGTTCATTGTCTTGGGATCAATTTGAGGATATAGCTGAATAGCTATCTGCTCCTGGATCTCAAGATCTTTGGCATGAGCATTATTCTTTCTTACTTCCATTTCTTTCTCTAGGCTTTTAGGAATGAGAGATATGATCTCAATGAAAGCCTTATTGTATATGTTCAGATATTTAACTGTGGCTTCCTGCAGAGTCTTTTGGTCTGCCTCACTGAAGTCATCATAGGATTCAGTCATTGGTTGAAGGTTTCCATCCACCGTGACCGACTTGATTATGCTCTCTAGTGACAGAGTGGGCTTTTCAACAGTTACCTCTGCCATTTCATCCTTGTCTTGGCCTGTGGAGGGCTTACCGGATCCTTTCTTCTTCTGTTTCTTTACTTCTCTTACTCCCTCATCTGATTCTGTTTCCTCTTCATCCTTTTGGCTTCCATAAGCCCTTGTGGCTTTTGTCTTGGATCTCTTACCGGATGCCTGGACTTCCGGTTTTGAACTTTTGGTTGAGGGAGGTGCAGATCTCTTTGTTGATCTGGTCCGGGTGGGAGCTCCAACCAGAGCACTTTCTTTGCTTTTCTCTTCTTCCTCGGCCTTCCTCCTCTTTTCCCGGCTGGCATCAAGTGCCTCCTTTGAGATACCTAGGCCTTGAGCAATGTGCTCTACATCTTTTCTTACCTTTCTTTTAATCTCAGGTTCCCTGAGTTCTACATGTATTTTTACACTCAGCTCCTCAAAGGTTCCAAACCTTTCTGCCTTAGGATCTTTGGGCTGACTTAGCATGTGTTGAACATGCAGCTCCACTATCTGTTCATCAACTTCATACCCCATGGGCATGATCCAGACAGTCCTTGGCTCCACTGCCTCCATTAGGCACTGATCAGTGTCAACCATAAAGCACACTGAGTCCTTGTATTTCTCAATGAGAGACTGGGGAATTCTCTCTCTTGCTTGCATCATGCTCTGAAAGTTTTTGAAGTATCCCCATAGAGCTGTATTTCTCGCTTTTGCATCCCCAAGTCCATGCAAATAGTCTCTTATCTGGACTGCAACAGGTTTGTCATTTTGCCATACCCATCCACTTGTTCTGGGTAGCTCATTCATGAAGTTGAAGAATAGACATACAATCAGAGTACCATACTTAAAGGAATTCTTCTTATCCTTCTTGATTTTCTGTATGTTTTCCATTAATTGGCTTAGTAGTAGTTCGCAGAGATCATATTCTGCATTCTTTCTTAACATTTCATAAGCAGTGTATATTGCAGTTCCGGATACAGAATTCTCCCTGCTGGAGTGATAGATTTTGTATCCTATTATCATTGATGCATATTTGATATCCGGATCGGAGATGTCTTCAATGGTCATTGCCCTTTTGTCAAATTTTGATCCGGTGGCCTCAGTTACAATGTTGTTCTTGACAGATTTGAGGATAGGTACTCCTCCGGAAGAGTATAGGCCAGTTACTGCTCTAATTGCCTCTTTTGTGATCTTGCAGGGTCTATCTAGCCATAGAAAGTTGTCATGCATTCTGCTCAGTACATACCGGACCCATTCATCCTCTTCAAAACAGGGGAAATGAATAAATTGCTCAAATTGTTTCTTCTGAATATCCTTATACTCTGGTTTAAGCTCAAAAGCATTGTCAATCAGCTGCTTGTGATAGAGGTCTCTTAATTTGAATTCCCCAAATTCCTCAATGTTTGCATGTATGTAAACCCTAATGTCTTCGGTGTGTAAAACTCCGTGGGGAACACTAGAGAAGGCTCCTAGTGGGTCTACCTCCAATGATTTGTAGGGATGTTTCTTGAATGAGGGGCGAGGTCTATCAGAGATCTTAACTATGTTTGGAGTAGCCATTCTTCAAAGATTTGCAGTGAGGTAACGAAAAACGGAGAATACCTCATGCGCCTTCGGTTTGCACGGAGTGGTTGGATTGATTTCTTTATGCAATAGCTTTGGCAGGAGATCCTTGGTGTGCTTTGATGACCCTTGTTGCAGAGCTCCACTTTTCGCTTCTTCTCGAGTGTAGAATGAGCAAATGTCGTTTGAGAAATCCCTTAAATTGCTCCGCGAACCCTAATACCTGTCTGCAATAAATGCTTCACCTACATCATTCCAGTTTGCCTTGTCTGGATAGCTTGGAGTATCCCAGATTAGTCCTGATCTGTGGATATCATCCGGATCTTTCAATCATGAATAAATCGAGGTAGCATATTACAAGAGCATCCCAAACACTCTGTCCCATCCGCAGAACAAGATAGTGCATTTCTGGATCTTTCCGGACCTTTTTGTAATCCTCTATCATACCGGAGCATCTCCCTGAACAGGTCTTATTTGATCGATCACAGCTTCTTCATAACTTCATGCGGACCTCTGAAAACTTGACTGAAGTATCTCAAGACTCATATCTACAAACCCTTTGATCCGCATCTTGTGCCATATCCGGTACCACTTGTTTGGCTGGGGGAACAAGATTTTCTTTGAGTCTCCCCCTGAGCCTGAGCTCACTTTTTAATTTCCGGAAGAAATATCAGCACCAGAGTCTGGTGCGGATCCAACCTCTATATTCTCTGAACTTTTCTTCACCCATATCTTGCTCATCTGATTCCTAACCTCATCCGCATTCATCTTTTGTTTACCCTTGTCTTGATTCTGATTATACACCGGACCTCTTTTGTCCTGATTCTTGTTTCTGCAAACTTTAGCATTATGACCGGACCAATTGCAGATTTGGCAAATAACATTTCTTTGCATATTTGACTGATATCCTCTTGATCTGCATTGATTAGCCATATGACCTACTCTATTGCATGTGAAGCATCTACCTTTGAATGATTTGTTTACTTGCATACTTCTGCATTCATGGGATTTGTGTCCATACCTTTTGCAGTTGAAGCACTGTCCGGAGAAGGATGAATTATTCTGATTCATTCTCATTCTGCACTGATTAGCTTTGTGACCAAAGTGGTTGCAGTTGTGGCAGTATCCATTGAAGGATGGATATCTTTGAGCATTTGGCTATCTTACCGGAGGTCTTCTAGGCCTGCTCCTTGGATTTTCTGATCCAAGATTCTTCTGACCGGATCCGGAGCTTTCTCCTTTCTCATATCCCAAGCCATACTTGTCATCTGTCCTCTTTTGACTTCCAAGAAGAACTTCAAGTTGAGCAGAACTTATCTTGAATTTCTCTTTATATTCATTTGCTGTTTGAAGGTCTCTTTTGAGAGAGGCAATTTGATCCTCAAGTTTTCCTTCATTATCTTTGGCATCTTCAAGATCAGATTCAAGGTGTCTGATAATTCTGTCCATCTGGTGGCATTCTTCTGATTTTTCTTTAAGAGATTGTTTTAGATTGTCTTCAGCCTTTCTTTTTTCTTCAATCTCTTGAGTAAACTTTATAGTTCCTGATTCCATTTCATGTCTTAACATAATGACTTCTTTTGATAACTTTTCACATAACTTGGTTTGCTCAGTCAATTCTTCATTTGTATTGCTTTCTTCACTTTGTCTTGCCAACTGTTGAAGCAGCTCCTTTCTCTTTTTCATAGAGAGACTTAATTTGTCTTTTAATTCTCTCATGAATTCATCAGCCTGTTTGAGTCTTTCCTTTAATTCACTGACTTCAGAATTTGACTGTTCAAGATCCTCAAGGGCAGTCTTGAGTTGCTCCCTTAAACCATATGCATCCATTTGAAATCCCAGATCTTCCTCAAGCTGTTAGGCTCTATTAGGAGGAACTTAGCTCTGATACCAATTGTTGATAACTGAGAGGGGGGGGTGAATCAGTTATCCTAATTATTTCCCTTATTGAACTTTCCTTTTAATTGAAGCAGCATAAAATCAAACACAAAACATTAACCATGAAATAAGAAACACATGACACAGTATTTTTGACGTGGAAACCCTGTTAAGGGAGAAAACCACGGGGTGATTAACCCAAGAATTATTCTCTGTTAGAAGAATAGGAAATTACAAAAATGGCACTTGCCAATTAGGGCTCACTGCCCGAGCACACTGCTCACAAGAGGCCCACTGCCTACAAAAAGACACACTGTCTACAAAGTGATGAGAATCATAGTCTTGAACTGATTGGAAGCATCTGCATATGCTGGAGTTCAGTTCCGGTTAGGCTCAGTACACTGATCTGCTGCACTTCATCTTTCCTCTGTTCTTTATTCTGCTATCTTTCACATACCGGATCCTTTTTGCTACCTCTGCTCTTTCTCTGGACTTATTCGCATATCTCTCTACATCACAACACACTTCACAACTAAATCCATCCTCTATATATATCCGCACAAGTAATTTCATCACCTTTCTAGTCGGCATCCGGAACAGTCTAGTTTCTTACAAACTCTCATTCTGTCGGCTGAATCCTTCCTCACCAAGCAATGCGGATCAAGCATATACTTGTAGATATCATTAATCATGTCGGCCAAACATGATTCATGCCTTCACAACCTCTGTCATCAACAGTAACCCATCCGGAAAGTAGTCTGATACTCTGCCAGTCAGTTCTTCCTCTGTTTTCACTGTCTCTCAGGAATCCGGTACTCAACCATTCATATCTTTCTCCTTGTCCATCACGGGAGGCTAAATCCTTGGAATATACCACTCAAGGTAGTCCTCTTGACTTCCCCAAATCCGCACTGCACCAAGACACTTCCTCTGAGAGGTCCGGACCAATCTGTCGGACCTTGCCACATGCTCTGTTCTTCTTCACCGGATCACAACATTCTTTATTCTGACTTCCGGTAGAGACATATCATGTCTTGCGGATATGTGGGATGACCTTTGTTGCCATCAATGACAACAACCATGAATCCATATAGTGTCTCTTGCCAACACAACCATGAGACTCCCACTCAACCGTGAGACCTTCCCACAGATGATAATCGAACACAACCTGCTCTGATACCACTTGTTAGGGTTAGCCAGCAGAAGATATCAATTAAATGCAAATAAAGATTAAACAAAGGAATTAAAATACACAGAAATAATAACAGCGAGAGACAAGTTTTAATGTGGTTCACCCAAACTCGGGCTACATCCACCAAACATAGAGTCCAATATTATTATCTAGTAAATCAAACTGATTACAACCAGCAATCCCTGCAACTCAATATCACTGCAAATGCTACAATACAATATTAACCAAAACCCTAACCCTTAGCCACTTTTATCAAGCCTTATGTCGGTTACAAAAATAAGGTTTTTGGTGAGGATATATAACTACTGTACAGTACTTGCATGATTAGTCGCCACCTACCAACATATTCTACTCAACTCTATCAACCACACAACCCTAGATACCCTCTAGCTAAGTATGATTTCTGATAGGATGAGCAATCTAAATACAGTGTACCGATAATGCATGCAGAAAACAAATGCATTACTTTGGCCAAAGTTTTTAATTTTAATAATGTTCGTAAAGAACATAGTCGTTGTGTTCACCCACCCCTACTCGACTTGGATACTATCTTATTCTCACAGTTTATATCTCTTAACAACCCTATTCATGCCATAGTTTAAACTAAGAGTCACAATAATAATACCTTATGACTTGAGTAAGTCTATATGACAAAACCATTCAATTGGTTGGTAGTTGATTCTAGGGTTACCCTAATATTCCTTGTTAATACGATATAACAATATAACCAAACCTTATATCTAGGAGTTCTGGTTTTGAAAATAACCCTTGATTAACTTAACCAAAGTTAATAATACTATAATTCTCAAATAATAATGTCTCCTATACAAAGGAATCATAGAACAACTTTAATAATTTATATAAACAAACATACCCCAGTATAAATATCCCTACTAGGTCTTTCTCTAGTATACTTAGCCTAATCCATTGTATTGGATCTCTTTATGTATAATAAAGACAATTAGTCTTAAATAGAATTCTCATAAAAACCTTATTCCATCTTCCTAATATCGCTAAGTTACTACCATTTGATTTGATACAAAAGTTGACTAACGATTCGTATGAATCTAAAACTCTTGGTTAAATAACATTATCTGTTATGCCTATATATATAACCTATACAAGACAAAATTTTAAATCATTCTAACCTCATTACTATATGGTTCAAAATGAAAACATGGTTCATCCATTCGAGAGCCTAACATATCGTTAATTCTCAATCTCTTAATTGACTTACTTCAAACCTAAATCAGTAAGAAGACTATTTATTTAAGCTCATGACAACTCATGACAATCCCTAACTAAGAAATTAATTTATCTTTCATTCAATGGTTTGGTATAATCAATGATTTATAATCACTAAGAAGGTAGTCGACACCATCTACCTATAAAAGTTTACTCACTAGTATGACAAATTTTCAACCATGTAAATAACATTTGATGTCTCCATCGACTATAGGAAAATAGTTTACTTAAAATGTTGACTGAACTATCTTAAGTTGATACTTAATAGTCTTCGACTATCACAACTCAAATTTAGAAAGTTAATCCTTACTGGCGGACTCATATAGTCGCCTACATTACTACGTTATACAGTCTTAAATAAGCTATTTGATTTCCTCATGGATTTTTAATACATGCACTGAGGAATACCTAGTAATGTACAAACTTGAACTAGCTGAGATGGGTGAAAGATTCACAGAGTCGACACCACTAGACTGTGTATGCATCTAAAGTCACAGCTACTATATTCTATTTCGTATCACCTTCTATTCCCCATGTGTGTTCTAAAAGTTCTAAACCTACTTAAAATAAAAACAACCACGACTCATTCGAGTCGTTGGTCATAATGACAGAGGCACAACTCCTACAGAGTCACCTCATCTCCCCACCTCCTCTATGTTTGGTTACAAACTTCACTCAAAGCTTAACAGTCTATATTGTTAAATCAAAACTGAAGTCCAATATTTATGCGTAATTCCCACATGTCGATGGGAAATTACTGCTCCATGACTCGACAGTTGTAGCGGTTAAAAACCACAATCCTCCTTCTAAGATGTGACCGACACCTCACTTAAACACAACTGATCATTAAATGATTCACAATGAGTGGTTCAATCTACCACCAACACTATTGAAGACTCTCCTACAATTAAGCCTTCGACTTACTCAATATTAAACCATCGACTCAATGGGAGGTATTATCCTCATTCGATGCTAAGGCATCAAATATAATTATATTGATTACACCAATTATAATTCTCATAACATCGCCTATTGCATTAGATAGATATAGTTTATTCAATAAAAAGATATTATTAAACCATGGGTTACGGATATTGTGATTGGGTTGAGCTTGTCTCCCCATCATAATTCGTCGACATAATTCACGTATTCTTAACTTGACTATATCATTTTAACGTTAAGAATTATTTATAATACGTCAAATAACATAATAATAATAATAATATGACAATCATTTTATGACAATAACATCGTAATATTTACGTTAAATGTAAATAGTTATAAATCAAACTCAAATGACGTCGTTAACATTATTAACGACTAAGATGACTTAATACAACTTAGCAAGTTTTGAAAACAATATCGACTACCTATCGATTAGGTTCAGAAGTAAACTGACAAGACAAAGCTTACCTCTTACGACACCTCGGTTCACATTTTTGTTAAACACTTATGACTCAGTTTGGCAAATAAAGCACTCATAACCTGAGGTCTATATCTCTCTCCTGGAAAGATACTCTCTCTCTTTTCGCCAAGAGTCATCTGATAACCTGAAATCCTGTTTCACTTGTCATCAAACAATATGTGATCAGTGCATCATTATTCAATTAATTCAACTAATAAATCAAATCTCATAATACCAGTATTAAATTGATAATAACATAATCATTTATATGATTTCAATAAATGACATTTAATATAATCCTTGTTTTTTTTCCTTGTCACCAATCCAAACATCATAATAAATTTACTTATATCCAAGTAAAAAGTAAAAGTATAGCAAGACAAAAATTGGGGATGTAACATATCCTTCCCCTAAAGATTCATCGTCCTCGATGATATAGGGTATTAAAAAGTAACTAAAAAGCAAATTCATTGTTTTCAGCTAGTAACATTATTAAATAAATGAGGAATTTTTTGATAAAATTCATGGTAATCCTCCCATGTAGCATTTTCCTCAACATATTGGTCCCATTGGACCTTGCATTGAAAGACCTCTCTGTTAGGCAAGTGGACCTTGCACGTTTCTAACACCTTGAGTTACTCGATCGTGACCACCCCTGGGTCTTGCATCTGTAAAGAATTCCAAGTCAAAATATGATTATTACCTGTAATATATTTCTTCAAATAAGACACATGAAAAACATTGTGCATTCTAGATAAGGCTGGTGGTAGAGCAACTCTGGAGGCAACTAGATTGACTACTTCAAGCACTTCAAAGGGTCCCACATATCGAGGGACCAACTTAGAAGACTTCCCTAACTTAATAGAACTCTTCTGAGGTTTAACCCTCAAAAGAACTTTTTCTCCAACAGAAAATTGCCTTGGAACATGTTTTGCATCCGCATAACTCTTTTGCCTATCATTGGCTTTTGCCAATCTTTTTCTGATTAGCTTAACTTTCTCTTCCATTTTAGCTAGCATTTCTAGTCTGATGCTAATCCTATCCTCTAGCTTATCCCATCTTATAGGAGTTCAACATCTTCCATACAATGCTTCAAATGGTGCCATCTTAATAGCTGAATGATATGAATTATTGTAAGTAAATTCCACAAGTGGTAAGTATTCTTCCCACTTATATTGCTGATCCATGCAATACATTCGCAACAAATCTTCCAAGACTTGGTTAATCCTCTTAGTTTGTCCATTGGTTTCAGGATGGTAAGTTGTACTCACATTGAGTTTAGTACCTAGCGCAGAAAATAAAGTTTGCCAAAACCTTGATGTTACACGCGCATCTCTATCCGAGATAATCTTTTCAAAGAAGCCATGCAATCTAAACACCTCTTGCACAAATTTACGAGCTAACACAGGTGCTCCATCAGTCAAATTCCCTAGTATGAAATGTGCTACCTTTGTGAGCTTATCAACCACCACTAAAATGACATCATGTCTATTCCTTGACATAAGAAGACCTTGAACAAAATCCATACTAATAACTTGTCATTTCCACTCTTGTACATCATGTGGATCTAACAATCCTGTGGGGTGATGATGCTTTGCTTTTACCCTTTGACATTCTAAACAACTTGCTACATATCTTGCAGCATCATTCTTCATTCCTTTCCAGAAATAAAGAGGTTTAACATCTGCTAGAAGTTTGGTCACTCCTAGAATTCCTAAATACGGTGTAGTATGAACTTCTTTCCATACTAAATCCCTTAATCTAGCTGAATTAGGTACATAAACTCTATCTTTATACCTCAATAGTCCATCTGACTCAAAGAAAAAACCATCATACCTTGGATCTTTAGGATTATCTTTTAGAGCCTGCTTAACCTTCTCATAAAACTCATCACCAGACAAATTTTGCAATACCAAATCCTTGAAATTTTTGTGAATAGAAATAATAAAAGCTATATGTCTTCTATGACTCAAAGCATCAGCTACTCTATTCTCTTTTCCTTTGATGTGATTTATCTCAAAGTCATAGTTAGATATCAATTCTAACCATCTCCTTTGTCGAGCATTCAAATGCGGTTGTGAGAAAATATACTTAAGACTTTGATGATCCAATTTAAGTACAAAAGTCTTTCCCAACAGATAATGTCTCCACATCTGTAAGGCATGAGTTACTGCTGCCAATTCCAGATCATGCGGTGCATAATTTTTCTCAATATGCTATAACTCTTCCATCTTGCATAAGCACTCCTCCTAATCCTTCTCCCGAGGCATCTGTAGTTACCTCAAATTGTCCTTCGGGATCAAGAACTTTCAAGATTGAAGCTGTAGTTAACTTTTCCTTTAAGAGATCAAATGCTTCCTGACATTTGTCTTTCCATTCAAATGTTTTTCCCTTCCTCTACCAGGAAGTGATTGGACTAGCAATACTGGAGAAATTTAGAACAAATTTTCTATAATATCCTACTAGGCCCATGAAACTACGCACCCCTTGTACGTTTGTTGATACAGGCCAATCCAGAATAGCTGTGATTTTTGCAAGATCAACAGATATTCCATTAGCTGATATAATATGACCTAGGTATTGGATCTCCTTCTGAAAGAATGTGCACTTAGATAGTTTCCCATATAACTTATGTTCTCTTAACCTCTGCAAAACTATTTGCAAGTGCTGATGATGTTCTTCCTCATTCTTAGAATAAATGAGTATATCATCCAGAAAGACTAAAACAAACTTATCCAAACAATCTCTAAATATACTATTCATAAGATTCATGAATGCAGAAGGAGTATTTGTCAAACCAAATGGCAACACTGTGAACTCATAGTGTCCATATCTGGTTCTAAAAGTTGTCTTATGAATATCTTCATCCTTCAGTCGTAACTGATGATATCTTGATCACAAATCAATCTTTGAAAATGCAGCAACTTCATGCATCTGATCAAAAAGATCATCAATACGTGGCAAAGGATATTTGTTCTTTACCGTTGCTTTATTAAGCATACGATAATCTATACACAAACGAATGGTTCCATCCTTCTTCACAAAAATAACCGAAGCACCGCAAGGTGAAACACTAGGTCTGATTAAACCTTTTGCCAACAATTTTTGTAATTGTGCTTTCAATTCCATTAACTTAGTTGTTGTCATATGATAGGGTGCTTTTGATATAGGCTCATATCTTGGTTTAATATCAATAGCAAAATCAAACGCCCTCTTGGGAGGTAATCTCGGAAGTTCTTCTGGAAACACATCCTGAAATTCGTGAAAAAAAAGATACTTTTCCCCAAAAGATAACCTAGGGTTTTCTACCCCTTCTTCCACTTGTTTCATTTTGTCTAGAAACAACTGACAACCTTTCCTTCTTGCCCTTTTTAATTGCTTGGTAGAGATAGTTCTGATTTAACTTCTCTTTGAATCCCTTGGAATTGGGTCAGATTCCCCAAATCATCTAAGCATTCAATTATTTTTGAAAAATAGTCAACATTAGCTCTATGTTTCCATAACCAATTCATTCCTAGGATCACATCATAGGAACCTAAGGGGGCTACATACAAATTTACTTCAGTTGAGAAACTAGGAAGGTTAACCTTGGCTTCAAACAAACATTGCTCTAACTGAGCCTTAGATTGGTTAGCATATTATGCTAACCATGGTTTAGACATGTTACCAACTTTTCTAGAAAATTTACTTAAAATTCTAAGAGAAACAAATCTTTTTGTGGCTCCTGTATCAATCAAAATAGATATGGGGACTCCAAACAAAGTACCTGTCATCTCAATGGGTGTGATTTGATACTCGGCTTGACGATTGTCGAGAGATGCATGAATCCTTTGCTGGAATGCTTCTTGCTGAGTAGGTAGTGCAGTACCTCTTTGTTGACCATTTTGATTCTTCTTAGGGCAACGATTTGAATAGTGGTTGCCCCCACAAGTAAAGCATCCTCTAATGGGTCCTTTCTTATCTGAAGTCTTCCCATAGTTATCCTCATTTCTTTTGAAGTTGCCATTATTTTTCTCATTGCCAGATCCACCTTTGTTCTTCTAAGGTCCTTTATCTTTTCTCTTATTATCATAACTCTTTTCATATCTTTTCCTGTAGGGTTGATTGTTAGGAGTTCCATTAAACCTCTTGCGGCTTCTATCACGATAAGCCAAGATGGATTTCAACTTTTGCTCTTGCTTGATCGCCTTCTCATACACTTGATCCATTGTTGTGGGACCATGTACATCCACTTCACCACCAATTTGAGCATTTAAGCCCATGATGAATTTTCTAATACTAAATCTCTCATCCTTTTGATACTGTGGAACATACTTCAGGAGTTGAGTGATATTTTCCCTATATTCTACCACTGTCATATCTCCTTGGCGAAGATTCTAAAAATCAGTCAGTTTCTGATCAAAATAGAGTTGTGGTAACCACCTCTTGCGAAAGAGTTCCACGAACTCATCCCAAGTTACCCTTAGAGAGCTTAAATTCAATTCCATCTTTTTATTCATCCACAAAGTGGATGCTTCTCCTGCCAGTTGGAATGCTCCCCATACTGCCTTGGTCACCTCCAAGTAATTTCTTATCTCGAAGTACTTTTCCATCTCTGTTAACCAAGCTTCTGCAGCATCTCCAGTTTCAGTCCCATCAAATTTTGGTGGAACAACCTTCTTCATATCCTTCGAGAGCTCCAAGGTCAATCTATCCCTTGCCTCTTTATGTGGTTCAATACTCTTACTTTGATCTTCATGATTTTCTCTGCTTTCTCCATGAGAGTTTTCACCTCCCTCAGTATTCCCTTTGTCATCCACTTTCTTCTCCAAATCACCCAATCTTTTCTTAGTTTCCTCAAGCATGGTTATGATTTGGTCCAGCTTATTATTTGGCGGGTGGTTTTCCTCGTCACTTTCTCCTTGGTTAGTTCTTGTCCGCACCATGTTTATCGATTTCTCACACCTGAGAATATTGAGTTATCCATTAGTTCTAGATTATAATGTAACCCATTAAATCTAAACATAATACTCAATTTAAACATTAGTTTGGCACAAAAAAAACTCTTTTTATTTATTTCATTTCAAAAGTAAAGAGTTTTCTTCTTTAATACAAGAAATGACTTCAAAAGTCATACTCAAGAGGAGTATATCCCTCAGATTCATTTTTAGATACATAATCTCGAGGTATATAACCCTCTGACTCACTATCAGACCTAACTTCTATGATCTCAATAGTTGAGGGTATGCGGGATCTCGCCTAACCATAGTTGTTTCCTCATTTGTCATATACTCTATGATTTTGGCAATGATCTTAACTCTTTCTTTGTCTTCCCTTCTTACTCGCTTAATTTGAGTTAAGGCAGTCGCCAAAGTTTTAGTATCACTTAACCAAATGTCACTCTCATCATTGGTTCCATCAAAGGTTTTGATAATTGCCTCACGTTCTCTTTTTGCTTTAAGGAAACGTTGACTTGAATTAACAGACTTTCTTGCTGTCTTCTTAAAACGTACCATCCTGGCACATAAATTTTTAAACATTAGCTAACAGCATAATGTTGACTACAGGCAAGCATAGTGGTCTCATAAGCCCTAGTGTTGAACCTAGTAGCTCTGATACCATATGTAACATCCACGTTCTAAAAACATAGTAAAAACCCAAAATTTACCATAGAGTAACTCAACAAGGTAAAAATGAGATAGAGAAAAATTTTCTTTTTATTCAACATATAATCAAGTAACTACAATTACAAGATTTCTTTTACAAAATACCATAAACCATATTGTCTTTCTCATTTATAATGTTTTACAATTGTAAATCAATTACACACAAAATTTTTGGAATAAATACTTCTTTTGAATATCTGACATCTTTATCACAAGTCCTGGCATGTTTCCTGCTTGGAGAGAGAGAGCATCTTTCTAGTGATTTACCTTGAACCACAAACCGGCAGTCTCCCACACATCTTCCACATAGGAAGTGGCCCTACCCTTCTCGAGGGATATAGACCAAAGGTGACCAGTGGTAATTTGCCTTTCCTGAGTACTTAGTGTTGTATTCTACTCAACTCTATCAACCATACAACCCTAGATACCCTCTAGCTAAGTATGATTTCTGATAGGATGAGCAATCTAAATATAGTGAACCAACAATGCATGCAGAAAACAAATGCATTACTTTGGCCAAAGTTTTTAATTTCAACAATGTTCGTAAAGAACATAGTCGTTGTGTTCACCCACCCCTACTCGACTTGGATAATGTCTTATTCTTGCAGTTTATATCTCTTAACAACCCTATTCATGCCATAGTTTAAACTAAGAGTCACAATAATAATACCTTATGACTTGAGTAATTCTATATGACATAACCATTCAATTGGTTGGTAGTCAATTCTAGGGTTACCCTAATATTCCTTGTTAATACGATATAACAATATAACCAAATCTTATATCTAGGAGTTCTCGATTCGGAAATAACCCTTGATTAACTTAACCAAAGTTAATAATACTATAATTCTCAAATAATAATGTCTCCTATACAAAGGAATCATAGAATAACTTTAATAATTTATATAAACAAACATACCCCAGTATAAATATCCTTACTAGGTCTTTCTCTAGTATACTTAGCCTGCTCCATTGTATTGGATCTCTTTATGTATAATAAAGACAATTAGTCTTAAATGGAATTCTCATAAAAACCTTATTTCATCTTCCTAATATCGCTAAGTTACTACCATTTGATTTGATACAAAAGTTTACTAACGATTCGTATGAATCTAAAACTCTTGGTTAAATAACATTATCTGCTATGCCTATATATATAACCTATACAAGACAAAATGTTAAATCATTCTAACCTCATTACTATATGGTTCAAAATGAAAACATGGTTCATCCATTCGAGAGCCTAACATATGGTTAATTCTCAATCTCTTAATTGACTTACTTCAAACCTAAATCAGTAAGAAGACTATTTATTCAAGCTCATGACAACTCATGACAATCCCTAACTAAGAAATTCATTTATCTTTCATTCAATGGTTTGGTATAATCAACGATTTATAATCACTAAGAAGGTAGTTGACACCGTCTACCTATAAAAGTTTACTCACTAGTGTATATGCCTAAAAATGACATGATTCAGTCTAAATAAATATTCTTAATATTTATTCCCTTTTAATTCCTTTATCAATAAATAAATAAACAAATTTATTTATTCGATTCATATTCCTCTAAATTAATTAAATATCAAAATATTTAATTACCTCTTCTAAAGTAAAAATTAAATAAAATCCTTTATTTAATTAAATTCTCCCAAACAATTAAATAATTCTTAATTGTTTAATTAAGTCAAAATCATTCTTCCAAATTTGAATAAATCAAATCAAATTTATTTAAATCCTCTCAATTTCTAAAAATAAAATATAATAAAATATTTAATTTATTCTTCCAAAATCATTCTAAATTAAATAATTATAATTATTTAATTGTTTCTTCCAATAATATCTTCTCTAAATTTAAATAAATCAAATATTTATTTAAGTTGTCCATTTCTTCTAAATTGAGTTATCTGTAAATATAATTCAATCTTCATGCACGTGCAATTGAATATTCTAAATATTTATTTGAGCTAAATATCTTCTCATCCTCATGCAATTTCTATTCTCTAGTTCTATTATCTTAACTGATTGATCTATTCTTTTAATTGATTTATCTCTTCAGTTAACTCGTTCTTCTATTTTATCAATTCCTCTCATGCAAAATATAGCAAGACACGTCTTCTTCTTATTCGCGCATGTTCCTCAACCGTTCTATGTCGTTGATCTTCTCATTCTTTCTATACCATTGATCTTCTCTTTCCCAAGTCTCTAAATTGAACCTATTCTTCCATTTCATTCATCCAAGCTTTAAGTATTGTTACTCTGCAGGAATTACAGTGCACCTTTGGCACCAATTTCTTCATTGCTTGTGATCACACTTGTTACATACTACTATCATTGTTGTGAAGCTCATTTTCATGGCAAACTTATCATAGCCGTTCTCCATTGACAATCTTGGAATTATAGCAAGGAAGTGCACTCTCTAAGGCCCTTATTCATACGTGCAAGATCAATTGAGATAGGCAACCAATAGAAGCTATGAAGCTTTGAGGTTTGCAAAGGTTTTTGAAGTTCTTTTGTTTGGTTAATCTCTTTGTTTCTGTATTTCGTTGAGTTTTGGGTATTTTGATATTGATATATTGATTATTCATTTGAATCCAATTTTTTCTTAACATTTTTGAATACTCTTGGACAGACTCTATGGTTGTAGCTTCGTGACATCATTTGTTGATATGCTTTGAGATGGTCAAAGGATTTTTGTCTCCTTTCTTCTAGCAACTCTAGTTATTGCAATCTAGAAACTCTGTACTCTTCATTTGATATGAGACCTTTTAACGACACCCTGAGAGATGGTAACTCGACCTCAATGAGGAGGATAACTTCTGAGCCATAGACAAGGGTGTAAGGAGTAGCACCTGTGGGAGTGCGTATACTAGTTCTGTAGGCCCACAGAGCGGGATTGAGTTGGATGTGCTAATCACGGCCAGCATCGTTGACTGTCTTCTTGAGGAGTTTCAAGATGGTCTTGATAGTAGGATTACATACTACTATCAAGTCATTCTTTCAATCATTCTTCTATCTACCTATATCATCTCTGTGTCGATAGAGTACATTTAGACATCACAAAAACATAACATATAGTTGCATATCATATCACATGAGATAGTCATTTACATGATTAAATCAGTTGCATACATAATAAAGTGCATCAAGTCATCCATATACATTTTTTGCAATCATCACATAGTGTCAACAGAAAAAAAAAATTCAAAAACATAGATAAATGCATCACCTAAATTGCATAATCATATAGATACCATTTGCATTCACACACATTAGAGGAATATCAAGTAAAACATCTAAGTCTGCATTAGATAAACATGTGCATCACATCATACGATAGAAATGCATCATAACTCACAAATATAGAGAGCATCAAATAAGTTGCATAATCATATAAGTATCATAAATATGTCCAAATGTAGAATATCAAGTGGTCCATCTCTGAGTCAATGTCATATACAATAAGTACATCTCAAGGATAGTGATACATGTCTCAAAATACAAAAGTGGTACGTATGTGTATCCGGCTATCTCAGCTATCAAAAAGTGTATGTAGGGGCTAAAGTCTGAGCAAGTATCTGCTATCCCTGCTGCTGTGAACCGCTACTATCGGCAGTGTCTCCTGAATCCCCTCCTCTATTGGCCCTAGACTGTTGTGGGCCCATAATGGAGGCTCCTGACCTCGAGCCACCTGCTCTCTAGGAGGCCATGGACTGGATCCTATAGCTCAAAGCCCTCTGACTAACTGGCACAGCACCATGGTATAAACCTCGGTAATACTGTGTCTGAGCCTGCGCTCTGGCAAGCTCACCCTGCACCTATGCTAACTACCCCTGCACCTGCGCCAATTGTGTATGTGCCTGTGCTAGTTGTGTCTATGCCTGTGCTAGCTATGCCTATACTTGGTGCACCTGCCCAACCAAAAAGCTACTCATGGCATCTGTCCCAAGGGCTAACACTGATGTATCCCGCTCTACTCGGATAACTCGTATCCATGCCTCTGCCATATCTCGCTCTCTAGTGAGCCCTGAGATAACCTCTGCATCTGTCTCTCGCCGAGCCTCAGCCATCCTAAGTTGTGCCCACAACTACCTAACCTGTCCTCTCAGCATATCTATGGCCCTCCCCTAGACATCCGACTGCGTTGGATCCTGAGATGCCTGTGCCTGTCCCTGCCCCTGTGGTTGGGGTACCTGCTGCTGTGTCACCTGCTGAGATGGTGGCATCTGTGCCTGCTGTACAACTTATGGTGGCACTACCTACTAAGCGTGGGAAGGTCCCTCCCTAGCTCTCCTCCTCTACCTAGGTCTGGCTCCGTCTCCACCACCTCCCCCTCCTCCATCATCTCCACCACCTCCCCCTCCTCCACCATCTTCGCCACCTCCCCATCCTCCTCTCCTCCTCCTCCTCTTACCAGCCTGGCCCTCATCATCTGAATCTACCTCGTCTATACAAGGCACCAGCTCTCCAGGCCCTAAGTATCTTAGAAATGGATGAGCAACAAACCACTCCTCAAAGTCCTAAGTCATCCCAACGTCTGCAATCTCTCTCCTCATATCCCAGGCAACATAGGGAGTCTGTTGAAACTCTGCCACCACCTCCTCCTAGGACGCCACTGGCCCCCATCTGAATCTCTCTGCGTGAGTCCGTGCAAAAAGAGCCTGCCCCTGTGGCATGCCCTGTCTCCTCCCAAACTATCTCTGAACCCGGCTGACAATATGTCTCTCCAAAATGAACCGTGTCTAACCTATCAGCCACTGCGTCTGGTAACAGTATGGCAGCTCATCCACTTCATCCTCCCAAGGCTCACAGTCTAGATATGGTCGTCAGATGACCACATCTACTCCATCCAATGCATGCCTCCAATACTCAAGCTTCCCCAACCTATGCTGGGAAATCACTCTTGCGTAGCCATAACTGTACGGCTCTCCTCTCTGTCTGTCAAAAACACAAATCAGTTTAGTGATTGCTATGTGCTCCCATAGCCAAAACTGCAACAATGACACACCTGCTAATAGGCTCGCACCCCTGTGGTATACCACCTGATGCATGTCATGGTATAAGCGTGCCAGCACGCAGACACCCCAAGCATAACGGGTGCCCTCTGTGACCATCCACTCCATGATCCGTCCCCATCCAATCGGGAACCCATGTGATCTCCTATCGGGGCATACAACGCCTCCGATCAGTCCTGCTACTATCCCTGGGAAGTAGTCATAGTAGTCATGAATGTCCTGCCAGGAGATGACCTGTCTGACCAGCTCGGGTTCATCGAATACTCGCCGGCACTCAGCAAGTCTTACGTCCCACTGTGGATCGTACCCACGAGCTCTCCCTGAATGGGTAAGTGGAGAATCTTGTATACGTCCTCTAAGGTAATCGTCATCTCGCTAGTAGGGAAGTGGAAGGTCCCGTCCTCGCTGTGGAACCTCTCTACTACTACAGTCAGTAACCCGTGGTTCGCTCAAACCTCGGGCATAAAGTAAACATAGTCCAAACCCATCGCGCCAACCGCCTCTCGATCCATCTCAGTCAACATATGTCGCTGCAACATCGGCATGGGAAACTGCTCCCGCGACATTAGTGTATCTCATATGTCAACCTGCAAGGCACGCAAAGCAAGGTGTCAACTTCAAGCTGCAAGTACCATGCTCAACATATCTATAGAAACATATCAACTAACTTAACATATCAAATTGATCAAAACATCACACTACATCTCTTGACTAGATTCCTGCAATCTTGGAGATAGCTTATCGATTGATGCATCAAACAAGATGCTAATCAAATCAATTTTGTTAAGTAAACTACCTATCTATATCATATGCGCCATAACAGATGGTACATGCACCATTTCTTGTCAAATGTGCCACTTTTGGTACATGCGCCGCAAGATTTCATGTATGCACCGACTTATACCGTAAATGCGCCGCCTAGTTGCATGCGTCATTTCATACCGTAAATGTGCCGCAGAATTATGCATGTGCCGACTAAACTCATGCATGCGCAGCTTTAGTATATGTATCATTTCATATCATAAATGCACCAAAGTTTGACAGATGCGCAGTTTCACATGCCAGATCTACCAAACTGCGATCTGGCGCATTTGTCTATCCTATTTTTCTCCTAGCATTTATTGCGCTAAAAATTGACTCTAGGGGAAATTTTTTGAGATACATACCAGGGGTCCTGCCTCTGCTGGCTAGTTGAATCAATAGACTCGCTCAAAGCGATGCTCCTCGCGTGGAATATCCATCCTCGTGCTGACTGCTCTATGCTCTCCTAAGCTCTCAGAAGCAAATCAAATGAAGCCAAGTGTGCAAATGAATTATCTTGTGGACCCAACTCCTATATATAGCATGCAAACCCTAAACTGGCTATGTGGTGACTATGACTACTTCCCGCACCCGTTTCTTCCAGTTTTCTTCCCATTTCTCAAAAACGCGTTCTGTTATCTTCGAACCTAACCAAGTTTTCCCTTCGTCTTCGTGAGATTGTCTGTCTCACGTCCTTCTGCCTTCTTCCCATCCAATCTCCCAAGGGGGCATCCTGTCGTCGTAACCTGTACTAGGGGCAAACTGGGGCATGTATCATTATTCAACAACCGATTTCTTTGAAGCAACGCCGTAAACTACATTACATCAAAGAGGGGCAAAATGTATACGCCTAAAAATGACACAACTCTCTCTAAATAAATATTCTTAATATTTATTCCCTCCTAATTCTTCTATCAATAAATAAATAAACAAATTTATTTATTTGATTCATATTCCTCTAAATTAATTAAATATCGAAATATTTAATTATCTCTTCTAAAAGTCAAAATTAAATAAAATCCTTTATTTAATTAAATTCTTCCAAACAATTAAATAATTCTCAATTATTTAAGTAAATCAAATCATTCTTCCAAATTTAAATAAATCAATCAAATTTATTTAAATCCTCTCAAATCTCTAAAAATAAAATATAATCAAATATTTTATTTATTCTTCCAAATTCATTCTAAATTAAATAAAACTAATTATTTAATTGTTTCTTCCAATAATATCTTCTCTAAATTTAAATAAATCAAATATTTATTTAAGTTGTCTATTTCTTCTAAATTGAGTTATCTCTAAATATAATTCAATCCTTGTGCACATGCAATTGAATATTTTAAATATTTAATTGAGCTAAAATATCTTCTCATCCTCATGCAATTTTCATTCTCTAGTTCTATTCTCTTAACTTATTGATCTATTCTTTTAATTGATTTATCTCTTCAATTAACTCATTCTTCTATTTTATTAATTCCTCTCATGCAAAACATAGCAAGACACATGTCTTCTTCTTATTCGTGCACGTTCCTCAACCGTTCTCAACCGTTGATCTTCTCATTCTTTCTATACCGTTGATTTTCTTTCTCCCAAGTCTATAAATTGAACCCTCTTCTTCCATTTCAATCATCCAAGCTTTAAGGATCGTTACTCTACAAGAATTATAGTGCGCCTTTGGCACCAATTCCTTCATTGCTTGTGATCACACTCGTTACTGCATACTACTATCATTGTTGTGAAGCTCATCTTCATGGCGAAACTATCATAGCCATTCTCCATTTACAATCTTGGAATCATAGCAAAGAAGTGCACTCTCTGAGGGCCTTATTCATACATGCAAGATCGATTGAGATAGGCAACCAATGGAAGCTATGAAGCTTTGAGGTTTGCAAAGGTTTTGAAAGTTCTTTTGTTTAAATTGATCTCTTTGTTTCTGTATTTCGTTGAGTTTTGGGTATTTTGATATTGATATATTGATTATTCCTTTGAATCCAATTTTCCCTTAACAATTGGTATGATAAATTTTCAACCATGTAAATAACATTCGATGTCTCCATCGACTATAGGAAAATAGTTTACTTAAAATGTTGACTGAACTATCTTAAGTTGATACTTAATAGTCTTCGACTATCACAACTCGAATTCAGAAAGTTAATCCTTACTAGCAGACTCATATAGTCGCCTACATTAGTACGTTATACAGTCTTAAATAAGCTATTCAATTTCCTCATGGATTTATAATACATGCACTGAGGAATACCTGGTAATGTACAAACTTGAACTAGCTGAGATGGGCGAAAGATTCACAGAGTCAACGCCACTAGACTGTGTATGCGTCTAAAGTCACTGCTACTGTATTCTATTCTGTATCACCTTCAATTCTCCCTGTGTGTTCTACAAGTTCTAAACCTACTTAAAATAAAAACAACCACGACTCATTTGAGTTGTTGGTCATAATGACAGAGGCACAACTCCTATAGAGTCACCTCATCTCCCCACCTCCTCTACGTTCGGTTACAAACTTCACTCAAAGCTTAACAGTCTATATCATTAAATCAAAATTGAAGTCCAATATTTATGCGTAATTCCCACATGTCGATGGGAAATTACTGCTCCATGACTCGACAGTTGTGGCGGTTAAAAACCACAATCCTCCTTCTAAGATGTGATCGACACCTCACTTAAACACAACTAATCATTAAATGATTCACAATGAGTGGTTCAATCTACCACCAACACTATTAAAGACTCTCCTACAATTAAGCCTTCGGCTTACTCAATATTAAACCATCGACTCAATGGGAGGTATTATCCTCATTCGATGCTAAGGCATCAATTATAATTATATTGATTACACCAATTATAATTCTCATAACATCACTTATTGCATTAGATAGATATAGTTTATTCAATAAAAAGATATTATTAAACCATGGGTTACGGATATTGTGATTGGGTTGAGCTTGTCTCCCCATCATAATCTGTCGACATAATTCATGTATTCTTAACTTGACTATATAGTCTTAACGTTAAGAATCATTTATAATATGTCAAATAACTTAATAATAATAATATGACAATCATTTTATGACAATAACATCGTAATATTTACATTAAACATACATAGTTATAAATCAAACTCAAATGACGTCGTTAACATTATTAATGACTAAGACGACTTAATATGACTTAGCAAGTTTTGAAAACAATATCGACTACCTATCGATTAGGTTCAGAAGTAAACTGACAAGACAAAGCTTACCTCTTATGACACCTCAGATCACATTTTTGTTACACTTATAACTCA
Source organism: Cunninghamia lanceolata (assembly GCA_027924645.1). Taxonomy (NCBI): domain Eukaryota; kingdom Viridiplantae; phylum Streptophyta; class Pinopsida; order Cupressales; family Cupressaceae; genus Cunninghamia; species Cunninghamia lanceolata. The sequence continues at coordinate 6,845,207 of BSBN01001121.1, read as the reverse complement.
GTTTGACAAATAAATCACTCATAACTTGAGGTCTATATCTCTCTCCTAGAAAGATACTCTCTCTCTTTTCCCCGAGAGTCATCTGATAACCTAAAATCCTGTTTCACTTGTCATCAAAGAATATGTGATCAGTGCATCATTATTCAATTAATTCAACTAATAAATCAAATCTCATAACAAATATTAAATTGATAATAACATAATCATTTCTATGATTTCAATAAATGAAATTTAATATAATCCTTGTTTTTTTTTTCCTTGTCACCAATCCAAACATCATAATAAATTTACTTATATCCAAGTAAAAAGTAAAAGTATAGCAAGACAAAAATTAGGGATGTAACATTACTAGGGGTAATGCATAAACTTTACTTTGTATCTCATCAATTCTTTTAAGGATGACATCTATGTTGGAAGGACGAACATTAAGATTTATGATTAAAATGGGAGTGGAAGTGGCAACATGAGATAATACGTGGAGTGTAGGTTGATTGGGGGACAAAGAATGAAGTTGGAATGACAGCACTAGAAGTGGGAACATGAGTAGTGGGTGAGAAGTAAACACAATCAGGGGATGAGTGGAAGGTACAATATGAGAAGTACGTACAATGAGAGGATCAATGATAGGAGCTATGAAAAATTGGCAAGCAATACAAAGAAGAGAAGAAATATGTGGCTTGGCTAATGCAGGAGAAGATGTGGAAGGAGGCACACTAGACGAAGAGGCTTGTGAAGGAAGGGGAGGAGACACACTATTTAAGGAACTTGATGAGCTTATCATTTGACCTATATCACTTAATACTTCCATCACATAAGGATTATCCATTAACAAGTTATGAAGAACATCTATCAAATTTGAATAATTAACATTATTGCTCAAATTCATAAAGGTCCGATATAAGTATTTGTGTAGTAAGATTCATGTCTTGCCTATCCATATGTGCAACATGTGCATCATGATGAAAAACATCTTCCCCATTAAAATATGTAGTAGTCATCAAATCCTCAATCATAACTTCCTCGCAATGAATTGAGGCCATTGTAGAGTTAAGCCTAAGGTTTCTTTGTAGTGCAAAATGAGGATTAGGTTGAGACCTTGACATTCAAGAAAAATATAAAGCAATGAAAAGGAAATTGCATCTAAGTAATCCTAATTTTTTATGCCAACAATTCATACCAAAGATTGAACAATTTAAGTATATTGCAATAGGTAATTTGTATCGACACAAATAATATTACTGAATCATTTCAAAGTTTAGGCCATAAGAATCATTCTTTTTTAAACATGGATTACAAATAATTCTAAAAATTTAGAAGTCTTGGCCATTAACATTATTGTCTGCTACAATGTCATTCAATGTATCATTGTCAATGCTCATATGTTCTTTCAAGTATTTAATATTATCATCATCCTCATCTTGACCCACATCATCTTCATCATCATTGAAATTTGACTATAGACCATCTATATTGTTACCAAATGTATTTGGATCATCATTTTCTATACCATCCATATTGTTGTCTTCCATAACATCATCTAACTCTGGATTGTTGTCTTCTTGTGCCTGAACATAACCATCTTCAACATCATCATGGATGTCAATTTCTTCAATGTTTTCTAATCTCTCTCTCTCATTTTGTTAGCCATCATTGTTTTGCTTAGTATCCACTAATGCATCGTCAAATACATGCCTTAATCTTGGATCATAATGTATGGCAAATATCCATTTCGGGTCCAAAATATCTTCATAGAAAAATGCCTGCACATGAACGACATACATATATTAGACATATGGTATAACAATTTTATTGATTAATAAACACATGTATATATTCGCAATAAACTATGAATTAATAGATTAACGATCACTACTGCTTCTTGTTTGAGTTAAAGAAATAGCTGCTCACAATGAATTGGTAGAACATAAGGCTCCTTATCCTCCAGTAGGAAACATGAGGAATCTATAGAAAATAATCCACTATGGGTATAATGTCTTTGTGTCCTCTCAAATGCTTCATACCATCTACACTTAAAAATACAACATTTAAAAGAGTGGTAATCCGACTCAATAATTTCTTGTATTTTCCCAACATATTGTAGATTCCCTTCAATTACATTCTTATCTTTTGAGCTTGATCAACTGGATTGCTTGAAGTCAACCATGATGCCACAATCGAAGAATCATCTCTTTACATCTACACTTTCTACACGATAATGTCGAAGATATGCCCACATTGCTGGATATTTCCTCGCCTATGGAAGACCATTTATTTCAGTGAAAACAAATATAATGATGAATATTAAAATAGTTAATAGTGTCAAAACTGTAAGGAAACAATGTTTTGTAAAATTCCAACTGTACCTTTCTTTCACATCCTCTAGACATGTTGATTTCATCTTTTGTTATGTTTGAATCTATACTTGCATCTTCTATTTGATTTTGAATTTGTTCAGTAACCCATTCTAGTGTGCAATCTTTGCCCCATTCCCCAAGTAGATCAGTGGGAAGTGGAGTATTCCTTGGGTTTGATCTCTTAAACTGTCTCCTTGCTTCTAACACTTCTCTCTTTTTATCATACAAATCAATCCATTTGTTCATAAAGTCCATGTGGTATAGAATGAACTTGTTGAGTATAGTACTTTCGTCTACACCTATTACATGTCAACATGTTTATTTCAAACTCCAAATGTCATGCTGTTAATTTGACAAATAAATTACAGAGTAAATTAATGATTGCAAAAAAAACAACCACACTGATCATGAATTTACTTACTAATTTCTACTTGAACACCATTAGATTGTGGTTTTTCTCCATCAATAATATCTGATGCTCGTTCTTCATCTCAAAAGCATGGCCCATCTTCAAAATCCTTACCAAGGAATTCACACAGGAAGAAAAATGATTCATTCAATACATACCCTTCAGCCATGCAACCCTCTAGATGTGCCTTTTATCGGACATATCTTTTTAGAGTTTTCATATACCTCTCAAAGAAAAACATCCACCTCGTTGATACGACACCTGCCAATTCAATGTAATCGACTAGGTGTATAAGTAAATGGACTTGTAGGGAGCTCCTTCTCAAATACACATACAATTTCTACAATTTCCTTCTTCCATTTTGGCACTTCACATTCGTGGATCTCCTTGGAGGTCACCCACCTAATATAAGAATAGTATATTGGTATGAACCTTCAGTCAAAAATTAAAATGCAATATAATATCTCTATGTCTCTCACACATGAACATTTCATATAACCACATACCTTGCAAATGTTGACAATCGACTCATGGCATTCCTTAAGTCAATTGTAAGATAGGAATCCCCCCTAATTGCCAATGGCATGATATGCTATCAAACACATTTACGAAAAGGTCAATCGTAATTTTTTCTCACACAACAAAATATCAAAATATATTTAGTACTTAGTCAATGTTAGTAGCAAATGTTAAATGATGATATATAATACCTTCATAAAATTATGAAAATCGTGTGTTTTAAATCCTGTGATATGTCCATCAACTGTAAAAGCTTTAGCCAATGATGACCCATAGCCAGTAGGTGTCCTTGTTGAACGGATGACATTTTTTAGTTGGTCTAGCTCTTTTTTTTTCCAAAATCTATGGAGCTTCTGCATATGTTTCATTTTCCCTGTTTGGCCACAAATGTTTTCTATCAATTTTGGTAAACAGAAGAGCAATATCTCTCCTCGAAGATAAGGTGTCCTTCTCTTTGCCTGATATATGTCAAAATATAGAATCTGGGACATTTTTGAAGACATGCATAGGATCTAATAGGTGAGATATTAATAGATCCTTCTAGTAAGGGAGCTCATAAAATATGGATTTCCTTTTCATTCCTTCTGGCATATTAACTACAACTTGTTCTGGTTCTTCAATTGAATCACGCCGATCAAAAAAATCCTCCCAACCTTTCAATTCAGCATCTTCATACTTCTTAAGCCAATCACCTAGACCCATAATCATGGGAGGGCCTCTATTTTCAATTTTTCCATCAAATTGATTCTTCAGGAGATTTCTAAACTTATGATCTAGTGGTAGAAAAACCCTGTTGTTTGCGTAAATAGATTTATGTAGATCTTTAGAATACTGCCCTTGAAATTGTTCTGCGCATCTTGGACATGCAAATATCCCCTTCGTTTGAAACCCGACAATTTAATAAGTAATGTTAATAACATCAAAAAAATAGTATAAAACTAAGTATGAAAGTTGGGATGAAAATAAATTATGAGTGTAAATACGTAAATATTTTATCTTACTAGAACAAACACCAAGTCCTAGGAAATCATGAATAGTCCAACATAGCACACCATACAACATGAAGGACCTATTTGATGGGGGACATGATATGTCATATATTCTTATGCCTTTCCATAGCAGTTGTATCTCATCAATAAAAGGTGCAAGATAAACATCCATGTTTTTAACTTGATGTTTTCCTAGAACAATGAGAGTCAGCATAAGGTGCTCCTTTCTAACACTCATCCATGGGGGAATATTGTATACTATCAATCTGACTGGCCAAACACTATAATATGAGCGCAGGAAAGAGAATGGGCACACTCCATCAATTGCAAGACCAATCCCGATACTACGGAGTTCATCTTTGAATTTTCTTGGTCATTTTTCCTCTATGTGTTTCATTGCTTTGGAGTCAGTCAAAATTTGCATGAATCCATCTTTACTGTTGTTCTTTGCATGCCAATCCATCAATTGTGCAAATGACTTGCAACGAAACATTCGTTGAAGTCTAGGTATAATTGGCATGTGATGTAAAACCTTCTTTGGAACTGTAGGACCTTGTACATCTATATGATATCTCTTCTCTTTGCATATAGGGCATTCTACCTTGTTTTTATATTCATCTCTATATAAAATGCAATCATTTTTACATGAATGAATTTTCTTATATTCAATCCCCAACTCAACCAACAACATATGCACCTCTCTGCAAGTTGATGGCAACACATTCTCTTTAGGGAATATTTTAGTTTTTAGTGCCCTGTAAGATTGCCATAGATTAAATCAATTGAATGTTTGAATTATGATGAACATGTTTGATATGTCAATCTATACTAGGACTATTTATATAAAATATATGGTTTTAAAATCCCCTTAAAGAAATATAAACGAAGTTGATGAATGTTTACGAATTATGTACACCAATTGACAATGCAAAGTAAGAAATAGATTTCAACTCACTTTAGTAGGGTAGTAAATCCTTTGTTTGACCAACCAAATAGTGACTTGATTTCTAATAATATTAATGTGCATGCCAGTTTTGAGATTCTACTTGTACCCGATTTGAACACGGGTGTCTTCGCTGCTTGCTTGATGGAGTCTTTCAAGTTGTTATCATCAACATTACGTTGATGGTAATTACCCCTGTTATCATCATTACTTTCAACCATATGATCATTATTGTCATCATTGTTTCCATCCCCAAAGAAATCTGTAAGCATTTCATTTAATCCTTCTTCATGCACTGCATTTTCACTATCATGATCATCATCATTAAGGCTAGGTGACATGTCATCAGTGTATGTGGATCTCATCAGCTCTTCAAATTTCTCAACTGGTAGTATTCTCTTCAATGTTGCTCTTTTCACCCTGGATGGTTTAAAGGATGGTTTGGATCATCCCGTCCAAATCTTAATAACCCAGTTGGATCTTGGGTATTAGTATGTGTTTCATCAACATCTTCTACCTATCAACAAATACAAGCATTATTTAATGTTTGGTAACAATTGGATAAATCATAAATGTATCAATTTCAAAGAAATATAATCAAATATGGCTTAAAAATAAAAATATAAATTGTATGAACATATATACATCAATTGAATAACGAAACATTATTTTATAGACTACCTTTTTTATACAATAATTTAAATAAAACACAATTTTGACAACATAGTTTATAAAACATCAGTCCACACTCATTTATTATTCTTTGGTTTTCTGCCCTTAAGAACATCCTTAGGGAGACCTTGTTCTTCCCTCTTCTTTCGTGCAAGAGTGCATTTTAAGAAGGGTTAAACAATCAATAACTCATCCCCAGTGGTAAGGTCCATAATAGCCTCAACCATTATCAATCTATCAACCTCTCTTTCCATATCTCCATCTTTATCATTTATAAGCTCAACAAATTGATAATTCGGTCTTACAGTAGGGTCCCTTCCCTTACTACTATTTATAAATCCTGTAATATTTTTGTGTGTGTATGCACGCCCATCTATATACATAAGATGACCTCTATTCATTTCTTTTCCACTTTCCAATTGGAGACGATGTGTACCATATGCTGACATGCTAGGCTTATATGCTGCTAGCCTTCTCCATTCACCACTGTAATATGATGGACCATAATATGGAATTAATCTCCTAGTGGTTTGTTCTGAATTATTTCTATGTTTAGATCTCACCTGTACATTTTGGATAATAAAGAGGCCTAGATTCGCTCCATGAATATTGGAGGGTCATATCATGTAGCTGTATCCCCAAAATTGAAACACCTCGTACACTCTAGGTAGTTGTCGATCACTAGGCCAAGCGCAATATAGTTGACGATCAAATGTCTCTTTGTAAATTGATCTCAAACTCAGGGGTAATTCATCATCTCCATCACATTCATTCTCATAGGGTATGTAGTCCACCTTCCCCTTGTCTTTAAGTAAATTATGCATCTTTAAACTGATTCTTGTTCGATTGCTTGTTTTCATCAATTCCTCATCTTCTAAGATGGTATATTGGCACATATTTTTGTTAGATGTATTATCTGATAAATGATCATTGCCCTCTAGTCTGGAAGTCGGTGATCCAGGAAACTTTAAACCAAGAACTTTATCCTGTAAGTATCCATTAAGAAAAAAATTAGTTATTTAAATAATATAAAATAATGTTTAAACGAAGTATACATGTTATTTATATATCAAATTAGAAAATTCCTTACCACAATTCCTATTGGATTTGAATAGATTGTAGGAGGCATACTACCGACTGGAAGCTCATCATATATGTAATGTCTTTGTACAATCTCTCATTTGAATTGTTTCTTTCCACGACATATAGAACATCCACAAACAACAATTTTCTCAAAGTATTCATCCCATGTACTATAGTCCTAACCAACCTCTTGTTCAATGCAATCATTTGTTGTGTCTGCAGGATCCATTGTCATATGCTCTTCCACCCACTATCCTCTACGTGATTTAACAGTTTTAGGTCCATGTCCACATACATATCTTTTTATTTTTCTAGTTGAATGCTCAGGCTCTGCATTTGCTCCAATCTCCATCTAAAATAATCAACAACATGCATTAATTTATGTCAAGATTGGATAATACATTATAAATTTCAATAATATTGTGAAAAAAGATGGACGTATCACAAAATGCCATTAGATCTTTTTTTCCTAAGTCAAAATTTGAGTACCTGATGTCCCGCTTCATCCATTGTGTCCTCATTTGATATGACATGATCTGTTGCCATGGCCTCATCTGGCCCCTATAATACACAACATAGTAAATAATGTTTAGTACACCAATTATATCATTTCAATGAATATGCTATCCAACACAAAACCTCACTTTAGTCATATATTTGACATATTGATATCATGTTTTGGCCATCCTAATTTTCAAACTTTTCCCTTGATCATAGAATCACATTTAATCACCATTCATGTGCATTTTCAACTAATAAGTTTGACCTCAAAGGCCTCATGGATAGAAAAATGACTTTATCTCCTCCATGTTGTAGCATTTGTGAATTCATAAACACCTTCCTCCTTTGGCTGAGGTTGCTTTCTCTTCTTACCTCTATTGTATCTGTAGATTCCGTTGTCATATCTATTTCCACCCACTTTCCTCTCTGCAATTTAGTAGTTCTACGTTGTCCACGTCCTCTCTCCATGGCCTCCTCTGGATCCTATAATACATAACAATGACAATAGTCACATAACAACTATGCACCAAGAGAATATTGTTGAAATATCTTGTTAATACACTCTCTTTTCATCAAGACGCGCTATGAAAAACAAAATATGACATTGCAACATTTTGATCTTCACAAAAAGTTTACACGCGGAATCTTGACAACTAGAGCTCAAATCTTATGATTACAAGATGACTACAAATTCACATCAAAAAGACATTTATTTCATATTTGACTCTCCGTTTTCTTTTATGGGTCATTTTAAGGCTATCTATATCTCTCCAAGTGGCCATAAAACCCTCAAAACTATCATAGAACCCTCAAAACAGCCTCAAAGAGTCTTTGGCACCTAAATTTTAAATTCTTGATGGAGGGAAGGATGATTTGGATGTTAAAGAGACAATCCAGAGGTTAAAGAGACAAGTTGATACCTTACCCAAGTTGTCATGTTCTTGAAACCTTGTCACTATAAAGAGGAGATATCTAGAGAGTAATGTCACGAGGACATAACCAAGGCATGCACTATCATGAGCCATAGGGACAACTTATTACACCATCCAAAACTCCATTTGAACTAGCTACTATCAGTAATTCACATTATTGGGGACTGTCATGAAGAAAACACCATGCATAGGACTGTCATAGTCAAAGTGGAGAGGATTGTCTAGTCATTTTATGACTGTCATAATAGCTAGTGGGTTAGTTACCATGTTTCAACCTAAAATAGGCTAATGAGAACATAGAAATGAAAATCACAATACCATAAGCATTTCCATAAGTTGCCAATATGGTCCCAATATCATGTCATGATAGTAAGAGAAGAGTTGTTTGGTTTTTCCAAAGCCATATCACTTGCATAAGGATTGTCACCAACCATCTGTGTAAGGTCATGAAAGAGTGAGTCATTATTGAGCTAATCATAAGAGAAGCATGAAGTTAAAATGCTATCATGGAAACAAGATGTAGTTACTTGTTATAAGGACAATCCAAATTTGGTGAGGTTGCTACAAGCAACCAAATTTGGCATTCGATTAGATAGTGATATCAACTTCCAAGAAAAATACATCATTTTACATTGATAGGCGCTAAATTAGGCGCACTTTGCACAACCTTTTGCGCCCCAAAAAGATTACATTTAGGCCTAAAAGTTGGCGCTAAAGTCGTCGCTAATTGCTCTGACTATAGCACTAACTAATGGATTAAAAAAAAATTCCCGCCTGCACATACCCCAAAACAAAAAAAAAACACAAAACAAAACTTTATTGATTTTTGGTGTTCATTTTGTGTTTGGAGATCGAGCGTTTGACATGCAGAGATTGAGCGTTTGGGTTTTTTGTGTTTGCCCTTATTTTGGGCAGATCCTTAGCAATGGCGGGACCTATATTCCAACCCCAATTTCCTTTCCATACCTAAAGCGCATACCCACTTTCTTACATCTCAAAAGTCCTGGGTTTGAGCCACGACAGCCTTTGCTTCCAAATATCTCAGCCTTTCAATTCGTGCTACTCTTCTTCTATTCATGCCAGGTAAGGGCATCGCCTCTCTTTCATCTACTTTTTTTTTCCCGTCAGATGTCAGATTCATTTGGACAAATGCGGGTCTTGTAATATTCATAGGGCATCTATTGAAGATAATTCTGAGCAAGGCTTTTCATAATAGACGACAAATTTCCACATTCCATAATATTATAAATGTGTGCTTTATTTCAATTGATGTATAAGCTTACTTTCTTGCAGCAAACTTACAAAGGAAAACAACTTCATGATTTGCTCTACAAAGTAAAGGTCAAAAACCTTAAGGAATACAGAAAAACTGGATGAAAACTTTCATACCTGGCAGTGTGTACTTCGTTTGCCTCCATAGATTGGACAAAAATAATTTGCCCTAGGTCGCCTCAAAATGTCAAGCAATAGAGGGAAGAGAGCAAAGGGAGCAGACTCTGGCCACAATGAGGTAATTCATTGTCAATTTATAGATTTGTAAATGTTTCCATTGTTTATTTGATTTTTAGTTTTTAGTTTTTTATTTCTAAATTTAAAAGAAGAAATTATATATATATATATATATAGGGACATGAGACTAACAAAGATAAGAGGCATTGGTTTCCATATTGAGGGTATAGGCAGTGAACAAATTGGATGGTGTGGACTTGACAATGCTTGCCAGATACATAGAAAAATGATCTAGTAAAGCCCCTGAAACATTGCAACCAAATCAACAGTGTCAAAGGGAAGCAATTGATTCCCCAACCAGTCATGGATCAGGCAAAAGATCTAGGAGGAAATCAATAACAGTAACCTCTAAGAATGTGGAACAGGGAGCAGAGGCTTCCAATGTCCTAGCCACTCCTGGGACACAGACTTCTTCGACCACCACACCATGTTTTGCATCTTGCATTGATAGCTACGATACCAAGATAGAATACAATGTGGTTTCAGGGGAAGTCTGAATGACAGATGCTAGAAAAATGTTTGTGAATAGGTTGAAGGAATCATGCCTTCAACAGTTCAAAGACCATCTACATTTTCCATTCTCAAAGATACCCATGCACCTGCAAAAAGTAGTTATCCAAGACATGGAGACTGAATTTGGCACAGGTTGGTCTGTAAAGAAGATAAAGCTATGAATGTCTCAAAACTGCAAGAGATTTCGGTGCAACCAAACAAAGAAGATAAAAAAACTCCCTCCCGAGCTAAGGCTCAAAAAAAGGCGATGTAAGTTTGAAAGTATGGAAAGAGCTTGTAAAAGCATATGAGAAGTTCGATGAACGAAGGAAGTCCGGTGAGGAGAGTACGCAGGTATTTGAATTTTCTCATAAGATTATATCAAATTTATTAAGCAATTTTTAAATTTTATTTGTGCATAGTTAAATTGAATTAGTATATGTTTCAGGACAAGGCATCCAAGGCTAGGCTTGACAAACTTCGTGCCACACATCACAGTGGCCAGAAAGGTTTACAGGCCTTGATCTGTACATTTGTAAGTATTTTTAATAAGTTAAATGATATTTTTTTTTCCTAGGAAAAAGTAAATGATTGCATATTAATTAGTTTAACTAGTCCATTTGCCATGTTTTGACAGGAAGAGAAATATGGCCAGCATCCAAGCCAATTTGAAAAAGAAATGTTACAAATCAAAAAGTGGATTGATTTTGTAATCTGGATGGAGAATGAGGTATCAATAGTTGACTTTCAATAACTTAGTTGGATATTGTTGTGTTAATATGTCAATATGCATTTCTTGTGTTGAGTTGTTTATTGATGCGTAGGATGAGTTCTAAAGTGCTTCTCTGTTGGCCCTAGATCCCACTCAATTGTCCCATTATTTGCAGTCCTAGACATGTGCACATGTCCTCCTAGTTACCTTATTGCAGTGTTGAGATTTGAACTTTAGTCACTCTCATTGTGATTGCACCTTTTTAACTTTACAAAACAATCCTTGGACATTTTTCACAATTATTTTAATCCACAAAGCTTGACAACTGTACGAGCAATCACTTATATACAAACGTGGGTTATGTGAACAGGCCACTGAATCATCCACACATTTGTTTATATTGAATTAATGTATAGACATCATATCCTTTATTGAATCATTAGGTGGTGATAGAACTTATGAAAATGATAAGTCCCTTATCAAAGGCACATCATTGATATCTTTATCAAAGGCACATCATTGAATATTCCAACAGTTGCAACAATGTAGGGCAATCCTCTATCTTGTGATCAACATCATAATAAGTATACATTGGAAACTTTGTGCAACTACGCGAGGTATGCCCAGGTTCTCCACACTAGTAGCAATATATTCCTCTATTGTGTACTCTACCATGGCCTCCTTGATTTCCTCCATGCTCTATATATTATGGCTCCTAATAGCACAACACCATCTATTGTGGTTGTGACTGGGGTTGCGTGGTTGTGTTTAATTTTGTTTTCCTCTTGCCTTGTGGAGGACTTGTACTACTTTGTAGGTGGTAATGCCATGGGTGGATGTGTGACAAACCTTGCACTATTAATTGATAGGAACATCCTTTCACTTTTGCAGTAGTGGAAAATTTCATGAGTATCATGACATATGGTGCAATTAGGTATGTGTTGATAAAGAGGGAACTGTGTGGCATTAATAGCTTGAGTTCCGACCACTAGATAGTTTGTAGTTGTATGCCCCTTAGTGTGGCAATTTGTTCATCATAAACCACATTGATTAAGAGTTTCACTTGCAAGTTGTGCTATTTGCATGAACATTTTTCCATTTGTTCTTTTAGGCATGTAGTAGAATCATATGTTGGGGGCTCCCCTAATTCTTATAATCTCAACACAACTTTAAAGGCAACTTTTTAATTAGGGAGAGTGAGCTAAACTAGTTCATGTTGGATATGTGCAATTAGCCTACCAATAAATCATTCCTTCTAAATTTCAACATTTTATAGTTGGGTCAATCTTTAACACCAATTCCTTAGAGCATTGATCATACCTACACACAATCTCTCCTGATTGTTGCCTTACTTCCTTTAATGCCACAATATTACGATGCACCATCTTAGGGCAATTGAAATTGGGAAGGAAATCTCTTAGCAGTTTACCAAGATCATTCTTGGTGCCATTAGGATCATAATGAGTATACTAGTCTTGTGCTTGCTTACAAAAAGTGGTTGCAATTAACCTAATCTTGTGGTCATTATCCACAACATTTTGTGTGTGCCATGCTATCTCATCTGCTAAAGTTTGACGGGCTAATAATGAACAGTAAACCCTTGTTTGCCTGCCTCCTTCTTATGACTGATCCCATTTTGGATTCCTTATGAAGTCAGGGTGATTTGAAGGAAGATAAAAGTTGCACTCCAAGTAGATGTGTCGATAAAGAAGGGCTTAGCGGAATATGGAAACCTTTAGATTTTGTGATTTTTTTTCCATTTCAAAACTATTTGTTTTCTTTCTTTTCTAATGAACATTTATTTAGAAGCCCTTTCCGACACCCAAATCTTCAGTTTTAAACTCACTTGCATGGAAGATGCATTAAAAGTATCAATTATATATGTTCCATGATTTAAATCCATTATTTTATGGTTCTCAGTATGACATAAAGAAGGATATTGTTGCTTCTTAGACTTGTTGCACACCTTGCATTAGCAGGCTGGTGGAATGGTATTAGAGGACACAATGGCTCTCATATCAGATTTTTTTGCAAGAAATCAATTTAAAATGGTTTGAGGCGTAGCTTTCATTCCAACCTAGGATTCCATCAAAATAATGTCATATTACAGTCTTTAGATATGTGTATAGTTTATGTGCATGGTAGCAACGATTTAGTAATAATTCCTCACACACCACACTATAACTGAGATGTGTGAATGCCCTAAAACTATATAGGTTCAATCCAAACACTATCATAAGATCATGCTTGATAAGATCACGAATACATCATAGTTTAGGTGTGGGCAGGACTTCCTTAGGGTAGGTAGGGCTTCCTTAGTGTAACCCTAACTATGCATTGTAGTAGAATCATTATATTGACCATTCCAAGTTCGGACTAGCAGGGACAATGGAGTTTCAAGACCCTTGCCAGCCAAGGGAAGGTTGATATAAGAATTTTGAGGGACCTAGGGTAGTGACAGTCATATAGGACTGGGTTTGTGTTATGTTTGGAACCCATAAAGTCTTGAGGTCTTCTTAGAGGGGTGATATGTGACCAAGGTATGAAGGCTAGGACTTTGTATGTAATCTTAAGCCCTCCTTTTGGATTTGTTAGAAGCCTTCTTCACTAATACATAAGGACTGTCAAGACTCCTATGATAGTGCATTAGAGAGGCATTGAAATCACAAAGGAGATAAATGTTATTAGGCCATCACCCATTGGAGAAGGGATTATCATAAAGAGCATGACAGTGTTACCTTGTCATAGTCACAAAGGGGATAGTCTTTGTGGTGGTAATTATAGTCACTAAGTTTACATCCACCTTCCTAGGGTCTGCAAAAATGCCTGAAGTTGAATATGCCTATTTTAAAGATCTTGCCATGAGTATTTTCAATGCTTTTACCCCCTAATGATCCAAAGATTGAATATAAAGGTGTGGAAATTATTGACTAACCTTACTACTGTTACAATCAATTTGCTAACATGCAAGACAGTCATGAGGTTTTTCTTGTTTTATTCAAGATTTATATAATCTTCCTTATTGATAAGATGGGGGTCTACTATTCCCAAATTATCTATGACAAAATACCAATGGAGACCTCCCTAAATCCTCATCTCAAGTTTCAAATGCACAATGAAATGATGGAGGACAATCATAACTGTCATAATAGTACATTAGCATTTTTTGTCTCAAGGTGGCCCTTGAGACTGCCCAGGGGATGGATATAGAATTGGGATTATGGTTTTTGTTTAAAATCCTTGTGTCATTGACCTAATATTTGTTTGTGGCAAGGATCCCAATAGTCTAAAGATTACAAACTGTTGTCAAGAAGGGACTGTCATAGTTAAGTGTGGTACAGTGATACAATTTCATCTTGGTTGAGTATTGTATAAATCTCAAGCTATTTAGAATGCATGGGGGTATTAGGGTGTGGTATCACTATATAGGTAACCATCAATTGATTTCTTCAACCTAAACTTGGCCTATATAGTACCCAATGTGAAGAGCAAGATAGTGTTGTCCAAGAACCCTGTTACAGTCACAAATGAGGGTAGTCTTAGCTATTGTAACCATAGTTGGAATCAACTGTTGTTACCATAACATATGTGACCTAAAACCATGAATCTATGAGTATGAGTTATTTGAAACTCCTTTGAGAAGATCCCACTATGGGAATGAATCATAATTCAGTGTTAAATAGGATTGTTGTCATTACAAAAAATCCAGGGCAATCATTGTATCCTCTCATTGCCATCATAGAATTAATGTAACTATAGTTTTCAATACCAAAGAGATGGAATTGATGGTAACCATAAGGTCTGTGTTGACTAGTCTCAATCATCCATCCCTTGATGGTAAAAAATAATGTCCCAAAGGAGATAGTAATGATGATACAAATGCAGACACAAAATAAGACCACTTTATATTCTTCTATTTTAGAGGATTGTCTCTAAATTGCTGGTCCAGATTAAGGAAGACATGATTTAAGAGTTCATTGGATTTGATGGCTACAAGCCATTCATCAAATCCACACAAGGTGGCATGGTCAGGTTTCTGAATGCTTTAGTCCTCCTTTGTTAGATGTAATTGAAACTGCCCTGCTAGACATGTATGCAAAATGTGGAAGCATAGATAAGGCACGTGAACTGTTTGACAAAATGCCTTAAAGAAATGTGGTCTTATGGATTGCAATGACTACAGGATATGCACAGAATGGATTTGTTGAAAAGGCTTTAGAAATTTTAAAGCAAATGCAATTGGCTGGTGTAAATCCAAATTCCACAACCTTTGCCAGCATCCTCCCTGCCTGTGTCAAAATGGGAGCTTTGGAATAGGGTATGGACATCCATCAATACATAAAGGATAGAGGAATTTTGTCACATGTTGTAGTTGCAACTGCCCTGTTAGACATGTATACAAAATGTGGAAGCATAGACAAGGCACATGAACTGTTTGATAGAATGCCTCAAAGAAATGTGGTCTCATGGACTGTAATGATTGCAGGATATGCACAAAATATGGAATCATAGACAAAAAAAAATGAACTATTTGACATAATTCCTCAAAGAGATGTCATCTCATGGAATGCAATGATTGCAGGATATGCACAAAATGGATTTTGCAAGGACACTCTCAAAATATTTGAATTAATTAAGCACTCTGGAACATATCCTAACATTGTAAGATTTGCTTGTATTCTAGGTGCATGCAGCCACGCAAGTTTAGTGGATGAGAGATGCACATACTTCAATCACATTTGTAACCCTTATTGCATTACACCTACAGTTGATCATTATGTGTGCATGGTTGATCTCCTTTCCCGTGCTAGCTATCTTGAAGACACCCTAAACTTTATCTTTATTTCTAAATCCCCAAATTTACCCTATTCCCTCTCACATTGAAGACCTGTGAGCAGGAATAGGGCTAACATTTTTTCTTTCTAAAATCGGTCGGATAACATATTGCTAACTTCATTTTTTTTTCCAAACAAAATAGACCTTTATCTTAAGGTTACTCATGAACCTTAAGATAAATAATTATTGGAAAAAAATTGTGCATTCCTTAATGACATGTAAGAGAATTTAATCAATTGCTACTTAAAAACACTTTAATGTTTCTATCTAATACAGGTTATTAGATTAATAGTGAAAAAGAACATACATGGACCAAGCAATTTGTGGCACTTAAGGTTATGTAATAGAATTTATAGTTGATAGTAAATTGTATAACAAATTTTTTTATGATCTTTACTAATGTTTATTAGAATTGTTGCATGTTTTACATCATTGGAATGACATATTAGCTGTAACTTTTTTGAAATTTTATTATGGTATGTGCACTTTGATATGATGTAATATGATTATGGTTTTGTTTCATATGTTGTAATATTATATGTATAATAGAAAAATAAATTATTGCATGAAATAAATAATAACTTTTCATTTTAAATATTTTTTTTGCAGAACACGGGTCTTCCAGAAGATCACGATGATCCTCATGATATAGATCCAGATTATGTTGGTTCTAGTATAGATCACACGGAAAAGGATGATGACGACACAGATACATAAGACACCAAGGCTGATGACGATGACGACGAAGATCATGATGGTGATAATGATGATGAGGCAGTTGTTGGTAGTAGCCAGTGACATTCATGATCATATAGACTGCATCATGGATCATTGTTGATATATCGTTATGATGCCTCTTTTCATGGTTACTATCATATGTATCATTTTCACGGCCTACAGTACCATATTAATGAGTTGTAGCATAAATGTATGTATCATTTTGACTTATATCATTTAGATTTCTACCCAAGCATACAAGTGATTGAGAGAAAGCAAAATAGAAATTAGATATGAGTCAAATAAATTGTATTCAACTCAAGAGAATGCAAAGCATTACAATAGAATGGGATGCTCATATGACTAATATGTATTACTATTTCTGAGGATATTCTACATCACATAGAGCACACTGAGTGCCCTTTCACTGCTTGGATCATCATCCAACAGTTGTATGGAGACTTTGGATCTTCATCTGATAGTGATGTTTCCTTGGATGACCAGGCTCTGGTGGATGAGACTAAGTCTTCTTTTACCCTATCTTGTGTGACATACATTGATACCCCATCTTTAGATACAACACCTGTTGCTTCATCAGATTCCAGAGATGCTTCTTTGAGAGCTTCTAGTGATTCTTTGCAGCAGGATCATTACAGTCTTCCTGATTGGGATTCCTATTTATCAGACATTGCATCTTTGTTTGTGGAGTCTCACATTTTAGATTTGGAGGACACATTTGAGGGGCTATCTCTCCTCTTTCATGACAATTATTTTGTCCTTGCACCTGTTGTTACTACAGAGTTCAGAGAGGCTTCTTCGAGGGCTTCCAGTGATTCTTTGCAGCAGGATCATATTTGTCTTCTGTATTCACTTCATTGGGACCAATTTCTACCAGACATCTCTTATTTGTTTGTAGAGTCTCACATTTCGGATTTAGATGACACTCTTGAGGACATTCAACTCCTCTTTAATGATAGTCATTTCATCACTGTTATCCCATCTTCCTTGTCTTTGGATCTTGTACCTCCTGGTTGTACACATGGGATTGGATTGCTTCTACCTTCGTGCATTGAGGCATCTTTCGATATTCACATGGGGACACTTGAGCAGAGTTCTGAGATAGGATACATCTTGAGACTTCCTTCCTCACTTTGCTTCTTTGAGTGGGAGTTACTTCGACATTCACCATTGGAGTTGTTTCTTCCTAAGGGGAGAAATGTCATTTGTCACAAATGGATCATCTTCAACATTCATATATGGGCATCCTCTTTTGGCACAGGAGCTATTTTGTTGTGGGGGGTTTCATAGTCTCTTTCACTCTCTCTACTTTTGGGGGGGTCTCCTCTCTGTCTATTTTTTTTTGGGGGGGGGGGCTTTTCTCTCTCTTTGGGGGGAATTATATGTATATGGGTACCTCAACATGGCCTTGTTGCCGAAACCCATCTTTGCATTTTATCACATTTCCCCCTAAGTTACACTTAAGGGGGGGTGTTAGTGTGAACAGGGTTACTTTGCTATCTAGCTCTTTCTTAGCTTGTTCTCCACCTTAGCTCTTTTCACACTAGGTTAAGCTTACTTAGGGACTTTTTCACTTTATCCCCACATTGGTTGTGTATTGAGTTTCTTGGGTGGAATATCATATATATACCCACCTCTTGCTCTCATATGAGCATCCCATTCTATTGCAATGCTTTGCATTCTCCTGAGTTGAATACAGTTTATTTGACTCATATCTGATTTCTATTTTGCTTTCTCTCAATCACTTGTATGCTTGGGTAGAAATCTAACAACAACAGGTGTAAGGACAAAATAATTGTTATGAAAGAGGAGAGATAGCCCCTCAAATGTGTCCTCCAAATCTGAAATGTGAGACTCCACAAACAAAGATGCAATGTCTGATAAATAGGAATCCCAATCAGGAAGACTATAATAATCATGCTGCAAAGAATCACTAGAAGCTCTCAAAGAAGCATCTTTGGAATCTGATGAAGCAACAGGTGTTGTATCTAAAGATGGGGTATCAATGTATGTCACACAAGATAGGGTAAAAGAAGACTTAGTATCATCCACCAGAGCCTGGTCATCCAAGGAAACATCATTATCAGATGAAGATCCAAAGTCTCCATACAACTGCTGGATGATGATCCAAGTAGTGAAAGGGCACTCAGTGTGCTCTATGTGATGTAGAATATCCCCAGAAATAGTAATACATATTAGTCCATAGACCATGTCATTATTGTTAAACCATGCATTCTTCTGTTCATAGTCACTTGGCTCAGAAACGAGTCTAAAGAGATGGGGCAATAGATCTTGCTCAAGGCAATGATTCTTTATCCCTTGTTTCTAATACAAATAGTTCTCTGAGGTTAACTTAACAATAGAAGGATGGAAATAACCAATATCCATGATGAACCCCCAAAATGATTACAATAACCCTATAAAAGATGTGACTCAAAGAGAGCACATAAGACACCCCCTTTTCCACTCAATCAAAGAACCCCCCCAAGAAAATATGATTTGGCACTTTATATTTAGTGCATTTACAGGTGTCACTAGCAAGAAATACTAAGTGGTCTTGATTTCAATGCATTGCAAAACCCTCACAAAGAGCATATACTAAAAATACAACTTTGGCACAATACTCAAATAAATAAACAGTACCACTGCGATCTACTTGAAAAATCATGCACTTACAAAAAAAGAATCGCCTCGATACGAGGTCGTATGTGAAAGTTATGATCCTCCGAAGTTCCCAAAAACGAGAACTGTGCAGAGTCACGTGTGAGAATATGAGATTACTGAAAAATCTGTACACTGAAATAAAAAAAATGATTATACCAACATGTAGAGCACGAAAAATTAGCCAAAATAATAATAAAAAAAGAAGCTCACAAATCCGAGGTCGAGAGCCCGAGTTACAACCTTTGGAAGTTGAACTACAATTTCCAAAACGCCAGTGGAGAGGGGTTTTGCTGTAGCTTTCTGATGTCGTTTCTGTAAAATATATAAGCTGTATGCAAAAACTAACAGATACCCAGATGGTTTTTCGGTGCTATGAACAAAACCCAGAAGGTGTTTTTCTCTGTGATCTACAAAAAATGTGACTCTAATTGAAAAAAAAACATGTTTTGCACCAAAAAAATGGCATGCAAAGACTGAATCAGCTACCTAAGACAAACAAATGCATGCTGCAACCTGCAAGATTGATCAAAATAAATAAAATGCAAGTTGATTGTTAGATTTTAGCTCAAAGAGTCTTGAGGAAGCTATGAAAAAAACTTGCAATTGGCAAGTCAAAATATGAACCCCCTAGAAACTAGAGTTTTCTCCACACTTTTCTGTTTCTCTAGATCATCAGAAGATGTAAGAGAAGAGCATACTCATGTGCTTCGAAACCCACAACTCACAAACTAGAGTTTTCTCCACACTTTTCTGTTTCTCCAGATCATCCGAAGATGCAAGAGAAGAGCATACTCATGTGCTTCGAAAAACAACTCTACACTCTCAGATTTCTAAAGAAAATGCTAACCCACAACTCACAACCGCTCTGATACCATGTTAGATTTCTACCCAAGCATACAAGTGATTGAGAGAAAGCAAAATAGAAATCATATATGAGTCAAATAAACTGTATCCCATTCTATTGTAATGCTTTTCATTCTTTTGAGTTGAATACAGTTTATTTGACTCATATCTGATTTCTATTTTGCTTTCTCCCAATCACTTGTATGCTTGGGTGGAAATCTAACACTTCATTCACTAATGCTTCATCTTTCAAAGGGAGAGCATTGGAATGAACAGGGGGTAGGGTGATGTTAAGGGATGTGTCAATGATTTCATTCTCTTGCGCCAAAATGTCCTCATAAGTGGGAACAACTTTGGGAGAGGGATCCAAATCATAGGGTGAAATAGACAAATGTGGGTCACTATCGCATGTATTAGAGTGTAGATCCATGGTATGATCATTATATGTAGTAAAAAGCAACGGAGGAACATGATCATCACTTTCTTCATTATTATCTATGAATTTAATGAGATCTTCTAATATCGAAGGATATATTCCCATGATAGTTATAAAGCTATCAAAATTAGATATATAGCAAAGAATTTCATATGTGGAACACATAGAAATGTCAATGTCATATATGTATGCTACTTGATTTAAGACTTGACGATGCCTATTGGTAAATTTAGAGAATTTCAAAGTCTATGATGTATGCAAACAAAGCTTCCAAAGATGAATAACAAAAAGCATCCATAATGAAAGTATGATATAGCTTTCACACACCAAATCACTAGTTGGAGGGAATCAGGTTTTTGAAAATAAAAAACACACTAATTTCACTACAAAAAAAGTGAGTATGGTGTCAAAAGTGTTGCACCAAAAGGGGATTGTAGATGATTTTAAAAGTTCGCTCAAAAAAGTATGAAGAGTGTGTTAAAGCCTTTAATGTTGAAATACACAATCTATAATTACAAACATGTGAATTTTCAAACCAAGGTATGAAAGGATGCAAAAAATTTGAATGAACAATGAAAATGTGCTATAAATTGATGTTAGATCTAAATTGAAATGTTTATGATGGCAGAAAAATCTGAAATAAGATTTTGACTACAAACCCTCACTTTTAAAAATGACTAGGTTTTTAGAAAAATGTAACTTTTTCAACAAAACCCTAGCAAATGAGATCTTCAAATGAAAGGTACAACACCATGAAATGATTGTATACTATATTATGGATCAGATCTCATGTAAAAATTAGAAACATAAATCTTTCTATCATATGCAATGAAAGCAATGCAAAACTATGCCTTTTCTAACTTAGAATGCTCAATTTTTTCACTTTTTCCAAGACCATGCAATATTTTCAATTGGATATTGATGAATATGTAATGAAATCAATGTAAGATTTGGTTTGAACAACTAGCAAGATGCAAATGCTCATAGCTACAGGTTCACCAAAATGTTATGTAGGAAAAGATGAATGATAACAAGCATGTACACTAAATCAAACCCTCTTCCATAATAACATTCAAGGACAAGATCGAGCCAAATCACTACCAAATGGAGGTGGACTCAGCTACAGATCTTGTGCTCAAGAGTGCTATGGAAAGATCAGATTTAATCAGGCCTTTTATCAAACCCTAGGTCAATTAATACACTGAACCCTAGATTTGTAAAGATTTGATCACAACAGGAGATATACAACAGATAATCAGAAACCATTTTCACAAGATTGATCAGAGAGATGTTAGAACATGTGTCTCAGAAGTTGGAATGTCGGGACACTATTTCGCAGGAGCCTAAGTCAGGAGGATGGAATCTTTAGAAATGGAAAACTGGAGAAATGTCACAGAGGATGTCTCGATGCCAGATTCGATGTTTGTTCAGGCAGAAAGACTATTTCATGGGTGCCCAAGTCTTCTGCAGAGGAATATTCCCGAATGTTGTCAGTTCCCAAAACCCATTCCCTTATTTAATCTTCATGTACCTTCACCTTTCCAGATCTCGCACCTGTAACCTACACACAAGAAGAAAAAGGGGTTTGGGGGTTATGGTGTTTAGGGACTTGCCTCAGTCAAACCCTGGGATAGCATTTAAGCTTCCCAACACTGTTGTTTGATAGAGAGTGAGTGCCCGAGAGGGGCAAAGGCTAAGCATAAATCAATGATAAAATTATTCAAATAATAATGATATCATCTTAGAGGTGAAGCCCTTAGGAGAATGAAGATCCTTCAACTCGTAAGGAGATGGATGATGATTCCAAATCTGCAACAACACACAAAATACAAACACAAATTTGCTCTAGAACATAATGAATGCTTTGAACACTCTTTGCTCCAAGATCATAAGTTCGCTATCTCCATCTAGGTTCATAATGAATTCAAAGACACACATATATATGCTTTCCCACTAACATTCATGAAATTAATCAAAAGAGCTAACAAGGAGAAACCTTTTTAAAGGTCCTATGCTGACATCCATTTGAATTAGCCCTGACCAATCAGGAAGGACTTGGGCATGGGTACCCAAGTCTCGAGGCACCTTTTTGGTCCAAGGTAAGGTAAAATATGGGCCCCTAGTTCCCAATTTGCATTAGTTTCAGGGGATTTTGCATCGTGATGAATATTTTGTATGTATAATGTAATCACGGGGACTTAGGAGCTAAACAAGCACTACAACAAAATAGACAATTAGTGCATAAAATAGCGCTGGAATTTAGTGCATTTTAGTTCATGAATTGGACACTTCTACTGGTGCAAAACTTGGTGCCAAAATGCATGTTCACTTTGGCACCGGGTTTAGCGCCCTTGGTTTAGCACTGGGTTCAATGCCGGGTTTAGCGCCGAATTTTGTTGCTTCCAGTTTGGCTTCTGATTTTGCTTCTAGTTTTGCTTCTTATGTTGCTTCCAGGTTTGCTTCCAAGTTTGCTTCCCAGTTTGCTTCCAATTTTGCTTCAGGTTTTACTTCCAGTTTTTCTTCCAATTTTGCTTTCGATATAACGTCACTTGTTGCATCCAATTTTGCTTCCAGTTTTGCTTCCAAGTTTGCTTTCGGTTTTGCTTCCAATTTTGCTTCTAGTTTTACTTCCAATTTTGCTTCTGGTTTTGCTTTTGGTTTTACTTCTAGTATTACTTCCGGTTTTGCTTCCAAGTTTGCTTCCAATTTTGCTTCCACTTTTGCTTCCGGTTTTGCTTCCAGTTTTGCTTCCGATTTTGCTTCCAATTTTGCTTCTGATATAACATCACTTGTTGCTTCCATTTTTGCATCTTTTGTTGCTTCTAATATGGCTTCTATTATTGCATCTTTTGTTGCTTCTAAGATTGCTTCCATTATTACTTCTTTGTTTGCTACCTGAATTGCTTTTGTTTTTGCTTCCTAGATAATGCCAAGTTTTGCTTCTAGTTTGGCTTCCATTGTTACTTGCTTTTTTACTTCTAAAAATACTCCTTGTTTTGCTTACATTTATTAATTTAATATGTTTTATTTCAATTTAATTAGTTAAATATATCATGCCTCTTAAATAACTCATATGATTATAGAGAAAGTAATTTAATTATTTAACTCATATGATTAAATAACAAGATAATTATTATAACACAATCATCATCTATAATTAAAACAAGTGAGTCAAGTATCTATAATTTAATTGAATTTGACAACATCCATCCTAGGCAGTAAATTAAAATCATCATACGTAATAAATATCCATCCAAAAATATCGACCACTTTCAATATATATAAATTGACAAGTTAATACTGATAAGATCATCATCATATATAACTAAAATAAGTGAAAGTCAAATATGCCAGTAGATCAATAACATGTCAAAATGATACATGTCCAATAGTCGACATAAGTCAAAATGATACATGTACAAATGATATAAGTAAAAATGATAAATTATGTAACTCAAAATGGTAAAAGTCAATATAATACATGTCCAAATTGTTAGTGTGAACAGGGTTACTTTGCTATCTAGCTCTTTCTTAGCTTGTTCTCCACCTTAGCTCTTTTCACACTAGGTTAAGCTTACTTAGGGACTTTTTCACTTTATCCCACGTTGGTTGTGTATTGAGTCTCTTGGGTGGAATATCATATATATACCCACCTCTTGCTCTCATATGAGCATCCCATTCTATTGTAATGCTTTGCATTCTCTTGAGTTGAATATAGTTTATTTGACTCATATCTGATTTCTATTTTGCTTTCTCTCAATCACTTGTATGCTTGGATAGAAATCTAACAAAATGCTAACCCACAACTCACAACCGCTCTGATACCATGTGTGATTTTGCCGTCACACTAAAAGCACGTACTTATGGTGGAGAGGGATCTCATCGTTGCTATAGTCGCTACACCAACACCCCCCCACACGATAGAGCCGGATACAACCAGTACCATGTGGGATTAATACCCACTACATACCACGTCGATAAGCTAAACTTACACGGACGAAGGGTCGAGGGCTCGAGGGACTCGAACCGATGACCTGCGCTCTGATACCGTGTTAGATTTCTACCCAAGCATACAAGTGATTGAGAGAAAGCAAAATAGAAATCAAATATGAGTTAAATAAACTGTATTCAACTCAAGAGAATGCAAAGCATTACAATAGAATGGGATGCTCATATGAGAGCAAGAGGTGGGTATATATATGATATTCCACCCAAGAGACTCAATACACAACCAATGTGGGATAAAGTGAAAAAGTCCCTAAGTAAGCTTAACCTAGTGTGAAAAGAGCTAAGGTGGAGAACAAGCTAAGAAAGAGTTAGATAGCAAAGTAACCCTGTTCACACTAACATGAAGAACCCCTTTAATGAAGAACTCTCAATGGATAGATAATGGACATTCATCTAACAATATTAAAAATTCTGTCCTTGCCATAGTGCATGAAGTTTCTATGGATCATCCTATCGATTTTACTCATTTAGTTGAATATTCAAGTACCTTGGATATTACTAAGGAAGTGAAGGCCCTTGATTTTCCTCCTTTAGTTGAATGTTCAAGTACCTTGGATATCACTATGGATGCAAAAACCTTGGATACCTCTCCTTTGGTTGCATGTTCTTTGTACATCGTTAAAGATACAATCATCAACACTTCTCCTAACAATGCCTTACCTTTCCTTCAATCCAACGCTCTTCCTTTAAAGATTAAGCATTGGTGGATGAAGAAAGGTCTCTCACATTAAATCTTTTAGGGATGGATGTTGAGCTCAATCAAAGTGAAAACAATGTTAATTCAATCATCATTAATAGACTTATTCCACCCACTAAGGGGATAGTGGATAAGTGTACCAATGTTCCTAAAATCATTGTGCACGAGGCACCTAATGTGCCTCCTCACTTCAAACCCATGATCATGGTTCAAGGTATTCCAACGTCACCTTGATTGAAATGAAAGGGAAATCTTATCGAGGTTCTTCCTCTGTCATCCTTACAAGGATCAGAAAAAACCTTCAAGAGTGAAGCTATCTACCGCAAAATCATAAAATCAATCTTGCACTAACTTCCTCTTCACAAATGCCAAATAAATCATGAACCCTTAATGGTAGACAAAGATAAAGATCAAGATTGGAAAGAAGATGATTTTATTAAGGACAAACGGCTAGCGGGTAAGTATTCCTCAATCCATTTAGCCACCTTTGATGTAGCACCTCTTTGAGATGCTCTCACAGGTGGCCTCCTCTTATGTGTTGTGTTGTGTTCCCCCGTATAATGTTAAATGTTGTTTAGGTCTCCTTGGATGACCCTTGATACTTTTGTAAGGTCAAGGATACAAGGAGACCGCCTCTATTGTGACACTTCTTCTATGTGTTTATCTATTCTTCTATTCTCCTATCTCTTATTGTAATTGTTGTGTGTGGTGTCTTGGGGGCATTTTCCCACGTTGTGAACCTAAGTCACTTTTTTCTCCTCTCTCATTTTTCCTACTTTCATTCTTTAGTGACTCTACTAATCAGCGGATGATGAAAACAAATAAATACTGATAAGGACTATGTGTCCCTACAACAAGAAAGCAAAAATGGACCTAGTCCATATATGAAGATGGGGTTGATATATTACTGACGCTTGACTAGTAGAATCACCTCGTGTTGTGATCGTGTATCATATTGTGAATTATCTTGTAACAAACCTTTGTAATACTCTAAGTTTTCTTCTATGCACTTTGGGATTGTTTTGTATCTCACCTTGTAGCTACACTTAGTTCTGAGATAGGTCTGAAATATAACCTCATGACTATACTTGATTCTGAACCTGTAAGTGTAGCCCTGGTTTGTTTATGTGGTATGTTACCTTATTTCTATACATAAATATTGTTGATAACTAGAATTTGACACCAATGTGTGTGTTTGTTGGGAATGTTCGATGATTTTTAACACATGTCACTTTGGGGCATGGGCTCTGTGAAAGCTCTTGTTCCCTTGCATGTTTTTACTTTACCTTAAACATGTTTGATACCGGCAAGCGGGATCAACCACTTTAAGGTGGGGACATATATTATGGTTGATTATTTTAGATATTGTTGATAAAGCGTGTTTGCGTATGCTTCCTTTTCACCGTAAGGCGTCTGTGAATGCAGGTGGGGTTGTGTACTTTGTTTTGCTTTGTGTATACCTCCTTTTCATTGTAAGGCGTATGTGGATGCATGTGGGGTTGTATACTTTGTGCTTCATTTTCATCGTAAGGTGTTTGCGGATGTGGGTGGGGTTGCATTTTGAAAGCCCTTCTGTAGAAGGTGGGATCGTGTCTTCCCTTGAGCGGCTGCACATCCTTTTGAAAGTCCTCTACAGAGGCAGGGTTGGATCTCGAGTTATTCACCCTTAAGTGTGCCTTTGGTAGCATAGCTCAACCGTTAGGTATGTTTGGCGTGTCTTAGATAGTGGAGTGTAGAGATGAGCTCCTCCCTATCACCCGTGTCTATTGTGTTTAAGAAGTATAGTGTGTCGATGACATACTATATGGCGCTCATGTATTCCTTGTGTTTTCTGTGTGTTATCCATGTCTTCCTTGTGTGTCTTGCATGTTTTCAGTGGTATAAAGGTGCGTACCGATGAGCTCCCCCCATGTCGTGTGTTTTGTGCACCTTTAATGGTGGCGCGTAGCGATGAGCTCCCCCCATCGCCTAGTTAGGATTATTTATATATAATTGTTTAATCATGGCTTCTCTGTGTCTTGCATGATTGTTTTCATGTCTTCTCCATGTATTGCATGCTTCCTTACTCTCTTATTCATGTTCCATGTGACTGTCAAGTGTTTTCTTATGTTTACCTAAGCTTGGGGGCTAGAAATGGTCCTTCAAAATTAGGGTGTGTCTTCACTCTAATGTTCACTGAGAATTAAATGAAAGTCAAAATGTATCACTTATGACTATGACTGTTCGAACTACAGCTTTACCATTCCTCGACCCTACATGAAAAAGAAACAATCTGATGACTCTAGATCGGACCAATGGTGCAACGTCTTCTTTCTATTAGAAACCCTTTATTTCGGTGATGTGCAACATCGACATGTGGATGCTTCTATTTCCTTCGCTGGGACCCATCCTCTAGTGACTCTTTATACTTTGAACCAACAACGCAATCTTAAAGATTATTTCTTTCAAGAGCCTCATCCCTTTGTGCGATGGAGACATGTGGAGTCCTCAGTGAATGGTGCAAAAGAATACACTTCCAAAACAGACAACATCAAAAAGGTGTGCCATGATGACACGTTGCGACTTTACTATTCTTTGACCCTACATGAAAATTGATGGGGAGACAAAACCGTCCCATAGAAACCCATGATGTCTTAGACTCTGTTTGCTCTAACAAAATCACTCCCGACCTTTTGTTTCATTGTTTCTATTGATGCCTTGAGATGTTGATCGGATGGTCTCTCATAATTGACTTTGTCTATTATCAACCAATAAGAATGAAGAATTCAAAATGTAGGGCTTTTGCTGTGCAGTAACCTTTTGTAATTGCAAGGTTGAGACACCTTTCCTAACAAACATACACCATGATTCTTTTGTCTATTATGCTTATCTTTGTAATGAACCTTATTATGATTACATCTTATGATCCCTTGTTTGTTATTCTTATCATGATCACATCTTTCGATTCTATAAATTTATGATATTTATTATGCTTATATATTTTTCTTACATGATTATGATTCTCATCATGCTTGTATCCTATGATTACAAGTTATGATCTTTGTCATGCTCACATCTTACTTGTACTTACATAATACTTATCTAGCATTTATGACTATCCTTATCTTATCATTTTCTTACAATGGTGGCAACATTGGGGGCATCTTGTTTTCCCTATCTATACGTGCTTTAATGATTATATCTTACTTACCTATGTCTTTACATGTTTGTCATAAGATGATATATTTTACCATGTTTACATGCCTTATCACAATTATACTTTTCCTCCTCCTTTCATCCTATTCCTTTCATCTATTATATGCAACCAATTGAAGGGGGCATATGTGTCACTAATTTTCCTCTGTGAGCTATGTTTTACAATGATAATCTCATAGCCATTCTCATGTTTAGGGGTGATTAAATATCAATCCATCTAAATTGTCAGAATCCTCCACTTAGAAAGAGCTTTACCACTTTTCATATTAGGTCCAGAACCTCTTACCTTTCTCTTCATTACTTTTACTTTTTCAAAGATAGTTCCTTTTCAAGCAACTTGTATTTAATGTTTTTTTAAATATGTGATAGATGCTACTTGTTGTTGCTATTTTCTATTTTGCAGGTTTACAATGGAGCACTCGCTATGAGAAGAATTTAAGAATGATTTGTTACTTTACATGAATTTGTATCCTTTGATTATCAAATAAATATTTAATTTATATGTTGATTGCTTGATTTACTTTAATATACATCCAATTAGTAGTTCATATGCACATCAAACTGGGGGGAAAATGTAATGGTGAAAATTGCATATCCATGCCCTTTTTCTTTATGTTCTAGGCTCGCTTTGGTTAAAGTGTCCTAAAAGTAATAAATAACTTACAAGTGGCATATTCTTACATGAATTTGGCTCATGATGTTGCCATATCCCATCCCATTATCACTCATCGGGCTAGAGATTTTATCTCGATCCCTAGATCCATTTTTCATCACCTTGAATTATATCCATGGGTGTAGACATGACATAGGTCACTTTCATAGTCATGGATTTGAAACTTGAATTTAATGCTAACCATTTCACTAGTTATTTTGAGCTGATCTAGTGTTGATTTGAGAGTCGTGTTGTTGTATTTAAGGACATTCAATCATTCATTTGAAATCACATTGGAGAACACCTAGGTTTATGCAAGGACTTATCATAGAGCAATTATGAGAGCATTATAGCAACATTATTAAAGCATTAAATTAGCACACATCATCCTAGGCCCATTATATGCTAGGTTATTGTCCTTAATCTCAGTTCATCATTTTTAAATTGATCATCCCAGGGGTCTGACTAAGAACATGACCCTCACAATTCAATATATTCCCTAAAGGTGTTCTTAAACATTGTCTGTCCATTTATGAACTTAGACATTGTAAATTGAGGCGAGTGAATTCTAATAGTTAATTTCTGCCAAATTAGTCTCGTGTGTCACAGTTTAGATCAATGCATCAGGTTCAGGACCATAGTCATGTGGTAAACCAAATCAACACACAATTAGTTTATAGATTCCAAGACACTTGTTTGAGAAGGCCTACAAATTATAGTGTTGTGGCAAATTAGTTCTTAGTGCCTTCAACATCATTTTCGCATCTCTATAATCTAGCTAAGTATCACATTTAAATTCATTTGAATTCTACATTTAATTTAGCATTTATTATTTATAGTTCCAACTCATTAATCTAGGTTAATTATTATTCAATTTCTTTCTTTATCTAACCAACCTGGATATGTTAATGTAGTGTGCATTTATGGCCTTACAAATCTAAGGACATTAAACCTTGTTATCATTATTGTTAAATTGTGCTCAAACATACTTAATACAAGCACCTCATGAGAGCATTAGGATGGGAAGTGTTGCAAGTGTGGGATCTTAAAGGTAAGACAACCTCCAAAATTAAAAAGTTAGTTCCTTATTTATCCTAGCCAATCCTAACTAAAATAGAGGAAAAGAAACATGAATACGTGAAATAAAATAACTAAAAGTAAATACGGGTGATGTGCTAGAATACATTAATTTCTAATTTTCTTAGGGATTACTAGCATGGAATCCAGTAGTCAACAAAATTTAAAAGTATAGTTGCAATAATGTAAAATACAATAGCATTAACATATCAAAACATGGAAGGATAGAAGAAATCACAACCATTTCATTGACTTAATCAAAATCATTACATATTTACAAGTGCAAAAGATAATTAGAGCCTATAGACACGTGAATTGAAGCTACCCTAGAGCCTATAAATGAAAATCATGAGAAATATTTCTACATACAAAGCGCAAAGAGCATGGGTTTGCAAATCTTAACCTAAACTAGAAATGAGCACGTAGCTCTTATTCAAATTAAAAAACAAAACTAACTAAAAATCCTAAAATAATGAAGTCAATCAATGCCTAAGATCATGTAGAGTGCTCTTTGAATGCAACACGACAATTGGGAGATGCATGTGTGAACTCTTATTTGAAATGACTCCTTCACTCGGTGCAAGTAATTACCATAAATTGAGACTGCAGTGGAAGTAAGTTGCATTCCCAAATTGCATCTTCTATAATGTGATTTCATGCTCCTTTGAATTTCAAAAAGTAATTTGTGGCAAAAACCACATTAGATATAACCCTATGCATTTCCAAAACGATTATAGACTATAAAATCAAGGAGAAATCTAAATCTAATCACCACCATTGCTTATATCATTTTATTTTCCTTTGCACTTAGCCAGAATTCTAGGAGATGATGATTTGAGGGCTTCATGTATAATGTATGGTTGCCACTTGCCTCCAAAAGCTTATTAAAACTTATATTCTTAATACCCCATAGATTGTTGATTTACTCAATCTAATGGTTGTTGTGGCCTTCAACTAACACCATCTTAGAAATTATTCTAAAGATTCAAGGACCACACAACCCACCAAGTCATTAGGATCTTATAGTGGTAAAAGCTACTTGTTAATGCACACTAAAATATTATGGGACCCACCTTAATTGTCATTAAACAATGTTGAGACTTTTCTCTAACAACTAATATCTTGGGTCCCCATGGATCGTTGGATTAGAACCTTAAACTGTACTAATTAATTCAGTACTAATGCCTTATATCTTCTCAAGCCTTTTGGATCATCAATCGTATCATTGAATGGTTGTCACTACTTGAGGAGTCTACCAAACATTGACATATCTAGAATACAACCAAACAAACCAATGGCTGATGCTACCCCACTCTCAAAAACCATCTCCCCACCTCTTCTTCCTCGCTAAATGTATATTTGCTTCACAATTTCTAAGGCCAAAAGTAAAGTTCAAAACATGTAATGTAAAAACACCATAGTGATCATCAATGGAACAACTTGATTCCCCGAGAAACAAAAATCTATAAAAATATAAGAAAGCCTCACCATGACAATAAACATGTTTATTTCATTCCAAAACTACTAATAAATAGGGCCAATATTAACACATGCATATGGACTAAAATTACAATACCTTTATTCAAGCAAAATAATAATTTCTAAAATTCCCAAAATAAATTGAGGTTCCTATTTAAGAGAAACATTAATTTTTCAAATTTATTAGAAAACTTGAACCTCCACTAATAATTCCCATCAATTATTTACCTTTCCAAATTATTTGGTCTAAACTCAAATGCTTTGTCAATTCTTTCTCATGCTTGACAGATAATTTGTCCAATTAAATGTCCATTAAAATTTTGTATGCCAAACAAAATACCAATCAGATTTATAATAAATTTCTTATATATAATCATATTAGAAGACATAACCTCCAATTTGTTTGGTTTATAAGAAAGCATTAAAATCAAATGGTCACTTTTTGCATAGTGAACATGAGTCAAGATGAAGTGGCATTGCCATGTTCATCTCTCCTAGGTAGCAACAACGTTTGGTTGATCAAGGTTGTGACCCCACTTGTCATGCATTGTAGGCTCTCCTTAATGTTAATAACCATTCCCTTAAGGTTATTAGTATTTATGCTTCCAATGAAACCATTGAAATATCTAATCTTTGGCGTTGGAATGCTAAGTATCTTCTCACCACTTAGTAGATTGTGTGTAGGGATTTTAATATGGTCAAGTTGGCATCTAATAAATGCAACAAATTGCCTATGTGGTGGACAATTATCGAGAGAGGCATGGTATTATATGCCTAATAAGTTGGCTCTTTTTATCCCAATGTTGGTCACTGTCATTTTGATTGCCTACAGTATGTGTGGACAAATTTGTGCTTTAGCACTGAAAGGGTTCTTAAATGACTTGATAGGGCCATGTTGTTAGGTTAGCTTATCTTTTATTTTTCCAACTTCTTTAAATTATTAGTTGAGTCTTTGCTCGATATTATACTTTCAAATCATTTTTTGATCTATTTAAACATTTAGTGGTAAGCTGTTACATTGAAAAATGCAATTTTTCTTAATGCATCATTGCTAAGTCACAAGTCCATTTTGGCTCATGTCTAACACATTTGGAACCTAGAGTCACGTCCTCATCATGATGTTGGTTGGATTTAATGGTAGAATGACACCATCAAGGAGACTTCTCATTTTTTGTGCGATCTATTGGTGTCGGTTGGCACCTTTTTGCCATTACTCATACGAGGCCACCACCTCGAAGCTTCACATGCCATTGAGCTAGACACAATTCCATTTTCATCAACTCTACAATCTTGTATGGCTAAGCTTCACTAGCAAATGCAAATTGTTGACAATCATATAACCCAAGGAGCTCAAATAAAGCCCACCTTCATTGGCTTAAATTTGGGGATAAGTTCACCAAGGAATTTTTCAATCCCTTCGTGCTTTTCCAAGTTTCTCAAAAAATAAATGCATTAAAGAAGGATATCAACTCTTCATGGAGCTTCTTAAAATTCTTCAGGCTTTTGTCCACCATCATTGGCAGGTCTTCAAAGCTCAAGATGTCTCCCTCTATTGACCATGATCAAGCTCTTCAACAATGCATGAGTGTTGTCCCCTATCAGCTTTTCACTTCCCAACAGACTATTTGTGACTAGATGCTCACACTAGGTAATATTCATGAAGTGATTTTTTAATGACTAATGATAAAGCTCCATGGTTCGATGGTTTTCCCTATGAATTTTATAAAGCTTTATGGGAGATTATTGTCTTTGACTTCTTTGAGTCTATTTGGATGCTTATAATTCGAGCTCTTTAGGCGATATAATCGACAACATCAATATCAAATTCATACCTAAATCTAGTGATACTAAAGAAATTTATAATTGGTGGTCAATCATGATACTAAATGTTTCCTACAAGATTATAGCCAAAGCCCTTGCCTTGCATTTGTGTCATATGCTCCCTCTCGTCACTTGCCTCGACCAGACTAGTTTCATCAAGAGTAGATATACTATGGACAATGCCATTCTAGTCCAGGAAGGTATGGAATGGGCTTGATGCACTCTCAACAACAAGCCAATATTCTTCATTAAAATTAATTTTGCCAAGGCCTATGACCACATTAAATGGCCCTTTATTTTAGCCATTCTTTAAGCTCTTAGGTTTGGACATAAATTTCTCAGCTTGATTAAGATGATATTTGCAAATTCTTCTACTTGCCTTACCATCAATGGTTGGTGGTCTTCTTCTTTTGGGATCTTTAAGTCTATTTGCTAAGGCTATCCTCTTGCTTTTATTCTTTATGTCTTGGTTGTAGAAGGATTTGGCTATTTGCTTGCTCATGCAATCATTAGAGAAAGAGTAAAATGTATCTCCCTTCGCATATTCAACTTGCCAATGGAAATTTTTGTGATGATTCCTTTCTCACTCTTAAATGGAAGAGGAAGCTAATGTCAATCAAGCCTTGTAATTTTTGTACACCTTTTGTCTTGCCTCTAGCTCTAACATATTGTGGCAAAAGACCCCAATGTTATTGCCAATCCTTCTTGCCCAAACCCTCATGGATTGACTCTTATAGCTGGAAATGGATTGTTCATGGTGAGGTTTCCAGAGTTCTTGACATTGCTTTTGCTTTGTGATCTTCCTCCTCTTCTGTTTGACAATTCGTTCTTGTTTGTGTTGAGAAGAATTACATTTATAGATAGCCAAGCCTCTTTTCCTTGCTAGCAAGTTTGAAAATTATTCTAAGGTGCTTATTGCCATGTATGATTCCTATTCTTCCAGTTGGGTTCCTTCTAAAGTCTCTTGCTAAAAGCTTGAGAAGCTATCGAGGCATTTTCTTTGGGCTTCCTCTAAGTAGGGAAAAGGATATCATTGGGTTGCTTGGGATTTTTGTTGCCTTCCTCATGAGTTTGGAGGCCTTGGACTTATAGACAATCATAATTAAGGATTGACTGCATGTGTCAAATGGGTATCAAAGCTCTTGACGATAATAAAGCTTGGAAAATTCTCCTCTAACATTGTATTGATTTTGGAGTTCCACATGGCAGATAGGCTTGGAATAGTCTTAGCTTTCATTATGTTCTTATTATGAAGGAGTTAGTTCAAATCTAAGGCACTTTTGTTGCTAGTAGTATCAGGAAAGCTTGGGAGGTCATTAAGCCTTGGCTTCTTTGGAAGGAGTGATTTTTGAACTGGGATTTCCATCAACCAACCATCTATTTGGTGGTCTCCTATGATTACTTTCTAGGATAGGCTCCTGGCGAAAGTTCCCTGGGTTCATGCCTTTAAGTTTTTCATAGAGGGATTTGCTTCATTTCAAACCTCTTCTCCAAACCACCAAAAGTTGGATGTCTTGGGTTGACTTTAAGGTCAAATGTACAAGCTTTCTAATCAAGATTTTGAATCCTTTCAAACCATTGTGGAGTATGCCCCTCTAGAAATGATATACAAATTTGGAATCAAGTGCACTAGACCCTGGTAGAAGGATTGGAAATGGTACACATGGACTTCTTTCAGGGATTACAAGCCTCACAAAGGCTATTAATGACTTTTCCACATCTACCAATGATTCAAAAACTCAATGATGGGTGGACTCTTCAATCCACTACCATTCAATGGCAACATAATTTTCACACAGTCTAGTCAATTGTATTAAAGCCCAAGCTTGCTCATTTTTCCTGTCTCCTTTATTAGTGTCTTCCCATTAGATCCTAGTTAAACCATCTAAGCATTCCTAACCCCCTATGCTTGTTTTTGTGGACATATAGAAACTCTCAAGCATCTTTTCTAGTTATGCTCTTGGGCTCAAGATGCTTGGATTTGAATTCATGACTACTTTAAGCCTTTTCGGCACTAGCTTTTCTCTGGGCAGATGTTTCTTCTAGGTGACTAGCCTAAAATGCCAGCTAAACATCCACAAGTTTTCTATGCTTTCAAAGTGAAGATTCTATTCAACATATGGAAAAATAGAAACACTGCTTTATTTTTTGGAGCTTTTGTGGACTCTCATTTTCCATGTATTATAAAATCATGATACATTCTAATGTTCTATTATAGATTTAGGTGCAAGATAATAAAGTTGCATTGGAGCATGCCCACTTGCAAACTCTTAGAAAGTATTGGGCAAATACTTATATACTGTTGCACATGTGCCACCCTCTCCTTCCAACAAGGGTTGTTCTCCTCCCCACACTATAGTCACAATGTTCATTCCAAAAGCCACTCTCACAGCTCACATGGCACTCTCCAACCTCAAGCATGTGCTTGGTCCCCACAAACACACAGCTAGTCTTTAGCCCCACAACTTGGTGGTAGAGGTGCTTTTGGGTGGCAAATACTTTTAGTTGGCTCTTGTTATTTCTCTTATCCATAATATTCTTGTTGATCAAGAAGAAGACAAAGACAAAGGGGATGATGGTGCTATAATAAGTTGGAAGCCAATTCCCAATGACTTGGACCTCCTTATGTTTAGGGTAATCCCTCTGATAAAGACTCGCCTCCTCATTGGAATTGCACTAACTACTTAGTGGTTTAACTGCATCTATGTTTTACTTCTAATTTCTTACATAACTCTTTGAAATGTAAATTCTTTTCACCTTTAAAAAAAACAAAACTAATATATTATATTTATTTTTTATAAATTAATATAAATGTACCCTATTCATCAATGAATTTAAAAAAGAAACACAATACAAAAAATGAAAAAAACATTTCACACTTAAACGTTGATTTTCCATAAAATGTAAAAATCACAACGGGAAAAACAATTTACGCGCTTCACCGAGCCTCGTTGTTCGTTGTCCAGTTTGGGAATGGACAACACCAAAACATCATATACATTTGGTAGAAATCAAATTTCTTAGCGGAATTTAGAAGGATTTGTAAGCGATGGCGAGCTCGTCCAGGGCGATATGGAGGGCGGCCTTCCTTCCACTGAAGGATTTAACAGTGACATCCTCTCATGCTCTTCTCATGACTGCTCTGCAAGATGTCGTCTCTCAATCCAAGCTGCTGCTCTCTGCTGCTCCAGATTTGTCTTCTCAAGAGGTTGGCCATTTCAATGCCTTGTTGTTTTTGCTTTTGTTATTTTAAAAAGTATTTGTCTGTTCCCTGTATGGGATATAACCTTGCCCTCGAGGGTCAATTGGAATCTCGATCTCAGTAGTTGGTATTTGTTTATTTATTTTTGATGAGCCTGAGGTGAGTTACGAATTCCTTTTAATGCTGTGTGAGTTAACCTTCCACAACGTTTTGAGATTTGGAAACCTGGATCACACTCTAAGGTGCCTCATAATTATTACTACACAACAATCCCTAAGACATGGTTGATACTTTTTAATTAGTTAATTCTCATTGTGGGGTGTCCTTCAGCTTAGATACCCTGTTGAGGAATGCTGTACTTAGAATTGAATGTGGTAATTTATTTAATTCAACATCCAATGTTTATACAATTAAGCATGTAACATGTCTCCTGAGATTTTAAACACGGGTCTCTGTTATGAAGGCCTCGATGATTTACCACCTGAGCTCATCCCATTTGAGGTAAGCATGTAACATGTCTCCTGAGATTTTAAACATGGGTCTCTGTTATGAAGGTCTCGATGATTTACCACCTGAGCTCATCCTATTTGAGGAGTACATAGTTGATTCTTGGTGGTATGCATTATCTAGAGATTATTTAGAAAGTGAAATGCAAATTGGGGGAGGATAAATTTCGGTTGTGCGGTATGGAGACAGGTGTGAACCTGAGCTGCCTTACATGGTTGATTCTTGGTGGTATGCATTATCTAGAGATTATTTAAAAAGTGAAATGCAAACTGGGGGAGGATAAATTTCAGTTGTGTGGTGAGTATGGAGATAGGTGTGAACTTGAGCAGCCTATTACTCACTTGTCTGGCTCATTAACCCGTTAGAGAAAATCTATTACATCTTGGAAAGAAAAGTATATAAACTGTCCTGCTGTTATCTTGCAATGCAGATCTAGATAGAGGACACATCACTGTTACTAGAAAACTTGTGTTGCGGTTCAGAGGCCTTTCTCTGCAGGTAATTCTCACATATCTTTGGTTACCATATTTAAATGTAATGTAGACGTACCCTTATTCGTACACTTCTGTATCCAATTTTTAAAATGATCACTGCATATCCGTGTCCCAAATCTCCTGCTAACTATGGGTACATCTACATTTCGGGTCAGGGATGGTGGCATTTTTTAACCTGGTCAACTTAGGTTTGGAACTATGCTCCCCGGGGACGCGTCCCCTGCCAAATATGACCCAGTCTCTCATAGGGGGCGTTTTGGAGATGGGTAGGAAACGTCCCCACCCCATTCCCTATTTTGGAAAACAATCGGAAACATCCCCGGTACATGCAAATTTTCTTAGGGGATGCCTGGATACATTAGGGGATGGCTAGCTGTCTCCGGGATGTCCAGGCATCCCCAACCGTCCTGGGGACAGCTAGCCGTCCCTACTGCCCAGGCACATTGTTGTTAACTTAAAAAAAAAAAAGAACTTACAACCTTTCAATGCATGTACAAAATACATATCCCCTGTTGCAGATGTCTGCATCTTCACACTGCACAGTTGAAGTTATAGTCAAAGATTATCTTGTTTCATACATTGGACAACCTGTTCAGTATACAAGGACCGCCACAGAGAAAGTTGGCATGCTACAGTCATTATACTGCTGAATATGAGTTAAGTTATAGTCGGCAGGACATGCCACTTTCATAATGCAAAAATATAGCAATCATGCCCTGCATGTTCAACTCATAGAACAATCCCATATATTAGTATCCCAGCTAAGGTCAAACTGGAACATAACCAGTTATCTTAATAATAAGTTTGACAGCAGAACATGGAGTTTTGAAGGCTTCAGGAAAACTTCAGTAATAAATGCCTCAACTGAATACACACCAGTCAGGCATGTCTTTATTAATTCATGCTCATATATATATAACAGGATAATTCCTATTCAATTACCCATGCTCACAAAGGGTATCATATGAATATTTGAAATTTGAAATCTACTTATATTTTAAATTTTTCCCTATTTTTTTAATAGCCATCCCCTGCCGTCCCTTTAAAAATGGCCTAAAAAAACCCCGTCCCAGAAATGCGGCCCCGCTATCCCCTGCTGTCCCCGTTCCAGAAACTTAGGGAGCATAGGTTTGGAATGATTGGTAGTGGAAAAGTTAGCTATAGTAATCCATGCAGCAGAGTCATTTTGTTCATTTCATTGTTGAGAAAAACATGCAACCATTTTTCAGAATTAGGGAATTAAGGTATGAATTCAAAATTTAAAAGATAAAATGAATTGTTTTAAAGGGGAATCATAAATGAAAATAAGGTCGTTCCTCCCTGCTGTCTCTTGCTGTGTGATAATCTTCTTTGCAAATCTATGCTGCCCAATCCTGCAATTTCTTTTTTTTTCCTTTTTTTAAAATTCTGTTTATCTGTTTGGTGTTTTCCTGTTGACTTGTTTTACATGCTTTACAATCTGTTTCTGATTTCTTTGTTTGAATGAGAGAGAAATGGCTTGAATGTCTTCTCTTGACCTTTTACTATTTAGGCTCAAGGTCTTTCATTTACCATCTTTTGCTTTTCTTTCAATTTTGTTACAGGAGATGTAGACAGATTCATTGAGATTTGTCAGGGGATGTCACTTGCTGCCAGAGACATCTCCTACAGGTCTCCCTGTCTCTGAAACATGTACCCTACCCTGGCGCACACATCTGGGAGTGTCATTAATTCATTTTAAGGTATGGAAGGTCTAAAACGAATGGAAAAAAGACGGCTAAAGACAGTATTATATTATGAATTAAAAAAGAGAGAACATTGCATTGGAGAGGGATCAAGTTCCCACAAACCTTTCAATTAAATAGGTGGCTCATATACACCTTGTGTGGGTTTGACTTTCCAAATCAATCAAAGACCTGATTTTATTTATAACGAAATAATAATATGTTTACAAAGCATACACAATTGCATCATACTTATCGTCCTAAGGCTAGCCTAAACTTCCTTTCGGATAATTTAGGCCAATAACTCCCTTTGATCCATAAAATATGAAAGAGACCAAAAAGTCGTTGAAGTGGGTGGAACACTGCCAAAACTTATCCTGTAGAGTAGGTATTACGTCTTTGCCTTATTTATCCTGAATCCAGTAGTCTCATGGTTCGCATCGTATGAGCCAAGTCCTCTGTAATCTGTCAGAACCTGAATCAAGATTTTCTGTCTGAATCATGTGAAATTAAGTCCAAATCATGTAGTGAGCAAAATGTGCTTGAAAAGTGTACCTTGATCTGGTGATGCATTAGTGTGGGCAACTCACGATTATCATGAAAACCTGTAACTGGGAAAGCCTTTACC
This sequence comes from Cunninghamia lanceolata, assembly GCA_027924645.1. Classification (NCBI taxonomy): domain Eukaryota; kingdom Viridiplantae; phylum Streptophyta; class Pinopsida; order Cupressales; family Cupressaceae; genus Cunninghamia; species Cunninghamia lanceolata. Next base: position 6,805,115 of record BSBN01001121.1, on the reverse strand, counting down.
TTATACTTTCTCTGAGGGAAAACCATCCAGGAGGGCATTTGGATCATGGCCAACAATGCTTTAACCACGATGACTACTTCCCAAAGCAACCTGTCATTTTATGTATCCCAAAATCTGTTTGTCTACGAAATAGTTCCTTTGAAAGAGAATGATATTGGTAGAGCATCTGGAAAATATGAAAAACTTGTATCTTATGCAAGTCCAAGAGACCGATGAGAGGTGGGGAAATCCAAACCACGCTACTTGTCAAGTTGGCACTCCCAAATCATCTATGAATGGGAAAGATGATGTATTGCCAAAAATATCATCCTAACTAAAACCTGAAGTATTCTAATCCCTCCTGAAAATGAAAAATTGTAGCCTTCTTTATCATAAAAGTTATGTTGCCGGTACGCCAATATTTCTTCCTGGATTTGGTATGGCTGGGTTCGGCTGTACACTACATATAACCATAATTTGCACAAACTGTAAAAAATTAAATACAAAATTGAGAACACAGCTGATAATTGATAGTTTAATGTCAGTTGTCAAATCATAAATGTTAAAGATAAATCAAAATGGTTTATATCATAGTAGCATTACGCAGAATCAGGATTGATTCAACAAACCAAAAGTATAAATGGAATTCACGTATTCAGGATTTCATCGGAAAAACTTGGGAAATAAACATTGCTTTTCCATCCAGTGCAGCCTATAACGATTTTTATCTTTTGCTTTTCAAAATCAGAGCCGGGGTCTAGAGGCAGTAGCCCCCAGTGGGGTTGAGGGGCAGTGCCCATTGCAGGGGCCTGTTGCAGCCACACGGACCTGTTGATGATTGTTTTTATACAGGTCAACAATAGAGTAAAACACTAGAGTATCCCACTCTCTCTTGAATAAAGCTCTTCAAAGGCTGAACTATGTGATCTAGTGAAGTAACTCCAAGGTTCCTTATTTATGATTCATGATGGGTTAACTTAGTGATTACATGTGATCTTGCTGATAATCACAAAGGGACTTACATTAGATTCTTCTTCTTTCATTTAGCTTATCTCTCCTTTTGTGTGGATGACGTATGTACAAGGTTTCAATAATAAAGAAAAGTAAAAAGGTAAGGGTTTAGGAAACTAATCTAAGGTCAATGAAGTAATGATGATTGTACGAATAGACAAACTCCTTGATTAACCTAACTTCACTTCGCCAAGGATGCCTACAACTACATGAAGTTGGTGCAATCTCCTAAGGTACGCAAATGGTTTTCAAATCATGAAGGCTCATATAAGCACCCATAAGACGACACAGCTCAAATAAGCATCCACAATCGAACTTAAGCAAATGAAGCTCAGACTAGCTTTACACAACACTTCACCAACGATTAATGTTAAAAGCATGAGCTAGGAGTTGATCAATATTCAATACAACATACATAACATCAATGAACTTTTAATCTACTTCTAATCTAATTTGAAACATCTCTCCACTTCTTCAAACTACAAGAAACCATGTCACTTCACAAGATAACACTTAACACCAAATGAAGTCCAATGTTTTTGCATTAATTTTGAGAAATATTTACAACAACTTCAAGCACTCTCAGAGAATTTTGAGAGTCTCTTCTACTCTACTCTTACAAACTAATAACTACTAGCTACTAATTTACAAATGAGGCAACAAGGCCTTTATATAGAGGTCCAGAGTACAACGAAAGGCTAGGATCAATTCACGTAGCCAAGGGCTTAGATCATGCCACCTCAACAGGTAGTTACAACAACTTGCTATTTTTAGTACATATGAGAGGCAATGAAGGCACGTTTTCCAAGAAGATAAGGATAAGATGGAATCTTTAGAGCATCTTCCACATGGATGTCCTCTTGGCTTCTTACTTGATATAGATACATTGAATGCGACTGAATGATGTGGCGGATTATAATTGGATGATGATGTGTATTTGCCACGTAGGTGCCACCTCAACAAACTTGTGGATTTTAACTGTTAATTCAATTTGTTCTGTGGGCATATTCCCAAATTGTATCATCTTTGTGATGATGTCTTTGATGTGGTTGCCTTTGATGATAAACACTTGAGATGTATCTTGTTGATCCGCCTTGTTCATTCTTCTTGTAAACTGGATGAGTATGATGCATGTTGCTTCATTTGTTTGACTAACTCTGTGATGTTTCTTCTCCTTCTTCTTGTAGGTAGGATACATGATGATCTTCTTTGGATGATCCTTGATAGAGAATAGTAGATGATAACATGAAGTAGAGTAGGAGACTCTTTGATACTTGAAGATCGAGGAGGAACTTGAAAGGATAGATGGTCTCCGGACATGATGCAACTTGATGAAGTATACTTGAACTTGATGTGATGATGTCATTGATGAAGAAGACTTGAGATGTATCTTGTTGTGACCTCTTGGAGCAGCTACCTCTCGAAGTGGTGTCTCTCTAGCAGTGATTACTTCCCATCCTAACTCTCTGGCATTAATGAATGTGAAAGGCCCTTTGGATTAGCTACATGATGACTCTTCCTTGAAGGTGACTCCATGCTTCTCGCTTGAAGGTGACTCCTTGAAAAACTCTTTAGCTTTGTTGATGTTCCTACAAGACAAGAAAAACAATATATCAATCACTTCATAACACAAAGAAATAACTTTAAACATATGAATAACCTCACTTCAATCTAGGCGCACATATAGGTAAAAAGAAGAGCAAAGGGCGCCTAACACAAGTTGGTTCACATTTGACATTTTAAATGATTTCAAACAATTATAATAGCTTTAAAAAAGGTCAATCTCCCTTAAGAGATTCTTTCAAAAGATGTCTTTCAATGCAATTTCTTCCTAGGCGCCAGAATAGGTTTGTACTGATGGAAAGTGCGCCTAGACTTAAATGTCTTTATACTTGCAATTTTGCAATTCTAAATGATGAGACATGTCTTAGAATGACTTCTATCTTTCAAGCGCCCACTCCAAAAGGTCATCTCATGCAATTTCTCCCAAGGCGCTCATTGAGGTGTCCTCAGAGGCTAAAGTGCGCCTAACCCAATTGCCTTTATCCTTATCATTTTTTGTGATCTCAATAATTGAAAATGGCCTAGAGTGGTCCTCTCTCTCAAGGCACTCACCTTTTGGCATGAAATCAAGTCATTTTCCTTTAGGCGCAATTTTAGGCTTGCATGGGTGAAAAGTGTGCCTCACATGTCTTAGCTTGTTTTTTTGGCACTTTGATGATCTCAAATCATAATATTGATATTTAGAAGACTCCTTATCTCAGGATGTAATCATACTACATAGTATTCATGTCCTTTTTGCAAGGCACTCACTGAAGTGTCAAGGAATCATGTCTCTCAAGGCTAGGCGCTAAAACTAGTTGCATAGATGTGCAGTGGCGCCTAGGTACACTTAGCTAATTTCTTAGTCTTCAAAACACCTTTGATCATTTATTCAATCTTTCAAGAAATACTCTCATCACCTACATGCTAGATTTCAAGGTCTTTACTCGTAGGCACCAAAAATGTCTAAAATAGCAAGGAATTGTGCCTAGAAAAACTTGGTGATTTTGAGTTAATGTGACTTCACTTGAGGCCCCAATCTAGTTGGCATGGAAGTGAAAGGGCGCCTTGATCAAATTGGCTTTATACTTGACATTATGTGATCTCAATCAATGGAACATGCCTTAGAAGGCTTCTCTCTCCTAAGCGCTCAATACCAAATGTAAATTCATGCATGTTTATTGAGGCGCTAATTTTGGTTGCTAGGAGTAGGAAAGTGCGCCCAAGATATCTAATACAAATCAATGCTTTTAAACCCTCCTTAATACTTGATGATGTTCACTTTGATGAAACAAGGACTTCATGATGAGCTCTTACTCTTTACACTTGAGGCACTCACTTGAGTCCCCGGGAGTAAGGAAATGCGCCTAGTCTTCATAGGTGATTTCGTACTTGTAATTGATGGATGGCTTAGAATGTTTCTTGATCTTCAAGGCGCTCAAAGGTGGTTGTAAAGACTAGCAAAATGCGCCTAGATCTTCTTGAAGGATATTTACTTCATACTCGTGTTCAAATACTCGCTAAGATTCAAACTTACTCCCAATTGTTTGATAGAAGGTCTCCTTGATGTTAGGTGCTCATTGTGTTGTAGAAGTGCAAAAGTTCCTAGGCGCTCAAAATGACCAAAACAACATGAGTTTGCGCCTAAACTTATAATGTGTCTTTTGTGAACTTAGATCAATCCTAGAGTCTTAAGGAGGGAGATATCTCTTTAGGCGCCATCTATAATTGATTAGGACCTCATCTCTCATCAAGGCGCCCAACATGGTGACTACACATGCAAAATGTGCCTAAGACAAGATAAAGATTTTATAAACTTCAACTACTCACAAGGACTTCAAAGAAAGTCATCCTTCCTTACACGCAACTCGTCACTAACTAAAACACTCCTTTCATGTTTAGGCGCAATTTGAGGCTTGAAGCTGGAGCGCACATTTGAGTTGTTGATGAATAGATTGGCGCCTAAACTTGTTGGAGTCATTTCTTGCATATTTTCAAAGTTTAAGGCTTTCCAATAGCAATTTCATTCAAGGCGCCTTTGTCTTAACTTTTCCTTGCTCAAGGCGCAATTTTGAGGTTGCTTGGATGATGAAAGGCGCCCGGAGTTCTAGGTGGAGTTTTGAGGTTGTGCAAGTGGAGAAATGCGCCTAAGATCCTAGAGCAAATTCGCGCCTAGAAGTGGAAGTCCCAGAGCGTAAGGTATATTGAAAAATATATTTAAGTATAAATTTCTTATACTTTAAATATTTTTCAATATACCTTTCAGGATGTTTGAGATAGGTCTCGGATCCACCGGATTTAACATGCAGATTCTAGGTTTTTGAGGATCCACTAGATTTTAGACAGCCAATTTTCAGGATCAGGATAGCAGACTTAGTCATTTTCAGGATCTCAAACATCAGGATCAGGTCATTAGGGGACTATAGGACTCAAACACCACTGACTTCATCATGCAATAAACTAAAGACATCATCAAAACTTCATGCCAAGCATCAGAGCTCAAAAAAAGGGGGGATCCCCATTTGCAATGGGGCGATGTGTGATGAGGTCACAACAGGACCTTCATGGCGCATGCCATTTTTCAGTATTTTACCGCTTCTAACCAAGCTCCAATCCTTCAAAAAATGCACTTTAAGGGTTAGTTTTCTTTAATTTTTTTTTTGGGAATCCTGTAGGATTCTCCGAATCTCCCCAGGTTTGCTTGTGCCTAGGGTGTGGTTCGGGCCTAGCCATTCAACCCACGTGCATCTCAGACATACCCTGGCCGAGTAGCCAAGTCAGGACTGGACCTTGGCAGAACCCAGGCTGCACCCGGACTGACTCGGCTCGAACTAGTTTGGGTTCATCCAGGGTTCTTGGGGAATCCAGTAGTGGCCTCCCTGTCATACGCTATTCCAAAATTACCAATAAATGTCTCTACAAGCCTGGTGCATGGACAAAGGAGAATTCAAGTGTGCTACAAAGTCAAAGATTGCCAAGTAAAGTATTGAACTCTCAACTCCGTGTAGAAATAATCAAGCTAGGCATACTTCAAAATTAGGCATCCAGTGTATAAGAAATGTGCCAAGAGTAACTTCATACAATGTAGTGAACAAAGCGTCCGGATTGCAATACAAATTCACAAGAGAAAAAACATAAACCATCAGATAATGAGGAAGTGACTTGGTTAGGGCAATTCACTCCGTACTCTTTAAGTTGAAATATGCATCAATGACTCCAATGAACAGAGAGAACCAGTGTGGCAATGATGACAACTCCTGCCAGCTATTGTGAAAATCAATGACCAAACATGTAGCCAACTCACCTATAAAACTCTCAAATCTCCCTATAAGATTCACAACTGGGATAGAGCAAAACTTCTATTGACATGTGAGCAATGAAAATATCATTATAAAATCCTTTCCTCTAAGCTTCAGTGGCATGCCCCCGACAGGAGATTCAGATTTTATTAAGGGAACTAATTAAACCCATCCGCCAGCATAAGACAAAGCTAGTGCTAGGAGACAAAAAAATAGTCAGCGCTAGAAGACAAACCTTAACTAATGTTAATAAAAGGCAGCAGTGACATTTAAAAGGAACAGATATGTGTAAGAGGTGCGACTTCTTACCATGAGGGATATAAAACAAAGATCCAAAGACCATTAAAGACATCAAGTGATCAGCAAGAAATATATCTTTGGCAGAGATAAAACTGCAAGGAATATATCAGCAGTGATATATATAAATGTAATAGTTGATAACAGCAGAGGTAATATATATAACAGCAGATTGGAGTAAACTTGAAATCCACCAAGAGGTACACTATATCAACCATCTAACAAATTCCTAAGCAATCCAATTGAATTCAAGGAGATATTTCCAGGTAGGAAGGATGGCCTTTCTGAGTTCACGAGAGATGAAGAGGATGGCCCTCTCATGCTCTCATCAAGTCGGCCAAGGGATGAGAAGGATGGCCCTTCCATGCTCTTGAGCCTAATCAAAGAGGATGGCCCTCTTGAGCTTGATCAAGGAGGTTGGCCCTCCAAGGTGGACTGATAGCTGCAAGTATTCCTAAGGAATTCATTATGGGATTGGCTTTGAGGGATTGTGTTATGATGGATTGAACCAAATATTGTTTATGCTATGATGTCTTGATCCATTATTAATTATGTTATGAAGTATTGATCTCATTATTAATTATGCTATGATAGATGAATTTAATATGAATGATGCTATGATCTGAATATTATCATAATTTCTTGATCTTTAATATATCTAATATCATTCCTAGTGATTATCATTGCTTGCAGGTCAAGAAATCAGGTATATCCCAAAAAGGCACATTACATCCTGACACAATGACAAGACTCCTTAAAAAAACTGACAATACACCTTATATCCCTCATTAAATCCCTGACAGATACATATAAGAAATGAAAGCTGTACAAATTTTTATCCTTTCCTATTTACAGTTACACCCTGTTTTCCTGATTACATTTCAATGTAACTGATCCATTTTTCCTGAACAAAATGTGCAAGGCCTTACTATACAAAAAAATTGTATGATGTATAAGTCTCACCTTTACGATATAATACATAAATTAGCTAGATTTCTTCTAGGAAACATTACAACAATTTTGGAGGACAAAAATATTCCTGGAGACAGAATAATTCCCTTATGCCTCGCAATACAAAAAAATTCTCCTTTGTACAGATATGAAATCCCACCAACGCGACAATTAAATGTCTATGAATACAATTATTATTTGAATAGGCTTCCTATATTAGAAACATACGTCTCCTTAGAAGTCTCTACACCAGATCGCATAGGCTTCTCGTACAAAATAAATGGTCTCCTCTCATGAAATTCTTCTTCAAGGACAAGTGAGGTGAATTATAAAGCTTGAAAAACAATGAATCCTTCCAAAAATATATTTTTTTCAGTAATTTAATCTTATACCAAGGGTACTTCTGCCATGTGCTGGTTTTCATCAGTTAAGCACTGTACATGCTGCACGAGATCTGCAATCTCAGATATGCTCTTGCCATTTTTTAAGGGTCATTAAATTTTCAATGTTACCGGTTTGGGTAGGGGTATGGTGGTTTAGTATGAGGATTTGGCAATTGTTTTGGGGGGTTGGGTTCGTACATACAAAACATATAAAAATCATAAATATATACATATTTGCAGCCTAAAAGCAGGAATTAAGTTTAGAATACCACATAGCATCATATAATAAACAAAACCACCATAAAAATTAAAAGTACTACTTAAATGTCAATTAGTCAAACTCGAATGTCATGATAAACATTCATTGTTCAATATTAAAATAATAATCTCAACAATCAGCGTCGTATGGGTCTTCAAAAAAATCATCATCAACATTGATATTAGATGATGTAGGTAGATTACAAGAACCACAAGCAGTGCCATTGACACTCGCACTAAAAGTATGCTCACTATCTATCTCCTCCTCAAATGCTGATGTTGGGAAGTGGAAGCATTCAAGTCATTATGCTTTGGCACTATATCCCACATAGGAGGGGGCTTCATTCCTCGAGATCATTTTTTTGCCAAATGATGATTTGTTTTTTGGCGTGCTGCTTTATCTGTTTGCTCCTCCTCATTAATATATGCTATAACTTGCTCTAATGGCACAAATACATCATTCTTTCCTAGGCAAACTTTGTTCTCCTGCCCAAAAATGTTACACAAATGGGCTTTCACCTGATTATATGAGCTTGTATGCTTCACATCACATCCATTGCAAACCCAAACATATCCTCTACCATCTGGAACCTGCTGTAGCATTTTAACATACTTCCAAAGCAGAGAATTTGGGGCTATTTTCAAGTGGTGTTGGTCCACGGAGCTAGAATTGACTGCCATTGTAATCCCCATGGCAGCAAGTTTGGTAAACAACACATTCCAAAGAAATTAAAACATTTGAAAAAATATATATATCCTAACTCATTTAATATTTTAAACATATATTCATAGAAGAATGGAAACAAAATAAGAAATTGAAAAGAAAACAAGAGAGTTCGTTTCTAAAACAGAAATGAAGAAAAATAAGTTAAAACCTGTTAATTTCAGATCAGAATGTTTTTGTTTCTTACTTTCTCTGTTAACTCCCTTTCCATCTCCTTTTTATATCTCCTCAAATGCCTCTTCACCCAAGAGAGGCGATCCTCCAAGGAGAGGTGACTATTCACAAAGGGAGGTCGGCCTTTTATTAATTTACTCTTCTTGGCCAACTTGACTTTAGGCTTACCCCCCGAAGCTACCAAAAACATCAACACTCCCTCTTAGCTAGGGAGGTATCCTTTCAGATATCCATGTCATGGAGTCTCTCAACATGACATCCACAATGGCTACACCCATTTGTGAAATAGTTCATCACGGAGTTTCTCAACGTGATATCGTCATGGAGTCACTTCAACATGACGTCCACCATGGCTACTCCCATGTGTGGAAAGAAACATGTGCACAAGTGCCTATCACGGAGTCTCTCAACGTGATATTATCATGGAGTCACTCAACATGACGTCCAATCTCAGTCTCAGAGATGAACAAGGGCTCACACCTCATATTTCTCTGTCTCAGAGAAATATACACTACAAGGGCTTTCACCTCATATTTCTCCGTCTCAGAGAAATATACACTACAAGGGCTTTCACCTCATATTTCTCCATCTCAGAGAAATATACACTACAAGGGCTTTCACCTCATATTTCTCCGTCTCAGAGAAATATGCATTATAGCAAAGATTATTGATGCTGAGTCTCCCTCTCAGCAAGGGCGACATTCTCCACTACTCCAAGCTTGTCCCGAAAATATGCAAACTTCACTCTGGCAAGAGGCTTGGTGAGAATATCAGCTGTCTGATCATCAGTGCAAATGTACTTGAGTTGAATTGCTTTCCACAGCACCATTTCTGACCCTGCCATACTTGATGCACGCAATGTACCAGACTTGACTTTAGGCTTACCTCCCGAAGCTACCAAAAACATCAACAAAACCAAAAAAAATTATGTATTTTCCAATAATCTTCCTCTACAATCTCCTTAGCAGTGAATGGGCTCTTGCATATGCGTAGGAATAGCAATCCAATTGCTTTGGAACCTTAAATCATCAATCTTCAGCTCTATTCGTGTAATATCAAAGCAAGAGTGAAAGTTCAACAAGAATGAATGGTTTTGGTATTTTGTATTCACAATGAAGTAAACTGAGTTTGTTTTAGTGTTTCAAATGCTTTACAAGTCACTTTTAGGGTTAAGGATCCCATTTTAGTCAAAGTCAAAGCCTAAAAACGATATAAAAAAAAAAAGTTTAAAAAACTCACCAATCTGCTGTGGATTTGTCAAAACTTGTGCTGGTTTGCCTAAATTCGTCTCAGGTTCACTGCGCAAGTGGAAAACATAAACTTGGTTGGATCCCCAGGCAAATCAATTCAGAATCTGTACCCGGTTTGAATGGTACCCGAACCCAAGGCCTCCAGGGGCTGAATCAGTAACACTTGAAATTTTCAAATTTTCTCCTTATGGACACTTTGATCTATCAAATCTCTTTGAGGTTTTGATTCTCCTGGCAGAGATGTTTCAAACAAGCTCGGCCACATGATTCATCTTGCACCATATGTTGAGATGCTTCAAACAAGACTGGTCACATGATTCATCACGCACCATATACAATTTAATATATACACACACAAATGGAGCAGCAACAAGGAAATTCCATTGTTCTTCAGACTTTACTTTGAGCAATTTATTTAGGGATTTTGTTCTACAATCCAAGGAGTTTCAAATGAAACCAATCTTAGAATTTCACATGCACCACAGAGAAAACATATCTGAAACTTATTCAATAAGCACGTGGGCTTGGAGAGACATAAAAACATTGTGGTTGTTTTCAGAACAGACAACTTGATTTGGTCAATTGGATGAAGGGTTTTCTTCTTGCTTGTTGGTGCTCAAAACCACATTCTGCAACTTTAGAAGACAAACTCTGATCACTAACCCCAAGGAAACAAAGTTAGGTCAGTATCATGTTGGATTCATGATCAAACTGTAGGTGGCTTTGGCAAACTGACATGAGCAGAATAAGTCTTCTACTCTTTTGGCTCTGCTCAGGCTAAGGAGAGAGTTCCTAAAGATCTCTGTAGGATAAATGAAAACAAACTAGCCACATGGCTTAACCAAACCCTATGCATAAGGACATTCCAAAAGCCTGTCACCAAATGTCTTTCATACTTGGCTTACCAATCTTTTAGACCATAGATCTCTCAACAAAGCAGATTAACAAATAGGTTATGATGCAACTCACATGTAAAAATTTGGTTAATAACCCCATATGTAAAACTCTTATGTTTCTTATTTCACCTATAACCTTGAACCTAGAAACATGCATGACTCTCTAAAAATGACTCACAAATGTAGGCTTACAACGGATATAACAAAAGCATGTAGTATCGAGTTTATGCGAACTAGCAAGACATGAATTATGAATAATTTATTAGAACAATGAATTGATGATTTATCAATTTAAAGATTGATCAAGTGGTTGAGAATAGGACCAGTGTCTTGATTCATGGGCAACAGAGTCAAACCCTAAAATAATGAGAAAACATGTATGTAAATCTAAAACAGAGAACCAAAAATGCATATAAGATTCTACCAGTCTTGCTGGACTTTCACTCAAATACAATTTAAAGACTCAAAAACTTCACATGACTGAACATTAGTTTCAATCCAAAAATAAACAAATAACCACATGATATTAATGGAAAGATTTTACACTGCTGTAATAATATACTAATCAGAAAATATCACTGAGCTAGCAAATGTAGCCCCAGTGATTTGTCAAATCCCCTAAAACTACCAGACACCTTTGGAGACATTTAGACCTGGTGAGGAATTTTGTTTGCAAGTAGTTTCTCTAGATTTATAAAATAATGAAAAATTGATTACAGAAAGATTTGGACAAAAAGATTGTTATCCTAGAACATATCAGAACAGAAGACACTGTACAAACTTGGGCAAGAGACCTGTGTTTGGCTGAGAAACCAACTCAGAGACCAACTGAGACCAACTGAGACCAACTAAGACCAACTCCTTTTCTCAGAAAATCCCAGCATTTATAGCAAATAATTCTACCCTAGATAGCACACATTACTGACACCTATTTCCATCCACACCATTGCCTTGTTCTGCAACAACAAGAAGAATATCAATCTGTATACTGCTTTTTCTGCTTCTTTTCTGCTCACCATTGCACAATAAAATATCTGATTCTGGGCTTCAAAAAGAATAACAGAAAAATGTTTGATTCTGCTCAATTTCATAATCAGCAGCCTGTTGCTTCACTTTCCCTCACAAAACCATTATTTCCCAGCACATAAAAATTTGCTTTACTTCCCGCACTGAGCTTGAAAAACAAAATATTACCTCCTTGTGCAAATGTTTTGCTGTAAACGTTGATGAACTAATAAAATATCTTTATGTAAAAGTTTCTTAAAAAGAGCTTTCACTTTCCCACACTCACTTTTGGTTTTCCACTAAACATAATTATTTGGGGCTAATAAAATGTTTAGCATCACAAAATAAATGTTGATTCTAACTTCTTCTCGGGCAAAACCAATGTTTTGATTTAAAACATATAAGAGCCACTTGGTGGGGAGCACAAAATGTTTGAGCACTCCCATTCCTAATATTAGATCTATTCCTTTTTGCCCATATTCTCATACGAACATTTCAATAAATATCGCACATCACAGGTGTCAGGAAAACCAAACTTAATCAATAAACAAAACGTAAGTCAAACCTCCCTCCATGGTCCTATTTCTTCCCAACAATGCAATTTAGCTTCTTCTCGTCAGCATAGATCTACTCCTCTCTGGCCACCCACCTAACTACAGGGGCAGATGCACATTACAAAGATCTACTCCTCTCCGGCCACCCCCCTAACTCAGCCTTGGATTTTAGATACGATCCTAGGGGGAGTACCCGCTTGGCACAGGAGTGGAGGTTTAGGTGACCTGGATGTACTGCTTGTTGATGTCTCATTTAGCAGCTCTGGTGATGGTCCAGTTGCATTGACGTTGCATGTAAATGATATACTAATAGTAGATCTATCTCTAGACCTTCCTACAACTCTAGTAGCTGAACCAGCATCCCCCAGGCTAGCATAATCAAGCAAACACTGTCTCTTCTCCTCTGGAGTTGATATTCCTCTCAATTGCATATGTGCAAGCTCCATATTACGAAGGAACAATACCTGCTCATCTCCATTTGTTCATTTATAGTTCCTACAAATCTCATGGAAAGAAAACAAGCCCCATCTGGTGATTTGGGGAATACAAACATTTCACAGCTGGTACCAAGTTGGGCCTTTAAAAAATCCAGTCTCATGGAATGAGGGGATCCCCACAATAACTTCAGTATATCCCGCACAAATTGATGCAGGAGCATCCAACTGAAAACCTTATGGGGCCCACAAAGTTAACTGTGGTCTTTTATTTATTTTATTTCTTTTTAAAATTCTCTGCTGAGTGTTTAATTGTCCTTCTGGGACCTGAACCCCTCCTTTTTATGGTAGCGGTTGTTTGTTTGTGGGGACATTTCTGATCAGTGTGGTCCATAGAAGTTGGGCTAGGCATAAAACAAATTTTTTAATTCCTTCTTTGCCTGTTTGTAACTGCTGCTGGCCGCTTCATTCAGCTGGGATCCACCCCTAAATTCTCTAGTGGCTGTTACCAATTTGCTGGTAGTAACTCAATGCTGGACATTTAAAACAAATTTGTGGATATTTATCCCTGCTTTTTTTGATCGACGACTTTCCTCCTTGGTGGCTGCTTACACCTGTCTCCCTTTAGCACGACAATTTCTATTTTTTTTAGACTTTTCGAGGACATGGGTTGTGTGATTTAATATGGGAAAAAAATCGTGAGTATTGGTTTTAATTTTCCCTGCAGCAGTTTTTCTTCTACCGGCGGGTACAACATTAAATCGTGAGTCTGATTGCAGCAGGCTTTTCAACATTTTCTTAATTGCTTGGCGTCAAAATGACAAATATGATTGAATATCATTGCAGCTGGGTGATCAGCTTGGGATATAAAAAAAGATCTTATTTGTGCGGACTGTAGAAGGGGGGGTGATAGAGTAGGATGTTAAGATAGAAGAGTAGACTATAGATTTTTGATGGCATATTTCGCTTAGTTCTTTGTAAATGTAAGTCCTGCTGGTCGTATAGGCCTGTTATTTCAGTCTTAAACTTGCACATATATCAATCAATGTAAGAGGCTAGTGTGCCTGTTGATCTTGAGGAGAAAAATCAAGTCTGTTAGCCTAAGTCGATTGTAATTTTCTGAGTATTTGTCAATCTACTATTATTATGTTTTTGCTCTTATATGAATTTGGGCTGCCTGAACTAGCTACTTGTTGAAGGTACCCGGTTCTCATCAGTATCATATGGTTTCAGAGCAAGGAAAGCTTCTTGGGATGAGTGTTGAGGAGATATTGTTGAATTGAGAGAGGAAATGGTGATAATAAGAATGAGTGTTGTGTAAGGGTATGTTGGTTGTCCTCCAACAAAGGTAGTGCTGGGTAGAAGTTTTGCTAACGTCTTCCACTGTGTGGAAATGGGTTGAGGGGGTTTTGAGTGTGCATCTTCTAGTGACATTGTTGGGTAGAGGATAGTTGTGGTTGTGAGTCAGTTTATTGCAGCTATAAGTTCTGTAACTATAGATAGTTGTATGTGAAGATGTCTTTGAAAAAGGGGATGAGGATGGTCTTGAATAGGTCTATTGAGCAGAAATTTAGGGAGCAATACCAAGACGAAGAATTCCTTGAAAAGATTGTGGATGTCCATTTCAGATTGAAAAAGTTGGAACCTAAGCAACGTAGAAGAGTTGTTGTAGACATGATTGGAAATGGTGAAGAATGTCACATTGGTGGCATGAAAGAAAATGAGACCGTACGAGTTGATGAACCTGTGAAGGAACTCTTTGAAAAGGTAATGGACATCCATTTGAGAGGTTGGAGGCTAAGCAATGAAGAGGGGTTGCCATAGATGTAATCAAGAAAGATGAAAAATGTCTTGTAGATGGCATGACGGAAGAAAAAAAACGTGAATGAAACATGTCTTTCTGAAGGCATGAATGTGATAGTGGATAGGGTTTTGGCAAAGGAGAAGGGTAATGATGAAAATCCTGTTTTGTCGAACATTGTTTTGTTTGCAGATATAAAGGAAGGTGAGAATAAAAAAGAGGAAGTCCTCATGCTAGAGGATAACGTTGAAAATAAAATTGTGGTGGTGACAGAATATAAGTATTGCCGCGGAAGTTCCTTTATGGGTTGTAGCTGATTTAGAAGTTGAAATGGTGGCTTGTGAAGGTCTTGTATTTGATCGTGGAGTTGACAAAGACGATCTCTTGCTTGAAGAGGAGATGAAAAAGATTGAGGAGCTCTCTGGTTCGTGTGATTCATCACATGAAGATTTTGTTGTAGCAGAAGGTGACAAAGAAGAGAAGGAAAATGGATTCCCTGAAATCCATCATGTGATCGAGATTTGTGATGTTGAAACCTGTCCTTTAGAGGATGTGCAAATGTTGATCAATGTTGAGCAGTGTGAAGATAAGTACCTTGATGAGGTACCAAATGCACAAAGTGAAGGAGGAGCAGAAGTTGCGGCTGTTGAAACTGAGGTGTTTATAGAAGTAGATGAGGAGGTAATTATTTTTGATAAAATTTACTGTGATGATTTACATGTAGATAAAGTGAAGAGTGAAGAATGGAGAAAGAAGTCTTGGTGGAAGTGGACGGACGATGGTGGGTTGAACCCCACGAAAGACGATTTGAATGCAGGTGAAGAATGGTGGTGTAGGTGGATGGACACTGGTGGGTTGTGTCCTATGAAAAGAGGAAGAAGATGGTGGAAAAGAAACATTAAGAGGAGAAGATTGGTTTATGGTGGACAAAAGTCCATGAGAGGCAAGAAAGATAATGAACAAATTTGGCAGAAGGAAGTGGGATTTGTTCCAGCTAAGTGCTGGAAGAAGTAAAGGAAGAAATCTTCTGAGGTAGCTGATTCACTAATGGAGCTTGCTGTGGAATGTGAGGTTTTATTATTAATTTAAATTGTGAACTATGCTCAAAAACTTCTTACCCGGTGTGTTTGATGCAGAAGCATCCAGCTGAAAACCTTATGGGGCCCACAAAGTTAATTGTGGTCTTTTATTTATTTTATTTTCTTTTAAAATTCTCCATTGAGAATTTTATTGTCCTTCTGGCACCCGCAACCCTCCTTTTTTGGCAGCAGTTGTTTGTTTGTGGAGACATTTCTGATTAGTGGGGTCTGTAGAAGTTAGGCTAGGCATAAAACTAAATTTTTTATTCTTTATTTGCCTGTTTGTAATTGCTGCTGGGCGCTTTGTACAGTTGGGACCCACTCCTAAATTCTCTGGTGGCTATTACCGATTTGCTGGCAGCGACTCAATGCTGGGTGATTAAAACAAATTCGTGGATATTTATTCCTGCTTTTTCTGATCGACGATTTTCCTCTTTCGTAGCTGGTTATATCTGTCTTCATTTGGCACGTCAGTTTCTATTTCTTTTAGACTTTTCCAGGACATGGGTTGTGCGATTCAAAATGGGAAAAAAATCATGAGTATTGGTTTTAATTTTCCTCGTGGCAGTTTCTTCCACTGGTGGGCAAAACATTAAATCATGGTTTTGGCTGCAGCAGGAGTTTCAACATTTTTTTAATTGTTGGGTGTCAAAATGACAAGTATGATTGAATATCATTGCTGCTGGGCGATCAGCTTGGGATATAAAAAGGATATTATTTGTGCGGACTGTAGAAGGGAGGTGATAGAGTAGTATATCAAGATAGAAGTGTAGACTATAGATTTTTGATGGCATATTTCTCTAGGTCTTTGTAAATGTAAGTTCTGCTGGTGATATAGGCCTGTTATTTCAGTCTTAGACTTGTACATATATCAATCAATATAAGAGGCTAGTGTGCCTGTTGATCTTGAGGAGTAAAATCAAGGCTGTTAGCCTAAGTCGATTGTAATTGTCTGAGCATTTATCAATCTGCTGTTATGTTTTTTCTGTTATATGAATTTGGGCTGCCTGAATTGGCTACTTGTTGAAGGTACCTGATTCTCATCTGCATCTCATATTGACTCTCCGGCACTGATGTATACATGAGCTCTAATGCTAGTATTGCCAAGAGAACCCACGACCAACTTCCTTGAAGCACTCTCAACTGATGTAACAGAAATATCCACAGTAGAATACTCTACAAGTACTCCTGCTTGGGGGCTTCCATTAACTGCCAGCAGGAAAATAAACGACACATGGTGCCATTCTGTTACTGCAGCAATTTGAGGATATCAGGTAATTGAGATTGGAGAGCCATAACAATTGCCCGTGGCGTGCCAATGGGCTCAACACACAATTACTCCATTTCGATCAATCAAAACTTCAGCATGCATTTGAACTTTTGCATTTATCTTTTTATGGGCCCACCATCATCTCATAGCAATTTTAATAAAATATCCACTTAGTGGGCAAAATAAAAATAGCGGGTGAACTAAATTTCTTCCACTAATTGATTTCCTGTGGCCTGCAATGCATTTAATGTTTCTTAAAACTAATTTTATAACAAGGGCTCAGTAAAATAAATTTACCCCACACAACAAGGTGAAAACATTCAAGATGGCATACATGACACAATTAAAATCAATATTTTAATCACTCATCCATGGGAATGGGAAGCAAGGGTGAACAAATATTGCATTCGCAGGAATGACCAACACGTTCAAAACCAGGGGCCAACTCAGAAATTTCAAAAAACTGGAAATCCTGCCAACACTGCCTTCATAATATCTCCAACAACACTGTGGTTGCTTGTTTTTGCGCATGAAATGGCGAGAGTGAAGCTCTGCAATTCAATTTTATCCTTCATAGACCCAAGTCTGAAATGCTGGATTTTGCCACGTAGGCCGATGTAGAGGGGACATTCAACCTCCATTTCAAGCGCTTTGACCCCTGATTTCATTGCCATTCCACAGAGAAATGCTGAAAAACATCATAGAAATGCAAAAGAAAAATATGTTTTCCATAACCGGGGCATCAGCAAATCTGAATCAACCTTAAATGAAAAATTTGAATTGTCATGATATCTATGGAATATATAGAATGATCTAACAAATCCCTTGTGAAGTGCAAGGAAATACACCTTGAGGTTCAAAATGTGCAATTTTCCCTCAAACAGATGCCCTTTCATGTCTTTTCTTTATAACTTGTTCATAATGAATTCAGTAAACAAGGGTACTCTGAAGTGTTGAAAAGCAAAGGCACTGGACAGTTGATACACATCAATTGAGAGCTTGAGCACTCAGTTTCATGCCAGAATGCTCTTTGGGCACTTGAGCCATGGGCATATGCTCCCATGAAGTGCACCATGTGGAGTCTGTCTCCATGTTAGGGACCTTCTCCAAGGTTTTCTGTGCCCTTGCTACTGCTTGGAGGAAAGTGGTAGAATGAATTCCAAAAAGATGGCCAACCCTCTTATATTTATTTAACCAATATGTTGTGACCTAATCACACATTGCCCCATTGCAAATGGGGACCCCCTTTTTTTTCTCGCTTTCTGTCGTAGGTTTGCTTTAAGGTTTAGGTTTTTCTCTGAGTTTGTATGTCTAGAGGAGTATTGATTTGTCCAAGTCTTGCCAAGTTCTTGCTCAAATCCATGAAGTGATTGAAGAAATTGCCCAAGGGATTGATATTCAATTGAAGGAATCCATATGCCTTCACCCTGATGCATGTCTTGAAATCCTAAAATTGACTAAGTCTGATGTCCTGAAGTTTGAAGTCCTGAAATCCTGAAAAACTGACTAAGTTTGAAATCTGGTGGATCCTCAGAAATCTAGAATCTGCATGTTAAATCTCATGGATCCGGGACCTATCTCAAACATCCTGGAAGTATATTTCAAAATATTTAAAGTATAGGAAATTTTCCTATATTGAAATATACGTGACTCTAGGTACTGAAAAATGACTAAGGAAAAATCGGAAATTCCATGCTCATGAGGAAAATGCAAAATTCCAAGAGGTCATAAAAAATGCGACGGAGATGGTCAAAATCACAAATTCCAAAGGTGTGTAGAAAATCTGAAATTCTAACTTAAGACACCTAAAAATGCGAAATTCCACCTCAATCTTTTGACAATCATCAAGGCGAACATCAAAATCTTGTGAAAGAATCAACAAAAATGAATAAGTAGCTAATGAGAAAATTCGCAAAATCCAAGCTCATATGGAAATTGCGCTCAAAAAAGTCAGAAATTCCATCCACATGTGGAAAATGCGCCCAAATCTAGTCTTTACAATTTTGGTTCAAGATGAAACTTCAATTCAAGTTCATGAAAAATCCACTTAAAATCAGTTGAAAACCCTTAGAAACCCACGCCAAGGAAGTGAAGAAGTTTGAAAGTGAAGAAAACACTTAAGGAAAAGTTTGCAAATTCCTTGATAGCTTGGAAATTGCGCAAATTCCACACTCAAGTGGAAAGTGCGCGACTTCTGATTTACCATGCCTTCAACAAAATTCTTCAGCACTATGAAGAAATTCCTCCAAAGTTTCGGAAATTCCAGAGCTGAGTGGAAAATGCGCCACAACAAGTTGCTTCAAATTCATGAAAATTCATTGAAAAAATCATTTGGAATCGCCAAAAAATCCATACTAAGGAGTAAGGACAAGTTTGGAGGTAATGAAAAATGTTAAGGAAAAGTTCGCAAAATCCGTACTTGGCTGGAAATTGCGCAAATTCCAGAGGCAGCTGGAAATCCCGAAATTTGTCTTGCATTGAAAATCCACCAGTTAGAGAGATAGGTCGGCCTGAGGAAGATCTTAGTCAGGGCGGCCAAAGAGAAAAAAATTCGCCAAGATCCCACATTGCATTTCAATTTCAAAACAAAAAAAAAGGCAGACCAGAATTAATCCAAGAAAGGCGAATTTCCAGCAGAGTGAGGGCGAATTCCATAAGAGAAAAGGCAGATTTTATACAGCAGATCAAATTCCAATCCCAACATAGCAGCAATTTCATCATTAAAGATGGCAAATTTATCATCAGCAATAAGAGCAGACTTCACTATTAGCAGCAGAAATTACAAGGGTAAAGACAGAATAAAAAATGGTGAAGGCAGAATTCCAAATTGAAAGAAAGTAATAAGTATTATTTGACAAGAATTTTTTGGTATTCAAAGTGAATTTTCCTTGCATTTGAAATGAATATTATTGGAATTATCCGTGATACTCAATCAAATTGTTTTCACTTTACAGGTGAATGGTGAGTGTGAAAGCCGGATCCACTTCAGAAGCAAGGACAATGTCGTGAAGATGTTCGAGGAATTGTGAAGAACTTCCAAGGCCGGTTAAGGAAGCTAGCATCCAATCAAGAAGACCTCACAAGAATTCCAAACTCAGAGGAGAATTTCATCGCCGGACAGAGAAGAACTTCATCATCACCTTGCAAGCTCCATCATCCGCATCCAGAAGATCACTTCCACGTTCAAGAGCCTTCCATTTCATCCACTAGAAGAAGATCAAGATCGAACATCATGAAGTCTACTCCTGGAATCCACACCCAAGTCATCTCCACTACTTCAACATCCAGTGTTAGAATCCTACATGATCATCACAAGAAAGTTAGTTGAATGAGCATAAGTATCAAGGAAATCCACAAAATACATCTAGAAATGTAAGGAATGCGAAGACAACAACAAGGAGAAAAGAACAAGGACAAGTTCCCAAATTCCACATTTGAGAAGAAATAGCTCCAGAAGTGAAAATTCAAGTTCGAAGACTTTGCCAAGAAGAGAAGATAAAATTTGGGAAAATACATCAAGAAATTGGAAAAATATTGAAAATCAAGCAAATTTGCTCAAGAAATGCTCAAGTGGCGTCTATACATCATCAATCAATGAAAGCTCGCCATGTCACTTGTTCATGTTCAAAGTAGCTACAACAAAGTACAAGAGAAAGAGGTCCTATCTAGAAGATTCCCAAAGATTCCAACATGTCATGCTTATCACCTTGGGAAACCTGCCTTCATTGCCTTTGGGTTTTTATGTACACGGGTTGTGTCAACTTTTACTTTTGCTAAAAATAGTAAGTTGTTGTAACTACCTTGTGTTGTCCAAATCTTGGCCGTTGATTTCAAAATCAAGCTGGGCCCTTCATTGTATTTTGAGGACTATAAAAAGGCTCATTCGCCTCATTTGTAAGGCATAGAGACATTAGAGTTGTTGTAGGAGAGTAGGATAGCAAGTAGAGTACAGGAAGCTCTTCGAAGTCATTGAAGAGATATTGTGAAATTGTTGTAAAAATACTTCCTGGATCAATACAAGCTCATTGTTGATTTTCATGGTGATTTTGTGTGATTATGGAATGTTCGCATGGTTTCAAATTCTCGCAAATGATTGAGAAATGTTTCCAAGTAGCTTAGATAGTAGAATAGAAGTTCATTGATGTAATGAGTTTATGCAAAGATATTTAATGAATTCCTTCTTGGTTCATACTTTTCATGATTTGTCGATGATAAGTCATTTTGCAAAGTTAGCCTGAACCATGTTTGCTTTAATTCGATTGTGACTACTTGTTCAAGCTGCGCCAGCTGTGGGTGTTTGGATGAAGGTTTACAATTTGAAAATCCTTGAACGACCTTAGAAGATTGCACTGACTTTGTGTAATTGTTGGTTCTCATGGTGAAGCGGAGTTTAGTTTCATGAGGAATTTGTCTATCTTGACATGGTTCATTATTTCATTGACCTTAGAATAGATATCTCTTAACCCTGTCTCTTTTGCATTTTCTTTTAAGTTTGATTGAAGAAGTTCCATTCATTCACATCCAAGGAGTAAGGAATTTCATCCATGTTCGTGAAGGAGGAATTTAGCGTAAGTCCCTTTGTGATTACCAGCAAGATCACATCAAATCTCTGAGTCTATCCACTGCAAATCACGAATAAGGAACCTTGGAGTTGTCTCACTGGATCACATAGCTTAGCCTATGAGAGACTTTATTCAAGAGAGGATAAAGCACTTGGTGTTTTATTCTATTGTTGTTGTTGTTGTCACAAAAACATCATCAACACAACAAATAGCATGTAGAAAATGTTGGTGAGGGTTAAGTCCCCATCGACTTATCCATAAAAAGGAAGCTCCTATACAACCTATGGGGAATCAACTTCCCCAACCATCATGGGACTCAATCTCATGAATGATGAGATAATTCATACCAAGTACATACCTATGGTCCCAAGGCTATCCTAAGGTTCAAAATCCCCCTTTTGGATTGCTAGGGCCAACATACAAAAACTTTATCATAGGTTTTTTCCAGAAACACATTCTAATGTTAATTGACCGTGGAAGCCCAAAAGCATTTAAGATTAATAACATTTTCTATATGGGCTTCTTAGCCAGAGCCATTAATTTTTGTTTTTGATCTGGCAAAGTAAAGTCAGTTTTATTCCCATACAGTTTTGCATATACCAAGCCTACCCGCAGTACATTTCTTTCTGAGCTCTTTCTCCTTATTTATTTTATGTATTTGTGATCATAGACATCCTCTTTGATTCAGGATGGTTATGGGCATTTAAACATTGCTTTATGCAGTGATTAGAAAATTTATTCATTAGTGCCTATTTCTGAAATTTTTACCCTAAAGAAGAGTTGAAATTGTTTTTTATATTGCATGAAGAAGCCAAAATAAGGCAATGGAATAGAATCTGATTAGTCTGAGTGCACAAATTTCGTCATCTTATTTTTTATCCTTAAAAATGTTATCATTAGGTGGCTGGAGATATAATACTTCTGATGGATTTGGCTTCCAGAGAGGGTCTGTTTCCTGAAGATGGTGATTGGAGCAACACTATTAGTTGTGTGTGTCATCTGGTGAGAATGGTTTGAATTTAGTTATTGATGAATTTTGCTTGGACATATGTTCATTAAGCATGTATCAATTTAAAAAAAAAAAATATTTGTGTTAGTTACTTTTCTTAATTTTTTTGTAACATTTCAAACCAAGTATGCTAGTAAGTGTTAAATATTTATATCATGTTCATCGTGTTTGGGACATTTGGTCACATTCCATGGGACTCTATGCCTACACTGATACTCTTAAACTTTTCCTTTGTTTCCTTTGATATGTTTTACTTTAATTCTTGATAGTCAGGTTGGACCTAATTTCTTTGTTTCCTGGACAAGTGATCTCAATATATTTGTCCTTCAACTATTTTGTTTTTAGTTTTCCTCTTTCTTGGTTGTATGTGTCTAGTTTTTAATCTTCAAATTTACATTTTAATTGGTGATGTAGATGATTTTCTTTGTTTTCTTAGCTTTGATTCATAAACTATTTTGGTTCTTGTTCCCAAATTCACTTTTGCTTTTGGATTGTCTAACTTCTCCAAACGCTATTTTCTTTCCTTGCATCTCTAGAACAGGTGTCTCGTATTTTCTTCCTTGGTTTTTGCGCAGATAACATCTACTTGGTCCTGCCCATTCATTATGCTGCCTTTATTTATCTATTAGTAAATTGTTATCTTATATTGTCCAAATGAAGTTCTTGTTTTGCCTTTAGGAGTTGGGCCTTTTCTCCAGACATTATCTTGCCATATTCATCAGTCTTTGGGTGATTGAGTTTACATAACTTTCTATACTGATTGGAACTTAGAAGTTATAATTTTGTTATTTTTTCTTTGTAAGTAAACCATTGCAGTTTTCAGGCAATTTTTTGCGTTTAGTATTGTATATAGGTTTTGATATTCTTGGACAATTGTTACTAACATATTGTTCCATTTCTTTGGTTTATTCCACTTATTGGTAGATATGAAATCCTTGACTTTATTAAGATTCCTTCTTGTGCAATACCTCTTCTAGATGCTTTGTTTTTACAAACAGTTCTTCTCCAGTTGTATCATTTACTAATCTAGAAGTTGTCTATGACCTTATTTCTGGATTCAAACATATCTACAAAGTATAATATAGAAAACACACATGCATTGATAAACTGCGGGCAACTTAATCTTATATCTGAAGATAATATCATTGTTTCAATATACGTTTTCCCATATGGTGATAATTTTCTTTTAACACTAGTTTATCCTCTTACAATTTGTTCAACATTTGCACCTCACACAATACTTTTGTTTCATAAATATGCTTCATAGTGACATATATATATTTGATGAGGGTTACTCGGGTTTTTAGCTTGGTCTGAGCCCAGAGAGACCCTTACAGGGGATCTTTTCCCATGGCTTTATCGGCGAGACCACTACTAGGGGGTCTCAGTCCCCAAGGCATTATCGCCAAGTTCAAACCCACAAGCTCATTGGCCCAGCAAAGGCCCATAGCTTGCTAGCACGACAACCCAACGAAGGCACATATCTTGTGAGCACGTCAACTCAGTGAAGGTACAAGGCTTGCGAGCTCTTTGGCCCAGCAGGGGTTTGAACCTTGGTGGCCGCCACAACAACCTTGTGACTTGGCCATCGAACCATGCCCTTATCGGCAACATATATATAGCATTTGTTCATACATTCTAAGACCACCTTCCTTTTTTGATTTGATTACTTTTATTCTTATGACAAGGTAGTTTTTCTAGCTTCTTTGGGGTCTTTCATAGACGAACTTAAGAATGGGGTTGTTTATATAACTCTTAATGGAGCTACCAGCCTGGCCAGCCAAATGGAACTACAAACGGACCTTGTGACAATTATCCTATTCTTCTCTGATTTCTGGGACGGGGATAGTGGGGTGCATTTTAGGGACAACAAGAAAATTTCTCCCAAATTTTGGGGATGGCTGGGAAACTGCAGGGTGGTGAAATTTTTTATTTTATATATAATACAAGAAAATTATAAACGAACACATTTAATACCTTTTTATTTGTATAATTAAACTGCTAAACATCATTACACATTCCAAAGAGCTGAAATTCAAGTAGCAATGCTATGACATTTGAACATTGAACAATGAACATTCAACATTTACTTGTGAAAATTGAAATCCAAATATGCATGAAACCTTGAAATATAAATATGAATTTGTAATTATGAATACCTGATTTTTTATTTTATCAGTGATCACGAAAATAAATGTTTTGAAAATGTCCCTTTTTTTCATTTTATTTTAAGCAGTGGTTGATGTGAGTGATGTTAGGACATCTTAGGTGTAATGTCTCCATTTTCGGGTTCTCTTGCAACACAGTTGGAGCTGACTTTTTGGGTTTGTGACAGCTTGATCATGAGAGTATTTCGATGTCGCCAGTGTGCTCAGATGATTCAGTGGAGTTGTATGACTCTTTCTGGAGGGATTTCAGACAAGTTGTCCGTACTTACTATTTATAGTAAGTGCTTGCATGGCACCAATCTTTCTGGGTTTTTCTGGGTTTGTTCTCTTTGGTCCTCGGAGGACACTGGCAGTATTAGGTGATTATTTGAGCTCCGGAGGTTATGATGTGCAGCACGCCACTTTCTGGGGTGGTTTTGGATGATTTCTTCTTTACTTATTATTTTTAGTAAGTTAGTTTCGGGCACTGGCAGGGTTAGTTGTTAGCATTTCTATTTTTAGCTATGTCGGTGGAGGCACTTAATGTCGATATCCAAATATTTAATAAATTCCAGTGTTTTAATTTAAATAATGATACATTATAAAAAATTAAATATTTAACTTTATCGTTATTTAATATTATAAAGTGACTTTATGAAGGGGTGCTTTCGGGAGACATAAGAAGTTATTGAAATTTAATAAAGTATTCCCTAAAGTTGGATGCCTCATTTGAAGAAATAAGGGGACATTTAAAATTTAATAAAAAGTGCATTTAATGCAAATTGAGGCGTGGGGTTTTGAGGAGGCATACAAAAGAAGTTTGAGAGCTCATTCTTGTTTATGCTTGACTTGATATTTGTTTTTCTTCTTGCTGGAGGAGCTGGTTCTTCTTCAAGGTTTGTGAGGACGAAATTCCTTACGGGCGACATTCTCTACATTGTTGAAAGGCACAATCTGGAGGATTTCTTGCTGGCTTCACTACGGAGATCACAACTGGGTGTATTTGTGGAGTTTTATTTCAGTTTGAAGGAGGATTGCATATCTGATTTTATTGTAATAGATTGAATGAAGAATGGGCATAATTCTGATGTGGTTTTGATGTCAAAAGCTGGTTGAACTTCTCCATAGCTAGCCGTACCAGTCCTGACAAGGGTGTGAGGGTTTTTGGGAGCTAAAGGCCTAGGGTTTTGAGCAGGTTTTGGCTGTGTTGAGGGCACCTAGGGTTGGGAAACAGATCTCTATCATTTGTAAGCATTCATACTTAGTTTTGGAGGTGTGGCATTCATATCTAGGAGCTTGCAGGTGCTGGTTGCAAGTACAAAAATTTATCAAAGTCCATTAATTTTTTTGGGTATGTTTGGTTTAGATATCTAATGTTATTTGATGAACTGGGTTGTTTTTACATTTGCGAAAAAATGTATTTTCAGATCAGAAATTAAATCTGGAATTTTTAGCTACATGTTTTTCTGAATATTGCCATATTTTTGAATTATTTAATATTGCAAGTTACTTTATTTCTGATATCTATTGCAAACAAAAAAAAACACCTTCTGCATTTCCGTCTACTTCTATTAAACACATCGAAAAAAAAACCAAGGCAGAACAAGGGTGCATATTACAGTGGTATCAGAGCACAATTGTATCTTGCCATCCTGTGTGGTTGAATTATCAGTTTCAGAACCATGGACAAATTCAGTGACGAAGAATTACAAAAGAAGCTTTACAATGTCGGTAAGAAATGTGAACACCTACCTCAATTAAAAAGGGTTCTACGCAACATTTTGGAGGAAGTAGAAATGTGTCTTTACAAGGTTGATCAATCATCTTCTGAGTTGATGCAACTTGCTATGACTCCAATGTATTCTTTGGTCAAGCCAATGCTTATGAGACATCATGATAAAAAGGTAAAACTTTTAGTCACTAGCTGTCTTAGTGAGATCGCAAGGATTACAACTCCTATGGCTCCCTACGAAGATGACATAATGAAGGAGATTCTAGAACTGATTGTTGAGAGCTTTCATGGGTTTCTTTATGATGAAGGCCCTATGTTTGGTAGGAAGGTTAAGATGCTAAAAGTAATGTCAAGATCTAGATCGTGTTATCTTTTTAATGATTTAGAATATTATGATCTTATTCTTCAGTTGTTTCATAATTTCATAACATCGGTCTGTGAGGATCATGGACAAGCTGTTTTTTCCTGCATGGAAACCATTATGGTCCTAATCATTGATGAATATGTTACTATTCCCGAGGCCCTTATGTCTATGTTGTTGTGTAATGTCCCCTTTTTGGACTAAAGTGACTTCAAGCTTGGAGAATGGAAAGTTGGCAAATAACTTAAAGCTTGGAGAATGGAAAGTCGGGTTTTAGTGGTTTCAACTATTTTTCCTTGGCAAATTAAAGTTGGAAAATGACTTTATATATTTTTGTGGTATTTGTGGAAAAGTCATAATTCTTAAAATAATTAGCCAAGGAGAAAAGCGACCCAATTTGAGAAGAGAAAATTGGAGAAAAACACGGAAAATTGGAAATTAAGACAAATGACCAATATATAATATTTTATTTATTAAAATATTATATTTTATTGCCAAAAAGTGGCCGCTCAAAGAGAAAAGGTAAAATAATAAAATATTATTATTTTATTTGCCCAATTTTGGCCGCTTCACTTGAGAAAATTAAAAAGAAAACTAAAATAAAATATTTTCTTTTGGAGGTGGACTTCAAAGTGGATTAAAATACATTTCATATGGGCGTCCAAGGGAGATATTATAAAGTAAAGAGTTTGCAGGTCATTTGTATCATTCGTGTTATTTGGTATTTTCAATATTGGAGAGTTTCTCTTGGCTGCAACTTCGTTTCAGCTTGTTCTAAGGACAAAAACCCTTAGATCTTGGTGGTTTGGACGAAAACCCATCCCACATTGAGAGATGGATTCGCCTAGGATCCATTATTGAGCTTATTTGCAGGTTATTTGATGATTTGGAGCTTCAAAGTTCAAATAGCTAGGGTTTGAAAGGAGAATTTGTAATCAATTAGGGTTTGAAGTGTGTTTGCAGATTGACGATATTACAATTCAGATTTGAAGGATATTTTGGCATATTTTCATCTTCTACATCCATGGCTAGGGTTTGGCATTGATTTGTTATCATTTGGTGTCTTCATTGGTGAAGGATTTCAACTTCTTGTATTCAGAAATTCATATCAGTCATCAGCAATTTCATATCAGACTGAGTATTTGAGGGTTTGAAGGTGTTATTGATCATATTTTTGCATACAAAACCCTAGCGATCTCACCCATGATGGAGCGCTAGCCTTTGGAGGCCTAATTGCCACTCTCTAGGGTTTGTTTTGGATTATTTTTGTGATCAGATTTGTAATCAGTCATTTGCAGGTCTGAAATCAGTGTTTGGACAGCGTGATTCAGTCATATTTACCATTGGATCTTCATCATTATTGGCTGCTACAATTGGAGGATGACATCATTGCATGCTTGAGGTTGAATTGTTGATCATTAGGTCATATTTGTATGCATTCACAAGTCTGATTTTATAATCAAATTGGACAATTTGCAATCAGCCTTCATTTCATGAATGTAATTGGCAAAGGAACATCATTCGGGTATGTCAATAAAGATGCCTATTTCAAATCTTTAATTTGAAATTGATTTACTACTGCTCCTATCATTATCAATCATCTTTGTTGAGTATTTTCCATGCTATTATGTTTCAATTTCATTACTATATCATTGCAAAACTCTACATGCATTAAAACAAACAGAAACACAAGCAAACCATTCAAAAAACAAATTCAGAAAATGAGAACAGCAGTGAAAAAACGGATCAGAATTGGTAGGGGTTCTTACATGTTGGCTGCTACGAGTCAAGAAAAACATATTACTATATATGAATCTTTGGTCAACAATGTGTTCAGAAAATGTGAAAAGCTGAAACCTTTCTTGGTTATTGAGGAGACTAATACAGCTACTAAGGATGAGGTTGTGTGCAACAAAAGTGACAAAACTGCAGCCTTAGATACACATTTAGAGCTTCCCAATGAAGCTGATAACACTAGTTAAAATGTTGAGATAGTTGAGATCATTGACACGCCTTCAGATGATGGGCATATTGAGAGCAGATGTGATGATATCTTTTTGCCAGCTAGAGATGATGATTTCTTATCTTATTCCAATGTTGATGACACAGGTGGTTGTTGGTTTGATTTTCAAACCAAACCTATGGAGAGAGTACCTATACACTTCCTTTGTGCTGTACCTATACACAATTTGGAAAGGGCTTTTGGTTGTGCTCATGTTAACTGTTATTATAAGGAAATTCTGCCCGTGCCAAGATCAAATACCATCGAGTGGGCTTCTTTCCAACCAAACATCTCAATAGGTTACCTAGACTTCTATTGACAACTTTCGTTTGCCTATCGGTTTGGGGATGATAGGTTGAGTTGAAACTTAGTTTGGTGTCTAATTTCTTCCACAAAGTGCGCCAAAAGTGACTCACAAATCTAGTCTCTCTATCCGAGGCTGCTTTTTGGTAAGCCATGGAGTTGAACTATCTCCTTAAAGAATAATGTGGCAACATGTGTGGCCATCACTTGACTTTTTACATGGAATAAAATGTGCCATTTTTGGAAAATCTATCTACTACCACATAAATGAAATTGTTATCTCTTTGGGTTCTTGGCAACCTAAGAATGAAGTCCATACTCATCCTCCCATAGCCTCTCTGGAATAGGTAAAGACTGATATAACCCGGTATTTTGTCTCTTCCCTTTTGCATATTGACAAATTCTACATTTTTGCACCGTGTTCTTTTCATTTGAACCCATCCTTAGCTAATAATAACTTTCACTTAGCTGTGCCAATGTTTTGTCCATTCCAAAGTGTCCAGCTAGGCCTCCATTGTGTTTCTCTTCCCTTATTAGATTTTCCCTCATAGATCCTCAAGGTATACACAAACACTTTCCCTTGAATAACAATATTTCTTGAATGAAGTAATCTAACCATGGTGTTCTGTTTTGGTCTATTTGGCTCTTGCATGCAGGCCCATGCCTCCTTGAAATGTAAATCATTTTCATGCGACTCCTTCATAGAGTCAAAACTAGCAACCTATATTCTCATTTCATTTAACAACAAGCATCTTCTACTTAATGCATCAACTACTTGGTTTGATCTACCACTTCTATGCTTAAAAACAAATTCAACCCATTTCATGTGTCTTTGATTGAGTTTACCTTGGCTGTTTATGTATTTCAATGCCTTATGATCCATGAATAGGACAAATTCCTTTGGTAGGAAATAATACCTCCATTTCTTAAGTGCTTGTATAATGGTGTAAAGTTCTTGATCATAGATTGAGTACTTATTTTTAGCTTCATTCAACTTTTCACTAAAATAAGCAATGAGTTTACCTTCTTGGCTCAAGACTTCTCTTGTCCCACTTGCATCTTAGTCTACTTGAAACACTTTGTCAAAATCCAGCAATGCTAAGACGGGTTGTTTTGTTACCTTCTCTTTTAAGAGCCGAAAACTCATTTTTGCTGCTGCTGTTCACTGAAACTCACTCCTACCACCTTTCATGGTTTCTGTGATAGGTGTGCAAATGTCACTGAAATTCCGGATAAACTTCCTGTAGAAGCTTGCTAAGCCATGGAAACTTCTTGCCTCAAATGTACTTTTTTGGGATGGCCACTCTACAATGGCTTTTACCTTTTCGAGATCTCTTCTCAAACCCTCCTGGGAAATGACAAATCCCAAATACACTAGTTCGTTCTTCTTAAAACTGCACTTCTTCAAATTGGTCAGCAACTTTTCTTTGTTTAATTTTTGCAAGACTAACCTTAAATGCTTCAAATGTCCTTTCTTTATTTCACTAAAAATCAAAATATCGTCTAAATAAATAATCACAATCTTACTAGCAAAGGGCTTCATACCTTGTTCATCAACCTCATGAAAGTGGTCGGTGCATTGGTCAATTGAAATGGCATAACCAGCCACTTGTACAAGCCATCCTTTGTCTTGAATGCGGGCTTCCATTCATCACCCTCTTTAATTCGAATCAGATGATACCCCCTCTTCAAGTCAATTTTTGTGAAATGTTTGGCTCCACTTAAAAAATCCATCAAGTCATCTATTCGGGGTAATGGAAACTAGTGCTTCACTATTATCTTGTTGATGGCTCGTGAATCCGTGCACATGCACCATTCACCCTTCTTATTGGGTGCTAATACTATTGGTACTGCACATGGGCTCAAACTTTCCCTTATCAAACCTTTATCCAACAGGTCTTGGACCTATTTCTTCACTTCCTCATTCTCTATTGGTGTCATGCTATCTGCTGTCTTGTGTGGTAAGCTTGCTCTGGGAATTAAATCCATGTGATGACTAATACTTCTCATGGGTTGGTAACCCATCTGGCAACTCCTTTGAAAGAATTTCAGCATATTCTTCCAATAATTTCTTCACTTGTGTTGGAACTTCCTCCTCCCTTGCTGTCCTAACTTTTGCAAGCTCAAGAATAAAAACGTAACACATTGTTTCTTCTCTTATATCTTTTAAAAACTATTTTCCAAAAACCAAACATACGTTTGGACTGTTGTCCACTTCCTCTCCACTGCCCCTCAATGGGCTCAATGTAAATTCTTTCCCATCTTTTATGATGGTGCAGGTGTTCATCTTGCTATCATGTACTACTCTCCTGTCATATTGCCATGGTCTCCCCAACAAGACGTGATGAGCATCCATGGGCATAATATCACACTATACTTCATCCTTTTATGCACCAATCTAAAATCATGAGACCTTGCATGGTTTGAGATGTTTGATCTTCTCTAGCTTGAGCTTCTCCACCATTGCCTTGGACGCTAAGTTGTCCATGCTTCCACTGTCAACAACTCTACAACATTTTCCTCTGGACTTGCATATGGTCTTGAATAGATTCTTCCTCTGTGCAGGCTCATGGTCTTCCTTCTCTGACTTTAATAACAATCTCTTCATCATGAGAGTCTCTCCTTGCTTTGGTTCTTCTGTATGCTTAGGTGACGCTACACTCTCCTCATCAGCTTGGGCAATGTGGTTTCTTGCCTCACTCATTCTTCCATAGTTTTGTTGTAATTGCGGACATTCAAAGGTTCAATGACCAACCAACCCACATTTGTAATAAGTGAATCCTATACCTCTTCCTCTTCCATAATATCCTCTTCCTCTTGAGGAATTTTCCTTTCCTCTTGTATCTTGATTGAAATTCTGTAATGTCCCCTTTTTAGCCCATGCAGATAGATGGAGAGTTAGTCTATTATTGAGTTCCCGTAGACTAACTAGCCTGGTTAGGGAACCACTGTTGGCGTTGACTTGGATGGGTTTGTCAGTATTTGAGTGGATGTTGGCATGGTTTCGGTGTGATCTTCAATTTGGCACTTTCTGAGGTGGATTTGCTTGCTTAGGCTTAGACTTACTATTTTTGGCAAATTAGGGTTTTTGTCCATTTCGGGATTTTCAATGTTGGAGATGAAGCGTCTTGGCGAGACCTTTCCAATGGTCTATAGATCACTGAATTCCGAGATCATTTGGGCCTTCGTTTTAAAGTCCGTAAATTATTAATGTTTATTTAATATTGGACTTTGGGTTATAATGGTTAAGTTTAAAAAAAATGAAATATTAATAAAGTCACTTAAGCCATATTGTTGGAGCGCTCACCTTGGGATTTTAAAAAGGTGACTTAATTAAATATTACCTCCAAAAAGGTGAATCGATCCCCCTTAGAGGAATTATAAAAAGGGGAAAAAGCAATTCATTTGGCATGTTTTGATTATTCATTTGCTTTGGCTTTTGGCTCTGCAAAGAGTTTGAGGGTTTTGGAGAAATTCGAAACCATGGCTTTTGGAGACAAAAACCTCCATTAGTAACAGCATTCCGCAGGTGTGAAAGATCATCCCCGGGTGCTTGAAGAGGCAAATACACTCAGTGTTTGCATTTGTGCTTCATGTTGTTACATTCTGATGGAGACTTGAGGAGATTATGCACACATATTTATGCAGATTTATTGAACAGCTGTTGAGGGCTTACAATTGCAGATTTCCTTGAGTTTTGGGAAGCATTGGGACTGATTTTCTTCCATGCACAGGTCGTACCATACCATAGTGCTGGCCGCACCAAATAGGCAACTATTTCATCAGATTTTGTATTGTTTCTCAGCCCAAGCTGACTTGGAAGTCTATAGCAGAACTACAGGTTAGTTTGAAGTGTTTAGAAGTGTTTTGGGGAGCATTTGGAGTTGGGTCTGTCGCTGTACCAGCATATTTCCAGGCCATACAGGTTCTGCATAGGTCGTGGGGTATCTAAAGGTGAAACTCCTTCATTTGGTGGCTTCTACTACACTCACTAGGGATGCCTAGGGTTATGCCACCCTTTGCATCAGTTGTTCGAAGAAGATCGTTTATTTGCTGATGATTTAGAGGTGATTCATGAAGCTTGTATTGCTGATCCATGTACAACAGAATTATAAAGTTGAAGAAATGCAAATGGGTATTGTTGATGAGTGTTTTATGACTGCAACAAACATTAGGATAGAGGCACAGAGCGTTCTATCCTCTCTTGAACAAAGCTTCTCAGACGCTGAACTTGGTGATCGAATGAGACTGCTCCAAGGTTCCTTTTGTGTCAGGTCTTGACGGGCATAAGAAAAGCTCTGTGGAATGATGTGATTTGCTGGTAATCATGAGGGGGACTTACGTACAGGACTGAGTGCTCTTTTTCAGGGAAGGAGAAACTTGGATTTCACTTGGATTTCTGGAGGCAAGGCTTGGATTTCTCAATCTATTGCAGAGGAAAAAGCTTGGATTCTATGGCTCCTTGCACAGTAAAGGTTTGGACTTCCTAAGCTCTATCTCTTCGAACAGGGGAATGATTTATCAATAAGCTCTCTATGAACTAATCCTACACAGATCTAAAGAAAATACAAAAGAAAGATAAGGGTGAGGGTTCAAGAATCCAATCGATAGAGAGAACTACTGTAGAGGATGGAAATTGGAACCATGCCTTTGCTTCGTCATGAGGCAACAACTTAGACAGAGTTGGTGCTATATTCTAAGGAGGAATAAGGATTTTCAGACTTCTCCTGCAAGCGACATGGGACTGAAACGTGCAGAAACAATCGAAGTTAAGACTTGAAATAAGTTCAAACTAACCATACACTGTGATTTGCAAGCCACAAATCACAAATGGTATGAACAATCAGTTTCAATCATGCATCCACAGTAACAATCTTCACCATTCTAACTAACAAAGCTAAAAGATAAAAAGAAATGAAACAAATTCAACACTTGGAGCTCAAGATTTGCTTGAAAGGAAACAAAAAAACCATATCATGATCCAAAGAACTCTATGAGCACCAATCCACAATGTTCATATTATTGATTTGGAAGATGCTTATACAATAATCTTGTTGATCCCTTTGAAGTTTTCTGCTCCAAGAATGGAGTGATACAGAAAATGAAACTATCTAGCTAAGAGCTCTCAGAGCATGAAAAATATATCTGAAAAAAAAGGACCCCCTCAAATGAGACGCCCCTGCCTTTATATAGGCAAGCAAAGTACATAAGGTGAAAAAGGAAATCAAATTTCCTTGAAATATGTGCCCAGGTCAGAAACCCTAGATGTGGTAGGTGGGGTCGTCAGAATCTGCAAGTAAGTGACTGCCACTTGTCCTGGGCGTCCATGCTGACTAGGACCCCTGGACAGGACAATCTTGTTCCTCTGGACGTTCCTCCTGCTACCTGGTCTCTGCTTCCACGAACCTGGTCAGGACAACTTCCAACTCCTCCATAGGAATACTGGGCATGTTCTCCATCCTGAATTCCATGACTGACGAGGTGGTGGCACAAGCAGTAAGAATATTCTCCCAATCCGCACTTAGCTCCTGGATACTGTTCATGAAGATTAGGAATGAAGACGCATCCTCAAGATGGGATCCCTGGGTAGGATAGTCAGCCCTGAAGTATATGCTTCGATCTTCTCTCTCAACTCTTCCAAGTTAATGACTCCATCCTGTGCTACCTCCAGATTGAACCAGGTCTCCATGGACAGAAGGATTTTGTCCTAGATTTCCTTCAACATGGCGTGGGCCTGGGTAGTGTCACCTTCGATCTTCTCAAGGTTGTCCCTCTTCATGACCAAGGCAGAGTACCAACTGAGGAAATCATAAACTGAATTTGCATGTATCACCTTGCCCCTCACCAAGTCCTGCTTCGAAGTGTTCATTAGTGCCTTTAGTCTAGGGATGGTTTCCTCCTAGACCACAGTGAATTGCTGACAGATTTCTAGAATTGCTTGAGTCCTGTCCATGAGTTCAGCAACTTTCCCGTTCACCTGGACGAGATCTTCTACAAACTTATGAGCTCTATCAGAGACTTTCTCCATCCACTTCTTCGCTGCATGACCAGCCGACCTCAACACTTCGAACTCAGCTAATGAATCCTTGGTTATGCTTGCAGGTTGGGCTGTCACTCCTTGGGCAGATTGCAAAGGGCCCATGAGATGCTGGATATAATGCCTTAATTCTTCGTTCTCCCTCTTCAACTGGTTCTTCTCTTCGTCCTTCCTCAACCTTTCTCTGATGGTGGCAACGGAATCCTCCAGCTCCTCCATTTCCTGATCCTTCGTAGTTGGTCCAAGATCGACCGTCACTACGTCAAAATCCTCGGGACCAACGTCTTCTTTTGCCTCATCCACCCTTGGGACAGCTATCTCTACTTGGCGAGACCCTGATTCATCTCTAGTGATCCTGGAAAACTTTTTCGTCTTATTCGGATCTGCAGATTTTCCTATTCTGGCCAGGGAGTTCCCAAGTTCGGCGAAAGGATCATTCTTCTTGACTGGCTGCTTCTTCAATTTATCTTGCAGCCACTTGGTTCTTGTGGACGGATTGACTTCTCTCAGTGGTTCCTACAGTTCTTGATCCACTTGTGGTATGGATCTTGGCACTTCACTGGAATTGAACTCCTCGTTTAGGAATTCCATATCAGGGTGATGTAGCATGTCCTCAAGTCGGACCTCCCTCAGATTCCATGATGAAAGGTTAGGATGATTTCCTACAACCAGGCTGGGAGTCCATTCTCGGGCGGAATCCATGGACTCATTGTCTCCCTTCTCAGCTTGCTCATTCGGGATCATTTCCTCCTCTACGGGCCCTTTGTCCTTAGCTGTTTGCATATTGTCATCGGAGAATAGATCAATCTCCTGGACGGAAGAAGTGCTGGCGGAATGAGGTCTACTTGCATTTTGCTCCTCCTGGTCAGGCCTCCTGATAGACTCTCTTCGGGCCTTTACTCTTTTCGCCAGTGGATCCTCTGCAGTTCTGTTTCTTGCTTCCTGTCTTCCTGTGCCTTGTTCCTTTGCGGGTGTTCCTTTAGTCATGTCCTCCTCGGAAGATTGAGATTCTAGATCTCCCATCAAATTATAGGTCGGACGGATGCCTTTCTTATGCAATCTCTCCGTCTGTTGGTTCATCCACTTCTGTGTTCTTGTTAGTACGGGTGCCATTAGCTCATCCAAGTGGGTGACCTCAGGATCAAACCAAACCAATGGTGGATGAGACTTATCCTTTTCCTGTTTGAACTCAGGGTGGACTTGCTTCCCATCCTCGTTAACTTGGTCTGGAACTGAAAAGACCTTGGTTGCCCTGATCATGTCCACTGATAGTCGAGAATACATCCGTCTCTGAATCTCGAAGTCATCCTCAACATTTGCCCAGTGATCCTCCAGGTGCACCTTGTGTCTATGCTTCCTCCCACATGCAACCTGGGTGGTATTTAATTGATCAAAGTTTGCTCGTGAGGAATGGGTCACTAGGTTGTAAAACTGCAGTTCCTCATTGGACCTCTCCGTGGCTTGGAGGGAAGGACACTCCTCGACTGCTGTAATGTCCTTGCGGGTGGGTGATGAGCCCCGCCGCCACATGTCCGTAGTGGTAGGGAGATGTGCCCTGTTCGCCCTCGGACGCTTCGGTGGGGAAGTCTAGCCTCCACCCTTAACGCCTGGGTATGCCGCCCTCACTTCCAGGCCGGTCTTTTGGTGTAGTGGTTGGGCCTTTGTGGTATCAGAGCCGAGGTCTCGAGGTCGAGCCCTGCTGAGCGTGGTGGGCTGTAATGTCCCTGCGGGCGGGTGATGGGCCCCGCCGCCACGTGTCCGTAGTGGTAGGGAGATGTGCCCCGTTCGCCCTCGGACGCTTCGGTGGGGAAGTCTAGCCTCCACCCTTAACGCCTGGGTATGCCGCCCTCACTTCCAGGCCGGTCTTTTGGTGTAGTGGTTGGGCCTTTGGTCTGTAATATCCCACCCAGGTGGAATATAGCCTAACACAAATTTTCTGCGTTTGTTCAATTGTTTGACTCTTCAAAGCTTGCTTGTTTGGGTTTTTACAATGATAATGGCCAGGAATTATCTAGAAATAATGCAATTAAACATTCACTAATACCAATGCCAAAGGGAGTAATGATATCAATTTGCACAAGAACAGATTACTTTAACAGCCTGAAGACATTTATAACAGTCCAGATTTAACATTTCGTTGCATTTACAATACATATATCATAACACACAATATTAAACTTGTCAAAACATTGATTCTCATACCCGGAATCATGAAAAGATTAAGTGCAAGTCTGAGAAAGTAATGACAGCAAATTCTGGAAGTGTTGCAGCAATACCTAGGACAGTATAAGGAGATTATAATGACAGATTTATACCAATCAAAAGGCTGAGTAAAGGCCAGTTCTCCTCTATGCAGTCACGTCCAACAAAGGAATGAGAATACAGCAAATTGGAATAGAAGTTAACACCCAGCAATGTCTTGTAATCTTCATCACACACATAACACGTCCCTAGTAATCATGGCAACCCTTTTATCAGCCAATAATAATAACCCAGCACTGTACTGTAGCTCGGTACTGTAGCACGACACTGTAGCAGCCATCAACAATTTCAGATCTGCAACAAATATTCTTGAAACCCTTGAATAATTTCTGAATTTCTTCCTCCAATTAAGCACAATTTGACCCCTGTATGAAGCCAACTCTTTGGCAATGATTCAGCTGATCTTTCACAGCCTCAAGATTGCACAAACAATGAAGAGTTTTCGTTCTCCATTGCTGATATGAAGACAATCTGTTGAAACCCTTGGTCTCATGCACAGACTTCAAGAAATTCTCCAAAGCAAAGTCAAATGATCATCAATAATGAATTTGATTTGCTTTTTTGAGTCCTTTTATAACCTCAATCTCCTTAATAGCTTTTAAATCCACTTTCAAATCCACTTTAGGTTTTTAATTAAAACTTTATTATAAGTCTCATAAATGGTTGCTCCAATCCATGAAATATTAAATGTACTTTAAGTGATTTTAATGATGGGTCATGGCCCCATTGAAAATAAAGTGACTTCAAAAACTTTATAATATAACTTCACTTGAGCGCTTTAATCCATGACTTTATTATTTGACTTTAATATCATTAAATGACCCCCTCTTATAATAATAATTAATTATTATTAAAAATTACCCTTAATAATAATAAAAAATCACTTATCTCCATAATTAGACATCATTTCTCAGTTCTATCTAAACCTGGGGTTTCACCATGACACCCTCTATGCATCCAACCATCTTACCAAAAATAGCAGGGGTCCACCTCTATCAACCTCAGTCGGCTAAAAATAGCAAGAGCCTCCAATACAGGACCAGAGACCTCTAAACAACCTTATCACCAGCTGAAACTGGGGAACAACACTGAAATCATCACATGACCAGATACCCTGCTATAAATCGAAACTCAGGAAAGATGACTTACCATAAATAGTTAGTGTGTAGAACTGAGTCCAACGAAGGCCAAACCTGAACCCATACTGAGCTCTGATGGAGAAAACACACTGATCTCTGTCAAAAGGAACCCTCTAACCATCTGAGTTAGCCTACGAGGGCCAGTGATAGGCTAAACCATCATAAAATAGGATCACGCTAAAAAGGGGACATTACAACTGCATTCTCCGTCTGGATTGGAAAGGCTACCCTTGCCTTCTTCTTCTTCTTCTTCTTCTGAACTTTATCATATGTTGAGAGTTGTCTTGTTAATTCTAGCGGGGCCATCTTGTCCGAAGGATACCTCGACAGTCTATACGGGA
Source organism: Cunninghamia lanceolata (assembly GCA_027924645.1). Classification (NCBI taxonomy): domain Eukaryota; kingdom Viridiplantae; phylum Streptophyta; class Pinopsida; order Cupressales; family Cupressaceae; genus Cunninghamia; species Cunninghamia lanceolata. Next base: position 6,766,313 of record BSBN01001121.1, on the reverse strand, counting down.
AGGCAGAGAATCCTTGCACCCAAGTGTATGTGAACTTTGGAAATTGAATGAACTAGGAGCCATACGTCTTGATCAACTGCTTAGACTCGGGTGACAACCTTTGGTGAGTGCCTCCTTGAAGGGTTCTTGTGATGTGCATGGCGAATGCGTCGTTATACCTCCTGAAATGAGCTATGTTCTGTAGATGGAGCTGTGGATAACAGTCATAGACTTTGACCTGTCCTTTGGAATTCCCGACGTGTCCCTTCCATGACAGTCCCCTGTATCTACTGTTCCTTGCCAACATGTAGATTACGTAGGAACTCATGTAAAATGCCTTAGAATCCTCCAAATTCCGGAACTGTTCATCAATGCTATCGCTGAGGATCCGAGCCCAGTCTATCATCTTCAATCATGCAGTGACCTCCTCAATGTAGTAGAACATCCATGGCTCGAAGGTTGAGGATTGAGGACTTCCCATGATCCTGTTTAGCATGACGACGAGGTCTCCATGCTCCTGCTTGAAGTCAGATTTGAAGAGTGTCCTAGGCAGCTTGGAGCGGTGAGGTCTCTTCTTCTGCATCCAGGAATTGTTGATGATTCCTAAACAGGTTGCAGGATCGGCCTTGAACATGTCGGATGCTTCCTCCTTGCTCGTGTACTCGATGGGGCTATAGACAGGAATGTTGAATGCCTCGGCAATCTCTTCCTTGGAGAAGTAGGCTATCACAGTGTCGTCCTGGTCTACAATCATCCGACGTTCAGGATCATAGTGCATGAAACAGTCCACGATCAACTCAGAACAAGGAATGGCAGGTGGGAAACATGCGGCGGGCACAATTCCACTTCGAACTAGCTTTGCTGCGAGCTGGGATGGAGGACGTCCATCTATTCCATACATCCGCTTCCTGATTTCTTCCATGCTTGACGGGTGAATGTTGGTGTCTCCCACGTTTGCCCATTTCGAGACGAACTTGGACTCCGGAAGTGTTCCCTTGAGGACCTTCCGCATTTGAGCTTGTCTTGAAGAGCCGGTCTTGGTGCTTGCCATGTACTTGTGGAATCAAGGAAAAAATACAAAGTATAAGGTTCGAGAGGTAAGAGTAAAGGCAGGATGAGGGACTTTATTCACAACATGAGAAGCAAGTACAATGAATTTATGCATGTGGGACTAAAATATCATAAAGCCAATGCATAGGGATGAAAGAATAAGAATGAAAAGAAACCTATGTCCTATTGCCCAAACCTGTCCTTGAACAATAAAATTCTGATTTTCAAGTGGATTTCTGATTTTTTTATGATGAATTTTCTGATTTTCTAATGTGTTTCTGAATTTTGTGCAGGAATTTCTGAATTTCTAATGGTTTCCTACCAAGAAATCTGCCCTTCAACTTAAGAAATTTTCAGTCCTTATGAAGAAACTTGTCTTGGAATGAAGGATTCTGCCCTTGGAGGATGAATTTCTGCCCTTGGACTGCAGAAATCTGCCTTAACCCTACAGAAAATTTTGCTCCTATGAAGAATTTTGTTTTGGAAATGATAAAATCTGGATTCTTCTTGATGAAATTAGCCCCCCTAATGGTGAAATCTGTTCTTTGAATGCTAAAGTCTTCCTTGGAATGCTTACTTCTGCCCTTGGTTGGAACTGAAATTTGCCTTTTCTTGTTTTGAATTTGAGTTGGGAATGATAAAAATGAATTGGGCAGCCTCCTTATATAGGTGCTCAAGCTCCTTCATGCCACTTGGCCGACCTAGATAGGCCGACCTTCTCCTTTTGCCTATTTTTATTACTAACCGCCAAAATTTATGAGCTAGCCGCCTTAATATATTGTCTTTTCCTCTTTAGATGGTGGCACAATTTTGGGGTAGTTGGGGATTTCTCCATGTGGAGGAATTTTCCTTGTCGCGGATTCTAGTTGCAACTGGATTTTTTCACTTGGGCGCAAATTCCACTTGGTGAAGAAATTTCTACTTATGACGCACATTCCAGTGAGAACTGGATTCTACACCTAGAGCTCAGATTCCAGTAGGAGCTGGATTTTTTACTCCTGGACTTCCTCAAGGAATTTCTAAGTCCATGTTTGAGGTGTTTCTGGATTACATCCATGGCAAATTTTCTAAGTTATGAATGATCTCTCCTTGGTCGCTTTTTCACTTTGAACAGGAATCTTCTTAGGTCGCATTTTCTAGAGGGAACAGGATTTTCCTCTTGGGGCACACATTCTAGTGAGAATCGGATTCTCCACCTAGAGCGCAGATTTCAACTGGTGAAGGAATTTCCACTGAGGCGCAAATTCCACTTGGTGAAGGAATTTTTACTAGGAGCGCAAATTCCAGTGTCAACAGGAATTTTCATCTTGGGCGCATATTCTACTTGGAACAAAATTTTTTACTAAGGTCGCAAATTTCAGTAGGTGAGGGAATTTGCGCCTTGGGACAAGAACTCGTGAATTTTGCCGAGGATTTATCATTTTTGTCAGGGAACTTTGTAAGGATGGGTTTCAACATTGATCTCGAAATGAAATCCAATATAAGATGCATCTTCTTCCTCCTAAGGGAATTTCTAGGCCTTAGGTCGCATATTCCAGGGTCAACAGGATTTTGGACTCCAGGTCGTAGATTCCAGAGGGAACTGGATTTCCCACTGAGGTGCAAAATCCACTTGGAACAGGAATTTCTTCCAAGTCGCAAAATCCACTTGGAACAGGAATTTCTTCCAAGTCGCAAAATCCACCTTGAGCAGGATTCTTCTCCAAGTCGCAAAATCCACTGGGAACAGGAATCTCCTCCAAGTCGCAAAATCCACTTGGAACAGGAATCCTGACCTATGGCGCAAATTCCAGACTGAACTGGAGGAATTCCCCAAGTCGCAAATTTCAGTACCAACAGGATTCCTGACCTTAGGTCGCACTTTCCAGGGTGTTCAGGAATTTGACAGTTAGGAATTGTTCTATGACCAAGTTGTAGTTCTTTCAGGATGGGTCTTGGAATGGAATTGGATTCATCTTCCAAAATTCTTCTAAATCTTGAAAGTCCTATTCACTGAATTTCCTCCGAGTCATGGCCTTAGGGTTTTGGGATGAGTCCCGGAGCGGGATCGAAAATGGACATCCTCTGGATTGGACTCACCGGAGTGAGGTTGTGGGCTTGGAATGGGGTTCCATGCCGGGAGTGAGATGGTGAGAGTTGATATCCCTCGGCGAGATGAATCCCTGTCAAGGACTGAGCAGGTCTACCTGTTAGGGTTTCAAACCTATGCAGGAGGCATCCCTCATTTTTCACTTCTTTGAGTATCAGTGAGCTGACTGCACTTAGGACTTCATCTCTGATCTTAAATGGAAAACGAGTAGAAACTTCAGAAACAAAGCGAAAATTTGAGCCGGGCCAAAAAGAGGGGGACCCCATTTGCAATGGGGAGATGTTGTAAAATGGTCACAACAGGTATGTGATGATAATTCATTTCGTGCGATCTTATGAACTGGGTCACCATTATTTTGCTCATATTTATTATAGTTTTTCTAGGTTCTCATTGCATGTCACATATTTAATTGTTATCTGACAAAACAATTGCATGCAAACAAAAAACCCCTTCTGCAACTTCTGTCTAGTTCTGAAAGACCACACAATTTAAAAAAATTAAAAAATAACATAATATATTAAACAAAAAGAACAAATAGGGGCAGCACATTACAGTGGTATCAGAGCACAGTGTATCTTGCTAGCCTGTTGGGTAGATAGTATATCAGTTTCAGCAGTGAGTTATCATTCAGATGATTGTCAAAGGTTGATTCTTCTAGAGTATGAATTATGGCATCATTCAATGAAGAAGATGTGGGAAGAAAGCTTTATAGAGTAGGTAAGAAACTTGAACACTTGTCGCAGTCCAAAAATGATCTACTTTGTATTTTGGAAGAAGTGGGGACATGTTTATTCATGATAGATCAATGAGATTCTAAGAGGCTGCAATATGCTTGGGCTCCAATAGTAAACCCTTTGGTTAAGCCAGAGCTCATGAGACATCTAGACAAGGAGGTAAGACTTGCAGTTGCTTTTTGTGTTAATGAAATTATGAAACTAACAGTTCCACAAGAACCTTATAACAATAGTATTATGAAGAAGGTTTTTCAGTTGATTGTAGAAAGCTTCAAAGGGTTGCATGATTTTAATAGTCCAACTTTGACCAGAAGGATCTTAATTCTAGAAAATGTTGCAAAAATCAGATCTTGTGTCACCATGTTGGATTTGGGTTGTGAAGATCTTAATCTTGAAATGTTTCAACATTTCTTGGCTGCTGTTTGTGAGAATCAAATGAAAGATGTTATATCCTCTATTCAAACCATTATGACTTCGATTATTAATGAGAGTGATGAATCACTCTTACCTTCTTTGTTGGCTGTTTTGAGGCAAGAGCATGATGTTACTTCAGCTGCATATGAATTGGTCAACAAAGTGTTCAAACAATGTGAGGGAAAGCTGAAACCTTTCTTGGATATTGAGGAGACTGATGCAACAAAAATTGATGGAGAGTTTGTCTTAGAGCATGAGGAATATGTTACAGAGCTTCAAGATGATTCTATGATTATGCATATAGCTACTAAGAATGAGGATGTGTGCAATGAAAGTAACAAAACAACAGCTTTGAGTACACATTTAGAGCTATCCAATGAAGCTGATAACACTAATGCAAATGGTGGGATAGTTGAGAGCATTAATATACCTTCATATGATGGGCATATTGGGAACCGATATGATGAAGCCTTCAAATAAACTAATAATGATGATTCTACATTTATTTTCAGTGATGGTGATATAGGTGGTGTTCTTGATTTTGAGAACAAATCTGATTTCACATTGCATGTAGTTGATCTTGAGTAGAGACCTAGTGGCCTTATTGATTTAGATTCACAATTCACTGTTGAGGATGATAAGGCACAGGCGATTTGGGACAGCCTTGGAGTCTTTGATGACAGGTATGAAGGTTTTGATTTTAGTATTCATCATAGTAGCAGTTTATTTTCTTTGCATGAACATGGTTGGGAAAATCAATTTGTGGTGGCTGCTGATAATTCGTTGTTTGAGATGGGTGTTGACATGGCGTATGACAATCCTTTTCTTGAGTTGGATGATGGGATTACTCATGGTTGTAGCATTGCACTTGGTCAAAATAGCAAGATATGGGATCCGGGAGAAGACTCAGAACTTGAGTTGGAGTGTGGTTTTCAGTTTGGTTTTGATTTAGGTTCACATTATGAGGTGATTGGTTACCCTATTGGGAAACCATCGAATATGAAATTTGCAAATAAGGAGACAGATGAAGTTTGCATTTGGGATGATATGACACGCAGAGGCATCATCATTCCTTGCTACATGAGAAATTGGAAGGTAACTTGGGTATGCGAATCAATGATTTCAGTTGAGAATCATTTCCTTGTTGGTATTCATTTTGAGTTGCTTCATTCTTGCATGAGGTTTGGTCTTGAATTTTGGAGTTGGCCAACAATCATACCTTAACTGAGTTGATGACTAGTATTGCATCCTTTTCATACGTAGTTGGTGATGCATTTCCTTCATGGGATGTATTGATTCTGGGAGATCATTCTTGGTTGGGTATCCATGCTTGGGATTCTCAACAAGAATTGACAGGGATTATTGGGAGTCATAAGAGTGACCTTTGGAGTGATAAGGATCAAAACTTTAGAATTAATGATGCCGTTCCTTCCTTTATCGGCCACTATGTGATTCCATTGCTTCATCTACAGGCAAATTGGAAGAAGATTTTAAGTGAGGATTGGAGCATTGAACGAATGATCACTCTTGTGTGTGTTCGTTGGCAAAGATTGGATCAGTCTTTCCGTTTTGAGCTTGCTGTTTGGTGGCACGTCAACCAATTCATTTTTTGGTTTGCTTTCATTTAGGGGAGTTGGCACTTTCTTCTTTGTCAGGGAAGTAATAGTTTTCAGTTGGTGATTGCTTGGAGGTGTTTTCCAAGCATTTCTGAGTTGTGTTGGCACAACACAATGTTTTTCACACATGCTCATACTTGGGAAATCCGTTGGTGTTGCTGTTGTCCTTGGTGTAGAGCACTAAAATCAGATTGTACCTCTCTGATTTCGGTTTTGGACAGCAATCATTATTGTTTACTTCAGACCTACCTAAATCAGAAAGTTAATCTTATTAAGGATTGTGATGTAAACTTTGATAGTTTGCCCTCAGTGTGGGTTCAGGACAAGAAGTTTTCACATGCTATGATTCATCTTTCAGAGGGTCTTGGAGTTGCAACAATTAGTGTTAGCACCGCTGTCCACTTTCCGATCAGCCTACACATGACTTCAGCTCTTGACCCGGAGCTGTGTTGGTTTGTCTTTTCAGATCAGCAGTGGAGTATATGGTGGGTGGAGTTGGTTGATAGAAATGGTTTGATCATAGGAGATGACTCTGTAACTACTTCCATACTCATCTCTCCTATGTTTTCAGAAGGATTTCAGAATGATTACCGTTGCCCTTACATTTCCATATTGGTTATGGTGATATTCTTTTGTGAGAAGATTGATTCCGAGTTTTGGTATGCTTTAGGGCAGATGGTTATGGGAGTTTTTTCGAACATAGTTCCTCGATTTATTGTTTCCACCTTGGTGAGTGACAGGCACTGCAAATACTTTATGGGGATAGTGTGCATATCGTTAGATGATGCATTATTGATTGCAATGGTTTGGGTGTGTTGGTGTGTTCAGAACCTTTCTTTCGACACTTGGAGACTAAGTGTCGATGATATGAGTACAACTGATGACAGTAGAGGCATGTCTTGGTTGGCAGATTTTAGAATTGTGACAGAGATTGGTCCACTTCTTTTTTGGGAGAGTTTGGTTTTTGGGTTGAATAGATTGTTCTTCCTGTTGCCCAGGATCATGTTTGATACAAGGATGGCGATCATGGACTTTATTGGCATACCTCAGTGGGAGATGTCTCGTGGTATGGGTTTCAACCTTGACCGATGTTTCAGTTTGGGGTCTGGAAATGATTACTTCTGGGAGTTCTAGGAGAGGAGAGTGATGTTGTGGCACGACGGGTTTATAGTTTATATCACAGTGGTGCAGCAATAGTGTGGTGGTTTTTTCCAGAGATTGACTTGGAACCCAGGGATCACTTGGGTTTGCAGTCCAGCAGCTGTTGGGAATGAGAGAGTTGATGCTGACTCTCTTGAGCGTATTCTTACGATGTTACAGTTGGATCTTTCCGAAGAGCAATTCCCTGAGGAGTTGATTGAGTTCATGCAGTATCTAATTGCTCTTCTTATAGAAGATTTTCAGGTCATCTATATTGGTACCTTGTAGGACAATGTCTTCAATAGGTGGTACCATAGATCTCCTAGGTTGAGTTGGGACCCTGGGATCGTTCTTGATTCCAGTTTGGATCAGTCTGTTGATTGGAGGTTGTATTGGCATTGCTTGAGGACAAGCAATTTTGGGAAGGTCGGACTGTAATGTCCCCTTTTTAGCCCATGCAGATAGATGGAGAGTTAGTCTATTATTGAGTTCTCGTAGACTAACTAGCTTGGTTAGGGAATCACCGTTGGCATTGAGTTGGATGGGTTTGTCAATATTTGAGTGGATGTTGGCATGGTTTTGGTGTGATCTTCAGTTTGTCACTTTCTGAGGTGGATTTGTTTGCTTAGGCCCGAACTTACCATATTTGGCAAATTAGGGTTTCTGTCTGTTTCGGGATTTTCAGTGTTGGAGATGAAGCGTCTTGGTGAGACCTTTCCAATAGTCTATAGATATAGATCACTGAATTCCGAGATCATTTGGGCCTCCGTTTTAAAGTCCGTAAATTATTAATGTTTATCTAATATTGGACTTTGGGTTATAATGGTTAAGTGTAAAAAAAAAATGAAATATTAATAAAGTCACTTAAGCCATATTGTTGGAGCGCTCAGCTTGGGATTTTAAAAAGGTGACTTAATTAAATATTACCTCCAAAAAGGTGAATCGACCCCCCTTAGAGGAATTATAAAAAGGGGAAAAAACAATTCATTTGGCATGTTTTGATTATTCATTTGCTTTGGCTTTTGGCTCTGCAAAAAGTTTGAGGGTTTTGGAGAAATTCGAAACCATGGCTTTTAGAGATGAAAACCTCTATTAGTAATAGCATTCTGCAGGTGTGAAAGAGCATCCCCGGGTGCTTGAAGAGGCAAATACACTCAGTGTTTGCATTTGTGCTTCATGTTGTTACATTCTGATGGAGACTTGAGGAGATTATGCACACATATTTATGCAGATTTATTGAACAACTGTTGAGGGCTTACATTAGCAGATTTACCTGAGTTTTGGGAAGCATTGGGACTGATTTTCTTCCATGCACAGGCCGTACCATACCACAGTGCTGGCCGTACCAAATAGGTAGCTATCTCATCAGATTTTGTATTGTTTCTCAGGCCTAGCTGGACGTGGATGTCTATAGCAGAACTGCAGGTCAGTTTGAAGTGTTTAGGAGTGTTTTGGGGAGCATTTGGAGTTGGGTCTGTGGCTGTACCAGCATATTTCTAGGCCGTACAGGTTCTTCATAGGTTGTGGGGCATCTAAAGGTGAAACTCCTTCATTTGGTGGCTTTTACTATACTCACAAGGGACGCCTAGGGTTATGCCACCCTTTGCATCAGTTGTTTGAAGAAGATCGTTTATTTGCTGATGATTTAGAGGTGATTCATGAAGCTTGTATTGCTGATCCATGTACAGCAGAGTTATAAAGTTGAACAAATGCAAATGGGTATGTGATGATAATTCATTTAGTGTGATCTTATGAACCGGTTCACCATTATTTTGCTCATATTTATTATAGTTTTTCTGGGTTCTCATTGCATGTCACATATTTAATTGTTATCTGGCAAAACAATTGCATGCAAACAAAAAACCCCTTCTGCAACTTCTGTCTAGTTCTGAAAGACCACACAATTTAAAAAAATAAAAAAAAACATAATATATTAAACAAAAAGAACAAACAGGGGCAGCACATTACAAATTCTCATTTTGGGAGGTGTTAGGTTCCCTTTCGTTTGTATGTTGTCTTCTTCTATCTCTAAATTTTCCTTCTTCCTCTAGAGTTACTTTGTTGCTTTCTAGCCAATTTCTCTTCTACCCTTAAGGCACATTGATAAGCCTCCTCTACTGATCTTACTTAGGTCATGCTGAATTAATCTTGGGTTGACATTCGGAGCTTGTTGATGTATCTTGCAATCTTTTCCTCGTCATCTTCTACATGACCGGCTCGAACATTGAGCTTGTAGAACTCCTCTGTGTAGGCCTTGACATTCATATCCCTCTTTCAAATTCTATAATAGCTATAATAAATTCAGTTGGTAGTCTGCTAGTAAGAATTTTACCTTCAACTTTTTAACCATTCGATCTTCTCGTTTCTTGTCCTTTGTCTATTTGTTTGCACATGACCTCTCAACTTAGTAGTTTCAAATTTTACCCTCCTCGGGTCTTCTATTGACTCAAAATCAAAATACTTTTCCATTTCAGAAATCCAGTCTATGAGCTCTTCAGGGCTTAGGCTCCCATTGTAACATGGATTATCCATTTTCAGTTTGTTTCTTATGTTTGACATACCTTTGAAGAATGGTTCATTCATGTAGTCTTCCATTCCTCCTTCTTGGCCTACCTCTTCGTCTTCACTCACATCTTCAACATGTACACCTCTTTTTTGTGCTGTATTTACTGCTTCCAATCTAGCTGCCATTACTCTTAGCATTTCTACCATATCAACATTTCTTTGACCTCTTGGTCTTCTTCTATAAGCCATACCTTCCATTTTAGCTCTCTGCAATCATAGGATCCTGACACTTGCAACAAATTTCTTAGAGATTTCCAAGACTGACTCCTTTAGACACTTCAATGACCCAGTGAGTTAACCATCTCTGATACCACTTAATGTACATAAGGATCAGAAGCACAGTGAAAGGCAGCAAATCCTAACATCACACATAATCAATTTACAAATGCAGTATGGAAATAACAATTAACTTAGAATTTATTGACCAAAATTCAGATTACAACTTGCCTAAAACACATAGGCCACAGAGGTTTACACATGTCACTCACATAAAGTCCTCCATTTCTGTCCAAGTCTCTGCCTGGTCTTCTCAGTCCCATGAAGGCCAACAAAAAATATATTCGAGTGCCTTTACTTCCATGACCCACCTACCTTCCTTGATCTGCATATATATATATATATATATATATTTATAGGGGACATTTGCCCAAAAAAGCTAAATTGACGTTAAGTATAAGAGGCTCTACTCACGATCCCAATAGGAATAGTGAATGAAGGAAACACTTCCCATTGGTAACCACCTGTTAGAGACTGCAGGTAATAACATCCATGACTCCACTTGAAATCGTCCAATATAGAAGGAAGAAATGCCAATCATGTGGGCCCCAACTAGTAATTCAAAAAGGTTTGAAACTGCCACGTGGATGGATGAGCTAGTTGCAGTTCCAACTTGGAATGAATAGAAGATGCATCACACATGCCCACCATAAACAGCCGGCACGTTGTGTGCCGACTGTCTTTTTCAATTTTCGACCTGCAAAAACTGCAACTGTTTCTACCGACTTGTTCAATTAACAGTCCTTCATGCTTTTGACAGCATCAGTCGGTTGAATTTTGACTAAAAATGGGTTAGTCGGCAAGATTTCGACGAAATTTTGTTGCCGGTACATTGACAACGTACCGGCTGTTTAAGTTCTTCCCATCACACAAGCCTCAGGGATATGTCAGGAAATGTCAAGCAAATGTCATGTCCTTAGAGGCGAACCCCATACAAGACAACTGCTTCAAAGAAGGGCGTGGGTTCCAGTCTAAGCATGTGCAAACAAATTCTATTGTGTAGATTGAGCCTCCATATGAATTCTAATGGCCAAGTCAACTTGTGGGCTCCATCAAGGAAACTGTCACAACCAATAAGCTTGAATTTAGAAACAGACAAGTAACAACCTGAAAACACACAAAATTAGAGGAAAAAAAACCAAAAAATGAACAGCCACTATTTTTTGGTGATGCAAGATTACTTGGGGATTTGGATGCTCCTGCATCAAAGGAATGCCAAAAGCAAACTCGAAACATCCTTGGAACATGAGAAAATGGGGGCGGAATGGAGGAGGGGAAATGACAAGTTGGTGTCCCCAAAACGTTCGGGTGACCATAGAGGGCTGAGGATGCATCCTCATGGAAGACCGCTGAATTATCTTGATGAAAGATAATGTTCTATCGTTCTAGTAGCATGTATTTTTTTGATATTTAACACCACCTAATCGCACTCCTTTTTTCCTTTGTTTCTGGATCCCTATGTGTGCCCTGGGGTATTTGGAAAAGGTTTTATGCTATCATCATTGGTTCCTATGTTTAATTGGCTACATTTTGTAAATAGTTCCCTTAGCTTCTAGGTACCATGTAGAAAAGCTTGCAGTAAAATAATCTACACTTGAATAGAAGACATCGTGTTTGTTGATGGAGATCTGAGTTTTGAAAAGGAAATATATTTGTATTATCGAGATACATGTATAAAAAATAATAAACTAATAGGGTACTTGTGTGAAGCATAACAAAATAACATGGTATGACAACATGAAATAAGTATATGCATGATATTCTTGAAGATTTAGGTCACGTCCAAAAATATTTGCAGAAATAGTGCTTTAGTTATTTTCAGGTTTCTTGTCTACCATGAGATCTAGGGGAGGTATCATTGTCTATTTAGAGACTCAGGTGGATCTCTATCTGCCTTCTTCCACTACCTTGATCAAGATGTTTGGCTGTCTTCCTTTGAGAGGTTGTCACTGCCAGGCATAGGACATTACAGGGGAGCCTCAGAGCTTATAGGCACTAGTTGTTCCTTGGATGCTGCTGATTTGCATATAGAGTGAGATGGAGCAGTGGGATGACACTTATCCTTGCATACAACCACTAGGGCACTCTGTCCCTTTAACTCTCATTCCAAGCGTTGAGGATTTACTTTATTCGGCCTCAGGGCCTTTATAATTCCTCTGGCCTGATTTCAGAATTGTGAGAGTAGGGACATGTTATGAGTTTCTTCTCTTCCAACTGGATGTTCTACAGTGTTGGGTGTTAGGAGAGGTTTTGTGGGGAATAACTTGTTTCCTCCTAAGATTGTCTAGTTGGGACCCATTAGCCCTAGCCATTTTGTGATGGATAGTATCAAGTCTTGCATTGGCAGTTTTGCAGTGGTCAACATGATGATGTTGGTTCTTCTGGCACAAGCCTTGCTGCAGACATGTGACAACACTATTTTCCATTCTTGGTCACACTTTTGAGCTTTCTCAACTCCATGTCTCATTGCTTCATTGAGGGGTGATAACTGTACTTAGGCATTGTGCTTCGAAGGTTTTACTTTTAAACACTTTTGATTTACGCTCTTGCTTTTTTCCTTTTGCTTTTCTGTTCTTGTGTTTAGTTACTTTTATAGCCTAGGGTCCTCTTACCCTAGCTCTTCTCAATTGTAATTCTTTATACTTTGGAGTCCCATTGACTTTGTATATTTGTGGACATTAATATATAATTTCTGTCCTTTCTTTCTTCAGACACCTTATACATTTGAGGGAAGATCGATTGCTCATGAATGCGTGAAAAATGTAATTGCAAATTAAATGTGACTACAGTAATTGTACTCGTATGTGCTTACCTTCTGTCTGCTGCTTGTATTCTGTAGATACTCATTTTCTCATGTATGCTCACCATCAAGCTGCTAATCTTTTGTTCTCTAGATTCTTGACCTGAGCAGCCGGTCACAACTCGAGTTAAAAGCATCCTCTTTTATTACTATGGTCAACTTTCTTCGGACGATTATGGATACTTCTTTCAATGAAATAGCCAGGAAAGCTAGATCTGTTCATAAAAATGATATTAGTTTTGGTTGCAGAAGTGAAATGGCAGTGGAGGCATTGCAAGTTCTTACGTGAGTTTTCCTTTGCTATGTTGTGCTTGTTCTAGGTTTTGGTTATTGTAGCTCTTGTCTTGTATTTCTTATGTATTAAGAAGAGGTTGTAGTATGTACAAGAAACATTTAACTGTTCGTTTAGAGTTTATTGTTCTTTGTTGTTAGTCTAATAATTGTTTTTCCCACAGGCATGTTACACATGAACATGGAGGGAATATGTCTTTGCAGGATGTTGATTTTACTGTGGATTTTATTCTACATCTCGTATCTTGTCATAATCTTAACGCATCACCCACTTCATGTACAAGTGTTAAAACAACACATTCTGCAAAAAACCGTTTTCAGATCTTGGACAATGAAAGTGAGATTCAGACATTAGCTTTTGTTGCCTTGGGCAACATTTTTGCTCGCGCTGGGTCTGCAGTTTCAAAGGACACATGGAAAGCAACAGTCGAGGTATGGAATAGTTGTCAATGTTCACTGTGAAACATTATATTTTACATGCAACTGCTTCGAGAACTAATACTGTTTGGGCTCAGGCCCTAAGGAAGGTAATGGATTTCACAGCATCCAAGTCTGAGTTGGAAGAAGACAAGGCTATGTCCAGGTAAGCTTACATATGTTTTTAACTTTTAAATGGATTCCTGAAGAAGATTGACTGTTCCGTGACTATATGCTAAGCATTGAATGTCTAATGTGTCCACAGGTACTATGCTGCTTTTCTTCATTGCCTGCAGTTGGTGTTGTCTGACCCTAAAGGCTCCCTTGCAGAGCATGTAAGACAATTCTAAGGGACAGGTTTAATTTTTAGCATCTGATCCCGTTTTGGCAATCAATATTTTCTTATGTTTGGGAATTTTCCCTGGTTTCTCAACTCCCTGTATATTTTATGCCCTCTGACAGGTCCCAGGATTTGTAGCAGCATTGCGGATGTTTTTTACTTATGGGTTGATGAGTAATCTTTCTGGACTTCCTCTTTGCAATCATGTTAAGAGCACATGTGCTAAAAATTTAGATACAAGCACTACTATAGATGGGTTAGCTTTGAAAAAGACTAGTTCTGGTCCATATCGCCCACCTCATTTGCGCGGTAGAACACGGCCAGCAACACATCAAATAACAACAGATAATCCGATCACTCCATCTTTGCAGCCTGAAGCTTCTGATGTTCGGACCTTTTCTTCAGATTCAGAGCTTAGTGATACAGATGGATCTTTAAGGGATGGAGATCGCTTCAAAAGTTCAAAAGCAAGAACAGCTGCCATTTTGAGCATACAGGTATGAAGGATTCAATTTCTTGAATTCAATTCTATTATAAACATTTATCATGTATCTGATATTTTTCTGTTGAAGTGATATGTAATATGTAATTTGCAGAACAGTTTTAGCAATTTGATTCCTTTGAAAATGCAAAATTAGTAGCTTTAGGTGAACTTTATTTGGGGAGGACATATGAAAAGAAAATCATCAAAACACACGAGATTGTTAAGACCTCAGAAGAGCACTTTTTAAGTGTCTCGACTCTTGACACATAGTACATTAGTTTGAAATGGAAAAATAAGGCAAAATTGACCTACAAAATGCCCTTGTATCATTCAAGAAACTTATCTCTTTATTTCTAAAGGCAATGCTTGGATTTTGGGAGAAATAATTATCTGTTAGAGACTTAGAGTAAAATTGTGACTAAATGGAATGTCTTTGTTTTGTAAACTTTTATCAGCATTTTGGTATATAAGGATGCATTCCTCTTCAGACATCGTGGTATTTGCTAGTTCAGGATGTGGAAAAACATTGGTTTCTGCATCAAGTTGATCTCCTAGGTTGAATAAATTTAGTTGGGTATCTGTAAACGTTTTTGATGCAAGTCATTATTCCCAGGAGAGTTGTTTAGTGAAAGATTCTTGAACATTAGGTGAGATTTTGAAGGGGATATATATTTATAATGTCTGGACTTCGTATAATATTGAATGTAGTAACCCTCTAGCAATCTCCTGTACCAGCTAGTTATTTCATTGTTAGCAACCTAGTTTTTGTCGGCATTAGGGGTTTGAGTTTACCTTTCTTGATATACTCACCTTTGACCCTTTTAAGGTTCTTCAGATCTTTTTTTCGATGGGTAAGTAAGGGTAGAAGAGACCCTTGGTCACTGGGGCAAAAGGGGAGGCACACTCCCTAGGCATGGTATATGTGCACTTCACTGTCTTTAGATTAACATTTTTATGTTTGCTCATACCAGCAACTTGCCCAGCAGTTCCTGGGGGGTTTGAACCCATGTCATCATTATGGTAATGCTCCATCTTTACCACTTAGTGTAGCCCAATGGACAAGTTCTTCAGGTCGTTTATTTCTTTGCTTCATTTGTGGGGGTGCTTAGTAGCCCATTTTGTCTGAACTAATATTAATTGGTTGCGACTTTCAGTCCAGTTGTCCTACTCTTGTAATTTTTGTTGGTGTAAATAGGGTCTTTATCTATCTAGCTAAGATATCTCCTTACTAGGATTGACCTATTCACACCTAGCTTAAGCTTACTTAGGCTTTTGCATGACTTTGTCTCACCTCGTGGTGTAGACACGTGTACTCCCTTTTGGAGACACCTATTATTTTTTGGCTTGCCACTTGCATGAGCACTTTTCACTTTGTTCACAAGTGTCACACCTTTGGAGGGTTAGTCCGTGGTTGTGTTCAACCTTCTCACCTCCATCTCCTTGCCTTTATATGCAAGTCTCTTTGTACATTTTCATTAACTTTTGATGTAATCTCTTGATTATACATTTTGGCTTTTATGTGCTTATGCTTTGTGGAAGTTCATCTTAGTTCTCGCTTGCTGATTGTGGCTGCTCCAACAATTTTCAGGTGTTGATATAATTTCTTTCCTGTTTTCTTTCTTTGGCTTCTCTTATTATGACTCATGAGCCCCGTGTGAGGGAAAACTAGTAAGTTTATAATTGACATTCATTATCTTTACAAAATATTTGGTAACTGTGTTGGAATTTCCATGTGTAAATACAAAGATCAGATGATTTCTCTATTTTTTACACTGATGGAACCTCAATAAGACATAAAAACTTCTAAATGAGCTTCCTCATGAATGTTTTATTGTGCCCGCTTCACAAATTAACTCCTCCGTGAGTCATTCTTGTTCTTTCCTTTTGCTTCTCTAACAGATTTGGAAATGTGTGGTACATTAGGCTACTGTAATCCTCATAAAGCTATACCTTCAAAAAGGGAGGTCTTACCAAAGTTTGTAATTCTGCCAATGCCATCAATTTCCCTTAGATACCTATCCATCTTGAGTTACCCTTTTTAGGTCCCCCTATCTTGGCATCTATGGTTTGGTTGCCTTCAGTCTGCGATATAATATTCTTGTAGCTGTTTTGCATTTCCTCATTCCATTGTTCACTATTCCTGTTTTTGTTTTAAAACTATCTTCTTCTTCATTTTGGTTCTTCCTTTTCAGTCTTTTAGTCTTTAGGAAGCCATCTTCTTGTTTTCCATAGAAAGAGGTTATCAATCTTGAAGTTGTTATATCTTTATACAAGCCAAAATCAACTAATCTACAACAGAATGCCACTCTCTTGCTGTCCGAGACCTGTTGCCACTGGTTCTTTCAAATTCAGTCCAATTTCTTGTAGCAGGGCCTCCTGATATCAATATCAAATGTATATTTTTCACAAGAGACTAATCCATTTCAAGGAGGGCACATGACAAAGTAGTTGCAAAAATGTGTTCTGATGACGTTCAGTATCTTTTCTTGGATGTCTGGATTTCATTGTGGTACCATGGCAACGATTTGTGCAAAGTAGGAGAAGATTTTTGCTGATTTTTTTGAGGAGTGTTCTAAAACTCACTTAAAACTCACAGAAATCAATAGTACCTGTGAGTTGCAGAGGGTGCCAATTAACTTGCCCATTTACTTGTGGGTAAGTTTCAGAGAGTTGCAGGCCGGAACTTGTTGAGACACTGAGAGTACTCGTGTGCACTAACCAAGTCCATGCCAAAAACTGGCTCGACGCTGAGTTTTGCTGAATTGCCAAGTCTGAGTCAATTTTGGTCTGCTGAATTTTGCCAGGTTGTGAGTTTTCGAACTTTGATTTTGAGGAAAAATCTACCTATCTTGCAGAAGGTTATGCTCCCAGCAAAAAAATCTTACTGAAGTGATTCTCTTACGGTCTTACCATTGCAAAGTAATTTTTGAGACCTTTCCAAAATTGTGACAGAGAGAATTTCTGAGCAATATGAGGGAGGTATGGTCATGTAAAGTTGACTCTGCGAATCTCATTTTGTGCAATTTTTTTTGATATGAAATTTTATTTGTGTTGTATTGCCTTAGGAAGTAACCCCCTTGAAGTAGCCCTGGCTCCAAATTTTCATTTATATTCGTGGATCTGTTCTATTCTTCTCTTTATTTGAGAAGTGCTGCTGTTATTCTGTTCATGTATCGAAGAAATTCTGAAATTCCAAACACATATTCCCAAGAGAGATTAACCTAAATCAGGATTTGAAGAAAGGAGCATGGCTATTTTTCCCCCAATTACTCTTCCATTTTACCTGGAATTCAGGCTCAGTATACTAGCAACATACTTACGATCAAATCTGCTTTTACTCATTGTATGAAAATTGGGATATCCAATAAGTTTTTTTAGGTTGGCTATATGCCAAGCTAAGGTATATCAACTTACACAGAACTTTATATACTATTCAGTTCTCTTCTGATAGATTCCACTCTCATTCACAATATCTTATTTTCATTTCCTTGAATGATATGTACATAAAAGTCACTTCAGTGGTAAATAATTTTTTTTCTGCCATTTCTGTCCATTGGTTTTACTGACGCAGAATCCCTAATTAATCAGGCTCTTTGTCGAGCTGAACCCAAATCACTGCATGGACAGTGGACTATGCTTTTGCCCACGCATGATGTGCTGCACCTTCGGTAAGCTGTATTTCTTCACTTCAAATACTTGAGCACTGTAAGTCGAAAGCTTTTTTATTTTTTAGGACCAGAAAAATTACTATGTTGTATCTTAATTGACTAACACTGTAGGGTTCAGGCGTTATCAGGCAACGTTGATGACATGTTTGCTCTTTGACCCTGTGTTGAAGGTATTCATACATGAATGGGTCTTAAGTACAATAATCTACTTTTTCTGGCTATCATATGCTTTTAAAAATAAATTTTTAGTGAAGTTATTTTTTTGAACCGTAGATAAGAACCTTATGATTGATTAATACCTGTATATTGAGATTCTTCAACTAATGCATTATCTTTTCCATCAACAATCGAAGACACGGATGGCAGCTGCTGCTACTCTAGCTGCAATGTTGGAGGGTCCTTCATCTGTTTTCCTTCAAGTAGCAGAGTATAAAGAAACAACAAAAGCGGGATCATTTACAACACTTTCTAGCTCGCTGGGTCAAATTTTGATTCAGATTCATGCAGGTACCTTCATGAACTTTGTCTGCTGTCTATGTAAATGCAGACCATTCTTGCCTATGGGTTTGAGGTACATTATGTCAATTTTTTTGGGGAGAATATGGCTCGTGTTTTTTTGAAATCTTATACTTTCAAGCTTTCAGTTTAAGAGATATCAGTCAGTGTATATGAACTCAGTTTCTGATTCTTTTATTCTTATGCAGGTTTTCTGCACTTGGTTCTAATTGAATGTCATAGTGGAATGCTAATGACGATTTTTAAGACACTTTCACTTTTGATATCCGCTACTCCGTATGGACACTGCTGCATATTCATTGATAATATTTAAGTGTTAAAAGTTGTATTTACCATAAGAATTCCATGAAGTTAATCCTTCAACTAACATTGATGATTAAATACACTCTCTTAGAACATTCTTTTTTCTTTTGCATTGCTGCCAATTCTATAATCTTGCACTCTTGTTGATTAGGACATATGATAAGATTTTCCTCATTCTCTTTGTTGTTCAAACAGGTTTAATCGGCTGCCTGATGATCTTCTTCCTAATATTATAGCTTCTGTAGGAAAGAGAGCAAACGAACTCTTTGCATCGTCATTGGATCAAAGCAACATAGTGGTAGGCTATTTTTCTAGGCTTTAGCTTAATTGCGAATATTCTGTGATTATACAATGCTGTTTGTTTTGTTCACAGGCCATTTCAGTCAATTGCTTGGGAGCAACGTTGAGTACAACTCCACCATCCCGGCAAGTAGAAGCAATGCTTGCAGCAGAGTTATCATCAGGTTTGTATCTGTAAGTAATACATGGGGTCAGTTTGTAATTTGTAGGTTATAATAGGACAACCAAGCTTAATTGAACAACTTAATATGCAATTTGCTTCTGCTTTAGGGCCATTTTATATGAGTAATCAAACTAGAAAAGAATGGAAATTTCAAACTGATGTAAGGCTGCTTCAGACACTGTTCTGATGAAGAAAATTGTTATGGTGAAATTGAAATGAACTTGAGCAACATATTACATGTGGCTTCAGTTTAAAGTTTAAACTATCTTGGTGTCCTTTTATAAATTTTATTTTGTCATCTCCAAAGTATTACACATTACTTTGTTTGCTGGAATTTATTTTAACAGTGTGACAGACGTACAGGGAAACGATTTCTTGATTCAATTGTTATTGTTTTGATTCTGAATGTTTTGAAACCAGAGGTACATCACGCCTTTGACACTATATTGTTATAGTTGTAATGGAAATTCTATGCTGGATATCACTATGACAATTTGTGGTGTGTTTTAATGGGATAGCGTATTTATGAACTGCTTCTCCTTAGTAACATAGTAAATTAGTTTGTACTTAAGTTCATCCATGCTCGACTTGTTATTAGCTTATTTGAGATCACAGTTTGATGGTTATTCCATTAATCCTAACTTGTTTCTAGCATTGTAGGGACAAATGACAATCAGACCTTGCTTTCCCACCTCTTTTTATTTTCAGAGCCAACAGCACATCCAAGCATCCGTTTTGAGGCATTCCAGGTAATATTCAGAGATGATTTGGCATGCAACATAAGTAATGTAGAAAACTTCGTCAATTTTTTTGATACCCTAATGATATATGAGGAAAAGTGTAAAGCAATGTGACTTCCAATATTGTTCTTGACATGAAAGAACTCTAATTATGGTTTTACTGATGTGAGTAAAGTGCTAGCAATTAGCAGGTTCTATGGTATTGTCATGATTTGCTTTTGCCTGCTGTTTTATAATACCTCTTTGAAAATTCAACATTCATATCTAAGGAGCATTATGAAAGTGTTTTGTAGATCTCTTCTGATTTGTTGCAAGTGGAAACTTTAGCTTTCAGAACTAACACTAGGAATGCATTGTAGCATTGTCTCATATGTTTGTTTCTACCTTTCTGGTAAATATTAATTGGCGAATGGATACTAAATTGTACACAAATGATTACCTTGCGTAGGCCCTTAGAGCAGCAATACACAATTATCCATCTGTTATGCCCGCATTTTGGAAGCGAATTTCTTCAACTGTTTTGGGAGTTATTGAATCATCATATATTGAAATTTCTGCTTATACATCATCAATGTTCTGCAAAGGAAGCTCTGAACAAAATCCCAGACCAACGGATGACAAAACCATTCTTGGTGCCATAAAGGTGAAAAACTTTATCTCGAGACTGAATTGCATATAAATGATTCTGGTAAATTTAGTTTAAGTCTAGTATCAGGAAAGTAAACTTGTTATTGAATGTTATGAGGAATATATTTAATAATAGGAGATATTGTTTCTTTCTCTAGAGGATAGATAATGCTTGAAATGTATTTTAGATAGCAATTTTGGGTCTTAGAGGAAAATGGATTGTCGAATTCAAAGTTTTTGGTCTAGATTGAGTTCATTTAAAAAGCAATAAATGTTTTTTTTTGGGTTAAATACTCATGTATCCTAAATCACAAGGTTTGGGTTCTACAAGGATAAAGTTCGAAACAAGTTCACCAGTTCGATAAAAGTCAGGAAAAATTCCTTAATATGTTTGAAGAAAATAAATTTGCATTTTCTATTCCTTTTATTTTGAAAATAAGAAATAAATTCACAAGAATGTTAAACTAGATAAATATAAATAAATAAATAATTGGACCAAAAGTTTTAATGAATTTCATATATATATATACAAAGTTTAGAAACTTGGACTCAACAAAAAACTCTGCAGGGCTAAAGACTCGGACTCATGACTTAGCAAAAACTCAGTGAATTTTTTGAACATTAAAAAACACATGAATTTGTAAAATAATCTTTAAAAACATGTATAAAAATGAATTAGAGAACTCATAAGTAGTCTTTCCTTCATTTATAGATTAAAAAACAAGTTCAATAACATCATAGTGTCAAATGCCAATAACATCATAGTGTCATATGTCATATGATATATCGATATGAATAAAAGTTACAAATCAATATTCATATTCTACAAATTTCTTCTTCAACTAAAGTGTATAAGTGGCTGTAAGGTTGCCCTCAAACTGGATGGGAATGATTCTTGTTGAGGAACAAAATCATCCTTGGCCTCAACATCAAGCATATCATGTGCATCCAATGAAGCCCCTATTGACGCCTCACCTTCTGCCTCCTCATTTGCTACTACATCTGCTGCCCATTTTGCTGACTCCCTCTCCAAATCAGCGATCTCATTGCAGAAATAATGAGCTCCACATCTCAACAATCCAATTTGAATATGGATTGATGTCATCAAGGTCAATCGCCTCATGTGTCTCCTACGCTCTACCTTTTGACACAAACTAAGGTCGTACCGCAGAGAAGCAAGGTCATTTAGGCACTTTTGAGTCAACCTATTGTGCTTTCAATGTGAATGGCTCCAATTGTGCTCACACCCAAAAGTGCTACAGGGTTGGGACAAAATGTGGATGGCAAGGGATTGAAAATTATGTGTTTTTGCACCAAAATCTTCCCATAAGAAGCAAGGACAACATTTGTAACTTCGTAAGTAACTAAGTAAACTTTGTTAGTGTTTCAATTCACATCTTTCAGTGTGACACAAAATGGAACGGGTAGTATAATAAACTATTTTCAAATTATCAGGAGAAGCTCTCTTTTTAACTTCAAATCTAAGGATTTCAAGTATGCAATACAAACTAACTAAAATTAAAACTTTTCTTTTTGTTTCTTAGTTTAGGGTACAAGGCAATTCAACACTTGTGCACAAGATAAGAGATTTGATATATACAAATGCCATCTATTGCAGAAAAAGATTTAACACAACTAAAGACACTTACAATTTTTCAATTAAACACAGAGATTGAAAATTATAAGTGAAATATCATTGGATTGAAAGGACATAAACATAAAGGACTATGAAGCATGTAGGATTTTATACAAAGCCACAATTCTTCCTCCAATAACATCCACAAGATAAAGCTTGTTTAATTATTAGATTTACTCAATTCACAAAACAATTAACTTCAAAGGAAATGACTCGGTGAACAACAATTTCAGCAACCAAGTGCAAAACGGCATTTATAAGGTTTATAGAGCATTGCATGAAAATAATTCAAATAAAGTAATTGCACATCTACTCTAGGAATAACTTGATATCATGCAATGCAATCTTCATTACAAAATACCCTATCTATTAATTCTAAATCTAAAACCATGCAATCTCTAGTTAGATTGATGGTAGAAATTATTATAAACTAACACTTAAAGCTCAGATCTCTTGCACGACAAGAGACCTAAAGATAGACGATCGAACAATAGCTGATTCCTCAAAAAGCTCATTTTGCTAAAATTAGAGACTGCTAAAAATAGAGTTTTATCAAAAATAGCTTTCTTCAAAATATGTTTATCTCTTCAAAATTGATGATATCTGAAAATGGTGCTGGCTGTTTGTAGTACGGCTAAAAATAACAAATCTAGGGAGACAGCTATGGACGATTCTGGTGAAGCTTGTCTTCTATTTTGATCATGGTGGATTGTTTGAAACTTTAAAATTCTGACATTCTCTTAACGTTTTCAATCTGAACACCTTCACTTGTTGATCTTGCATCAAACTCTATCTCTTGTCACCAATGCAAACTTCGTAACACCCCTCCTCCATCACAATCTCCTTTGTTGAAAAATCAAACCATGAACCTTAAAGTCTTTAAATGAAGGGAAGAGGAAATGATAGTTTATCACTTTTTGCTATCAAAATTGTATCTTTACAATGAAGATTCATTCCCTATGAATGTCTTGACCATGCTGATATTTATTTGCTTGTAAACCTTATGAATCAGCCAGGGTTTTGAAAAATAAAGATTCGATATCAACTAAGGACCCAAGGTGCTGCCTTTGCTTGAAAAACTGAATGCTATGGTAAAGATATGGATCAATAGAAATTGATTTTTAAATCCTGGCAAAGATGATAAATACACCTGCTGTTGATCTCACAAAGATCGATTTTAAGCTGCTGACTAGTGATCTGCTTGATACAATCTGATTTTTCACCTTGAAATGACCAACGAATGACATAAGAAGGAAGAATTTGAAGGAGAAAAACTGCTGTTCACTGCTATATGCCTGATCTTTCTTTGAAATTTGTTGTTTGTATTCACTATTGTATTGAAAAATACACCCTCTAGTCTGCGACCGGCTGTACCTTTGTCTGCTGTGCAACCTACTAGGTTTGGAATTCTGCTGTTATTCTTTTGCATTCTCCTCTGATTTTGATAGCAACCAAAGCTTTATTTAATGAATATTCTCCATCAAAATAGGCACCGCTCCTTATTTATAGAAGACTTGTTTTGAAAAAGACATGGCTATTTGGAATATATGCCTTTTTTTAATTGGTAGCTGCACCTCTTTGTCAAAATAGCTAGTCGGCTACTCAAAAAAACATTCCGTATTTATTAATAACTTTGCCTCTATATTTGATTCTGGTTGGTTTCTCCCATTTATATGTAATGTGCCGCACCTGTTGGTTCTTTTTAAAGATCTTAATAGTGTTATTTTTATTATTTGTTTTTTTTCAGACTAGAGAGAAGATGCAAAAGGGGTTTTAGTTTTCCTACAGATGTGTGTTGCCAGAGCATACAATATATGGCATATACTGAAAACCCAGAAAAAGTACAATGAATTTGCATAAACAAACCATGACCCAGATCATCAAATCTCATTAAATGAATTATCATTACATACCCAGATGAAAAAATGCAACTTTAGAAATATGCTGTAGTCGGACCAGCACTGGGTTATATAGAAAATCCTCCAAAATACTCCAAAGACCAGAGAGTATGCAATACAAACAGGTATCAGCTGATGAACATCCTAGACGCCCATTGGGAAGTAGTAAGAAGTCATAGAAATGATGAAATTTTTGCTCCAGAATGTCCCACATCCCTCCAAGAGGTGTACGGCTAGGCTGAACTGAAATATCAGCAAATAACAATGGCCAAACTCTTCATAACTCTCTCTTATTTAACTGCTTACTGCAGCAGCATATAAGCAACCATATGGAGGAATGAAATGACCACAAACACTCCCTAAACTGTCCCCAAAAGTGTACGGCTCAGCAAGTATATGGTGCGGCCAGCATGGAGGATGTACGGCCAGCAAGTGCAACTTCTAACAGCTCCAAACCCTCCATAATAACTGCTCCAATCTGTTATTAAATCAGTCTTTCACCACTGCATAAGGAGACCTTCATAAATCTGCAAAGAATATGTCCATAAACACTCAAAACCTCAACAATACTATCTTCATTGAAGCACCAATGCGAATACTGGATGCATTCGCCTCAAAGTATTTGCTAATGGAGGTTTTCGTCTCCAGAAGCCAGGATCAACACTATCTTGCAAAGGTTTTCATCCCAGCAAGACAATACCAAACCCTAGAGCCAAGCTCCAAAACCCATGCAGGGGATATCTCAATAAGAGAGAAAAATCAATAATCCAAGCATTTTTCAAATGACTCACTTTTCTGCCTTTTATAACTCCCAAGAGGGGCGTTGCCTTTTTGAGGGGAAAATTATATTTTTAAATTACAATTATCCCTCTAGGGATGGGCGCCCAAATTCTCGTAGTGACCCTTTTAATATTTCACTTCATAAAGTCACTTTGCCGTTAATCTTTATAAAGTCCCATTTAAATAAAATAATATAACTTTCGGACTTTAAAATAAATATCAAGACGATGTCAGAATGCAAAGATCTATAGCTCGTTGGAATGGTCTCGACGAGACAAATCCATCCCCACTCTGAAAATCCCGATCCGACACCGAACCCGAACTTACTAAAATTAGTAACGGCCATAAGCAAACTGAGCCAATGTAAGATACCCAACTAGTTCTAGTAAAATTTTTCTTTAACTTAGATAAATTTACTTGTACTTAACTTATCAACTACTCAACAACTTAATCATATATATCAAAGATAATAACTTGAATGAATCAATCTTGAAGATGGGTACTTGTCTTACTACTTGATTCAATGCAAATGTCTTATTACAGAGATAATGCTTTCAATAGCATGAAGTTACAAACTTATGGAAATACAAAAGAAGGCCTTGAAGCCTTGATGTTTACAATGACTTCCTCACTTGATCAACTCAATTGAACTCAATGATGTCAACTGAATGTCAACACCTCACAATACAACAAGGGAGCATCACCTTGTCAGTTGAGGGAGCATCACCCCAACACTTGAAACTCGCAGGTCTCAAGAATACAAGCTACAAGCTTTGCAGAGAGAAATTCGCCAAAAGATCACATGATTAATGAATGAGAGGGCTTCTCTTTTTATAGGCCTTCCAAAGGCAATGAAGGCATGTTTTTCAATGCACAAAGAGGAACTAAGGCACGTTTCCCAAGAAGCATATCCAAGGGAATATTCCTCTCAACAACTCATCTTGAGTTGGCAAACTTATCCAAAGACTTTGTCACGGATCCCAAAGTCATCCTGTCGACCAATGAGAGCTCAGGTAGTTACAACTACCTTATCTTCTGACTAGGCGCCAAGTTGAAGTAGTTTGATCATGGAATGGTGCCCAATGTAGACCTAGGTGCCCAATTGAAGTAGTAGAGGTATGGATTAGACTCTAGGCACCAGAAGTCATAATTGTAGGATTTCCAAGGCTAGGCGCCAACTGCAGATAGTGAAGACTAGGATAGGCGCCTTTCCAAGCTAGGCGCTTCGTTGGGGTGGCAGTGACTTAGAAAGTGCGCCTAAAGTGTTTTAGATGATAATCTTTCATCTATGAAGCATTTAAAGTGTCATAGCAACTTCCTTTGATGAGCGCCTTGACTGGGAAACTTCCACAAACATCTCCTAACCCCCTTCTTAGCCAGGCGCATTCTGGAGGTGAAAGCAGGTAGGAAGTGTGCCTTCCATACAAGATGGATTTCTATGGTCATTCGATCAATGTCTAGGCTTGATGAAGGATCCTTTAAGCATTTTGATCTTCTTCAACAAAATGAAAGGCCAAATTGTGATTCTCATAGCTTATCAAGTTTAGGCGCATTATCAAGGTTCAAGAGTCATGAAATGGCGCCTAACCTCCTTGAAGTGAATTCTAGCTTCATACAAGTCTTCCATAAGTTTCCAAGTTGAGACGCCTTGATTAGAGCTCTCATCTGCGCCTTAGGGAAGTCTTTTGGAGTCCAGGCACCTAACTTATTTAGATGTTGGAGACCAAAAAGTGCGCTTTTAACATCTTAGCTTGCTTAGAATGTTGATCAACATTTGAGATAGTTCTTTGATGCAGTTGATAGATCCTTGGGCGCCATTTGAGAGGATTCCCACCCTAGGCGCCAAAATGGAAGTATCTCATCAAAAGGTGCACCTTACATAGCTTTCAATCCTAGGCGCTAGAGTTAAGGAGTTTTGATCAACATATGTACCCAGTCTAGGAGTTTACCCAAGTGACTTCTCTTATCTTCAAAACTTTCAATCTAACACTCATTCATGCTAGGCGCTCAAATGGAGGATCCCTGGGATCATGTATTGGCGCCTTGTTGCTCTAGGCGCCTATTTTGAATGACACAACATGACACTAGCGCCTAAAGTGAATAGGCCTTCATCACTATTCAATTCACTTAGAAGACTTCACTTTGGATACTTATCAACTTTTCATCTTGAAATGACATCTTATCTTCAATTCCTTAATGAAGCGCCAATCCAGAGCCACAAAAACTTATCCTAATGCCTTAGATAGACTAGGCGCTCATTATGGTTTGCAGGAACAGGGATAGGCGCCTAAGCACTCATTGAATGCCTGTTGAGAGTTAAATCAGCTCCTTAACTCAAAAGGGTCTCTCCACCTTGTTGTATGCTTTCCACACCCTAAGCGCACATTGAGGTCAGTTTGGATGGAGAAGTGTGCCTGGTGTCCACTTAGTCAAATTGCAGTGTATGAGCCACTTTGAAGGTCAAAACAAACTTTCCTTGCTAGGCGCCCTAGTTGATATGATTGAAGTGCTTTATATCATGCTATTTCTCTTCTAGGCGCTATTTGAAGTTAGAATAGAGACAAAGTGTGCCCTGACCCAGACTTAGCCAAATTTTGGGTCTCTGACTTTAGAATCTGCAAAACAATAAGATAGAGTTAGTCAAAAACCAATTCATTCCCTCATCATTTAGAATTAGCCTCCGGGAATGAGAAATAGGCTAATCCATTCTTCACTTGATGATCAAGCCGGAAATGGGGACACGACAGCCAACATAGAGGGTGCCAACTGGATCCACAAACCATCTTATATCACTGAGCTCGATGCAACGTCCGGGATAGCCATCAGCTGACTGCCAAGTCACCAAAACAGTGCCAAATTGACACTTACTAAAAATAGCAGTGTTCTCCGAGGACCAAAGAGAACAAACCCAGAAAGATTGTCGCCATGCAAGCACTTACTATGAATAGTAAGTACAGACAAGTTGTCCGAAATCTCTTCGAAAAGTGTCAACTAGCTCCACTGGATCACTCGAACACCTTGGTGACATCGAAATACTCCTCTGATTAGGCTGTCACCAACCCAGAAAGTCAGCTTTGACTGTGCTACAAGAGAACCCAAAAATGGGGACACTACATTATAGGTGCATGCCGCTGAATAGCATTTTTTGCTCATTGAATTTCCTTATTATAAATGCACACCAGTGAATGGCAAAATCTTGCTTGATTTGAAATTGACTTTCTTCTATGGTGAGGTGTGTGCCTCATCAAGGCAAATTGGGTTTCATTTCATTTGTCTTCAACTCCCGTAAACATATGTGTGCCTTTCTATAGCAATTTAACCGTTGATTTCACTCCTTAGACTATATCACTACATGCGCCCCTTAATGCACCATTCTTTTACGACCAATATATGTGCAAAAAAAAATGATACCCTGCAATTGAAAATCCCTCTCCTAGGTGCTTGTCTCACATTGCAAAGGCATTTGAATTTGTACAGGCACACACATCACTATATGAGTTTGAACTTTACACTTAAAACAAGAACCTCTTTCATAAGCTCACCCCTCTGAATTGAAGTCACTCTTTGCTTCTTTCAAGTGCGCACCCCAATATACCATCTTTATATGCTAAAACATGCATGTTTGAAACACTATTCTTCCATGACCAGCTGCATGTCTCCTTATGTGGTGCAGACCAGGGATGATGTACCCATTGAAGGGGAACTAATCCTAGCAGCCACACACAAACACACTCACAACCATTGGTCTAATTAGACATGGCAAGAATTTGCAGCCATTTCAAACACGCATTATGGAAACAATAACAACGAACAAATTTCTCCATTATTCAAAATTCAAATTACATCTTGCCTTATTGGTAAACAGTCCAGCAACTGGGGACTTACAATCTACTTTATCTCTCAATCCAATTGATACACACAACAATAGGCTTTTACATGGAATCGACTTCCCTTGTGTTACTGCCTGGGCAGCTTACACAGACCAGCATCAAATGAGAATTATACTCAATTACCTCACACAGTCACTATAATGAACTCAGAATTCTTTTTCTAATTCCCATGCCTGGTTGAATTTTCTTTCTTCACATCATTTTGTTTGAGAATGAAGACATTCCTTAAACTCTACACTTACCCCCTCATACTTCCTCACAACTCCCTGCATGTATATATGTGTTCAGACCTTAAAGGTCATCACAAGAAATGAAAACGTCTTTGCACCTGAGGCTGCTGCCAACCATAAAGGGAAAACCCACGACCTATAATAGAGATGCCTGCCAGAAATAAGAGAAATAAAACTGCAGAAAAATGGTCGGGTGTAACATCCGACGAAATCATAACTTTGAAACTGTTACACAACTGACAGGAAATGTAACTGCCATTAGGCATAATGATGCAGTCTCTGACAAGGTGACC
Source organism: Cunninghamia lanceolata (assembly GCA_027924645.1). Lineage (NCBI taxonomy): Eukaryota > Viridiplantae > Streptophyta > Pinopsida > Cupressales > Cupressaceae > Cunninghamia > Cunninghamia lanceolata. The sequence continues at coordinate 6,737,074 of BSBN01001121.1, read as the reverse complement.
CCATCTTGAAGTAAAACACCCAGCTTATGTGGCGCGCCCAGGAAAAATAAATGATTTCTTTTTGTCTGCACGTGCAACAATGAACTGTATGGTGTATAATGCAGCGTCTAGTATTTATGTAACTCTCAACATGAAGAAGTAACTCCCAACAAGATAGCTGTCTAGTTGCCAAGGATAAGAAATCCATGACCTTATAAAGGAAAAGACGTTAGTTTGTGAGCCCGGCAACAGCTCAGACCCAACGACTTAGGATTAAGATTAAAATAAAATGCTCAAGAATAATGAGGAATTTGAACCAGTAATACCCAAACTGTCCGGCATGGAATTAAAAGCAAGTGCCAACAAAGATAAAGCGGGTCCCAGCAGGGAATCAATGCCCAGAGGGAAATTTGAATAATCAAGGAAGGTGCGGGCCCCAGCAGGGAATAAGCAAACTATCACGCCGACTTTAATAAAATCCCAGTTCTAACTTAGAGGATCATGCAAGACAAAAAGTGTGCCCCCCATGTAATCTTTGATCTCAACAATAAGTCCTTCAACAGTTGTGTCCAGTTCTAGCCAGAAATTTCAACCAACAAGAGGACAAAAACGGTCCCTGCAAAACACAAAAAGCCAAAACAAACCAAAATTGATCAAGCCAGTATTTTCTGGGTGTGCAGGATTGTGAGAGCTCCGGATGTTCCTGCATCATTATGTGACTTGGATTTTGATTTGCAATTGAATTTGTATTTCCTAGGCCAGCGTGTCACACTACAAAATATATTTGAATTTGCGCATTGAGTTTAAAAATGAAAAGGTCTATGTCAAGGCACACACCTTAATACACGAGAATCTTGCGACTTGAATCTGAAAGCATCATACCTACACACGCACCTCTGTATACAACTTATGCATTTTGAATTTGAACAACTTTTCTTTAATACAAGTGCACCCTTGTTCATTATATCATTTTAACAGGTTAGGCACATGCTTCAGCTTATATGCTTTTTGAATTTCAGCCCTTCCAGGTGCACAACTCAATATGTAACATAGATTTTGATCCACACCTCTTTCATAACCGCACTTAAGTGTGCACCTAACCATTGAGTTTAGAACTTTGATTTTTGCAACACTCCTTAGAAACGCACCCTTGTGCACGGATTCTTGACTTGCACCTCTCAAGTGTGCACTTTTCAAAACACATTCTTCAAAGTTGCTCACTAAGATGCACACCTTGACGTATAGTTAGAAAATTTTCAATTTTGAAGGTCATCTTCATTTGCTACATACAGGTGTGTGATTGGCCTTCGGTTAGCAAAAATATTCAACAACTTTTTTCTTTCTTTGCCATGATGAATCATTTGAAAAACTTCATCCCACAATCTTGTGAATATTAGAGGACGACATAGACAACAAGACGAAACAAGCCAGATGAGGTTTGAAATATGACTCATACTTTGATCAACAAACAGAGAATTATAGCTTAAAACTTGACACAATATGAAAATTTTGTATGGGTACAACAAACTTAAAGATAAATTAAAAGTAAACATTAAACTTACATCTTAGTTAACATATATGTTTTTTTACATGGCTATTGAGTTGTTCTCTTTTGAATGCAAAGAGATGAAAAAAACAACCTAGCTTCCATGCCCTTATAGATATGCAACTTGTTTGAAATGATGTCTCTATAGCCTTCATCAAGGACCATCCTCTCAATACATGTGTTGAGGCCATCCATAACCTCCTCATCTAGTCTTTTGACTTGGAGAAGAAACATCCCCATTCCATTCAGAAAAGCGTTGCCCTCAACGGTTAGCAACTCTAAAAGCTTTTGTATGAATTGTTCATCATTCTATGTTTTACTATAGATGAGGCTGTCATCAAAGAATACCAATACCAATTTTCCAAGAATTCATAACGATTTGTGTTCTGAAGGTAGTCTTATGTACATCCTCTTCCTTTAGTTGAATATGATGATAACCTAAACGTAAATCTAACTTAGTAAAGAAAACTACATGATTCAATTCATCTAATAATTCATCAATAATAGGAATAAGAAACTTATCTTTAACAGTGAGCTTGTTGAGCTCCTTGTAATTTGGGCAAATTTTCCATGACTCATCCTTCGTGTTAACCATAATCATTGGAGATGAATAGGCACTTTTGTTGGGATGACTTGAATCCAACATTTCCTTGACCGATTTTTTTAATTACTAATTTCTGTTGATGGTGTTGAATGATCTCTTGAGGCTCTAGTAGATCTTGAGTTGTCACGTCTTGTGCTTCTACAAAATGTAGTTGTGCCACTATGCCATAAGAACCTTAAGTAATTTCTCCATCCTAAGGGAGCTGATAATTTGACTTGGTGGTGATTGTATCCCTATGAGTTTATACTTTTGTCCATTTATATTGAAGGCCATGAATAAGTCTTGAGAATTGAAAGACATTGTTCCCAACTGTTTAAGCCATTGCACACCTAGAACTACATTTGCTTCCCCAATTGGGATAACAAACATTTCTGAATCTAGCTAATAATCTCCCATTGAGAGTTTTATATGAGAGAATTTACCACCACAAGAGAGTTGTTTCCCATTGGCTATCATGACTTGAAAATTAGAGACTGGATACACAAAACAATTGAGCTCATTAGCCAATCTTCTATCAATAAAGTTGTGTGTACTACCTATATCAACTAACACTATCATCTTTCGTTTTTTGATATAACCAATCACTTTGAGTGTTTGTGGTGTGCTTGTACCATTCAATGCATGTAGGGAGATAGTAGCACCTTCTTCCTCCTTCGAATTCTCATGGACAAGTTCCACATGTAGTTCTTTTGTAGCTATTTCTCCATCATCTTCAAACTCATTCTTAATAAGCATAAGTCTTTTCTCACTATTAACACATTTATGACCTTTAGACCATTTGCTATCACAATTCCAACATAGACCTTTTTCTCTTTTTTGTGCCTCTTGTTGAGGAGAGAGCTTAGTAATTTGTCTTCAATTAAAGAAGTTGTCCCGATTTCTATTGACATGATTAGTCACATTTTTGTTTTTCCATTGTATGGTTTGACCTTGTTTGGAACTTCTGGTGGCGGAGTTCCATTGCTCAATATGCAATGCTTGATGCATAGCTTTCCTAACTATACAAGGTTCCAACATATGAACATGATGCTTAATTTGGTCATTAAGTCCATTGATGTAGAGTTGTAGCCTTTGATAAGGTGTCACATCCTGAGCCCGGAGTGCCAAATCTCATATGCTTAGCATTATATTCGGCTATAGACCCTATTTGTTTTAAATTTGTCAGTTGGGTGAAATAGCTTCCCTTCCAATGGTTTCATAGTGGGTCCTCAGCTTCAAAAAACCATTGGGGTTTTCGTCCTGCTGGTAAGAGTTGGCCACAGGGACAATCTCGGAATCTCCAAAGGAAAATAAACAAACCTCTGAATATCCCAAATGAGCTCACACAACCTCCTTTAATATTTTTTCCCACAGACCTTTCTAGAAGCTTTTATTTTTTAATTCACTTTTTAATTAAAAGCTACTTTTTGGCTTCAAAAGACCTTTTTATCAAAATAATGATAATATTTGATTTGCAAGGTCCCAATATTATGTGTCCATGATTTAAAACTTTTCATTCCGGTTCTGACGAGCTATAACACTAAGAACTTTTAGATTCTAGGCGCCATAATTGCAAGATTCTCAATGTTAGGCGCTAACTGAAGGGAGAGGAGACCACGATAGGCGCCTTCCCAAGCTAGGCGCTTCCTCAGTTGGGCACCTAACATTTCATTCCGGTTTCGACTCTGCTACCTTAGTTGGGCGCCTAGGTCTACATTGGGCGCCATTCCATGATCACACTACTGCAAATGGGCGCCTAGTCAGAAGATAAGGTAGTTGTAACCACCTGAGCTCTCATTGGTTGACAGGGTGACTTTGGGATCCGTGACAAGGTCTTTGGATAAGTTTGCCAACTCAGGATGAGTTGTCGAGAGGAATATTCCTTTGGATATGCTTCTTGGGAAACGTGCCTTGGTTCCTCATTGTGCATTGAAAAATGTGCCTTCATTGCCTTTGGAAGGCCTATAAAAGGAGGAGCCCTTTCATTCATTTAGCATCTAATCTTTTGGCGAATTTCTCTCTGCAAAGCTCTAAGCTTGTAATCTTGAGGCCTGCGAGTTTCAAGTGTTGGGGTGATGCTCCCTCAACTGACAAGGTGATGCTCCCTTGTTGTATTGTGAGGTGTTGACATTCAGTTGACATCATTGAGTTCAATTGAGTTGATCAAGTGAGGAAGACACTGTAAACATCAAAGCTTCAAGGCCTTCTTTTGTATTTCCATTTGAATAAGTTCGTAACTTCATGCTATTGAAAGCATTATCTCTCTAATAAGACATTTGCATTGAATCAAGTAATAAGACAAGTACCCAGCTTCAAGATTGATTCATTCAAGTTATTATCTTTGATATATATGATTAAGTTGTTGAGTAGTTGATAAGTTAAGTACAAGTAAATTTATCGAAGTTAAGGAAAAATTTTAGTAGAACTAGTTGGGTATCTTGTAGTGGTATCAGAGCTTGGATCTTACCAGCCTCTGGGTTATGTAGCCACCTAAAGTAGGTCCACACAGGTATTATAGAAGAAGAGCTAGACAACAACAATAGCACCATCATACAGAAGCTCCAGTTAACATGGCTAAGGAGAGACGAAGTAGAAGTCCTCCTGCTGATGGTGAACGTGAAGCAAGGGAGATGTTTAGGAACATAGCCGTTGGACAACAACAAATAGCTGAAATATTGCAACAAGTCCTTCAATCCCTTCAAAACATGAATCAAGGTGAAGTAGCTGGACAAGGTTGTAGAGATGCAGCCAGACAAGAAAGGCAAGTTGATGATGATGCTGCTAGTGCAGTGGGTAGAAGAGTTCGCACGCGAACTCCTACAGTTGCTGAACAGGGCAATGAAGCTGATGGAGAGTTTGATGAAGAAGATCAGAATAACTTCGAAGATGAAGTAGCACTCTTTGCAGATCTCTATGCCAGATTACCAGATCGAGTTCGGGATATGATGTCTTTCAATGAATATTGCCGATAGAAGAGGGAAGATAGGGACAAGCGAGGAAGAACTAGAGGCTTTCGTCCTAGACGAGATGATGATACAAAGGAGTATAAAGAAGCATTGAATCGAGTTCCCATTCCTACCTTTGATGGAAATGGTAAGCTCAGTGCTAGGGTTGGGTTAACAAGTTGGATACATACCTTTCTCTTAAGCCTTTAACAGAAAAGAAGGCAATTCAATTTGTTACAATGCATCTTGAAGGATTGGCTTATGAATGGTGGCATCATGGCCTAGTCTTTCAACATCATGATAGGATAAGTTCCTATGATGAGTTTGTAACAAAGTTGATTCAGAGGTTTGACAGAAAAGACACTAAAGTGTACTATCGCGAATTAGCTCAACTCAAGCAAGACAGAAAGGTTGTGCAGTATGTCAATGAGTTTCAGAAGATAGCAGTGATGGTACCTGATATGATGGACCGAAGAATCACTATGTTGTTCATTGAGGGATTGAACAATCAGATTAAGCCATTAGTAAAGGTACAAAGGCCAGTAAACTTGGAAGAAGCAATTGACTTTGCTCTTGATCTTGATACTACTCCTGTATACCCGCCTAAGAGGAAGTTCTATAAAGGCGTCAGCTCTACTCAAAGGAAACCCTCTTTTCCTCAAAAGATGACTCAAGGCACATCTGCAGCTGAAAGAGACGAGCTTAGAAGGAAGAAACTCTGCTTTTCTTGCAAGCAACCTTGGGAACCAGGACACAGATGCCTTGGTAAAGGTAAAGCTCATCTGATTGAAGTTGTATCTGATGATGGAAGTGAAGAGGAGTCACTGAGTGAAGAAGAGTCAACTCAGGATGAAGAGGAGGTACATGAACAACCAACTCTTAATGTTGTTTCAGAAGAAACATCTGACAAAATAACATTAGGAACTATCTCAGGAGTACCTAAGTATCATGCCTTCCGCATTAGAGGAGTTGTGAAGGGTCAGACAGTCACCTGTCTCATTGACAGTGGTGCTACTCACAACTTCATAGATGAAGGTTTGGTAGCAAGGCGGGGTCTAATAGTTGAAGACTTCGAAGGGTTTCAAATAGCAGTTGCTGATAGTTTCCTGATGAGTTGTACCAGAAGGGTGACCCAACTGCAAATTCAAATGGGTGATTATTCTTTACAGGATGATTTCTATGTAGTTGCACTTGGGCATATTGATGTGGTGCTTGGAGTACAATGGTTACATTCTCTTGGAAGGATAGTCCAGGACTTTCAGAAGATGGAATTGGAGTTCATGCATGAGGGAAGGAAGATCAAACTGAAGTCAGTGTCTGATGGAAACCCCAGAGTTGTCTCGGCTAAACGCATGGAAGCATTGTTCAGGCATAATGACATCGAGTGGGCAACACAGGTTTGTATCAAGGACAATCAGATTCTATCTGCTGAAGAACTTTATCCTGCGGATATCCAGGCAATGTTGGATAAACATGGTAAGGTGTTTAGGGATATACCTCCAGGAATACCTCCTGATAGAGGTTTTGAACATGTCATCGAATAGGAAGATGGGGCGAAACCTGTCAACATTGCACCCTATCGGCATCCAAGGCACTTCAAGATTGAAATTGAGAAGACGATCAAAGAATTGATCGATATGGGACACATAAGGCCATCATCAAGTCCATTTGCATCATCTGTGGTGCTAGTGAAGAAGGATGGAATGATGCAGATGTGTATTGACTATCGCGCATTGAACAAGAAGACCATCAAGAATAGGTATCCAATACCTAGGATTGATGAACTACTTGATGAGCTGCATGGAGCAATCTATTTCTCAAAGATAGATCTTAGATCTGGTTATCATCAAATTCATGTTCGTGAAGAAGACATTCCAAAGACTGCATTCAGATGCCATTACGGACATTATGAATTCATGGTGATGCCGTTTGGATTGACAAATGCACCCGCCACTTTCCAATCCTGCATGAATCATGTTTTCAACAAGCAGTTGAGGAAGTACCTGTTGGTTTTCTTCGACGACATCTTGATTTACAGCAAGACATGGGAAGAACATCTCCAACACTTAGATGAAGTATTGAGCGTCATGGAGAATCAATCTTTGTATGCAAAGATGTCTAAGTGTGATTTTGGCTTGAAGGAGATCCTATATCTGGGTCATGTCATCGGAGCTAATGGAGTGAAAGTAAAGAAGAAAAGATTGAAGCCATTCGTAATTGGCCAGTTCCCAGGAATGTGTCAGAACTAAGAGGTTTCCTTGGTCTCTGCAGCTATTACAAAAGGTTTGTTAAAGGTTTCTCACAACTTGCCGCACCTTTAACAAATCTGACAAAGAAAGGGGCTTTCATCTGGTCAATAGAAGCTCAAGCTGCTTTTGACAGATTGAAGGAAGTTATGAGTACAACAGCAGTGTTGGCTTTGCCAGATTTTACCAAGTCCTTTGTTTTAGAATGTGATGCTTCTGGAGAAGGCATTGGAGCAGTATTGATGCAAGATCGTTATCCCATCGCGTTCGAAAGCAGAAAGTTGAAGGACACAGAAAGATTGTACTCAACTTATGATAAAGAGATGCTGGCAATCATGCATGCCTTGGCTAAGTTCCGCCAGTATCTAGTTGGATCTAAGTTTGTGGTCAGAACTGATCACAACAGTTTGAAATACTTTCTAGGGCAAAAGGATTTGAATGAAAGACAGCAGAAGTGGGTTGTGAAGATACAGGCATATGATTTCGACATTGAATATGTGAAAGGCAAGAAGAATGTGGTTGCCGACGCCCTGTCTAGAAGACCTGCTGTTTGTGCCCTGAGTAAAGTTTCAGTTGATTGGAAGTCTCAGCTTCTAGTTGAGTATTCCAAATCTAAATTTGCTTGTGAGATCATGGATGGAGTCATTCAAGATGATAGATACAAGATGGTTGATGATATCATCTATTTTAATACTAGAATCTATCTAACTCCTGAATCGGAATTAAAGCAACAAATTTTGCAGACATACCATGATGCTCCACTTGCAGGACACCCTGGTTACTTCAAGACCTACAGACAGATCAGGGAAAGGTTCACTTGGAAAGGTCTGAAGGAAGAAGTGCTTCAGTATGTCAGGGAGTGTCTGACTTGTCAACAGAATAAGTCAGAGCATACATTTCCAGCAGGATTCCTCCAACCACTGCCAATTCCTGAACATAAGTGGGAGAGTATCTCTATGGACTTCATCACAGGTCTTCCGAAGGTGAATGGAAGAGACTGCATCTATGTAGTTGTGGATAGGTTAACCAAGTATGCTCATTTCTTTGCAATTCCAGTTGAGTCATCAGCATTGCAAGTAGCTGAGTTATTCTTTCGTGAAGTCTTCAGACTACATGGCCTTCCTAAGACCATAGTTAGTGATAGAGATAGCCGGTTCATCAGTGTATTCTGGAGAGAACTATTCCGATTAGCTGGAACTGACTTAACACCAAGCACTAGTTACCATCCTCAAACTGATGGACAGACTGAGATAGTAAATAAATGGCTTGAGGGATACTTGAGAAACTGTGTCTGATCATCAACGTGCTTGGATTAAGTGGCTACATCTGGGTGAATACTGTTTTCACATGTCAATTGGCATGACTCCCTTCTAAGCTTTATATGGGTATGAAGCTGTTTCATTTGTTGAACTGGCACTGGATGATAGTAGAGCTCCCCGTGAAAGTGAATTGATGAAGGATACTCAAGATATTTTGAGAGTCCTTAAGGACAATTTGCAAAGAGTTCAAAATCAGCAAAAGTTGTATGCCGATAGACACCGGGTTGAACGAAACTTTGAAGTAGGTGACATGGTGTTTCTGCGCCTTCAGCCATATAGACAGAGTACCTTGAAGAAGTCAGGTGTAGAGAAATTGAAACCAAGGTTCTACCGACCCTACAAGGTGTTGAGAAGAGTAGGGGAAGTGGCATATGAACTTAACTTGCCAGCAGGAAGCCGCATCCACAATGTATTTCATGTGTCATGTCTCAAAAAGGCACTAGGACAACATGTGGTTTCATTTGATGAAGTACCACCACTTGATGAAGAAGGAATGCTTGCACTAGAACCTGAAAGTGTGGTGGACATAAGGGAGAAGAAATTGCGCAACCGGAGCATAAGAGAATATCTGGTGAAATGGAAAGGGCTGCCAATGGAGGATGCTACCTGGGAAGGAGAAAAGATTCTAGAGCATCCTAACCTTCAATTGCTTGAGGACAAGCAATCCCGGGAAGGGGAGACTGTCATGTCCCCGTTTCCAGCTTGATCATCAAGTGAAGAATGGATTAGCCTATTCCTCATTCCCGGGGGATAATTCTAAATAATGAGGGAATGAATTGGTTTTTGACTAACTCAATCTTTTGTTTTGCAGGAACAAAGTCAAAAATCTAAAATTTGGCTAAGTCTGGAATTTGACTCTTGGAGTCTAGGCGCCAGTTTCTTTTCAGTTTTCCTAAATGAGCGCCTAGCATGGAAGCACCCTGATTGAAGGACCTAAAACAAGGCGCTTTGGGTAGGATAAGTTGATTAGTCTTTAAGATGAGGTTATTCACTTTAGGCGCCAATCTTGAGTTGCACAAACATGAATGGGCGCCCAGAGCAACAAGGCGCCAATACATGAGTCCAGGAACCTGAACTTACGCCCAAGCATGTAGGAGGACTTCTCAAGGAGCTAGAATGTTTTGAGGACTTATGGCGCCAAACTTGTGTCAAGGAGTTAAGGCGCTACTCCATGATTGTACCTAAACCAAGATTGCGCCTAGGGCGCTAGTTCATTGAACCTCCAGTTAAGCATCCAGGAGTATCAAACTTAGGTTGGAGGTCATAAATATACCTAAGAGAACCTAGGCGCCAATTGAGCATTCCTCCACATCGAACATGAGCCTAAGGATCAAGGCGCCATTTCTCGTTCAAATAATCCTCTGAGGGCGCCTAGGCGTTAGATCAAGTCTTTGGTACCCTAGAAATGTGCCTTAGTCAAGAAGTCCATTGGAAATCATTTCCAACCTCCCAATTGCGCCCTCCTTCGGAAAGCTCCTGTTGCGCCTAAAAGAATGAGTTTGGGATATCATCTATATGGATACCTAAGTTGCACTTGGAAAAGGCCTAGAAACTCTTTGAAAGGCTTGAATGAAGTTAGAATTTCTTCAAGGATGTTAGGCGCCATCCCATGGATCTGGAACCCAGTTTTGGTGCCTTCAAAAGAAAACCACATGAAGGTACTTGTAAGGTAAGGCGTTATCAAAAGGGAACATCTTGAAGTATTGTCCAGAGGTTGAAGATGTAAGAAACAACACGTATATGGCTAAATGAGTCTAGGCGCACTTTCCAGTGTGAATGGCCTAGTTCTGGCACCTAGCTACAGAGTGAGTCAGAAGTAGTTTGAACATTAGAAGTCAGGCGCTCATTCTAAGATGAAGCATTCCACTTTCCAACACAACAAGATTTGAAGAATTGTTTGAGAAAGCCATCTTACATGCAAGGCGCACTTCCTACTTGTTTTCACCTCCAGAATGCGCCTAACTTAGAAAAGAGTTATAAGTTGTTTGTTAGAAGTTTTCCAATCAAGGCACCCATTAAGGAAAGTTGCTATGTTACTTTAAATGCTTCATACATGAAGGTTTGTCATCTAAACACCTTAGGCGCACTTTCTAAGTCTTTGCCACCCCTTGGAAGCGCCTAGCTTGGGAAGGCGCCTATCCTGGTCTCCACTCCCTTCAGTTGGCGCCTAACATTGAGAATCCTGCAATTATGGCGCCTAGAATCTAAAAGTTCTTCACTGAATATTGTTAAGTATTTTGGCGCTTATCTGTGACTCTGCTACCTCAGTTGGGCGCCTAGGTCTACATTGGGCGCCATTCCATGATCGCACTACTTCAAATGGGCGCTTAGTTAGAAGATAAGGTAGTTGTAACCACCTGAGCTCTCATTGGTCAACAGGGTGACTTTGGGATCCGTGACAAGGTCTTTGGATAAGTTTGCCAACTCAGGATGAGTTGTCGAGAGGAATATTCCCTTGGATATGCTTCTTGGGAAACGTGCCTTGGTTCCTCATTGTGCATTGAAAAACGTGCCTTCATTGCCTTTGGAAGGCCTATACAAGGAGGAGCCCTTTCATTCATTTAGCATCTAATCTTTTGGCAAATTTCTCTCTACAAATTTCTAAGCTTGTAATCTTGAGGCCTGCGAGTTTCAAGTGTTGGGGTGATACTCCCTCAACTGACAAGGTATGCTCCCTTGTTGTATTGTGAGGTGTTGACATTCAGTTGACATCATTGAGTTCAATTGAGTTGATCAAGTGAGGAAGACACTGTAAACATCAAGGCTTCAAGGCCTTCTTTTGTATTTCCATTTGAATAAGTTTGTAACTTCATGCTATTGAAAGCATTATCTCTGTAATAAGACATTTGCATTGAATCAAGTAATAAGACAAGTACCCAGCTTCAAGATTGATTCATTCAAGTTATTATCTTTAATATATATGATTAAGTTGTTGAGTAGTTGATAAGTTAAGTACAAGTAAATTTATCTAAGTTAAGGAAAAATTTTAGTAGAACTAGTTGGGTATCTTACAAGCAATGCTTGCACAACACCAGAAACATCAGACTGAACCAAGCTACAATCACATGTGATCCCAGGGTCCCACGTCAATCTCAGAAAGAACTCTCTATGCTGACGCTGCGCCACTCTGGTTATAGTTATAAACTCATCATGCCAAAACTGCACTCCTCTCTCCTGTGACCCAATAATATATCCATCATCAAAACCCAAATTGAAATACTTGAAAGGGCTAGGATCTATACGATGAAACATCTCCTGCCAAGGCATCTCAATGAGGTCCATAACTGCAATCCCTGTACCTAACATGATCCTGGGTAATAGGAAAAATAACTTTCTCAACCATAAAACATAAACCTCAACATCTCTCCTCATGATGTCCCAAAATTGAGACAGATCAATCCCTAACAAGTGGCTAGTATAGAATATGCCAACAAAACCAACTCTGAAATGAGCTATCCTGGAAATGCCTCTATGATCATAAACTATTAACACATCATTGATACTTAATCCTCAAGTGTCAAAAAGGCGATTCCAAACACACCAACACACCCAACCCTCTGCAATCAACCAAGCATTATCTGAAGATATACATACCAACAACATGAAATATCTGCAGTGACCATCACTCACTGAAGTGGACAAGAAATAACTGAACCGTGTCTGGAAAAACTCTCACAACTAGCTGCCCTAAAGCCTGTAAGTACTCAAAGTCCGTCTGTCTATAACTGATGTTGCCATAACCAGCGTGGAAATGCCAAGGCAGCAATTGTCATAAATCGTGAGCCTTGAAAACATAGGAAATGCGAGTGTGGGAATGACCAAAGGAACTCCTCCAGTAACCAAATTACTTCTATTAATCAACACCAACTGAGCATTACTCCATTGCTGGGCTGGAGGTATTGGCCAATCGATTTGCATAATATCATTCAATGTCCTATGGAGGCTAATTGGAAAGTGGACAGTGGTACCAACTCTGAAGTTTTGTCCACCACTCCAATTCTGAATCAACATCACACCCCTGGTAGCTGTACATGGATCCCAAATCCTATGATTATCACCAATCATACTCACACACATCCTCATGACTGCTGCAACAATTGATGACAGTCATGTTAAATCTGAAAATCAGATCTATAACCCCCTCGAAATTGCTTCTACTGTCATAAGTTGGTAATGTCTTAGCATTCCAATTCCAAGTGCTATAGTGACAAAAACGTGCACACCAATCCATGCAATCAGTTGCTATCATCAATGTAAAGTCTGAAAATATCATAATCAGCACCATAGAACAACACTTAAACATAAATGTGTAAGTTGGAAACCAAAGACCCAAGTCTGAACATTCTTCCCCAATTTGATGCACATTGCTGTTATGCATTTTAATGAAGTAAGGAATAGCGAATCCAATATGAAACATCATGTCTCGTGAATAACTTGGGCACTCAAACACCCTTTCATGCTTAGCCATAAAATTTTGAATATCATCAAGATGAGGCCATTTAATAATGTTAACCATAAATTTTTTATCTACCATCTTATGATGAACAAAATCATATAAAGTTAATGGACTGCTGTTCACCATCATAAAATCAGCATCTGTTACATATCTTTCACCAATGTCTTCATGGATTTCATGCATATGTTCTTCCATTTCTAGATGTTCATCATTATTTACCGATTCAAAAAGTGCATCACGTTGAAATCTGCCTGCACTACCTGTTATATCTGCTATCTCATGGCTGCAAGTTGCATTTCCAAGTGAGAATTGATCCTCGAGATTCAAGAATTCAAATTCTTGATGTGGGTTCCCATCCCTATCAGCTAACTGAATTCCCCTAATATGAGGAATGCTGGAATCATTTTGCAATGTTTCACACCTATGGATTTCATCAATTTCTTCCACTATTTGCTTGATCTCCATAATTCTTGTATTATCTTCTTGTTTCTTGGATGTGGCTGTAATTGGAATTGAACTTTCCGCATTGTATAAAGAAAAGTGAGCCATACTCAACTGTAAGCAAAGATCATCAGCCTCTTTTTCTTGGTCTTTAGCATACTTGAAAGCAAGATCCCTGTCCATAAGCAATTGCAAGTAATCTTATTTCATCATTTCCAATGCTTCTTTGATGGTGTACAATTGAGTAAAGGTGACTCCACTTGCAACTCCCTTCTTCCTCTCTTCAATTTGAGCTTCCCAAATGATATTTTCAACGTATTTGTGAGTATTGTCTACCCTTGTTAACACTTGTACAACTTTCTCATCTTTAACCACAAGTTTGTCTTTCAAATCTTGCAATGCTAGAGGTCTTTGATCAAGTTCACCAAAGTGACTTGGGTTGTCACACACTACATTTTTTGATTTGCTTTCGTTTGAAGGAGCCATATCATCTTGTAAATCAATTGTTTCACTAGTTGATGCCTTACAACTCTCAAGTAAGAATGATGGGACAGCGTCATGAACAAACCCAATATCATCCAATGAACTCATCTCTTCACAAGGCCTATCAATGACCACCTCTAATTCACCAACATAGAGACTCATGTACACCTCACTTGTAGAAATAACAAGTGACTCTTTTTCCTCAATGTCCATGATTTTGCTCTGCTGGAAGGAAACATGGTGGGATTCATTCTTTTGATTGTTTGTCCATACATCTTCATTTACATCGATCTTATCATCAAATTTGGGATCTCCATAGTCCATTATTTCAGCTTCCAATTTTTCTTTATGAATGACATAATCGTGCATTAGTGAACTGCTGTTAGGAGACATACATAAATCAGCATACCTGTCAATGGTGTCATCAATGTCGCCATAGGTCCCATAAAATTCATTGGGTTGATCTGAAATTGCAACTAAAACTGCTGTTATGAAATTGCCATTAAGCACAATCTCATTATCTGTAGCTGCGTGCACTTCTTTGAAGTCAGCCTGAAGCTCTGTTAAACATACCCCCTGAGATAAGACATTTTCTTCAAGCTTTATTGTTTCAGTTTCTTCTTTGCTCTCAACATTACTTGGCTGCGATAAACATGTGGTAGGAGTCATTAGCTCACCTTCTTTGTTGTTCCCACATATGTGACTAGATGTCCAAGCTTCCTGGCATGTGAAACAACGCTGCTCCCTTCTCAATTGGTTCTTGCTCATTTTAGGAGATCCTGTATCCTATAAACCATGAGAAATCAATTCATCTCCTCCATCCAAATGTTTGGGTTTTGCAACAATCCTTGAATATGCTTTTTAATGTCAGGGTCCTTCATTAGCCTAGACAGTTCCTGCATGAACTCAGATATAGACTTGTCTGTAGACATCTTTTTAGTTCCGCTTCTAACAACTGTCAAAGAGTGGCACTGGAATGGACATGCAGGTGCTAGTCACCAATATGCAAAGAGATATGAAGCCACTGAGATTGATAGTCAACTACTACAATTTTCTAATTTGTAACTGAAGAATTGTAGCAAAAGTTAGAGCTCCAACAGGCTGGCAGAAAAACCAGCTCTGATACCACTGTAATGTCCCACCCTAGTTTGGAACATTTTTTTCTCAAACGCCCATAAAGTTTACTGACTTCTAGTGAGTTGACATTCTGTCAGACACTTTTCTGGTTTGATGTTTTGTTGTTGTTCTCATTGTATTTCAATGCATTTGTGTTTAGGATCATTCAATGTGCAATATATAATAGAAAATTTCTCAAGAAACAACTCAAAATTGCATATAAATCTCACAAACATTAGATCAAACACTTGGCATGAAATAGGAATAACAATGAAGCACAAACTAACCTTAACTCCAGCAATAATATATTGATTTCAATGAGTATTTTTGCTGTTACAATATCTGAGATACTAGAGCATGGTTAGAAGCGAAATAATGAAGATCCATAGCAATATATTGCTGCTATTGCAAACTGTACGCTGCTGCAGCTTGTTTGTAAGTCCCCTGTAGATGAATATATGAAGAAATCTACTTGCACTTCCTCCTCAATAGCTTGTCTAGCATACACTGACAATGAGAAGTCTGTTATACATAAGTAAATATTGGTTGTGCAAAGCTTGGACAGCAATCCCAAACCTCCACGGGCAGCTCCAAAACCTCATACCCGGCGGCTAGTAAAAGAAATGATGCTAAGAGGGTGGAATAAGCAGCACCGACCTTTCCATTAGTCCTACGTCCCTCCAAAACACTCACACACAACTCCCCTTGGCTCCAAACTCCTCACGCAACCTTTTGGCACTCACAAAAAGGTGTCACGCAGCCATTGATATACTCATCAAATACTTTCCGGAATCCTCCACAAATCACAACTCTCGAGTTTATAAAATAAATTTATTATTCGAAGAATCTCAATAGAATTTTCATAGTAAACCCTTCGCGACTAGTAATCATCAAATCCTCTAACCGGCAATCCTTTAGCACACTGGCAATCTTTGAATGAAATTGCTCCAACGGAATCCGAGGGTTTTCGTCCCCAAACTCCAAATCTTCAGCTCATTGTCGATCCCTGGATGGAACCTTACTGTTGAAGACCGAGGGTTTTCGTCCTCAGCTTCAAGAAACCATTGGGGTTTTCATCTTGTTGGTAAGAGTTGGCCACAAGCACAATCTCAGAATCTCGAAAAGAAAATAAACAAACTTCTGAATATCCCAAATGAGCTTACACAACCTCGTTTAATACTTTTTTCCCACCGACCTTTCCAGAAGCTTTTATTTTTAATTCACTTTTTAATTAAAAGCTCCTTTTTGGCTCCAAAAGACCTTTTTATCAAAATAATAATAATATTTGATTCGCAAGGTCCCAATATTATGTGTCCATGATTTAAAACTTTTCATTCCGGTTCCGACGAGCTATAACACTAAGGTGCTTTTAAAATAATTTAAATAATATTTAGCGACCTTAGTAAAATAATTAAAATAAAGCCCTTAATACACCCATTTTGCAGAAACTGCCGGAATGCATCGGAATCAAAAATTGAGTGCATTGGAGTGATCCTGATGAGGAATAATGATAAATGGAGCCAACAGGGGACTTACTATAAATAGACGCCCTCTCCAAGATTCTTGGAGAGCACACCCGAAGCTGGAAATCACCTCGGAAAGTGGCATATGAGTCCTCCAGACCACTTGAGCTCAATGGAATCATCAAATAACTCCTCTGATAACGTTGACATATCCACAAGGTCAGTGTCAACTACAATGCAAGAGAACCCGAAAATGGGGACATTACAACAATGACATTAATTAGTGGCCTATTTTTGCAATCCTTCTGTCCATCAAAAATGATGAACACTCCTATTTCAGGCCATGTATCCTTGATTGCTCTCAATTATGCCTCTACGGAAGCTTTTTCCTTGCCCAATAAGGTGGTGCGCACCTTTTCATACCCAGGACTAGTGTAATCAGTAGGTGCCCTGGGAATTGCGGTCACTATATCTCGCCAATATAGTGATCTAACAAGGTTGAAAGGGAGCCCATTGCAATAAATGCAACGAACAATGCTTTCATCTGCAAGCTTCCTTGCCTCATTCTTGAAGGCATTTTCCAATGGGCCTCTTTTATGGAAAAGCGTAGTGTCTTCTCTGGAAGATGGTGGTGGCATAAAAGGATGTGGGCCAACCCGGTTTGTTAAGCCACTCGGAGGTTTCTATGATTCTCTCTTGGAAAGAGGATGTACTCTTTCCTTTGCTCTGCTACTTACCATGTTGGCATCCTCTTGTTCCTTGATATATCCCATTATTTGTTGCTTTTTATTTGGCCTTGGACAAGCTGTTATTCCTAAGTTGGGAATAGCGCAGGAGTGAGCTTTCACTTGACTATACAAGCTTTTACATTCTTTCGAACATTGGCTACAACATCAATGATAACCCCCACCACTAGGTAGTTGTTCGATCATGGTTGTATGTTGCCAAAGAGGTGACACTCCATTAATTTTAATGAGCTCTTTACACATGGAGCAATTGAACTAGAACTACCAACCATTCTGTATAAATACAACAAAACAAAACAAACATTACAAATTTACAATCCTACAACTTAAAAAAAAATGGCATTATAACCCCTATATTATGTATAAAAGGTTTAAAAAAATATTTAAAACATTTAAAAAAATAGAAAATAAAAACTAAAAAATCTTGAAAAAATTCATGAAAACTTGAAAAACATTACAAGATTCACTCACCTTTGGTAGATAAATTTTCCTTGTGCAGCTTTCTCTCCTATTGGTGTAGCTCTTTCACTCTCGTAGCCTTCACCTTTAAAGAAAAATGTAGCAACCTTCAATAATTAACAATGACAACTTGGAGGGAAAAAATGCAGTTTTACTCTTTTGTTTTGATGAATGGAGGCAAAAGATGTTATAAGTTTGACTTTTAGGGCGAAATAGACTGATTTAGGGTTTTTAAAGTTAAAAAATGTTAAAAAAATGTTTTTTTTTAAATGCTTTTTGGGGCGTCCCTGCCGCGGGCACGCCTGAGTTCTCCTAGGTTCACCTAGGGTTCAGAAATTGTTATATATATTTAGGGTTTCTTTATTATAATGTGTAACCTATTAAGTCACCTTTAGTGATCTATATATTTTCTGATGTCTGTTTCTAGCATATCATTTCTTCATGCACAAATTTTCATTGATTTTGAATTCTTGTTTGTTATAGCTTATGTCTCATTCATGCAAATTACGTTATAGAGTTCATTCCTGTAACTTGGATTTGTATCTTTAGACTTTTAGTGGAAAGGAGGAAGGATGTCTATTGTATCATTTGTGTTTTGTTGCACAGGTAGACAAACTTTTGAGGAAATGAAATTCTTTGCATGTTTCTCAAATGATATCTCTGGGCTATAAAATATGAAAATTTGAGTGGATGTTGCTTCAATATCTTCTTAATCTTTGGAGTGTCTCTTACTAGTTTCAGTGATGTGTTCAGGTATTGGATGAATTTCTTCGTGTTGTCTCTGGTTTTAAAGGTGCAGATGACTTATTGGATGATGGATCCCTTAATGCTTCTTTTCCATCAGTATTGCCAAGACCAGCCAGGTCTTTGGCAGCACAATCCACAAGTAGATATAAAGATAGAGAAGCCTGCCAAAATTCTTTTGGAAAAGGATCTGGTACTAGTGAGTGGATAGAAGCACTGGAGAGGCATCTACCTTCAGCCCTTGTGCATGTTGCTCCTATGGTATGCTTATATTGTATATGCTTTGCAACTTTTTAATTTAGTAGTAATTCATCAGCTTAATTTGAGTTTTTTTAAATTGCAACCAGGAGAAAGTGAATTAGTTTGTAAAATACCCTTCTTACTCTAACTGAATTTTTTTCCAATCTCTTTCAATGCAATCACCAAATGATCAATTATAAACACATAACAATATCAAAGAACACAAGAGAAAGTGAATACTCTAACTGAATTTTTTTCTAATCTCTTTCAATGCAATCACCAAATGATCAATTATAAACACATAACAATATCAAAGAACACAAGAGAAAGTGAATTCCGAAACCTCCAATGCTTATTATTGATTTCAATGATGATGGTTACAATTGCAAAGTGCTGGGTTATTACATCAGCCTTGACTGATTTTAAAATCAGTTCTCATACAAATGAAATAGATGAACGAATGTGTAGCAAAACCCTAGCCTAGTGATAGGCAATGAAGACCAATGATGTAAGACTTCAACTAAGGATGTATGATGGCTGTAGCTGACCTTATATGCCCTGATGTGACTGCTGTACCTGCTGATCAGACTGCTGCAACTTGCTTACACAACCCAGATTTGTCTAGAATGCCAAAATGAAGCCAAAGAAACCCTCCAAACCCTAGCGATAGGCACTAGGACTATAGCAAATGAAGTATAAATGAATTTGATGATGTCAAAGCCTTCAAATGTCGTTCAAATACATTTAGATCTGAAGAATGTCCACTGCTGTACCCTGCTGTTGCAAAAATCAGAACATGCAAATTGCTCCCAAATGCCAAATAAACCTTCTCTATGCCAAGCGATTGTCTCCACATGCATGAAATATCAACAATGAGTGTAAATGCCTTCAAACATATGCCAAATCACCTTCAAAGCTTCCATGAAAACCTGCAAATGAATATCCATGATGAAATCTATGTGATATCATCTCACAATGTGATATGGGATCATCTCCATATCAAAATCAAGGGATCATCTCATTGAAAAATACTGAAAATGCAATTTCCAGCCAAACATAAGAATATGAAAAATTTACCAAGTGTTCAATAATCTTCAAATTGATGGCAGATGGTTCTATTTATCCTCCTCTTGGCCTAGGCGTCCCAATTAGCTCCATTTTACCGAATTTTGAAGTCCACCAATGAAATTGCAATTGCCCAATGACAATTTTAAATGAAATGCATTTGTACAACCATTGATATTTAAAAAACTATCAACTCTTCATATTGGCGTCGATCCTCCTTGGAGAATAAAATATTTTCATTGAATTTTTCTCCTCTCCTTGAGCGGCGGCCAGCTTGGATCAAAAATATCATTTAAAAATATTATTTATTCTTCTCCTTGTACGGTGCCCATAGCAAAATGATATTTTATTAATTAAAAATACTCCTTCTTGGGCGACGGCTCCTTGGGCATTGAAATCCATTATTTTATTCATTTTCCTCCTAGATGTTGGGCACATGATCCAAAGCAATAACAATATTTTATTGCTATTTGAAATCCTTCTCCTAGGCATTGGGCACTTGATCCAATGAAACAATTTGAAATCACCTTTTCCTTTGAGCGTTGGCACAAAACCCAATCATCAAACAAACTTTTATTATTATTTTATCTCCTCCAAAAGTGGCGTTGGAAAGCTCTAGATGAAATATATTTGAAAATGCAATTAAACATTGGCATTTTCCCTTTTATCCACTTGGCATCAATTTGAATCAACTAATGAAAATACAATTTAAATATTGCAGTTCCCATTTTCCCATTCTCTATCCTCCAACATAGCTAGAAGAACATGATATTTTGGCTAGATAAACAACATCACTTAGCCAAAATCTAAATAAAACAAGTATTGAGCCAATGTTATAGATTTCCATCCTCTAGAACCAAGCTCAAACCCAAAATCATGTCTAGCTCAAAATGGGGACATTACATAGTTATGTCCTTGACTGACTGGAACATTATAATTGTTTAAATCAGTTTATGTCATCGAGAAAATCTATAGTGGGCCTAATCTTGAGTTGTCAATTGGTTGAGATTTAAGTGAATTTTATTTCCAACTAAAGGATATAATCAAGGGCATTGCAATAGTTTGCTTATTTGATTGAAAGTTACGGATTTCATACAAAACTCTGCAAATACAATATTTATATTCTGTTGCATTTTAAGAGCTTGAATGCTTTTTGACACATGAAACAAAAAAACACTTTATCAACAGTTACTATGGTATGGTTACAAACATGACTTCTGGCTTGTAAGTTGCAAATAGGACCAGAAGAGTAAATCATAATAATGCCATGTGCAAATCCAAAATTTGTATCAGAATATGAATTTATGAAAATAATTTGACTATGATATTGGCATACAAAATGGGCAAGATTGCTATTTATGAGAGGCTGTGGTACAAGTTTACAATGTTAGCGTGGACTAAAAACGTCGGTGTAGGTAGTGTTTTAAATCATCATGGACTGTGGAGGAGACTCACAACTAACCTAAAATATTTGTGTTGAGTCTTTTTTATTATTGTTATGATCTACCAAATTTTGATCTGCAGGTTCGAGCAGCTGCTCTTACATGTTTTGCTGGTTCAACATCTTCTGTCTTCTTTGCTCTTCCTGATAGCAAACAAACTTTCATTATTTCTTCCATTGTAAGTTTATGTTGCCTGGGAGGAATAGATTAACGCGAGTCCTTTTTTCTTGTTTTTTGTTTTTTCTTATTCATTATTTTTTGATCTTTTTTCAAGGCAATTCTTTTATCATCTGGTGGATAACTTCTGTATTCAGGTAAGTGCAGCATCAAAGGATGAGGTACCTTCTGTTAGGTCAGCTGCATGCCGGGCAATTGGTGTGATAGCAAGTTTTCCACAGATTTCTACAAGGTTGTTCTTAACACAAGATTGCATGGCATGGGATTCATTTTATTTTCTGCATTCAGATAAAAAATGTTTTATCATATAAATGAGATTCAGTTGTTCATGTCCTTTTTTTGCATCTGATTTGCAGCAATACAAGACTGGGAGAGCTCGTGAATGTCATTGTATCTAATACACATGATGCTTCAGTTTCAGTAAGATTTGATTTATAGAGTTTTGCCATTTTCTTCTCCATGGTTTGTAACATTAGATTTGAAAGAATTCTAGTCCGAAGTTTACTATCATTTGCTTCTTGGGACTCGTAGATTTGAAAGAATTCTAGTCCGAAGTTTACTATTATTTGCTTCTTGGGTCTCTGAAGTCTTTCTTGTTTCAGGTCAGAATCACAGCAACATGGGCATTGGCAAATATTTGTGATTCATTACGCCACCATGCAGAAAGTGTGGATTCAGATACATGTATGTCAATTGAGAGATGCTGGGTCAATTGCAGTGTATAACAATATTTCATGTAGATGCAGCATACATGTATATTTAATAGTTAAATGTAGAACTGATGTATGGTGACTTGCCTTTTTCAGGTCCAACCATCAATTCGTTTCCTATATCCCTGTTGACAGAGTGCGCATTGCGACTTTCAAAGGATGGTGATAAGGTTTGGAGTCCTAAATCACTTGAAGCAGAAAACCCCCCACCAAAAAAGATAGATGTGTACATTTGTGTAATCAACTGTAGGCATATTTTTATGCTGGAATCTGAAATGATGTTTATGATAAAGAGGAAATGCTTATAGATAATATTACTGTTAAAAGTCATATATATATATTTTAATTAATTAATTTATTTTGATAACTGGGAGAATTGGGAAGCCCCTAGGGTTCTTACACCTTAACGAGTACTCCCCCTATAACTCCTGGGATGGCAGCTTGCTCCATGCCATTGGTACTTGCTGGGGTTTGAACACACAACCATTATTTTTGCTTTCCAACAACTTAATTGTTTGGTCTACACCCTGGGGGCTCAGAATTATATTACTTGCTGTCTGAATATTCTGCTTATTTTGAATTTTTCTGTGTAACTAATGTGAGCAACCATGATCATTAAATGTACCTGCTGACTCGGCACAAAAAACAGAACCATAGCGCTAATTAAAGCTGGAGCCTTATCATGTTTTCCATCACTTAGAATCTTTTTAAAAATTGGACAAAAAACTACTTCTGTTCCTAGAATAAAAATTAAAAAAACAGAAATAAAACAATCTAGGAACATCAAAGATTGACTAGACACCTGCGCATAAATTTAGGAAAGCTAACACTAAATATAATATCCTAAATTTAGGAAAGTTAACACTAAATAAAAGTGTCCATCTACAGTAGTTAAATTCAGTAAACATAGGACGATTTTGTTCCCAATTTTAACACTAACTGCTATTATGCGATAAGAAATTAACACTCCCTCTTCTCAAGGAAGCAGTTCTCCACCAAACCTAGCTTAGCTTTCAGAATCTCAAAATGATGCAACCTGCTCACATGAGAATAGATACTGAAGAACTACCGCTCCCTTCTGAACTCTGTCTTTGAGGAAATGATAATGAATATCCATGTGCTTGGAGTGATCATGAAATATTAGATTTTTTGAGAGCTTGGTGTAACTCTGATTGTCACAGTATACTATCATAGTTCCACGGAGTTTCGGGGACGGGGACGGGGGGGACGGGGGGGGGGGGGGGGGGACACGTTTCCGGGACGGCGGGGGGTGGCGGGGGAGCGGTGCGCTGAAATACATATAATACTTGAAAAATTAGTTATAAAAAGATGTATAACTGTAGATGCATAGACAAGGCACGTGAACTGTTTGACATAATGCCTCAAAGAAATATGTCTCCCATACAAGTTTCTTACAAAATTTTGGCCCGTTTGTGTTGTAGAGGCACTTCTGTGGTTAAGTTGATGCATAGAAATTGAGTCTTGACAAATCAAATTTTCTGAAATGTTTTGCTCGAGAAGCTTTATGCAAACAAGTGTTAAGCTCACCTGAAAGTTGAAATGCATTCTAATTTATGTCAAACATTCCGCTTGAGGCATTCTGTCAAACAGTTCACACTTCACAACGTGCCTTGTAAGTTGTCTATGCTTCCACATTTTGCATACATGTCTATGCTTCCACATTTTGCATACATGTCTCATTGTCCAGTCTCATCGACAAAGACTCAAGAGTACCAAGATATCCGATATGCACAAGCCACAAAACTTGAAATGAAATGTTAAAAATGCATATGATAAAGTTAGGTTTTTATTTTTGATGATTTAAAAACAAAAAATGATTAAAAAATTAAATTTGGGGGACATCAAGAAGTCTCCCCGAAGGGAGACGGCGGGGGGCGGAGGGGCAGCAGGGGTGCGGCGGGGGGGCGTTTCGGTGGCGTCCCCTCGTCCCCGGGACGTCCCCCCCGGGGAGACAGCTGATTTTTTGGGGGGGACGTGTCCCCATGGAACTATGTATACTATAGTTGGCTCCAACTTTTGATCAATAATTTCTACTATATACTTGTGAAGTGAGATAGCCTTACAACTAGCAAAAGAAGTTGCTAGGTACTCTGCCTCGACTAAACTTAATGCTACTACTGTTTGTTCTTTATTGAACCAGGATATCATACTTGACCCCAAGTTGAAACAAAACCTTGAAGTGCTCTTCCCAGCACTAGCATCACTTGCACAGTCCAAATCCATAAAGCCATGCAACATTAACTCTTTGCCCCCATCATACCTTAATCCATAATGAATTTTACCCCTTAAATAGTGAAGCGCATGTTTCACAGTGGTCTAGTGAACTTGCTTTGGCTCAACTATAAATTGACTCAATGTATTTATTGCAAAGCAAATATCAGGTTTAGTATTTACCAAATACATGAGAGAACCTATCAATTGCCTGTAAACGAAAGGATCCACCAAATTTGATTCTAAACCTACAGTCAACTTACGATTTGGAATCATTGGAATAGCAAGGGCTTACAATCCATCATCTAAAATCTCTTTTTGAACCCCCACCATGTACTTCCTTGACTTAGGAAGACTTCTCTTGTACCTTGCTACACTTCAAGACCCAAGAAATAGTGCATAAGGCCGATATCTTTCATATCAAATTTGGATGCCAACTCCGCTTGCACCATACTATGAGCTTCTCACTACTTCTTGTAAGAATAAGGTCATCCACACACATGACTACAACTAATGGATTAAATTTATCAAATAGATAATAAGGATTATGATCTACAACATTTTTTGTTAAGTCCAATTTAACAAGTACTCATCAATTTGTTAGTACCAAGCATGAGGTGCTTGCTTCATATAGGGCCTTCTTCAGCTTGCATACATGGGTTTCTCTCCCATCCACCTCAAATCCTCTAGGTTGATTTATATATATTTCTTCCACTATGTTACCATTTAGAAAAGCTATTTTCACATCCATCTGATATAAAGATCAACCAAAATGAGATGCAAGAGACATAATTACCTTGATAGAAGTGTACTCCCTCTTTTTGAGAGAACCCTTGTGCAACAAATTTGGCCTTGAAATTTTCTAGCTTCCCATCTGCTGCATGCTTCACTTTATACAATCACTGACTTCCCATCTAGTTTAGGCATAATCTCCCAAACACCATTTAGAATAATGAAATTATATTGCTCTGTTATGGCATCTTGCTATACCTGCTCTGAGTTTGCCTCCTCAAAACTAGAAGGTTCCTCATTAATGATAGAAGACATTAATGCAACATAACTTGGAAACTTAGTAGGTGGATGATTCACTTTGAAAGAAATTTTTGGTCCTCCTACTCGTTCTTGTGCCTCCTGTAATGTCTAAATAAGCTATCTAGACTTTTTGGCTATTTTAGGTAGCATTGAGGTATCTGCAGCTGTACTAGAACTTGATTGATTTGTAGTTGGTACTGCTGTATTTTGTTGATAAGAACTTGGAACAACTTGGTCACTTTCATCAACCTCCATGGGAGGCTCCTGAGACTTAGAGGACCAAGCATCTTCATTAGATTTCACATCTCTACTCACCACTATTTTTTGTTGTGACAAAACAAAGATCTTCTAAGCCTTGAAAGACTCACTATATCCCACAAAGACATCCTTTAGGCAGGAGGGTTCAAACTTAGTCCTTTTCTCCTCTTGCACATGAATGGAAATAGAACTCCTAACACCCAAAAATGAGAAACATCAGGTTTCTCTCCTATGAAGGCTTCCTCTAGAGTCTTCTCCTTTAACACTTTGTGAGGACACTTATTTCATGTGTCCACAACATAATTGCATGCCTCTGCCCAAAGAAACATGGGTAAATCTAGGTCATGAATCATAGTCTTTGTTGTCTCTATAATGGACTTGTTTTTTCGCTTTGCAACTCCATTCTATCGAGGGTTATAAGACACACTTAGCTTCCTCTTAATCCTTGTTAGACCTCAAAACCTTAATCTTCCTACTTGTCTAATTTTCCACACGAGCTTTGTAACTCTTGAAATTTCTCAAGTATTTCATTTTTGGTCTTCATGAAATAAATCCAAGTTTTTCTTGAAGGATCATCAATAAATGAAACATAGTAAATGTTTCCTGCCATTGAAGTTGCTGCATAGGTCCACAAACATCTGAATGAATTAGATCAAGTGTCTCTTTTGTTTTGTGCTCACTACTATGAAAACAGTTATGTGCTTGCCAAATGCACATTCCTTGCATACTCCAATCTCTTTGACCTTGATGTAAGTAAGGAGTTCTTAGACTACCTTCAACAACATGGGATCAGAAGACAGGTGACCACTACACACATGCCTCAACAAAATGGCGTTACCATTGTGGAAATTTTGCGATGCATGTTAATGGATGTAAATCTAGTTCTTGCATTTTGGGCTGAAGTGGTTCATACAACTATGTATTTGTTTAATCAGGTACCCTCCAAAGTGCTTGAAAACATCACTCTTGAAGAAGCCTAGCTTGAGAAGAAGCCCTCACTTGCACATTTGAGAATGTTTAGGTGTACAACCTTCATACACATGTACAAGGTGCAAATGACAAAGTTGGATGGAAAGTCCTTGAAATGTATTTTACTTGGGTATAGTTCAGAGTCGAAGGAATGTCAGCTTATAGATCTGACTACAAAAAAGTTGTACATTAGTAGGGTGTTGTTTTTTGATGAGGAAAAAAGATGCAACACCTCTTCCTCACCATTAGTTGTCAGTTACCAAACACCTAGAGTTACTGATCCTAAAGATGAGGAACTTGATGACCCTCATCATGGAGTAGAATCAAGTGAAGAAGCATGGTTTCCAATGGTGTAGTGTCCATCTCTATCTCCACCTTAGGCCTCATCATCTACGCACAAAAAAATCCCTAAGTGGTATTATGCCGCAATGAAGGTGCAAAGGTAGATGTAGTCTGACTCTAGGCCAAAGACTCACAACAAATCTTGTGAAGAAGTAAAATTGACTCTTATTAGAATTTTGAACCAGAAATTGTGACGTAGGCTCTTGAGTCACCACCTTGGCAAGATGCCATGGATGCAGAATATTAGGCATTGCTGAGGAATAACACTTGAAAACTTGTTGGCCTTCCACTAGGGAAGAAAGCTATTGGATGCAAATGGGTCTTCAAGATCAAACACAAGGCAAATAGTAGCATTGACAAGTACAAAGCCTGACTCATGGCTAAGGGCTATGCTTAGAAAGAAGGCATTGACTATGAAGAAACCTTTGTCCTCATTGCAAAAATCAAGACTATTTGAACAATTTTGGCAATGGCAACGCAGTTTGGTTGGCAAGTTTATCAGATGGATCTCAAGAATGCCTTTCTCAATGGAGATCTCAAAGAAGTCTATATGACTCAACTTAAGGGGTATACTGCATCCAGACAACAACAAAAAGTGTGCAGACTTATGAAATCCCTCTATAGTCTAAAGCAAGCTCCCTAAGCTTGGTATATGAAGATCGATGAGCATGTCCTCCAACATGGATTTGCTAGGAATCCGTATGATCCCAATCTTTACCTCAAAGAGCAAGGGGGGGAGATTGTGATTTAAATTGTATATGTCTGTTGTACACATACGAAATTTTTCGTCTATGCATACAAACACCCTAAAAAGATGCCTAAACACACCTCCCAAGCACCATGTTGCCTTGTCATTATTTGCTAACCCCGCAGGTACAAGATACATCAAAGGAAATTGATACAAGGTCCGAATGGAGAAGGATTCAAAGAAGCCAAATTGGCTATGTTGTGCCAAATCAAATTTTTGCTTCATTAAGGCATTTTTGTGAGAATCTAAAAAATTGGTTGTCAAAAGTCAAAAAGTCAAACTTTCTAAAAATAAAAAGTTCTATTATTAGAAAGTTTCTAGATAAAAATAGACGTCAATTTTAGGTTTCTGGGTTTCTTGAGATACGGATGATGGCAAATTTTTCTAAAAATAGAAAGTTGAAGAAGTTCATCTGCCAGGGGTCAGATTCAAGTTTTCAGTGCTGTTCCGAGGACGTAGAACTGTTGAACGATGCATATATGTTTATGTTGTAGATAAGTATATACACTTATGTACATATTTATGTAGATTGGTGTGTATATATGCGTACAGACAGATATGTATTTATTTCTATGCTTGTATGCATATATGTTGGTATAGGTATATACATACCTAGGATGTATATATATGCCTGTATGTATATATGTATATTTATATTTATTGTTATGTTTGGTTCTTTATTTACTTCTCTTATTTATTTGTGGTCTCCTCTCTTTTCAGTCTTCTCTTGGTTGTTATAGCTCCTGTTTTTTTTTCTTATTTTGTTTGAAGTCTATTTGGTCTCTTGGTTCCTGTGTCTCCTTACTCCTTTCTTGTATTTAGTTAGTCGTGGTCTACTATTTACTTTTTTTCTTTCTCTTCTTTAGCTCTCTTTATCCTAATGATGGATCACAGAGTGTGATCAGCAACGTTGATGATAAAAATTATTACCCAGTTAAAATCCAGAAACACTCATATCCAATATCATGGACTGTAGAAATCTGATGTCTTTGGTAGATAAGTTGTTAGACCAACTTAAGCATGCAAAATATTTTACCAAGTTGCATCTTAATCATGTTATCATTAGGTGTATATGAAAGAAGAAGATACATCGAAGACTGCATTCAAAACTAAGCAAGAACTTTATGAATGGTTGATACTTCCTTTTGGCTTAATTAATGCACCAACTACTTTCATAAGATTTATGAACGATGTGTTTAGAGCATAGATAGTTGTGTGATTGTCTATGTAAATGATATCCTAATTATCATTGTTGCTTGGGAAGAACATCTCATCCACATTAAAGAAGTCTTGCAAAGGTGAAAAGAACAACAATTGTTATGTAACATGAAAAAGTGTGACTTTGATAAAGATCCATTGGTATATTTAGGACATGTGGTAGGAGGAGGGGAATTGAGAATAAATCCTTAAAAAACAAAAGCAATTGTAAATTGGTCTATACCAAAAAGTGCTATAGAAACTAGAAGTTTTGAAGGGGCTGCACAATTCATGAGGAAATATATTTCTTCTTTTTCCTCCACAGCCTCATCTTTGTATCAAATTTCAGTGAAGGGAAGGGACTTTTATTGGGGTGAAGAACATGATAATGCTTTTGAAAAATTAAAGTATAAAATAAGTAATGTTCCTATGCTTGCTCTTCTTAATTTACAAAAGCCTTTTGAAGTAGAGACTGATGCTAGTGAATATGCTATGGGTGTTGTCTTGCGTCAAGGTGGTAAACTTGTATGTGATCATTTAGAGGTTTTTCCTTCAGTAGTTAGAGGATACTTGATGTATGATAAGGAATCATATGCACTAGTTCAAGCCTTAAAAAGATGGAGACACTACTTGTTTGGTAAAGAAACTATGATGCACAGTTACCATGAACCTCTACAATATTTATAGACACAAAATAAATTACAACAAGCAAGGTGTTAAACTGGATGAGATTCTTACACCAATTTCATTTGGTGACTGAATATAAAAAGGGTAATAGTAATGCAGTGGCCGATATGTTATCTAGGCCACCCATTTCAGCTATGGCAATGGTTACACATTTAGAGCCTTTCACAAAAGAGGCTTATCTAGAAGAATATGAAAATGATGTAGACTTTGGGAAGAAGTACAAAACAGTTCAAAATCAAGGAATTTAAAAAATGATGAAGGCTTATTTTTGAAAGAGGGCTTGCCTTACAAGGTTGTAAAACTATGTATGCCAAAGGCACAAAGACTTCTACTCATGAGGGAGGTGCAAACCTCCAAAGTGGCGGGCCACTTTGGCGTTGGTAAAATAATGGCTCATTTGCAAAGGGATGTGTTTTGGCCCAAAATGCAACAAGAAGTAGCAAGGTTTGTTAGAGGTTGCAAATTGTGTTGCACCAGCAAATTTAAAACAAGGAGAGAAGGAATGTATTTGCTTCTTCCAATCCCCATAAGGCTATGGGAAATTATTAATTTATTTCTATGGACTTTGTAGGAGGGTTGCCTATGAGTAGACATGGACATGATTATATATTTGTGGTGGTTGATAGATTCAACAAAATGTGTAATCTAACACCTTGCAAAAAGATTATCATAGGTAAATAATCTACTGATATATTTTTCTTTCATGTATGGGTGCACTTTGGGCTTCCTAATTCCATTATTTCAGATAGAGGTTTGTTGGACAATTATGGAGCATGATGGATACAAAACAAGAAAAGCACAACCTTTCATCCACAAACAAGTGGTGGAAAAGAGGTGGTCAGCAGGACATTGGTGTAACTCATAAGAGGAAACAACAATAAGTCTCCTAAAACTTGGGATGAACCTTTTCCCTACATTCAACATTCTTATAAGAGGGCAATTCATTCTTCTACAAATCAATCACCTTTTGAGGCATGCTTGGGGTATTTGCCCTCAAGTCCACTTGATGTAGCTTTTGAAGAACACGTAGGACAAGATAATGAGGTGGCTAAAGCTTCAAAATTTGTTGAGAGGCTTAGACAAGTCCAACTCAAGGTAAAGAAGCAATTGGAAAAAAACTCAAAATTTGTATAAACAAAGGTGTAATGTTCCCTTCTTAGCCCAGACAGACAAATGAGGTTATTAGCCTATTCTAGGGTTCCCGTAGGCTAAGGGAGTTGGTTAGGGAGCCTATTTGGGGTTGTTTACTAGGACTTACTATTTATAGTAAGTCAGGTAGGAGGATTACGAGTGGTTGTTGACCCGACTTTCTATTTTTAGCCATTTCCAGTTGGGCACCTAGCACTTGGTATTTGGTTTTGATATGACCACGGAGTTATATGTCAAAGTATTAGTTAAATTAAATATTTAACTAATAGTAGTTAAAAGACTATAGTTACTTTAAGTTATTAAAGTGACTATAATATGATGTTATAAAAAGTGACTTAACTTTATGATGTTATAAGTCATAACTTAAAGTTGTGTGCTGGGATATGGCCCCCCGTTCATGAGGGCTCATGGGACTTAAAGAAATAAAATAAAAGAAATAAAAGAATTCCCTCATGGGCGTTGGAAGTCAAGAAATAAAAGAAAGAAATGAGAGTTCATTTGCATCTCTTGACTTGGCAAAAAGGAGACATTGTTGTGAAGCTTGAAGCTTGACTTTTTAGCTGATCTAGGGTTCTGCTAAGACGAAATCCTCCGTAGACTCACTCACTTCGTGTTTGAAAGACAAAATCAGGCGGGTTGTGGGAAGTCTCATCTAGGGGCTTCACATTGAGCTTAATTTTATGTATTTTGGTGAAGATTTCATGAAGATATCATTCAGATTTTTATGAGCAGACCAAGACAAATATATCAAAGGCAGTTTTGTGAGTTTTTACTTGGGATTTTGACATACTTTATAGGCTGGTCGTACACCCATACAAGCCGTACCAGTTGCAGCTGTGTTAGACAGGTTGTAGACAACATTTTACTTCATTTGGAGGTCGATTTGGAAGGGGTTTTCTATATACCGGTGGTGCAGATTGGAGGTTCATATCAGATTTGGAGGATTTTATTAGAGTTACATTGCTGCAGCAGCCACAAACCTGGCCGTCCAAGTGCAGCAGGAGTCAGGGGTTTCCTTGAGGCTCAAACGCCTCTCTTTTGGGCTATTTAAAGATTGTAATAGGGTCACCTAGGACCATAGAGCACATGGGTATTCATTGTTTGTGGGAGAAACTTCATTCCTGAGCATTCGGAGGTGATTTCCAATGTCCATGTTGCTGGTCCACATATATCAGATTTACAAAGTTGTAGAACTCAAAATGGGTATGTCACTGTAATTTGTTTTGAGCAATATTATGAAGTGGGTCTTCGATATTTCGTGCATATCTGTTGTAGTTTTTCTGGGTTTTCGTTGCATGTGCCGTTTTTATTGTGCCCATACTTCTGGTTCACATACAACTGATGTATGAAGTGAAGAACTTGACATGGGTATGTCACTGTAATTACTTTTGAGTGAATTTATGAACTGGGTCGTTGCTATTTTGTGCATATCTATTGTAGTTTTTTTGGGTTTTTGTTCATGCTTGTATTTTCATTGTAAAACTGCAAATGTCATGCAAAAACCATACACAAACCCCAAAAACAATTAGCAGTGAGAAACGAAAAATTTCGACATAAAAACCTACAAGGACGGTGGTCATTACAAAAGGCATGATCAGAGAAAGGAACTGTAATGTGCCGTACCTGTTGGTTCTTTTTAGAGATCTTAATAGTGTTATTTTTATTTTTTTTATGTGTTCTTTCAGACTAGAGAGAAGATGCAGAAGGGGTTTCAGTTTTCTTGAGATGTTGCCACATACATTGCAATATAACCTATATTTTTAAAATCCAGAAAAGATACAATAGATATGAGGAAAATACGAAAGACCCAGATCATAGAATCACCAAATATGAATTACTATAACATACCCATATGGAGAAATGCAACTTCGTACATATGTTGAAGTTGGACCAGCAACTAGGTAGTACAATATTCATTCAAACTCCATGAAAATGAAAGTAATGTGCATACAAGGAAGAATGTCAATCATATAGGCCCTAAATGCCTCAAACAGAGAAGTAGAATAGCTACAGACCAAAAGGAATGAGTCCTAGAAGACCCACGACCTCCCAGTCAAGTGTGGTACGGCCTCGCTGAGGTAAACACAACAGAACCAGCAGCAATATCCTCCAAAATATCTCTGTTCTGAGCAGCAGTCCCTTATTCCTCCCCAACGTCCAAGTATGGATGGATAAACTCAGCCAAAACACCTCAAATTTGCCTCAAGACACAGTATGGCTGCTCCAAGGGAAGTACGGCCAGCATGTAAGGAAGTACGGCTGCACCAAAAGTCTCCTTCAGCTACTAAAATCTGCCTTTACTCCTTTGTTATTAGCTGAACATTAACAATCTGCAAATGATATGAACAATATGCCCAAAAATCCCATCAAATGAACTCCATTGAAGCACAGGATGCAAACACTGTATGCATTTGCTAATCTAGCACCTTTGGATGGTATTACACATCTGTAGAATGCTGTTACTCAGGGAGGTTTTCGTCTCCAAGAGCCACCAAGGTTCAAAACCCTTCAAACCCTCAAGAAACCCTAGCAGAGCCAAAAACATCAATTTCATAATATTCAAGTATAACAAATGAAGTCACTTTTTCCTCTTTTATTTGCTCTCCAAGAGGGGCGCTGACTTTTTGGGGGAAATGTTATGTTTTAAAATTACTTTATTTTCCCCTAGGGATGGGCACCCAAGTCACAGAGGTGACACTTTTGATTTTTGCTTCATTCCGGTCACTTTATAAAATAACACTAAAGTCCCAATTAAATAAATTAACTCAACTTACGGACTTTAAAATAGCTGCCAAGATAATAACGGAATTCCACGTTCAATAGCTCGCTGGAAAGGTCTCGACAAGACGAATCCAATCCAACTCTGAAAATCCCGAAACGACACCAATCCCAGACTTACTAAAAATAACAAGTATGGCACTAAACAAGCCAAGTCATCACAAGAAACTGCCAAGTGGCTCCAACTGAATCCAAACCACATCTACACCTCTGAAATACACATCCAAGGCCAAACCCACAATGGTTCCCCAACCAAATTGTCAGTCTACGAGAACCCAATGATAGACTAACACTGTGAAGAGAAAGGGGTCATTATAGAAACACAAATTACTGGTGGGAGACAAAGTTTGTCTTTCCTTGGGTAAAGAAAGATTACAAGAACAAGCTAAGAAAATTAAGCCACTAAGGTATGGACTTCTAATAATTTTGGAGGCCATAGGGGAAAATGCTTGCAAACTTGGTCTTCCTCCCTTCATGAAGATGCACTTAGTTGTTAATTGTAAATATTTTTAGCTCTACGAGCTTTCTCTTTTAGATGATGACCAAAAAGAATAGGTGGTACCCTCTCTTGAAGACATGGGTGTGGAAGGAAGAGCCATACCCGCAGAGGATGTGGTGTTAGAAAAGAAGACAAGGGAAACCAGAAATAGAATCCAAGAAACACGAAAAATAGAACTCGAAGATCACAGGGTGAGTAAGCAAAGTGGTATTTCAAAGAAAATGTGGGATTTGGAAAATGTACGAGAAACAAAAATTGGAGCAGTAAATTGGATTCAGACACAGACAACTACAAAACAAGGAACTGACATAAAAACACAAGCGGACTGGACCACAATTGCAGTGGTGCCTTGGTTAGGATCGTGACCACAGTAATGTCCGCTGATAGTGAGCACTACAAATTCAAAATGTGAAGTGTACAGTTGCTGTTTCCGCTTCATGTGTGCATGAGAATTCTTCTAGGGTTTGAAAGAAACCACCTGTTCACAAAAATCTATAAAAGGGAGTTGAAGCTTGAGTTTTAGAGCATGAATTGATTGTTGAGATGATATGAAGAATATTGTAAGACCATTCAGCTGTTCATTAGAGGAGATAAGCAGAAGTGGAGGGCAAAAGATTGAAGTCTCACTTCTTGTAATTATCTTCCCAAGTCAATACAAAAGGTAGCAAGGCCATTGCCACTGCCTCAAGTTTGGTTTTTCCACATTAGAGGTTTCTAGGATAAAAATCTGCGTCTTGTGTGAGTCTTATTCAAGTTTTTTTTACTGTTTTGCTCACAATATTCTCTTCTCTTAGAGAAATGTTAATTTGTTTAAACAAGTAGCAAGTAGTAATTGTTTTTTTTGTGATTCTTGAAATCTATCTTGAAGAGTTTATGGAACAAAAAGTTTCCAAAATGGCTATGTCAGTTCAAAACATTTCTTAACCTACATCTAAAATTATTGAAAACCAACACACACACACACATGCACATTTTTTTAGCTATGAAGCAATGTAACCAGCAATAATGCTGCATAACTTTAACTGATAAAGTGGCCTGCCTATCCTTAACAGCTGCCATATGAGATGACATCTCCCAGTACCAGTCTAAGGCAACCTGCAGTTGCTCATTTTTGGAATTCCCATAAATCCATATTGGACACTTTAAACATTAAAATGTGTAATATCTGAGTGCTTTAAAATAGATGCTAGAGAAAATTAATGTAATGTCCCCATTTTTGGGTTTCCTTGCAATGCAGTTGGCACTGACCTTGTGGATGTGTATCAACGTTATCAGAGGAGCTATTTGATGATTCCAATGAGCTCAGGTGGTCTGGAGGGCTCATATGCCACTTTCCGAGGTAATTTCCGGCTTTTGGCGTGCTCTACAAGAATCTTGGAGAGGGCGTCTATTTATAGTAAGTCCCCCGTTGGTTCCGTTTATCATTATTCTTCATCGGGATCACTCCAGTGCAGTCAGTTTTTGTTTCTGGTGCATTCTAACAGTTTTCTCAAAATGGGTGTATTAAGGGCTTTATTTTAATTTTTTTACTAAGGTCGCCAAATATTATTTAAAATATTTAAAAAGTACCTTAGTGTTATAGCTCGTCGGAATTGGGATGAAATGTTTTAAATCATGGATGCATAAAACAGGGACCTTGCGTGTCAATTTATCATTATTTTAATAAAAAGGTCTTTTTCAGAGCTAAAAGGGAGTTTAAATTAAAAAGTGAATTTTAAAATATAAGCTTCTAGAGAGTTCAGCGGAAAAGTATAAAAGGAGGTTGTGAGAGCTCATTTGGATATGTTGATTATTCTACTTTCCTCTGATGAAACCTTCGTGGTTCTGGGAGATTGAACTTGGTTTATCTCAACCTTCTTGAGGACGAAAACCCTCTTGGAGAAGAATAGCTGTGGTGGTGAAAGATCCACCTAGGTTATTACAGTGTGACTCATTCAGAGTTACAATTTGTGCAGGAAAGGTTTGCTGGTAGTTTTATTCAGAATCTACGCTTGTGCTAAATGTTGGCCGGTAATGGTATTTGTGTTGAATATCTATATTTTTCCAATGTTGAAGGTTTTACAAATTTATTGGAGATTTGATAAATAATAAATTTGTAGAGACTAATGCTAATTTTCCTTGAGAATAGTATGACGGTTTTGATAGGTGATTTGCAGTGAGTTCTTCTATATCAGCCGTGGGATTTTATGGGTTATTAAACCCTTGTCTTGGTATATGGTGGGTGTGATCCATAAGCATTCCATTTTAATAAGGTTTCAATCAGATTTGGTTTGTTTCTAAAGGAGTTATCTGCAGCTACAACAGTTCACCATTATTCAGCTTTGATACACAAGTTTTGACAGCAGTTTGGAGTGGTCTTCAGGCAGATTTCTGAGTATTATCAGCTACAGGATTCATTTGTGTTATGCTACAGCAGAGTGCTTTGTATGACAGCAGCTTATTATCTTGTAAATCATCATCTTTTGGGCATTATATAACAGCTATTGTAATCTGAGCCTGTATAACATTGAAGATCAATACATTGCTGGAGTTTGAGTTCAGATTGTCATTATTAGTTATTTCTTTAATGCATGTTAAGTGTTTGTTGAAATGCCCATGATATTTCTATGCATTGTGGATTTACTATCTGAGCAAATATTGTCTCAATTTGCATATTATGATCCCATACCCAAACACATTGAAACAATTACTATGCAAAATGTTTGACGGAATGCATGCATGATAGAAGACAAAATTCTTTGTGGGTGTTGGAAAAAATTGGTTTCAATTGGGGTGGAACATTACAGTGGTATCTGAGCTAGGCTAGGAGCCCCAAGCACCAGCAGTGTGGCTTAAGGGGGGGGGGGGTGTTGGAAGCAAGCCACACCCATACTGATGATGGACTGGCCACAAGGGGCCAATAGCTCAGTTGGTAGAGCACTCTGTAATGTCCCCTTTAAGAATAACTCTAGGTTCGAGTCCTAGCTGGTCCATATGAGTAGTATCTCAACAATTAAATGATTCAATATGTGTGCTATGTACCCATTTGAATCAACACATGCCATTGGGCACGTGATTTTTCTCAAATAATGGAAATAAAACGTCTATTGTGTTGTACCCTTATGAAACTTTCTTATAAGCCCTTTAATGTTGGTTTCGTCATGTCCTTTTGAATCTGTGTTGTGCCTCTACAAAACCTTCAATGCTAGGTTTGCCTCCCATGAGTGTTGAAACGGTAAGTTTGCTGATGATCTTATGTGAAGGAGAATAGCAGTGCTAGGAGACATGACAAATGTAAGTGGCAAGCAATAGCAGATCTAGGCACTTAAACAGATGTTGGATTCAGATTTTAGTTCCCAGTCAGCTACAAACTGGAATAGGGTCGACCTGTTAAAAAACTAGTACCATCCATGTATAAATAGGTTCAAACTCACCATCCCTCATCATTTATTTGCTCATCTGCAGTGGTGGGAGCAAGATAAAAGTGCCTGGAGCAGTTACAAGGTCTGTTAGATGACAGTTATGACTGAAATAGGCCCTTAGAAGAGCAATTCAGTCTGATTAGTGGCATGGTGAGGCCATCTAAGCACGGCTATCATGCTGGTTGATGGCAGATGTAGCAAGAAAAGGCACTTAGACAGGTGTTGAGGACTGTTTGGTGACAATACTGATAAAAAAAAGTGCCTGGCTGAGAGTTTCAAGGGACAAAGAGGTTAGAAAAAGGTGCTTAAAGAATGGCAAAGAAAGATGGAGCTAGGGCATGCTTCAGCAGTTATGAACAAGTCTTATGTGTGTTCTTTAAGTGACGATGTCATGCTGAGGGTGCGCCTAACTGCTTTTTTGGTGACAAAGTACATGATATCAGCGCTATTGTTTAAAGAGAGTCTTAAATGATGTCTGTTATGTGTGCCTGGAGAAGGTTTCAAGCAGAGTTTAGTGGCAATACTGACCAAAATCAGTGCCTAGGTCTCATGTAAGTGGCAGGGGCAGAAGTAAAGGGCATTTGGCAGGTTAAAAAGCAAAGCATAAGTGTTGGAGATGAGCAGTTTGAGTGTCCGGGTCATGCTTTTGATGTTGTTAAGTGACAAAGAGTCAAAAGAGGCACCTTGCTGGGGTTTAAGTGACCAAGATTCATAGGAGGGTGCCTAAAATGCATAGCAGAGTTTTTAAGTGGTGAATAGGTTGTATATGCACACCTGAGGGCTGGAAGAGATATTTGAAGTGGCTGAAGTGTCAGGCGCTTGACTGTGCGGTGTATCATTCAAGTGACAAATGCAAAGAAAAAGTGCATGCCTAAGTCTGTCTTGTTATGTTTTAGTGGCAGAGTGGGTAGGGAGGCATGCCTGGCTATTAGAAAGGTCAGTCAAGTGGCACAAGTGCATGAATTAGCCGCCCAGGTTTGATATGAGATGCAAGGACACCAAAAAGAAGTGCCTGGCAGTTGAGGAGGCGCCTATGACAGAGTTTTCATCCTACTACAGCAGCAAAGGCCTGTTTCAATCATTTATGAGAGTAGTTTTGCATTTTTTGCATGAGAGCAGCTTCAGTAGCAGTTTAAATCTCTGATGTCACGTATGCTTCAGCAGCAAGACAGCCCAAACATTGAGTTTTCATCCTTGGAACATTGTGTCTTTTGATCAATGAAGTGAGGTAGAGGTAAGACCAGCAAGAGCAACATTGATGACAGTTTTGCAGGGTTAGGATTTGTTGATTTGTCATGGCTATTAACCTTCCGCTTTGAGAATGAAACCCTAACATTGATAAGTGAACTTCTCATCATTCTAGAGAAGGATTGAACAATGGCTCTTTAAGCATCATCCGTGGCAGATTTTTATTGGCGACATTTTTCGTATGTCTTTTGTTGATTTCACCAAAGATCTTGTGCTAGGGTTTTCATCTTCAGTTTTGAGCATAGAAACACTAAGTGCTTTGAGCACAGAAACACTTGATGATGGTTTTGATGCAACGCTTGTGCTGCTAAAATATCATTCTGTGTGTTGTCTCCCCCTGCAGCCCCAGAGGATATTGTATAGTGTTTATATGTGTATTTTTTCTATAGCTTAGTATCTAAGGTAGTTTAGATCTCAGGGAGCTTCCCGGTATAATTTGAAGAGAGGTTTTACCTCACATATTGTTTTGGTTTTGAGTTGTCTCAAAAGAGACAAATTAAAATGCTAACATAGTGCACGAAATGTAGATATTCTTTGTAAGAACCCTGTCCAATTCTTCCCTGAATTTTTTGATTTTTATTGCTTTGACATTTTGTCAAACACTTGGCATGCTTGCTGATGTATGACTGATTTCTGAGTTGAGAGTGTTTAAATGCTTGTTTGGATGATTGTTTTGTGGTGTATTTCAGTTTGTTTCAAACATATATTGAAAAGAACCAAAACACAAACATTCTTGCATTGATATGACAACAATACAATTGAATGACAAAGATATTGCAACAATGATTTCAGCTGATATAAAGCTTGGAAGGCTATTCAAAATAAAGATTTGAATAGTTGTTTACATCTAACATACCTGATTGTCTTCATACATGGAATGCCAAACAATGATTGAATGTTGGCCAGCTATTACAATGATTGGAATGACTGTTGGACTGCTGCAATGAATGTCTGATTGAAATGTAGACTGCTGTGACACCAAAGTCTCCCCTAAAACCTCCTCCAAAGGCAGCGACTACTCCTTAATGGCCACGATTTGATATTGGATGATAACAGTGATACCAATAGGCTGCGAATTGAAGGTATTATGGCTGCGCTAGGGTTTAGGGACCTTTAAATGTGAGTCAGACCTGCAAATACACTTGCGGCTGCCCTTATTGCTGTCATATATCACTCCGACCTGCACTTAACACCTGCGATAGGGTTTAGACTTCACAAAATACAAATCGTACCCTTCTAGAAGCTGTGATCTCCTTCTAAAGGGCTGTGAACTCCTCCAAAACCCTCGCAAATTCAGACGCTAGGGTTTATAATGAATGCCATGGAATCTTCAATGAATATCACAATAATTTCTGCCATAACCCTACAAAAAACCAAATTTATATTTGTTCTCAAATCTTCATAAATTTGGTCATGAATTTCCTCAATAGCAACCTGCAAAAGTATATCTCTTGAAGCTCAATCAACTCCTCCAAATCACCAATGAAGTGTAAATGTGGATCTTGGAATGAATCCACCTCAAGATGGAATTGGGTTTTTGTCCAATCTACCAATAGCCCAAGGGTTTTCGTCCTCAGAATATGCTGAACCTATAGTTGCAGCTCACAAGGAAAATTTCCAATACAAATGACAAGCCAAGAATATGAAAATGATATGCTTGCACCTCTTTTTAAAGTCCGAGTGAACTTTCTAGAAATTACTTCTAGAAGATTCCCTTTTTATTATTTTATTTTATTTTATGTTTTCCTTTTTAAAAAGTGACTTATTTTATAATTTTCCAATATAATATTACAAAGTCACTTTTATAATAAAAATAGGCCCAGCTAATTAATTAAATATTAATAACCCAAAAACGACTTAGGATTATTTAAGATTTAATTAATTAAATTATTCCCTTATAACTCCCAACTTAGCCTATGGGAATAAAAATAGGCTAGTGGACTCCGTTGGATGATCACTTGGAAAATGGGGACACATTCTTGCTGTTCAAACCTGTCCTTACATTTGTGTTGTAGTTTCTCCAAGAGGGTTTTGTATGAATCCTTCAAAAGAGTCATTTTAGTTGCATGATTAATAGTCTCCGTAGATGTTGCAGTTGTTTCCTTGTTATTGAAGATGTTATGTTTGGGTTTGTACTCAGATTTGTGAACACTACATGGATCACCAGAACACAATCTTCTTGTTTTCTTCTATATTAAGTTGAACACTTAAGAGTTATGCTATTTCTGTTGTAGGTCAAGGCGAATGCTGTGAGAGCGTTGGGTAACCTTGCAAGATTTGTTAAATTTGTTGATGGGAGTCCCATTGATTCTCTTGGCAGTTCATATAGCCTGTGGTCGCTGCCATCTGAATTTAGGTTGGAGACAAAGAAAGAAATAAAACAGTCTATAATTTTACCATCGTCAGAAAGATTGGTGCAAGCATTTATTTCTTGTGTGACCACTGGAAACGTCAAGGTAAACTTTCAAATTGTTCTCCTTTACACATGGTGGGAGTTACAATGGAACTGTCACTTATGTCAATATATCTTTATGTATTTCAACTTGAGATATTTTTCTTGTGACAGGTTCAGTGGAATGTATGCCATGCTTTGAGGAACCTCTTCTTAAATGAGTCTATTAGGTTGCAAGACATGGCATGGTGAAGCATTGAGTATCCCCATTAAGAGGACTTCAGTTTTTTTGGTGTTATTTTCATAATCTGTTAAGCTTTAATATGGCCTTTTTTCTAACTGTTTGCATCAAGCTTATAAGATCTCTTATGTTGGCTTTTCAGGGCACCTTCAGTTTATAGCATTCTTCTTCTTCTGCTTCGGGATTCATCTAATTTTAAAATACGCATACATGCAACATCAGCATTATCTGTACCATCAACGCGCAAAGGTAAGTGGTATACCTTTGCAAGGGCATGTTAGTTTTTTGATTTTTTACTTTGTAATATATCAAATGATTTATTCTTGTCTCTACTTCTGCACATCATTTTCTAAAAGGAAGCTTTGTAGTCAGTTTCACGAGTTCTCTAGAACTTAAGATTTTTTGTGGTTAAAAATGTCATGTGTATGATAATTAACGCAAAGTTTTGAATACAAAAAATTGGTTGGTATGGCAGCATGGTCCTCAAGAAAGAGATGTGGGCCCACGGCCTACAAAACATAATCACTAAATAAGCATTGACAAAAAATTATACTGCTCTCAAGGAACTCAGGGACAGCGTAAACTCCAATTATAAATGGTATCCATTTCTTAGAGCAAGCATAAAATTCAGATTACATGCCTCTTTGTGTGAATGATCAAGATAGTCAAAGAAATAGAGTTCCCATTCTTCTTCTCATCACATGATCATAACTGCAGCTATAGTAGTGTGAAATTAACTTCCTAACCATCCTCCATGTCCAATGGACAATGATGCTTAGACATCACTAATGCCAATGTGGGATATTTATAACTATCACACACTGTGTGTAGACTTGGTAGGAATAGGATCAGTTTTGGGACATGTGTTTGGCACAAGAAGTGTATTGATGTGTTTGCGAACTAGAGTTATCGTACTGTAGTCATTTTGTTTTCTCCTCTACCTTCTTCAATCACTTTGCAAATATTCTTGAGCAGCACCCGACACAGTACAATGGGTGGCTATACAATAATTGGTCAGTTGACACAAGTGATTGCATTT
Source organism: Cunninghamia lanceolata (assembly GCA_027924645.1). Taxonomy (NCBI): domain Eukaryota; kingdom Viridiplantae; phylum Streptophyta; class Pinopsida; order Cupressales; family Cupressaceae; genus Cunninghamia; species Cunninghamia lanceolata. The sequence goes on along the minus strand of BSBN01001121.1, from coordinate 6,694,702 downwards.
CATTGTTATTAACTTGGCAAGGTAATTACACGACAATTTTAGACAATAGTGCAATCCTATAAGTACATTTCATGACAAATAAATGTCTATTTGCCCAAAATCCTTGCACTATGTTGTATTCATAAACATGGATCAAATAGCGAGTTGTTTAAAACTTTAAAAACTAACATGCCAATAACGGGAATGCTCCAAGAGAGCGACCTTCCAATTAATGTTCTTATCAGACAAAGGATTATACACGTACATTCAACCCAATGCTGAACTGCTCCAGCATTTAGGCAATAGCAGAGTAGGTGATTGGTGGGTTTTGTTTTATTGTGAAAATTTAAAATGACATGAATCAATGCCTAGTAGCTTTGAACCATTTCATTGTAAGTAAAGCCACAATATTTTAGCTAGCAATCAAAACAATTTGCAGTTCGATAAGGGCTTTCCACATGTAACTGAGAAATGTTAGCCATCGATAGGGTCTCTGCTTGGCAGTGACCTAAAAAACCACCTTTACCTTAATTGTTATGGTAACATTGCCAGTTGCTGGTCAGAAGCTTGTCATCTACAAGGACATGAAATGTATATGTTTTGTGGTTAAACTAAAATATCTCCAAGCAAAACTGAACCACTGTAACAAAATTTCTTGGCAACATATTTCAGAAGTCTACCAGGACTGAACAACAATTGGAAATTGTTCAAAAACAGATCCATGAAGAGGGTTTCTCACTGGAAATGACAATTAAAACAATCCCTTATCCACACCCCAACCAAAACACAGCAGCAGGAAGAATTATATTGGTGGCAATGTTCAAAAGAACAATGGGAAAATTTTGGATACTTCAGTACAATTTTTTTCACAAATCAGTTGTGAATAGACAGTACATTAATTGCATCCATAAGATCAAAATGGATGGTGGTTCCTAGATTATGAATCCCAAGTAGATTTTGAGCTATGCTACATAACACTCAAAACAGCTTTTTGCAGAGGATACAGTGTGAGGAAAATTCAGGCTCAACAGGATATTATACAACATATTCCAAAAATAATCAAACAGGAGGATGATCAAAATTTTATCTGGCCAATCATGGAAGAGGAATTGAAATGCATAGTTTTCTCCTTCCAACCAGATAAGGCTCCTAGCCCTGATTGTTTTTTGGCCTTCTCCCATTAAACTTTCTAGGATGTGCTGAAAGCAAATTTTCTGATTTTGATGGAGGAATCAAGGAAAACAAGAGAAAACACTTCGGAACTGAAATGAAGTGAAGCTGGCCCTCATTCATAAAAATCTAGTGCTGATCATTCAGACCAATACAGGCCCATTGCTTTTTGTAACATGATTTACAAAATTTTGCCTAAGCTAATAGTTACAAGACTGAAACTTTTGCTCAAAAATATTATCTCCATGGACGGAAGACTCTTCGAGTACCAAGTGAGTTTTGAAAAACTCGCGAGTTTTTTGAGCCGACAAGTTTTCTTGGTGTTTATTCTCCAAAAAACTCGCCAAGTTTCTGGCGCGGACTCCCCCTGCATTGCTAGGTTTTGAAGAAAAACTTAAACCTCTTGCATTAGACATTCCATCTCCATAGAAGATATTGACTAAGATTTTTGAGTGCACTGAAATTCTTTAGCCTTGTCATGAGAAGGTTCTCCAAATAGTCCCTCAAATGAATAGAAAAAGTAATTTGACTCATCATCATTCCTTATGCAGTCATGGTCTTCTTGCACACCAATAGGAACTAGAAGACCTATTTGATCTTTGGATACTTGCATACCCTCATCTTCTTCAAACAATATATGACATATTGGTGTTATTGCACTTGTATTTAGTATTAAGTATTCTCTTCCTCAGTCAACAATCCTTCATCAATCTCAAAAAACTTGAGCAAAGCCGACAAAACATGCAAAATTTCTAACTCCTTTTATAACCTAACAATGCAGGGGGAGTCATGATATTCTAAAAATACTATTGCTTCATTTTGAGAGGTAGGCATTGGAGGAGGTGGGTGCAGGAGGAGATCTAGGATTGGATGACATTGATGAGGCTGAGGAGTAGTCATTGCCATCTACTACCAGGATGGAGGTCGAGCCACTGCCTTCCATGCCAAGCGAGGAGCCACAACAAACTCCAAGGACTAGAACCTCTACCTCTCCCCTAGTTTTTAGTAGATTAGGAAAGGGGAAGATGTAAAATGTTGTATTTGCTTTTAGTTTTACTATTTTCATTTTGGCAGCTATCTATTGTATCAGGCTATCAGCCATCAGGGTTTCGCATGTGGATGCGATTTTGTACTCAATTTGCATTCAAATCAATCAAATTTAATTGAAAACACATTTGTACTCATTTATGGACTCATTGGATACATCTTGTCATTGAATTTTGCAAAGAACATGTGTTTCCAATGAAATATAAGCAATTTTTGAAGTTGCCAAGTTTTTGTCGAGTTTTTGCCGAGTCAAGTTTTTTGGGCCTGGCGAGTTTTTGTCGAGTCCGAGTTTTCCAACTATGATTATCTCTTCCACTCAACCTGCGTTTATCTTGGTTAGCAAAGAGAGGGCGATATTATACTGGCATAGGAAAGTTTTCATTCTCTAAGGCTTAAAAAAATGCTGGGTATACTTATCAAACTGGATTTCTTAAAGGATTTTGCTAGGTGTAATTGGGAATTATAGAGCACACTCTTAGAGCTTTTTATTTCAACAACCATGTAACTGTTTAGATCATGGTTTCAAAACTCTCTGAGTACTCTCTTAACTCACATGTTAGTTTGTCAGCCAAATAAATTGCCCATTGACTCACCTAGCTGAGTTTTGCCGAGTTAATGAATTTAAGTATTTTTTTAATCTTCTGAGTTTTGCTGAGTCACCGAGTCCAAATCAAAATTGGGTCTGTCGAGTTTTTTTGAGTGGTAAGTTTTGAAATTATGGTTTAGATCAACAACTTTATACAAACTACAACATACTGTGTTTCTCTTAATGGTGAATTAGGGACCCTTTTTTCTTGTCTTTTGAAGGTTTATGCTAAGGGGCATCTCTCCATCCTGTACTTATTTATAATCATAGATGACAATTGAAGTGAGTTACTTGAGGAGGCAAAGATCAGTGGTAAAATATCAAAGGTTTCTTGTGGCTTCTTTTGCATAAATTTTTCTCACCTCACTAGTTTGTAGAAAAGAGGATGAATTGGTCTCATCATTTGTCCCAACTGCTAAGAAGTAACTGAAAATGTCAGTCACCTTTTTTTTTCTGATGCAAGTTTGCAACCCAGGTTTGTAAACAATTACTCTTTTGTTTGGGTGTTCAAAACTAGACATGAATTTTTTAATCATTCCTAAGATCGAATTGAAGAGGCTTCAATTTGAGAATAAAGTTTATCAAATTTTTAATGAAATTGCGTGTAGTTTCATTTTATTGTACATTTGGAAAGAAAGTAATAACTGCATTTTGGAAATAAAAAACAAAATGTGAATATAGGGCCCCTTCTTTTCAACTGCATGGAGGATCTTCTGAGCATAGTGCCTATGTGGGTCTATTTTCTGCTACTTCCTAGTGAATATTGGCAAGAACAAGCCCTATAAAAGATTGGGTATGTGATTGGAGAGTACTTTACCTCGTCTAAGATAAACGGAACTTAGAGGTCCTAAATAATGCCTTGATATGTATTAATTGGACTTGGATAGGCCTCTTCTAGAGTCTAAACAAAGTAATCCTAGAATTGGATGACATACTCTTAGAATAAACATTGGAGAATGCCCCCCCTTTGTGTAATGTCCCTTTTTTCCGAGTGATCACCCACTAGAGTCGGCTAGCCTATTTTATTCCCGTGGGCTAGGTCGAAGAAGCAAGGAAATACTTTGATTAGTTAAATCATGTATTTAACTAGTTTTGCCGGGCTTATTGATGATGGGAAATGACCTTGGGTATTTTTGTGATGCCATAGACAATATAAAATAATGCAAAATAATTTCTTTTGATGGTGGACGACCTAGGAGAGGTCGAAGGATGCATTTATTGGTTCCCAAGGAGGTCTGCCCAAGTTGGAAAAAATAATATAAAATAAAATAAGGTCATTTCTTTATGTTTGGCGCCCAAAAGGAGGTCGGCCTAGGGAGAAAGAAATAAAAAGAAAACAAAAAGGAAATATCCCATGTGGTTGGCCAGCTTGAGGAGGAGATAAAATCATGTATAAATATAAGGTGTTTTGAGGTCATTTGATATCATTCATTCATATCATTTCTTTTGGAGATTTATCTCTTGGCTGCAACTTTTGGTTCAACACCTTCCAAGGACGAAAACCCTTAGGAAGATAGGTGGATTGGACAAAAACCCAAAATCACATCTTGGAGGTGGACTCATATGGAGTTCATACATGTGCTTCATTAGAGATTTGCAAGGAAAGGAGCGACAAAGCCATATTTGTTTCTGCAGAAACCCTAAGGCCAAATTGTGAGATTTGTGCCAAATACAATTTGGAGAAGTGAAGGAAAAATCAGATATTCAGATCAGACTTGGAGCGCCACCATTTTGGAGTGTTTGCATTGTTGGAGCTAGGGTTTTCACCCTAGATTTGGCGCTAAGAAGGGCGGCTTCATTGTTGGTGTTTGGAGCTAAACCCTAGCACCCACCGCGCTCATTTTGCTTTCCATTTGTCATCTCTAAGGGAGTGCCGCCTAGCTGAAGGAGTTCACCCAGCTAGGGTTTGTTTGTGACATCAATTCTTCATCATTTGTTTGGGCATGTTTGGCCTATGTATTTGATGTAATTGCAAACTCAGATTATTCTGATTTGTAGCAGCAGTTTGATATATTCAGAAATCAGATTTGTTTCCCTTTTTGTTTGCAATTGGATGTTCATATATTGTGGATGAATTCATGATTGAAGCTATTATCATAAGGGTTCATTATTGGCATGTTATTTGAGCATTTTGGATGCATATATATTCGCTTTCCACACTTGTTTGTAATCAGAAAATTAAATCAGAATTGTAGGGTTTGGAGCAGAATTCTAAAGTGCAGAAATCTAGGGCAGAAATCAGAAAATAAAAACTCAGAATTTAGGGCAGATCTTGTTAGGGATTTTACATTTTGGTGCTGGATGTCATGAATAAGGTCACTTAGTATGCTACACCCTTAATCTTAAGTGTATATAGGGTTATGAGTAGTCGGCTTGTGGCTGCCTTAACTCTTAATTAAGTTATATGACCATTAGTATATTCTTATTTAGATAATTAAGTCGTCCTAGGTGTTATATTTTGGTATCTAAGTCGGCCTGGGTGATATGTAAGGCATAAGTAGGGTAGATATAGGAGGTTGCGAGTGTTATTTGATCATCATATTGCGAATTGTGTTCTTATTGGAAATAATTAGAGATTTGCCCCCTCAAAGTGGCTTATTATTCTCAAGTATATCAAGTATTTGCAGCATATTTCCTATTATATTCTTCTTTTGTGCAAATTATTTCATTTCAAGTGGTATCAGAGCATGGTCTTGGCATTGAGAGGGCAAGAATCAAAGCAATTTTTTTGGCTTGAGAGGTCAAATTGGGAAGTGCATATCTCTCTCAAATTGGTGAATCTTTTCTTGATTTTTAAAGGGTTTTTCAAGGACATATTGTAGCCGCTACAGTCCAGATTTGAGGTCATTTGGAGCATATCTAAGGAAGTTATTGCAAAATTAGGGTTTCCACCAAATTCTCTCTCAAGGCTGTAAATTAGTGAATTTCTTGGAAATTTTTTCAGCAAGGCGAGATCTAGGCCCAAATAAGTTATAGGAGAAATAGTAGATCATTTGGATTTGTTTTGTGTGATTTATTGCAAAATTATTTTTCTCTAGAGTGGCGGGGCCTGCAACAAGAGACAAAAAATAATTTACTTGGAAAATCTCCAGGCAATGATGATGTGGGAATTGAGAAGATTGTACCATCGATAATGTAAGAACCTTGTCTTATCTACTCAAATTTTTTTTCTGATTTTTCCTTTCGCTGTCCTAAAATTTCTGATTTTTTTTTCTTGCAATCTATTCAATATTTTCAATACCCGTTTTCTCCAATGTATTTAGAATGCCAAGAAGATGGAAAGGTTCAAATGTCAAATGAAACAAACATCAAATGATCAAGTTAGACTCAAAATTATATCAATGAAACATGAGAATAACATACCTGGAAACAATGCTTCATTTCTTTATTCATTTCAAAAGCTGATTACAAATGTCTTTGGCTGTCCTTTACATCAGACTTGACTGATTTTCAAATCAGACTTCAAACAACATGCAAAAGTGATCAAATATAGCTCAAAACCCTAGCCAATAGATGTGCAATGATGCCAAGGCAATGTACAATGATAAAGCTGATGAAGGAAGGCTGTTACAACTTCTGTAGATGCTCAAACATGGACTGATATAGCTGATAACCCTGTTGATATGTCTGATCACAACCCAGATTTTGCCAAAAGTGCCAAACAATGCCAAAAACAAGCTCCAAAGGCTAGCGACTAGCTCGAGGAGGAGGGCGATTAGGGTTTAGACGATTCCTTGTTGTTCAAACCCTTCAAACAAAACCAATTAATACCCAGATCTGAGAAAATAATTTGCTGTCCTACTGCTGATACAAAAATCTGAATGTGAAGATGACTGAAAATGGCCAACAAACCCTCTTTTTGCCAAGCGATCCAATGAAAAAGCCTTTAATATCCTTAAAAGATGAACATGGCTCCAAAAACAAACCAAATCTGCATATCAAACTCTATAAAACCTTGCAAATTAAATTCCATGTGAATTCATCTCACCATGGTGGAAAGGGATCATCACCAATCCACAAAAGCCAAGGGAACACCACCTTGAGCTAACTGAAAATGCAATTCCAGCCAAGAGAATAACTCAAACACAAAATTTGCCAAAGATTAAATAGTTGCAAAATGAAGCCAAACACTTCTATTTATGCTTCTCTCACCCTAGGTGTCCAACTTTGCCAAATAATATGAAATTTCAATTCCACCAATCAATTGCAACTTTCAACTTGACAATTTTAAATGATTTGCACTTATAAACCACCATCATTTAAAATAATAAAATAATAATATTTATTATTTTTCCAAATATCTCCTTGGACGCACAAATTGAAAAAAATATTATTTTATTAAATTTTCTCCTCTCTTCCTCAAGCGCCGATTTCCCTTGAGCCAATTGTAATGTCCCCATTTTCGGATTCTCTTGCAGATCAATCAGAGCTGACTTTCTGGGTTGGTGACAGCATAATCAGAGGAATATTTTGATGTCACCAGGGTGTTCGAATGATCCAATGGAGATGGTTGACACTTTCCAGAGGGATTTCGGACTTGTCCGTACTTACTATTTATAGTAAGTGCTTGCATGTCAGTGATCTTTCTGGGTTTTTCTGGGTTTGTTCTCTTTGGTCCCCGATGTTCACTGCTATTTTTAGTAAGTGGTAGTTTGGCGCTGTTTGGGCAACTTTGCAGTCGGTTGTTGGCTCTCATAGACATTGCATTGAGCTCGGAGTTATCAGATGGTTTGTGGATCCAGTTGGCACCCTTAGAGTTGGCTTAGTTTGCTTATGGCCGTTACTATTTTTAGTAAGTTCGGGATTGGCACCGGAATGGGATTTTGAGAGTGGGGTTGGATTCGTCTTGTCAAGACCTTTCCAACGAGCTATAGTTCATTGGTTTCCGACATCATCTTGGCCTCCGTTTTAAAGTCCGTAAATTAAACATTATTAATTAATATTGGACCTTGGTGCCTAGGCTCAACAACTTAATGTGTTTTAAAAGAGGCGACTTTAAGGGTGATGTTGAGAAAAGAATTAAAGAGAATTATAATGTATTTTTCCTCTCATGTTTTATCCCATATGCAAGAGGATTTTAGAGACTCCCAGTTGGAAAAGTATAAAAGGAGGAAAAATGCTCTCATTTGGACATGCTTGGATTATTATTTTCTTCTCTCTTTGAGATTTCCCTTGCTAGGGTTTTGGAGCTTTGGCTCTAAGGTTTGAGGATTCAAACCAAAGGCTCTTGGAGACGAAAACCTCCTTGAGTAGCGGTATCCCACAGGTGTGAAAGATCACCCAATGGTGCCTTCTATGGTGGATACATTCAGTGTTCACAAATGTGCTTCAATGCAGTTGACGGACTGAAGGTTTGATGCAATTCTTGATACATCATTTGCAGTTTAATGGAGGTTTATGTGTGCAGATTGGAAAGATTGTTTTAAAGGCAGAGTTTGTTGTGGTTGAGACGAGTTATTGCTGCTGTGTAAAACCTTCTAGCTGGCCGTACATATATGCATGAGGCCGTACCACAGTTGAGTGGTTTTTGGAGCATTTGGGAGCAGTAAACTTCTTCATACTTGGTCGCCTAGCCTTGTAGACTGCAATCAGTTCCTAACAGAGATATTTCAGAGGCTATTGGTCATTCTTGTTGCTGATATACACTTCCAGCTATGGCTGTACACCACCAGGCTTGACGTGGGGAAGTGTGGAGCTTATTTCTCATTGTGGGTAGTGTTTATTTTGCAATGTGTGAGGCATTTAGGGCCTCTTCTCTTGCTGATATCAATTTGTATGTTCATCTTTGTATCCTTTGGAGTTTGGAGTGATTTCTGGCTATGCCCATTTGCTGGTCCGACAACAGCTGAAATATGAAGTTGCAAATCTGAACATGGGTATGTCACAGTAATTCATTATTGGTCATTTTACTATCTGAGTAGTCGATAGTTTCTTTATATCTATTATATATTTTCTGGGTTTGGGTTATATGCTATATCTTGTATGCTCTAGCAACACATTTGCAGGAAAACATAAAACCCCTTTTGCATCTTCTATCTATCTGAAAGACCACACAAAAATAATAATAAAATATCACACAAAAGATTTTAAAAAAATACAAACAGGTACGGCACATTACAATGGTATCAGAGCTATGATCTTGCCATCCTGTGAGGTTAAATCTGACATGCATAAGTGAAATTGAGACAGACAACTTAGCTTTGCATGTGAGTGATTAGCACTTGCATGAGTACACATACAGGTTCTCTATATTGATCCCTTTGCAGGTACAGATACAGTAGTGATAGACGATATGGGTGATACAGACTGGGATAGTTTCCAGGAATGTTTGGATAATTGGCGCAGGAAACAGGAAGAGATGTTGAATATTTGGGAGAGGAGAGATAATAAAATAATATAGATGGTGACCAATTATCTTTGCAGGATTGATAACAACAACAATGTCAGACAAAGGAACAATAATGGTGATAGAAACCCTGGAGATAGGAACAACAAGGAATGTGAAATAGAAACCCCTACCACTTGTTTATTGCAGCGAAGTCTTAATAAGAGCAAAGAAGATGAAGACTTGATAGCTGGGAAAAATGAGTCTAAGCCTTTGTATGATGAAAACAAGATCACTAATCAAGAGACGTGTAAAGAGGAGCTTGCTGATTTGGAGGAGACTACAGCAGAAAGTTGTGAAGCTGGGCCTCGCTTTGATGAAGATCTTGAAGTCACTACTTTTGAGAATGAATTAAAAATGATTGATAGATTGCTAGAAGGTGACTTTACAAGTGAGCCTAAGAGTATTGATGCTGGAAGTTTTAAGTCCTCAAAGGACATAGGTGAAAGGTATGCGGATAAAGATTTTAAATCAGCCTTTGACCAGAGTAATAAAGAAAATGATTCATTCCCCTTGCAACTGGAAGAACCAAGTGACCTTTCAGAAGAGTTAGTTGATAGCACCCATGAGGATGCTTATCAAACAAGGAATGATGTTATAGGTGGTGTTCTTGATTTTGAAAACAAATCTGATTTCACATTGCATGTAGCTGATCCTGAGCAGAGACCTTGTGGCTTTGTTGAATTAGATTCACAGTTCACGGTTGGGGATGATAAGGAAGAGATACAAGTGATTTGGGACAGCATTGGAGTCATTGACGATAGATATGAAGGTTCTGATTTTAGTATTCCTGATAACAACGGTTCATTTCCTTTACATGAATTCGATTGCAAGAATAAATTCGTGGTGACTGCTGATAACCCATTACTTGAGATGGGTGTTGACATGACATATGACAATCCACCTTCGGAGTTGGATGATAGATTTGTTTCCGGTTGTAGCATTGCACTTGGGAAAAATAACCAGGTATGGGATCCGGGAGAAGATTCAGAATTTGAGACAGAGCGTGACACTCAGCTTGGTTGTGATGCATATTCAAGCTGCCGCAAGTCTGATTTTGCAAATCAGACCTTAGAAGAAGAGAACAAATCAGAAAATTTACTTGTTGATGATGGGTCCCAGGATAGCTCTTTGGTTGTGCATGCATCTACATTGGAGGCAGCAGTGTGCGATGGTTATGTCCAATCTACAGCTTCTATCATGTCATTGGAGCCATCCCATGAGGTACATAACAGCAGTACCTTTGTTGAGGAAGTGTGCAGGGCTGATAGCACACATGAGGATGCTTACCAATCGGTGAGTGATGATGATTCAACCTCTTTCCATAGTGCAGATTGCAAATCGAAAGATTGGTGTGGAGATGGTTCGTCACAGGGGCATCATCATTTGATTGGGCAATTGAAGGTTAATGACAATATGATTGCTACAGCTTTGGAACATTTTGATGTTGCCAGACAAATGTTGGCAACCTATGGTTGGAGTACTCCTTCAAGAGTCTAAGACGCGGATAGATGAGCTTACCGTGGAGTTGAGCTTGGCACAGTCTTCACCATCTACAGATACAACTCAGGTTTCTCTGGCGACAGTGGGTGAGGAGCATTTATCCACGGATTATGGTTGTGGGCAGATTGAGGATGTGGTTACATCCATCACAGTTACAGGTGCAACTATTACAGATGGGATGAGTGCATTGGTTGAGAGCTGCAAAGAGCCACATGATGCACCTAGTTCTCTTGAGGGTAGCCCCATTTCAGGTGATGCAGAGCATATGATTGATGACCCTTGTGGTGTAGTAGTGAATTTTTCAGAGAGTTGTGTGACAAATCACCACACTACTTCATCATTTTCACAAGAGATATGCAGGGCATCTTCCAATTGAGTGATCGGTCCTCATGTTGATTTGTTTCCCTCTCTTGGAAGCAAATTAGAGTCTACATCCCATGCAGTTGATTTTGATCGACAGCTTATTGAGCTATAGAGATGGAGAGATCAGCTGGAGGTTACTGGAGAGAAGGTTGATTCAACCTTATCTCATTTAGATTGCACTCATAGGAATGTTGAGAACCTTCTTTGGACAGTAGAGTTGGAGGAGAGACGGTATGGGGTCTCAGCTGGTACTCACATTCATGATTTGCAATTCATCAGGAGTGCTTTGGAGGAGGTAAAATAAGAATATCTCCAATTGTATCGTGATAGGGAGTATGCTATTGGGTACGCAGACAAGATTGCCAGAGTATCTACCCAGTTAGCTATTCAGGATCAGAGACATGAGCCATATTCTGATTCAGGTGATGAGGAGTGTGTTCCCCATGACTATGTCGGTCAACCAGGTGCTTTTTATTCTGACTGCATTGTGAGGAGTGCTCATCATTTCTCCTTTAGTCCGCACACAGATGACCTGATGATGCGTAAGTGTGGATTGGCTCAGGATTTATACCCTCCATTGTGGGATGAAGGGTTGCCATCTACAGGAGATGGAACTAAAGATTTCAGGTGGCTGACTCAGATACAGTCAAAGGATTATTTGCAGAGTCAAAGATTAGATTACCATCATGGTGACATGTATTAGACAGAGTATGCAACTTCTTGGTCTCGAAAACTTCCATTTGAGACATGGCTTCTGAGAGGTTGTAGTGTTAGTAGGCATGATGGCATGTTTAGTCTTTACAGCGGTGATGGAGGAGAGTTTATTCATTCCCTCATTTTGAGAGGAGCAGTTTCATATCTTCCAACACCTATGTTGTGTAGTCAGTACATCCTTAGGAGTTTTACAGAGGATGGAGGGGAATGTTGTGGTTCAAACACTTCGAGGTTTAATTTCCTCTTCATGATTGATGGATGTGAGGTTCTAATGTGTTGGGATCCAGGTGGTGATAGGTTTGGCATGACAGTTCATTTGGATTCCGAGGTGTTGCTTCACCACTCTCTGCATGGTGAAGGTTTTATCAGAGTAGCGCAGCGTCGATGTGGTGGTTCTATGCTGAGAATAACTTGGGACCCTGGGATCATTTTTGGTTCGAGTTGGGTTCAGTCTGTTACTTGGAGGTTGTATTGGCATTGCTTGAGGACAAACAATCTTTGGGAAGGGCGGACTGTAATGTCCCCATTTTCGGATTCTCTTGCAGATCAATTAGAGCTGACTTTCTAGGTTGGTGACAGCATAATTAGAGGAATATTTCGATGTCACCAGGGTGTTTGCGTGATCCAATGGAGATGGTTGACACTTTCTAGAGGGATTTCGGACAACTTGTCCGTACTTACTATTTATAGTAAGTGCTTGCATGTCAGTAATCTTTTTGGGTTTTTCTGGGTTTGTTCTCTTTGGTCCCCGATGTTCACTACTATTTTTAGTAAGTGGCAGTTTGGCGCTGTTTGGGCGACTTCGCAGTCGGTTGTTGGCTCTCATAGACATTGCATTGAGCTCGGAGTTATCAAATGGTTTGTGGATCCAGTTGGCACCCTCAAAGTTGGCTTAGTTTGCTTATGGCCGTTACTATTTTTAGTAAGTTTGGGATTGGCACCAGAACGGGATTTTGAGAGTGGGGTTGGATTCGTCTTGTCAAGACCTTTCCAACGAGCTATAGTTCATTGGTTTCCGACATCATCTTGGCCTCCGTTTTAAAGTCCGTAAATTAAACATTATTATTTAATATTGGACCTTGGTGCCTAGGCTCAACAACTTAATGTGTTTTAAAAGAGGCGACTTTAAGGGTGATGTTGAGAAAAGAATTAAAGAGAATTATAATGTATTTTCCCTCATGTTTTATCCCATATGCAAGAGGATTTTAGAGACTCCCAGTTGGAAAAGTATAAAAGGAGGAAAAGTGCTCTCATTTGGACATGCTTGGATTATTATTTTCTTCTCTCTTTGAGATTTCCCTTGCTAAGGTTTTGGAGCTTTGGCTCTAAGGTTTGAGGATTCAAACCAAAGGCTCTTGGAGACAAAAACCTCCCTGAGTAGCGGTATCCCACAGGTGTGAAAGATCACCCAATGGTGCCTTCTATGGTGGATACATTCAGTGTTCACAAATGTGCTTCAATGGAGTTAATGGACTGAAGGTTTGATGCAATTCTTGATACATCATTTGCAGTTTAATGGAGGTTTATGTGTGCAGATTGGAAGGACTGTTTTAAAGGTAGAGTTTGTTGTGGTTGAGACGAGTTATTGCTGCTGTGTAAAACCTTCTAGCTGGCCATACATATATGCATGAGGCCGTACCATAGTTGAGTGGTTTTTGGAGCATTTGGGAGCAGCAAACTTCTTCATACTTGGTCGCCTAGCCTTGTAGACTGCAATCAGTTCCTAACAGAGATATTTCAGAGGCTATTGGTCATTTTTGTTGCTGATATACACTTCCAGCTATGGTCGTACACCACCAGGCTTGACGTGGGGAAGTGTGGAGCTTATTTCTCATTGTGGGTAGTGTTTATTTTGCATTGTGTGAGGCATTTAGGGCCTCTTCTCTTGCTGATATCAATTTGTATGTTCGTCTTTGTATCCTTTGGAGTTTGGAGTGATTTCTGGCTATGCCCATTTGCTGGTCCGGCAACAACTGAAATATGAAGTTGCAAATCTGAACATGGGTATGTCACAGTAATTCATTATTGGTCATTTTACTATCTGGGTAGTCGATAGTTTCTTTATATCTGTTATATATTTTCTGGGTTTGGGTTATATGCTATATCTTGTATGCTTTGGCAACACATCGGCAGAAAAACATAAATCCCCTTCTGCATCTTCTATCTATCTGAAAGACCACACAAAAATAATAATAAAATATCACACAAAAGATTTTTAAAAAATACAAATAGGTACGACACATTACACCAATATTTTTTTTTTAAATTATTTTCTTTTCCTTCTCCTTGGGCGGCGTTCCACAAAAAAATAATATTTTATTATTTTTTTCAATAATTCCTCCTTGGCGTTGATTTTGGTCTCATCCCATAAAAATAATAGTATTTTATTATTTTTATTTTTTCTCCTTTGTCTTGGCATTGGGAAAAATAATACAATAATAAACAAATAAAAATGCAATTAAAGATTGCATTTTCCATCCTTCATTTTGATCAATGTTTATTTTTGCCATCCTTGGCTCTGAAAATGTCAATATTTTGGCTATGTAGAAAATATTATAAAGCAACACTAGCCAAAATTCAAACAAAACAAGTATTTGAGCCAACGTTATAGTTTTCCATCTTCTAGAACCAAGCTCAAACCAAAATCATTCCTTCACCACTAGCATTAGCGTACAAGAATGGTGAATAGGCTAATCAACATCTCCACAAGTGATCACTCTGGAAATGGGGACATGTCAGATGATGAATCTATAAGGGAACAAATAAGGGAAGAAACCAACAAGATGAAGGATGAAATGATGACAAAGGTGACAGAGCAAATGCAAGGGGTAGCTAAGATAATTGATATCGAGAGAATTATTAAACAAATGGGTTTTAGCCAAGGTTCTAGAGATTCCAAACATATGGAGTCACAAAACAAGACTTGGGAAGAAGAGGAGTCTCCTAATGTGAATGGTGCTTTCGGGTTTAAATGAAATTTGAAGATGGATCATCACCCAAGTAATTCTATGGCTAGGCACTTCACACCAATGATGGATATGTGAAAGGTTCATGGAAAAGATCCGATCAATTGGCTCTGCCAAATGGAGCAATTCTTTGGTCTTCAGCATGTTTCTTGTCAACAAAAGGTGGCAATGGCTTCTTCATACCTAGATCTTGACCAATTCATTTGGTATCATTGGCTATGTGAAGAAAAGAAAAAGACGGGATGTGTTGTCACATGGTCTGTTTTCCAAGAGGAACTCACTACACATTATGGTGACAATCTTATGGATAGCTATTGCAGCTAGCTTACCAATTTAAATCAAACAGGTATGGTCAAGGATTATATTCATCAATTCCAAATGTTGTCTTTAATATGGAGAATGTTGTAGACGAAAATATGAAGGACTGTTTCCTAGGGGGCTTAAAGGACCACATCAAATATGAAGTACACATGTTCCATCCAAATTATATACCCCAGGCAATGATTATGGCAAGACAGGTAGAGAAAAAGTTTGTGGCCAATAGAAGACAAGGTTTTGTAAACATAAGACAAGGTTTTGTAATCATGTTCGAAACATTCATCCATCCGAGCTTCAAGTCAAGTTCTTCCAATCTTCAAGATTCACCAAGCTTCAAAGTCTCTTTGAGAGGTTATCTACTCCACATCCAAAGAAGGTGTTATCATCTACACTCTAAAGGGCTACTTCAAGGTCAACATGCCAAGTGCACTACTTCATCTTCATCCTATCATCAAGCAAGGCACTTCATCCATTCAACCTTCAAGTCCAAGAGAGATCTCTACTTCATGTCATCATCATCTACTCTTACATGAAGGAAGCATCATCATCTACTCTATTACTCACTCTACATCAAGAGCATCATCAAAGAAGATTCACATCAACCTGCTTACAAGAAGAAGAAAAAAATCATGAAGTTAGACAAATGAGCTACAAGTATCATACATCCAGTTGCGAGAAGATGTACAAGGCGAGATCTACAAGATGTATTCCTAAACATACAAGTTCAAGCAATTACATTGAATACATCACACAAAGATGATACAATTTTCAAAGTATGCTGAAGTGGCATCTATGTGGCGAGTACACATCATTCAATTTTGATTAGCCACATTATTAAATGCATTCAATGTATCATTTAATAAAAGAAGTCAAAGGGATTCCTATGTGGAAGATATTTTAAATGCTTTCACCTTACCTTATCACATTGGAAATCGTGCCTTCATTGCCTCTCTCTTTTGTGCTAAAAATAGCAAATTGTTGTAACTACCTCTGAGGTGGCATGATCTAGACCCTTGGCTATCAAAATGATCTTAGCCGTTCATTGTATCCTGGAGCACTATATAAAGGCCTTGTTGCCTCATTTGTAATTGAGTAGATCATCAGTAGTAGTAGAGAGTAGATTTTAGGAGTAGAATAGAAGAGACTCTCAAAATTCTCTGAGAGGACTTGAAATTGTTGTAAATATTTCTCAAGGTTAATGCAAAAGACATTGGAAGTTCATTTGGTGCTTAGGTGTTATCTTGTGAAATAACATGGTTTCTGGTATCTTAATAAAAATGGAGAGATGTTTCAAGTAGAGAGTAAAGTAGATTAGAAGTTCTTTGTTGTAATGTTTGTTGTGGTGAATATTTGATCAACTCCTAGCTCATGCTTTTACCATTCATCGCTGGTGAAGTGTTGTGTAAAGCTAGTCTGAGCCTTATAATTTGCATAAGTTCGATTGTGGATGCTTGTTTGAGCTGCGCCGTTCAAAGGGTGCTCATATGAACCTTCATGATTTGAAAACCTTTCGCGTAACCTTAGGAGATTGCACCAACTTCATGTAGTTGTAGGCATCCTTGGCGAAGTGAAGTTAGGTTTGATTCAGGAGTATGTCTATTCAATACATCGTCATTGCCTCATTGACTTTAGATAGTTTCCTAAACCCTTGCCCTTTTTACTTTTCTTCATTATTGAAACCTTGTATATACATCATCCACATTGAAGGAGAGATAAGCTAAATGAAAGAAGAAAGATCTAATGTAAGTCCCTTTGTGTTTACCAGCAAAATCATCTTAAGTCACTGAGCTATCCCTTACAAAATCATAAGAAAGGAACCTTGGAGTCATCTTGTTTGATCACATAGTTCAGCATTCGAGAGGCTTTGCTCAAGAGGGAGTCAGATACTTTGTATTTCACTCTAATTGTTGATTTGTCCAAAAACAATCATCAACATGGTACTCTTCACATACTTGGGCAATCTATAGGAATTGGAGAGCTGTTTGGTGTTGTTAGCACTCTGAGTTGCTTTCATCTCTTCAAGTTTGCTGTATGTGATGACATGGTGATTTGGGATCCAGGTGGTGGCATGCTTGGCACTTCAATTCATTGGGATCTTGGCATGGTTTTCCTAAGGGCTTGGATTTGGGATCCAGGTGGTGGCATGCTTGGCACATCAATTCATTGGGATTTTGGCATGGTTTTCCTAAGGGCTTGGATTTGGCATGGTGTTTGGTCCTTGTTGGACTTAGCACTCGTTGAGGATGGAGCCTCTGGAGGCTTGGATGTTTTGGTGCTTGTGGTTGAGAACATTGCATTCTTTGGAGGATTGGATCGAGTTGAGTTCGAGTGTGTATGGCTTTCATCGCTAGAGTTCACTTCGCATTGCATTCTTCGTATTCTTTTGGGAAGTTGCAACCACAGGCTGAGATTCTGTGAAAACACAGAATATTCGATTGGATGGAGATACCTGTCATTTGATAGTATTCGGTATGGTGCAAGTTTGTCATTGCTTGAGGACAAGCAATCTCGAGAAGGGAGGACTGTAATGTCCCCATTTTTGGAGTGTTAACAGAAGAAGGCCAATTTTGACATATTGGGATTTTTGGTAGAAGATTTGATCATGGGAAATGATTCAAATGAATTATCATATTTTTCTTTGTTCTTGGCAAATTAATAATTTGCCCTCATTAAGAAACGACCTTGGAGAAGGAAATGTAATTCAGAGAAAGGAATGATTTCAAATCTTTAATTTGAAATCAGGGTCTGCTCTAATCTCTAGTCGGCCTCTTTAAGGTGAATCAAATAAAAATAAAATTTAAGTCGGCCTAGGTTGAAAGGATAGGTCGGCCCTCTTTGAACAAGTTGAAGTCGGCCCAAGAAAAAAACAGTTAAGTTGGCCAAGATTTGTATGAGGTCAGCCCAAGAAGAAAAAGGGTAAATTTAATTACTTTTGAGCGCCGAAATTGCATATGGTTGGCCTAAGTCGGCCCAAGTGGAGAATATGGATTTCAAAATAGTTTTAGGCACTAAAAATTCAATAAAGGTCGGCCAAAACAAATTAAATAATAAAGTTTTCTTGCTGGTAGGCCAGCTTATGAAGGAAAAGAAGATTCATGTATAAATAAGAGGGTTTTGATATCATTTGCATTATCTTTTGGCATGTCAACTTTTCATTTGGTCTGCAATTTATTTGCATTCTATTCCAAGGACAAAAACCCTTGCGAATAAAGGTGTGTTGGACGAAAACCCAACTACATCTAGGAGGTGAATTCATATGGAGTTCACATTTGCACTTCATTGGAGACTTGTGGAATTGCTTGGGCACCATTGATACATCATTCAAGTTTGGTTCGGAGACCATTATGGAAGATTCATTGAAGACCTTGATTGTAGTTTCTTTGCATTGTTTGAAGACTTATTGGAGATCTTTGTGAGCACCGATTTGTTTGAGGAGCACATTGATAGTTGAGCGCCATTATAGGACAGATCTTGTCCACTTGGAGCAGTGATTTCATCTGCGGCTGCCATCCCTAGCCGCCGCCCATGAATAGAAGATATTCTGCATTATAATTCGGCAGCGGTGGAATTGGTGGAGTTCGGCCTTGTATGGAGGATATGACTTGGACTTCGGCATCATAAAGGGAAGGCGAATTGATGGGGATCTATTGAGGACAGCGATCAGATTTAGCTCATTGACGACAGCGATCACATTCAGCTCATTCATAGTACATCCTCATATCAGCGAACAGTTCTGGAATTAAGCGATCAGACTTGGAGTTTGTGGTCTAGTGTCCATCATCATACATCTTGAAGACTCACAATTGGAGGCCGATTGTTACAGCAGATTTGTCATTCATCATTCATTGCATTTGATCACGAAATTGGTATGTGTCATTCATCATTTCATCTTGATTTTGTAACAACAGATTGGCATTGTACTTGGCTATGCTAAAGCCATCCAAATTGATGTAATTGAAGACTTGAACAATCTGATATTCATGACAGCAGTGGACTGGTTTGTTTGCCATCATCTTCTTGTTCCCTTATGTGTAATTCATGGTGTAGTTCAACTAAGATATTGGTTGTACGAATTTGTCATGATTGATTTGATGTATTTTCATAATAAGTGGATGAAAATGAGTATGATTCAGATCTGAGATAATAGAAATCAGATTTCAGTCCTAAGGTTTCATAATAGAAATTGCAAGATTCAGAAATTTGTTTCAAGAACCTAGAAGGGGACATTACAAGTTCTTATGTAGGAAGGTAGGCCGATTGCTTTGGAAAGTCGTTAGTTGAAGGGTAAGAATCAACTCAAACCCATTTCTGAGAAGGAAATGCTAGCTATTCTTCATGCAGTGAAACAATGGAGGCCATATATGATGGGTAGACACTTCATCAAAGTTGAGATAGATCATGACAACCTAAATTATTTTTTGGAGCAACATTCATTCCGTAGAAGAACAAAAAAATGGGTCACCAAGGTGTTGGGCTATGACTTTGATATAGTCTATAAGAAAGGGAAGAAGAATATAGTGGTTGATGCACTATCTAGGAAGGATGAGAAGGATGAGGCATTATTGTGTGCCATTTCAATACTATAAGCAGATTGGGTTGAAGAAGCCAAAGCTGAGTGGCAAAATGATATTACTACAAGGAATCTCATTCAACAATTGCAAAATGATCCCAGTGGTTCAGCGAAGTTTTGTTGGAAGGGAAACTTTGTGGTATAAAGAGCAGTTTTACCAGTGCAAGAATTCTACTCTTAAACACAAGATTCTCGAGGATCTCCATGGTTCTCCAATGGGAGGAAATTCAGGATTTTTGAAGACATATCATCGAATCAAGCGAGATTTCTTTTGGGAAGGGCTTAAAGGTGATGTTAAAAAATTTGTGGCAGAATATTTGGTATGTCAAAGAAATGAAGGGGAGACAGTTAAGACACTTGGTCTTTTGCAACCCTTAGGTATTCCTAGCTAGTGGTGGGAAGAGGTCTCCATGGATTTCATGACAGGCCTTCCAAGATCAGAAGGTAAGAGTGTCATGATGGCAGTAGTCGATTGGCTCACCAAATATGCTCATTTTATTGCATTATCCCATCCTTTTATAGCAAGTATAGTGGCGAAAACATTTATGGAGAATATACAAAAGTCACATGGTACCCCAAGGGTTATTGTCAGTGATCATGATCCTATCTTTACTAGTAACTTTTGGACATATTTATTCTCTTGTTTGAGTACTCAATTGGATGACAACGCTTCATACCATCCTTAGTCAAATGGGCAAACTGAGGTTGTCAATAAGTTTTTGTAAGGGTAACTACATTGTTTCACTTTAGACAAGCAATCTATAATGTCTCCCATTTAGCCCAGTTAGATAGATGGTGGAGATTAGCCTATCACATGACTCCCGTAGGCTAATAACAATGGTTAGGGGGTCAACTTGGTGACTTACTATTTATAGTAAGTCAGAGTTGAGCACCTTGCTATTTATAGTAGGGCAAATGCAGGGTACCATTGCACGAGAATGTTGGTTTCGAAACTCTTAGAGCGATATTTGATGAGACATAAGTTAAATTAAAGATTTAACTTATATTATTTTATGGGGGTTAAGTGACTTATGTTTCTAAGGTGACTTTATAACATTAAGTTAAGTCACAACTTAAAGTTGTGTGTCTAGGTGATGGGCGCCTCATGGGAGACATAAGGGGATAAAACATAAAATAAAATAATATTTTAATCCCTCACTTGGGTGTTGGAGGCATGAGAGAAATAAAAGAGAAAGTGGAAGTCATTTTTCATATGCTTGGATTATGATTTTTCTCTCTTATTGTGATATTCCCATGCATTGGCTTTGGAGCTTGGCTTCAAGGGTTTGATATTGACTTGCTGAGACGAAACCCTCTGCAAGATCACCTTTCTTCGTGCGTGAAAGACCGCATCAGGAGAGGATATTGGAAGCTTCATCCAGGAGTCTCATTGGGCTTTTCGAATAATACATTTTGAGGAGGATTTGAGCTTGAAAGAACATATTTCTCAGAGCTTTTGTATTGCAGATGTAATGGCAGAATTGTAACGAGCAGATTTGATATTGTTGAAGTGTTTTTGTGGTTGGAGAGACTTTCTTTGCTGGGCTGTACTTCTGTACTTGCTGGCCGTACCTAGTACTGCAGAAAACACATCATTTGAGGGCGATTTGGAGCTGGTTTCTAATATTTTCTGTCTCATTTTGGTCGCCATTTTCCAGCAGAGATTTCCAGTGCAGAATAGTGAATTGTGGGACTGTATTCCAGTGGTTTGGAGCTGTTATCAGTGCCCAGCTAGGCCATGTTGTGACCTAATCACACATCGCCCTATTGCAAATGGGGACCCCCTCTTTTTTCCGCTTTCTGCCGTTGCTTTGCTTTAGGGTTTAAGTTTTCTTTGAGTTTGTATGTCTGGGAGTGTTGATGTGTCTAAGTCTCGCCAAGATCTTGCTCAAATCCATGAAGTGATTGAAGAAATTGCTTAAGGGATGGAAATATTCAACCAAGGAGTCCATATGCCTTCATCCTGATGTATGTCCTGGAGTCCTGGAATTGACCAAGTCTGATGTCCTGAAGTCTGAAATCCTGAAAAACTAAGTCTGAAATCTGGTGGATTCTCAAAAATCTAGAATCTACATGTTAAATCTCATGGATCCGAGACCTATCTCAAACATCCTGAAAGTATATTTCAAAATATTTAAAGTATAGGACCTATACTTAAATATATTTTGAAATATACGTGACTCCAGGTACTGAAAAATGGCTTAGTATTGAAAAGTTGGAAATTCCAAGGGTATGAGCAAAATGTGAAATCCTTATGAACCTTCAAATTGCGAAATTCCAGAAGGACCTTCAAAATGTGAAATTCCTCAACATGCTCCAAAGTCAGAAATTCTATGAGTATAAGGAATATGCGCCCAATTTGAGATCTCAATGTTTGCTCATAAAATCGGAATTTTAACTTCAAAACATTGAATTTGTCATGCAAAAAGAAAATCGGGATTTTCAAGGGTACAAGGAATATGTGCCCTAAATAAGTGGAAATTCCTTCCACATGAGGAATTTGCGCCCTTCCTGGAGATCCCCTTTTTGTGAAAATCTCGCAATTTCTTGCAAGGAATGGATGGATAATTGGAAGATTTTGTATTTTATGTTCAATTTTGATTCAAATTTTATCTGAAAGACTTGGAAAATCTCTTAAGGAGAAATCGCAAATTCCACACCTCCATGGAATATGCGCCCTGGGAGTAGATCCATCTAAGCATGAACATTGCAAAAAAATGAAATTTGATATTTGAAAGTCATTGGAAACTCCTTTGCAGAGGTCATCACAATACTTAGAAAAGTCATGATTGGGAAGAGCGCAAAATCCTTGTCTATGGGGAGAATGCGCCCTAGTGAAATTCCTGATCATGCAATATTTGCCCACATTGGTTTGGTGATTTTGAGATCAAAACAAGGGAAATGTTATTCTCCTTAGTTGAATTCATGAAAATCCATGTGAAAACCTTGAGAAATTTGCCCAAGTAAGAGTCGAAAGTGAATGGAAATTCCTTGTCTATGAGGAATTTGCATTCCAAATGATGGAAATTCCTTGCACATGGGAAATATGCACTCTAAGATTAAGGAAAATCCACAGAGAGAGAATTTGCGCCCAAAGAAAATATTCTTCCAAGACATGTGGAAGTGCGCTTGAAGGAGAAATCATGAAGAGATATGAGAAAAAACCATTTGACAAGTCCTTAGTAAAAAAATGATATCATGGAGAAAGTCGCAAAATCCTTGTCCATGAGGAGAATGTGCCCAAGAGTGAAGGAAATTCCACTCATATGAGGAAATCCCGCCCATTGAAGGTTTGCAATTTTGATATAAAAATGAAAAGTCTACCTCCTCACTTGAAATCCATGCAAAACCATTTGAAGACCTTGAGAAATTTGCCTAAGGCAAGTGAAACTTGAAGGAGAAAAGATGTTAAGGTAGAAGTGGAAGTTTGAGAATGAAAAATACTTAAGGTGGAGCGCAAATTCCTTGTCCATAGGGAGATTGTGCTTAGTGTAAAGTACCTTCCAATTAAGAAAAATGTGCTCAAGACAAGTGAACTCCTTCAAGGATAATGAAAATCAATGCAAAGTCCCTTAAAACTCGCTAAGGAAAGACAATTTGAAGGCAAAGCATGCCAAGAAAAAAAAGAGGAAAGTTCCTGTTGTGACCTAATCACACATCGCCCCATTGCAAATGGGGACCCACCCTTTTTTCGTAGTTTTTAGCTTGTAGGATCCTGGGAAGTGTTATTAGATCACTTCTCCTCCACAAGTTGGACAGTGACTCTCTCTCCCGGGCAGCATGAAATGAATCAAATGAAGCACACCAAGGTGAAGTGGTAAATTAGTCTAAGCCTGAGCTATACATACACTTTCAACATCATCATGAACGTGTTTGAGACACTCATGTAAATGAAGTTTGCACCATAAAACTTGACAAAAAACTCTACAACAGGCATTTCTAGGTGCACTTTCTAGGATGCCTTGCATTTGAGTAATTTCAAAACACCTTGCATGCTTAGACAATTTCAACGCTCATCCCCATCTTGGCGCACTTCAAGGAAAGCCTTGCATTATGCAAATTTAACATTATACATGAGGGCTTTAAACTAGCGCTTAAGGTACTTGGAAGATTGTAATGTGCAAGTTAAGGTCTTGGACAAATACACATGAAATAAGCCTCTTGGCGCACTTTTTGGTATGCTCTGCACAAACATAATATGCGAACATGCAAGGAATATGCGCCAAAACCCTTCAGGCGCACTTTTGGTGACCATTTGCATAAAACATTTTATACATGAGCACTCAAAAGGTCCGCTCATCTCATCTTAAGGAAAGCATACTTAAACAAAGTCATCATCCTTCTAAGCGCACTTTCGACTTGGCTTTGCAATTTACTTAAATAGTCTGCTCCAAGCGCGTATTTACAATCACATACATGACATCTCAAAATGTCTGCCCAAGCACGTAACTCTGACCACTTTGCAAAGTGTGAACTTCAAGTTATACAAACTGGTTCAAAATATCCGCCAAAGTGCTTATCTGTTCCAATCTTGCAATTCGCATTGCCCGACTTATACATAGCATATCAAAATGTCCGATATCCCCCTCGACGCATATTCGTTCCAATCTTGCAATTCGCATTAATCCAACTTATACATGAAGGTTTAAAAGGTCCGTTCGTTAAGTCTTTTGCACACATTCGATGAGGTTTTGCAAACTTGATTTTATGCATAAGGCACTAAAAGTCCACTCAAGTAAACAGTTTTGCATTTGCAAAATTCAACACTCCAAAAGTCTACCTAAGCGCACATTCACATTATGCATAACGTCCTAAAATCTCCGCTCATAATCTCCTAAAGCACACTTTTATGAGGTGTTTGCATCTGCATTTTCAAACTTATGCGCGTTGGTCCCATATATCCGCCTAAGCGCATATATTTAGTCACTTTGCAAATATGAAGTTACAATCATGCGTGACTCACTAAAAAGTACGCTCATTGAATTTTGGCGCACATTCGATGAAGCTTTGCAAAATTGGCATCATACATAGAACACTAAAATGGCCGCTCAAAGAACATATTCAAATCGATTTTGTATTCGGAAATTTCAAACTATGCATGACATGATAAAGTCCGCTTTCTATTCTTTAGCGAATGTTTGGGATACCCTCGCATTTCATACATAAGTATTAGAAGGGGCCAATAAATGCATATTTTGAAGAGGCGTGCATTCGCAAGTCCGTCATGGTATACAGAGGCAATCGAGGGGCTCGCTCAAGGCGCATATCTAAAAGAATAGTGCATATTCGAAGTCGCTTGATGTCTTCTAGTTTCAGCGTGATACGTTAAGACTCAAAAGGAGTCGGCCAAGAGAAAGATGAAAACAAGTTTCGAACATTGAAAGATCATAAAAATCGCTAAGGAGACCAACCGTTTAAACCAAGTTTGAATGCATATATAAGTAGCATCCCTTCATCATTTTAAGCATTCATTTCAAATCAGTTTAAGTGCAGATTGGCGCAGATTCAGAGGGTCTTTGCATTGTGGAGATTTTGAACATTATACAAGGTTACATGTATTTAACACTCCAAGGTGCACATTTTGAGGGTGCTGATATTATGAACATCTGAGCTATTACATAACTCCTCATCTCTGGCATTTTTAAGCGCTGATTTAACCTCTGTATGCATTAGGCACTCCTCCACTGTAGGCTTGCATTGGCGCTGATTTGACATGGCTTTGCATAAAATACTCTATACACATACACATGAAATTAGCGCCCCTCTTGTGCTTACATACATATCAACCTCCGCCTAAAATCTTACAATTTGTTTGAGTTGGTAAAAAAGAAAGACATGTTAGAGGATCGATGATGGAATGTGGATTGATGATTGCATTGATGGAAGTTTCTCTTATGCAGGTAATGGAAAGAAAATACCAAAAGTTGGCGCATGGGAAAGTTTAAAGGATGGATGAAGGTTTCGCAGGTGATCAAGTTCTGAGCATTGCACTTCATCAAGAGTTCATCATCAAGATCATCATTTGTACGAAGCAAGAAGACAACATCACTTCCAGAGGAAGAGCACCATTTTGCCATGCATGAGAGGAAGTCATCATCCGAAGGTTCATTCCACATTCAAGTACCTGAAGTCATCCATTCCATGTGCCAGACAAAGAAAGACATCCATCATACACCAATCTACTCCAAAATTCATACACAATCATCCAAAACCAGAATATTGCATCCTGCACAACAACATCTTGCAAGAATACATGAAGATGATAGGAGAAATGAGCATGTACATCACAATTCATAAGTTACATCAAGACAACAAGAAGAAATTCGACAAAATTCCCAAGTTTTCAAGTTCGAAGAAGCTAAATTCCAGAGGTGAAAATTCAAAGATTCGAAGACTACTCCAAAAGATGACAAAATTTGGGAAGATATTCTGAACAATGTGAACTCAAAGAAAATCAAACCGGTTCACTCAATGCTGAGGTGGTATGTGCACACCATCAAGCCAATCACAGTCTGCCAGATCATCCATTCGCATTCAATGTTTTAAAAATAGTAACTTTTGTAACAAACTGCCATGTTGTCTCAATCTGGGCCATTGATTCTCAAATCAATCCTGGCCGTTCATGTAATTTTGAAGTCTATAAAAGGGGCTCACTTCTCTCATTTGTACAAGAGAGATCAAGATAGAAGAGTAGGAGTAGATGCTGTTAAAGTAGAAGTAGATTAGAGGAGACTCTTTAAAGTCATTGAAGAGACATGAAATTGTTGTAAAAGTACATTTCTAAAATCAATACAAGCTCATTGTTGGTTTGCATGGTGATTTTGTGTGATTGCGGGATGTTAGCATGGTTTCTAATTCTCGAATATGATGGAGAGATGTTTCCAAGTAGAGTAGAATTAGATTAGAAGTTCATTGATGTAATGTTTATATGTGGAGATAATTGATGAATTCCTTAAATGGTTCACACTTTTTATGATTTGTCGCTAATAAGTCATTTTGCAAAGTTACCCTGAACCACATTTGTTTTAGTTCAGTTGTGGATGCTCGTTCAAGCTGCGCCAATAGTGGGTGTTTGGATGAAAGTTCACAACATGAAAATCCTTGAGTTTCCTTAGAAGATTGCACCGACTTCGTGTAGTTGTTGGTTCTCATGCCGAAGCGGAGTTTGGTTTTATGAGGAGTTTGTCTATTTCAGCATATTTCATTATATCATTGTCCTTAGAATAGTTTTCTAAACTCTTGTCCTTTTGCATTTTCTTTTCATAGAAGAAGTTCCACTTCACAAAAAGGAGAATAACATATTTAGAATGGAATGAGGAGTCAATTCAGCGTAAGTCCCTTTGTGATTACCATCCCTTTGTGATTACCACCATTGTCACACCAACTACTGAGTCTATCCATTGCAAGTCAAGACCTGACATATCATGAACCTTGGAGTTGTCTCACTGGATCACTTTGTTTAGCCTTTTAGAGACTTTATTCAAGAGAGGATAGAATACTTGGTATTTTATTCTGAGTTTGCATGTGCATAAAAAACACATCAACAGTTCCCATACATGAGGAGAATGCACTCCAAGAGAGAGGAGAATCCTTAGGGACAAGGAAATGGTGCCACTTGTGTTCATCTACTATTTCGCCAAATCCATAAGAGAGAATCACAATTTCAAGGGGTAAGTGGAAGTTACGTTCAAATCATTAAGGAAACGTTGAATTCTTTGGTGAAGGAATAAGAAAATGCCACCATGGAAGAAATCTCAAAGTTGCACAACATTATGAAAGTCGGAAATTCCTTCAATAGAGGGAGAATGCGCCAACACTCAAACGAGATTCCTTGTCTATGAGGACAGTCCGCCACCTTAACAACCTTTGCAAGTAGATGTGATTTTATGGAGATTCAATGCAAAAGACTTGAAGAATTCGCCAAGGTGTAATAAAAAGTTTGAGAGATAGAATGAAAAGTTCATAGGAAGGTCGCAAAATCCTTGTCCATGCGGATAATGCACCTAGGCGTGAGGGAAACTCCTTCAACACAGGGAGAATACGCTTAATCATCAACAATAGTTGAAAGAGATTTCAATTTATCAAGATCCATTATAAAATCTTGATGAATTCGCCAAACGGAGGTAAAAGTTTGGGAGCTAAAATGAAGAAAATGCCAAAGTTGAAAAGTTGGAAATCCTTGTTCATAGGGAGAATGCACTCAAACTAGGCACAAAATCCAGCTGCTTAAGGAGAATGCGCTCCTCTTGAAGTTATCCCTTGCCAAACAAACTTTGCCCAAGTCAAGTGAAAGTTGGCCTAGGAGGGAGAAAACTGAGTTTAGACAAAGAAAAACCATAAATCAGCCTTACCTAGTGAATTGAGTAAGTGTGAGCGCTATAAAGGGATGTTTAAATTCTCATTTGTTACATTCAAATTCAAAACAAAAAGGCAGAGTTAAGGAGCAGAAGCAGCGAATTAGGAGCAGAGATTGCAAGGAAGGAGAGCAAATTTACTCAAAAGAGCAGAAATTTCAAGAAGATGAAGTGAATTTCCAGCCAAAGCAGCAGCGAATTTCATTAGGAAGGCAAATTCCCAGCAGAAGTTTATTAAAAAGCAGATCAGAAATTGCAAGAGTAAAGGCAAATTATCAAGGGAAAAGGCAGAATTTCCTTATGAAGGATGAATTCCAATCAGCAGCAAGCAGAATTCCAATCAAAAGAGAAGATAAATCAAGTGAAAAAGTTAATTTTGCTCATACTAGTATTAAGAAATGCATTGTTTAGACATGAATTCTTTACTTCCACGGCGAATTTTCCTCACATTTGAAATGAATTCCTTGGAATCATCTATGATCCTCACTTAAGTATTTTCACTTTACAGGTAAATGGTGAGTGTGAAAGCCATATCCACTTCAGGAGCGAGGACAATGTCGTGAAGATGTTCGAGGAATTTTGAAGAACTTCCAAGGCCGGGCAAGGAAGCTAATATCCAATCAAGAAGACCTCACAAGAATTCCAAACTCGGAGAAAGAAATTGCTTCCAACAACAAGGAGAACTTCATTGCCGGAGAGAGAAGAACTTCATCATCATCTTGCAAGCTCCATCATCTGAACATCCAGAAGATCACTTCCACATTCAAGAGTCTTCCACTTCATCCACCAGAAGAAGATCAAGAGCGAACATCATAAGGTGTACTCCAAGAATTCACGCCCAAGTCATCTCCTCTACTTCAACAATCTAGTGTCAGAATCCTGCACAAGAACAAGAATTTCACAAAAATGAGAAATAAGCATGTACGCCAAGAAACCCATAAATTACACTAAGGCATGAAAGACAACATAAAAAAATCCAAATTCCCAAATTACAAGTTTGAGAGATGCTAAGTTCCAGAGGTCAAAATCCAAGTTCGAAGACTATTCCAGGAAAGATGATACAATTTGGGAAAATATTCCAAACAATGTGAACACAAAGAAGATCAAACCAGTTTGCAAGATGCTGAGGTGGCATGTGCACGTCACCAATCCAATCACAGTCGGCCACATCATTCGTCCAAGTTCAATGTATTTACAACAGACAAGAAGCCAAAGAGGGTGCCCATGTGGAAGATGCTTCAAAGATTCCACTTCAAGCTAATCACATTGGTAAACATGCCTTCATTGCCTATGGGTTTTTATGTACACAAGTTGTGTCAACTTTTACTTTTGCTAAAAATAGCAAGTTGTAACTAATTGTTGATGTGGCAAGATCTCGGCCATCGATTTGCAAATCAATCCTGGTCGTTCATGTAATTTTTGGAGTCTATAAAAGGCTCACTTCTCTCATTTGTAACACATTAGAATTACAGTTGTTGTAGGAGAGTAGGATAGCAAGTAGAGTAGAGGAAGCTCTTCGAAGTCATTGAAGAGATATTGTGAAATTGTTGTAAAAATACTTCCTGGATCAATACAAGCTCATTGTTGATTTTTCAAGGTGATTTTGTGTGATTATGGAATGTTCGCATGGTTTCAAATTCTCGTAGATGATTGAGAAATGTTTCCAAGTAGCTGAGATAGTAGATTAGAAGCTCATTGATGTAATGAGTTTATGCAAAGATATTTGATGAATTCCTTCTTGGTTCATACTTTTTGTGAGTTGTCAATGGCAAGTCACTATGCAAAGTTACCCTGAACCTTCATTTGCTTTGGTTTGATTGTGAATACTTGTTCAAATTGCACCAGTTGTGGGTATTTGGATGAATGTTTACAATATGAAAATCCTTGGATTACCTTAGAAGATTGCACCGGTGTCATGTAATTGTTGGTTCTCATGGTGAAGCAAAGCTAGGTTTTCAAGGAATTTGTCTATTTGAGCATGATTCAATATCTCATTGACCTTATAATAGATATCTCTTAACCCTCTTTCTTTTGCATTTTCTTTTAAGTTTGATTGAAGAAGTTCCATTCATTTACATCCAAGGAGTAAGGAATTTCATCCATGTTCATGAAGGAGGAATTTAGCGTAAGTCCCTTTGTGATTACTAGCAAGATCATATCAAATCACTGAGTCTATCCGTTGCAAATCACGTATAAGGAACCTTGGAGCGCTCTTGTTTGATCACATAGTTCAGCATTCGAGAGGCTTTGTTCAAGAGAGGATAGAGTACATGGTGTTTTATTCTATTGTTGTTGTCACAAAAACATCATCAATAGGCCGTACAGCAGAGCCTTGGACGTGGGTGTTTGTGAGCTTCTTCATTTGAAGCATTTATCTCTCTAGATCTTGGCGCCTAGGGCCATTCTTGTATCTGCAGCATTTGTACTTGAGTTTCATTGCTTATCTGTGGATTCTAGTGACATTCCTACAGCTTGTATTGCTGGTCTGGATTCGACAGTTGTACAAAGTTGGAAAACTCAACATGGGTATGTCACTGTAATTCATATTTTGCTATAATACAATCTGGGTCTTCATTAGTTTGTTCATATCTATCTTAGTTTTTCTGGGTTTTGTTATATGCTTTATTTTCCATACATGCAATGCAAAAAACCTACATGCAAAACATGCACATGAAACCCTAAACCAAAAGCATACAAAAAAGCAAAAAACTTGGCACAGAACAAACATATATCCAAGGCTGTATGTTATAGTGGTATCAGAGCAGTAGTATCTTGCCATCTTGTGTGGTTAGATCAAACATGTAGAAGGGTTTTTGAGACATGCTTCCTATACTGTCTTTGACTCACCATTACAATATGAGAAGAAATAGGTCACAGCCAGAAATACAGGGTCCGTAGATAGAATAGGAAGTAGAAGTACCTTTGATAGATCCCTTTTCAGGTGAAGTTGAGGTCTCGGCTAAAGATATGGGTGACAGGGAGATTGAAGAACCTAGCATGCGAGAGATTTTGAACTCGTTGGCTAGGGGACAACTAGTTATAGAAAGGACATTGCAGGAATCATAGGCAGAATTGACTCATGTCCTTGTCCAGTTGATGCCCCGGGATGATAGGAACAAGGATAACAATAATAACAACAATAATGGGAGAAACAGGAACAATTTTGGGGATAGGAACAGGATGAACAACGAAGGTGACAGGCATATGGGTGATAGACACAACGGGGACAGGAACAATGGAAACATAAACAATGGTGACAGGCATAGGGATAGAGATGATGGGGGAGAAGCATCGGTCACTCACAGGAGAGCTTCTCAGTTGATAGTAGGTGATAGGCCTGGCATACCCATATTTGCACCCAGGAAAAATGTTCCTGAACAGGAGGCTACACAACTTGAGTTCTAGGATGAGATTCTGAGAGATTGGTGGGCATCTAGTGAGGAGTTTAGAGTTGAGATGACATTTGGAGAGTACTTAGACCTTAGGATGAAACACAGACCCCACAGGGGAAATAGACAGAATTAGGAACTCCAAAAGAAGGTTAGTAAGATGACTGCCATATTTTGATGGATCTGGTAAAACAACTGCTAGAGCATGGGTCCAGAAATTGGACAGTTATTTGCAGATCAGCCCTATGCCAGAAGCAGATGCTATAACTTACGCAGCTTTACACTTAGAGGGCAGCGCGCATAAATGGTGGAGCAATGGTAAGGCTACATTGGGCCACGATCAGATTACTTCATATGTTGAGTTTACTGCTAGACTGATTGACAGATTTGATAAGAAGGATCCTGAACTGCAATTTAAGGAGTTGGCACAACTCAGACAAGTTGGATCAGTGGGACTCATACATTTCAAAGTTTCAGGACCTATCTGTTATGGTCTCGGACATATCAGAGCGCAGGTTGGTCATATTATTTATAGATGGATTATCATATCCCTTACGTGGTTGGGTTAAGGGATTAGACCCATTGACACTTCAAGAGGCCATGAAAAAGGCCTGTGATATTGAGTCCTTTGTATGGAGGAATAAATTTCAAACCAAGGGTTTTTACAGGAAGGACAAGGAGAAAGATAGGAAACCATTCTAGAAGGACACTAGCCAACAGAAAGAGAAAACAAACATGCTTAACGATGATCAACTGAATGAGTATAGGAGGAAAAAACTTTGCTTTCATTGTAAGGAACCATGGGACCCCACACACAGATGTGCCAATAAGGCAAAAGCAAAGTTAATTGAATATTATTCAGCAGAGGAGTCACAGTCGGAGGCATCGGATCAGTCTTCAGATAGAGAGGACAGTGGAGATGAGAATGCCTCACAGCACAGTCATGATAGTGATGGGACACTGGCATAACTTTCTATCTTCTAGAAAGTTGGGTTGTTCAGAGTAAGAGGAGTCCTCGGCGGTCAGCGCATCACCACCTTGATAGACACAGGTCCTACACATAATTTCATTGATGAGGGCTTGGTGGCTAGATGTGGACTGAAGGTGGAAGAGTTTGAAGGCTTCAAGGTAATGGTAGCTGACGGCTACAAACTCACTTGCACCAGAAAGATTTCTGGGTTGACTATAGAGATGGGAGATTATGAGCTTAAGGATGACTTCTATGTGGTTGGCATCGGAGATAGATGTAGTTATAACTTATGGGTATGCATTGGATGATGCAGCTTGGTGAGTTCACTATGAATCTGAATAAGATGGAGATGAAATTTGAGTGCAATGGAAAGAAAATAGTTCTCAGGGGATTATCAGATGGTGGACCATGAGTAGTCTCTCTTAAGAGGATGGAGAGAATGCTGCGACATAACCAGGTAGAGTGGGCCGCAGAATGTCTTATCATGCCAGAGTCTACACAGCAGTTGAAGAGTGCTTACCATCCAGATATATAGAAGCTATTGACGAAGCACAGTAAGGTGTTTGGTAGTATACCTCCAGGAGTGCCACCTGATAGAGGTATAGAGCACGTCATCGAGCTCGAGGATAGGACTAAGCCCATTATGATCACACCCTATTGTCATTCTAAGAGGCTCAAGGATGCAATAGAGAAAACAATGAAGGAGTTGTTAGAGATGGGACACATCTGACCCAGCAAGAGTCCCTTCGCTTCTACAGTTGTGTTGGTCAAAAAGAAAGATGGGACTATCAGGATGTGTATTGATTACAGAGCCCTAAATAAAAAGACAATTAAGAACAGGCATCCGATTCCCCGTATAGATGAGTTGATTGATGAATTACATGGGGCTTGTTACTTTTCCAAGAAGATCTCAGATCAGGATACCATCAGATACAGATGAGGGAAGAAGATATAGAGAAAATAGCCTTCCGATGTCACTACGGCCACTTTGAGTTCTTGGTGATGCCGTTTGGATTAACTAATGCCCCTGCTACGTTCCAAAGTTGCATGAATCAGATTTTCAGACAACAGCTAAGGATGTTTGTGTTAATTTTCTTTGATGACATATTGATCTTCAGCAGGAGTTGGGATGAACACATGAGACATTTGAAGGAGGTACTGAGCATTTTGGAGAATAAGTCCCTCTATGCCAAAGAGTCCAAATGTGACATTGGCATGATAGAGCTTCTTTATCTGGGTCACATCATTAGTGCCGATGGTGTTAGAGTGGATGTAGAGAAGATTAAGGCAATAGTTGATTGGCCACCAACAAACCTCACACAGCTTAAGGGCTTCTTTGGGTTATGTGGTTTCTACAGGAGGTTTGTTAAAGGCTTCTCATAGACAACTGCATTGTTGACAGACTTGACTAAAATCCATAGGTTAGTAGGATCCAAGCTCTGATACCACTGAAATAAACCTTTCTAGAATGACTGAAATTTTTTGCCAATTTTTAGATAAGATTTCTTGCACAAATCAACATATAATCATCACCAATGAACAATACAACAATTGAACTTCAAACCCACATCATACTTGCTTATTTGAAACCTTCAAATGAGAAATACAAAAATGTTAAGTTGCTGATCTGAATTTCAATCACTGTTTGATTTTATATCAGACCTTATTACATGCATTAAAAATGTCCAATTGCATCAAATCCTTCATAGGATCAAAGCCCAAACACTCTAGAACAAAGATAGCTATCCAATGATGCTATAACATCCCTGAAAGTATATGAATAATTGACTGATCCAAAACTTCTATTTGCTGATATGACTGCTGAAAGTGATGATTTTGCCCAGCCAAGTTGTATCAAACAAAACTTCATGAAAAACACTTCCAAACCCAAGCGATGGATGCCTAGTTTGGTCTTCTATCAAATGCAACTCTTCAAAAGTGAAAGCTCTTGTTAAATCCACTTCAAAAACCCTGTCATTGTTCAAACAATTCGCTGTCATAAAAATCAGACTTTGCTGATATGAAATCAGACCTTGAAAAATATGCAAAAGTCACTCAATCTTCACTTTAAACTCTATCAACTACCTTGGTAATCACTCCAATACACCAAGGGTTCCATTATGATGTCAATATCTCTTCAAATCTTCACAAATAAACCTGCAAATTCAACTCCAATGATGAAATGTGAATGATAACATCTCACAAATTGTCATGGGAACATCACCACAACATTCAAGGGAACATCTCCTTGAAAAATAACTAGAAAATGCAATTTCCAGCTAAAAGAACAAAATGGAAAAGCTTACCAAAATGATCATTAGTTGCAAATTGGAGTTCAAGAGCTCTATTTGTCCTCTCCAAGGATAGGCGTCTCTTCTCTTTGACAAATTGGAATGAAATTTGGAATCCATCAATCACAATAGAGAGTCTTGAACAAAAATAAATGATTGACATCTATGAATGCAATCATTTAAAACAATCTTTAATTGTTTAAATGATCTACATCAAATGGATCGATCCTCTATGAAGTGGCATCCTCTCCCATTGGCAGCGGCTATGTGTTGGCATCAACAAACATTAACAAACTTCCTTTGATATTGAATTCTCCTTGCTAATGGCGGCGGCTGATTGCATGCAAGCATTTAATATTGTTTTTGTTGCATTGAACATCAATCTTTGACATGATCGAACCTCCTCACCCAAGGCGTTTGGCATTTAATATCTTTCAAAGAAAATAACAAATCAAATGCCATCATTTAATAAACCCAATCGCCCCCAAAGTGCCATTGATCCAATGCACATATTTAATAAACAAATATTGCATTTAAAATACTCTCCTTCATACTTGGCGGCTATGGCATTTGCATTCATTGATACCAACAATTGCATTTAAAAACCTCTTTCACAATCAGCGGCCAGCTATGGATCAAATGAAAACATTAAATAACAATAACAAACCTCCAACAATGCCAATCGCTCCTTTCAAGGCATGGGCGAGTGAACCATCATGGCGTTGGAATTGAAATTTGGACCAATGTGTATAGGTGCGATCCACTAGATAGCCGTTGCAATTCAAATACAAGTCAAACATGCCAATCGATCCCTTTTCTTTTCTTTCAATTTGTGTCTGGACCTATAACTCCTTGATGAACACATTCCCTTTATTCATATGTATAACTCCATGCAAATCGATTATAGAAAATGTAATTAAAGATTTCATTTTCTAAAATCCATCAAATGAAAATAAAAATACAATTTCAATATTGCATTTTTCATTAACCACATACTAGTTGAGCTAACATTCCAAATCTCCATGTATAGCTATAAGCTCAAACTAGAAATTCATCCCCTTACCAATGCATTAGCCTACGGGAATGGATGATAGGCTAATCATCAACTCCATTAGAAGTCACTCTGGAAATGGGGACATGACAGTCCTCCCTTCCCGGAATTGCTTGTCCTTAAGCAATCGAAGATTAGGATGCTCCAAAATTTGCTCACCTTCCCAAGTAGCATCCTCCAAAGGCAAACCTCTCCATCGAACCAAATACTCTCTAATGATCCGGCTTCTTAAATGACGCTCCCTCATGTCAACAATGCTATCAGGGTCCAATATCAACATGCCTTCATCAAGAGATGGAAGGTCAGGAGAAGAAACCACATGTTGTCCTAATGCTTTTTTGAGGCAAGACACATGAAACACATTATGAATGCGGCTTCCTAATGTAACTCAAGCTCATATGCAACTTCACCAACACGTCTCACAATCCTGTATGGTCCATAGAATCTTGGCTTGAGCTTTTTTGCACCACTTTTCTTCAAAGTACTCTATCTATATGGCTGTAGGCGCAAAAATACCAAATCATCAACCTCAAATGTCCTCTCAACTCGATGCGTGTCTGGATATATCTTCTGCTGATTCTGTGCTTGATGAATATTATCCTTAAGAATCCTAAGGATGTCCTGTGTATTCTGCATCAACTCCTTTGCTCGGGGAGCTCTACTATCATCAAATGCCAAATCCACAAAAGAAAGTGCATCATACCCATATAATGCTCTGAATGGAGTCATGCCTATGGCCATGTGATAGGTAGTATTGTAGCAATACTCCCCAAGGTACAACCATCTAATCCAAGCATGCTGATGACCCGCAACATAATTGCGAAGATACCCCTCAATCCACTTGTTTACAATCTCTGTCTGTCCATCAGTCTGAGGATGATAACTAGTGCTCGGTGTCAACTCTATACCTGTAAGTTGGAATAGCTCACGCCAAAACATATTGATGAATCTACTATCCCGATCACTCACAATAGTCTTTGGAAGGCTATGCAAGCGAAATACCTCACGAAAAAACTTGGCAACCTGTAATGCATGTACCTTCGGAAGACTTGTGATGAAATCCATGGAGATACTTTCCCACTTCTGCTCAGGAATAGGCAAAGGCTGAAGTAGTCCTGCTGGAAAAGTATGCTCAGACTTGTTCTGCTGATAAGTCAAACACTCTCTAACATGCTGAAGAGCATCATCCTTGAGACCCTTCCAAGAGAATCTCTCACGAACTTGCCTATAGGTTTTGAAAAACCCTGGATGTCCTGCTCGAGGTGTGTCATGAATGGCTCTAAGTATTTGCTGCTTAAGTTTTGACTCAGGTACCCAAAATATCCTGTCCTTATAATATATCACATCGTCCACGACCTTATATCTATCATCGTGAATAAAACCATCCATGATCTCGCAGGCAAATGTAGACTTGGAATACTCAACTAAAAGTTGAGATTTCCAATCAGCTGAAATCTCACTCAAGGAACAAATAGTAGGCCTCCTGGAAAGTGCATCCGCAACAACATTCTTCTTCCCTTTCACAAACTCAAAATCAAAATCATATGCCTGTACCTTAGAAACCCATTTTTGCTGTCTTTCATTCAAATCTTTTTGTTCCAAGAAGTATTTCAAACTGTTGTGGTCGGTCCTAACCACAAACTTCGCACCTACCAAGTACTGTCGAAACTTTGCCAAAGCATGCATTATGGCAAGCATCTCCTTGTCATAGGTGGAATATAGGCGCTCCACATCTCTTAACTTCCTGCTCTCATATGCAATGGGGTGCCTATTCTGCATCAACACAGCTCCAATACCCTCACCTAATGCATCACACTCAAGTAGAAAGGACTGTGTAAAATCTGGTAGTGCCAACACTGGAGTAGTACTCATCACCTCCTTAACCCTGTCAAAAACTGCTTGTGCCTTAGAAGACCAAATGAATGCCCCTTTCTTAGTGAGATCTGTCAATGGTGCCGCCAATTGTGAAAACCTCTACCAAACCTCCTGTAATAACTGCAAAGAGCCAAGAAATCTCGCAACTCAGAAATGTTCCTTGGAGTAGGCCAATCTTGTATTGCTTTGATCTTCTCACCCTGTACTCTAACTCCATTAGCACTAATCATATGCCCCAAATAGAGAATCTCCTCCATTCCAAAATCACACTTTGAAGCCTTGGCATACAATGACTGTGCATCCATGACTCCAAGTACCTCATCTAGATGTCGAAGATGCTCACTCCATGTCTTACTATATATCAAAATGTCATCAAAGAATACCAACAAAAACTTACGCAACTGCTTATTGAAAACATGATTCATGCAAGACTGAAATGTAGTAGGTGCATTAGTAAGACCAAATGGCATAACAAGAAATTTATAGTGTCCATAATGGCATCTGAATGCTGTCTTCGTAATATCCTCCTCACGGACACGAATTTGATGATAGCCTGAATGAAGATCAATCTTAGAAAAATACATGGCCTCGTGTAACTCATCAAGTAGCTCATCGATCCTGGGTATAGGGTACCTGTTTTTGATTGTTTTCTTGTTCAAATTTCTATAATCAATACACATTCGCATAGTACCATCCTTCTTCTTCACCAACACCACAGAAGAAGCAAATGGACTAGATGAAGGTCGAATGTGTCCCATATCAATCAACTCCTTGATTGCATTCTCAAGCTCAATCTTGAAGTGTCGGGGATGTTGATATGGTGCAATATTGATAGGATTGGTCCCATCCTCTAACTCAATCACATGCTCAAAACCACGATTAGGTGGTCTACCTGGAGGAATGTCACCAAAAACCTTACCATGCTTATCCAATACAGATTGGATATCTACATGATACTCTCCACCTGAAGAAGACTTAGAAGAAAAGTTCACTTGAGCTGCCCATGCAATATCATGTCTAAACAATGTCTCCATGCGCCTAGCTGAAACAACTCTAGGTGCCCCATCTGAAACGGCTCTCAAGATAACTTTCCTTCCCTCATGAATGAAGTCTATCTCCATCTTCCTCAAATCTTGGATATAACGGCCAAGTGAATGCAACCATTGCATTCCCAAAACATCAATGCCTGAAAGTCCAACCATGTAGAAATCATCTGTCAATGTATAATCTCCCATCTGAATACTAAGCTGTGGCACTCTCTTCTGACAACTCATAGTAAAGCCATCTGCTACTGCAACTGTGAATCCCTCAAAATTCTCAGCTTGTAAACCACGCCTCATAACTAAACCCTCATCAATGAAGTTATGAGTAGCTCCACTGTCCACCAAACAAGTGACTCGTTGTCCCGTGATAACACCCTTAATGCGAAAGGCATGATACCTTGGAATTCCTGACATAGAAGCAATAGTCACTTTACCTGCACCTGTATCAAGCTCCAATGTAGGCTGATCCTGATGATCCTCATCTGAAACTGAATCCTCATGTGTATCACTATCATCATCTGAAATTACCTCAATGAGATGTGCTTTGCCTTTCCCAAGGCATCTATGTCCTGGTTCCCATGGTTGCTTGCAAGAAAAACATAACTTCTTCCTTCTCAATTCATCTCTCTCTGCTGCAGAAGGATTAGTCTTAGGCCGAACTGGCTTTTTTTGATTAGAATTAGAGCCCTTATAGAAGTTTTTCTTCGGAGTTAATGTAGGAGGAGTATCCAAATCAAGTGCTAACTCAATTGCCTCCTTAAGTGTAGTTGGCTTATGTACCTTAACCAACCCTTTGATCCTATCATTCAACCCTTCAACAAACAACATTGTAATTCTCCTATCAGTCATATCAGGAACCATAACTGCAATTTTTTGAAATTCATTCACATATGAATCCACTCTACCACTCTGTTTCAACTGTGCAAGCTCACGGTAGTAGACCTCCACATCCTTGCAGTCAAACCTAGTAATGAGTTTTTGAACGAACTCATCATATGAATTAATCCTGTTGTGATGTTGTGAAACAAGTCCATGATGCCACCACTCATATGCCAAACCCTCTAAATGCATAGTAGCAAAATGTATAGCCTTTTCTTCACTCATGGGCTTGAGTGTAAGAAAGGTATCCAACTTATTCACCTATGCTCTAGCACTTAGCTTACCACTGCCATCAAAACTAGGAAGAGGAATTTTATTCAATGCATCCTTGTATTCCTTTGGTTGTGTAGGTTGGGCTCTTCTTTGCCTTGGCCGATTCATTCTACTCTTTTGATTATCTCTCTTTTGACTCATGTAATTGTTGAAATTGATTCTATTCCTTACATGCTCGGGAAGTGAATCATACTCATCAACCAAAGATATGGTATTCTCCTCAAAA
This sequence comes from Cunninghamia lanceolata, assembly GCA_027924645.1. Taxonomy (NCBI): domain Eukaryota; kingdom Viridiplantae; phylum Streptophyta; class Pinopsida; order Cupressales; family Cupressaceae; genus Cunninghamia; species Cunninghamia lanceolata. The sequence goes on along the minus strand of BSBN01001121.1, from coordinate 6,654,750 downwards.
GGAAGCTCTTCTTCTTTATCCTATGGCTGCTCCTCTTCTACTTCATCTTCTCTAGGAAGAAAAGTAGGTTGCATAGGTCTCTCAACTGTAGGTGTACGGGTCCTTCTATCACGTGGTGGTGATCTTCCAACTACACTACCTGTATCTTGATTATTTTGATTCTTGTCACCCATCATAGCTTGAAACATCCTTTCAATGTTTGTATTTGTTTGTCGTTGTTGCTCGGCAATCTCACGCTGATTATTAACCATGTCCCTAACATATTATCAATTTCATCTTGTGCAATACTTTGCCTTCTATCACCCATTGTTCTTCTTCTATAATGATGTGGCAAATGATCAACATAGTAACTCATAACCCATAGGCTGACATGATCCAAGCTCTGATACCACTGAAATAAACCTTTCTAGAATGACTGAAATTTTTTGCCAATTTTTAGAAAAGATTTCTTACACAAATCAACAAATAATCATCACCAATGAACAATACAACAATTGAACTTCAAACACACATCATACTTGCTTACTTGAAACCTTCAAATGAGAAATACAAAAATGTTAAGTTGCTGATTTGAATTTCAGTCACTGTCTGATTTTATATCAAACCTTATTACATGCATTAAAAATGTCCAATTACATCAAATCCTTCATAGGATCAAAGCCCAAACACTCTAGAACAAAGATAGCTATCCAATGATGCTATAACAGTCCTGAAAGTACATGAATAATTGACTGATCCAAAACTTCTGTTTGCTGATATGACTATTGAAAGTGATGATTTTGCCCAGCCAAGTTGTATCAAACAAAACTTCATGAAAAACACTTCCAAACCCAAGCAATGGATGCCTAGTTTGGTCTTCTATCAAATGCAACTCTTCAAAAGTGAAAGCTCTTATTAAATCCACTTCAAAAACCCTGTCATTGTTCAAACAATTCGCTGCCATAAAAATTAGACTTTGCTGATATGAAATCAGACCTTGAAAAATATGCAAAAGTCACTCAATCTTCACTCTAAACTCAATCAACTACCTTGGTAATCACTCCAATACACCAAGTGTTCCATTATGATGTCAATATCTCTTCAAATCTTCACAAATAAACCCGCAAATTCAACTTCAATGATGAAATGTGAATGATAACATCTCACAAATTGTCATGAGAACATCACCACAACATTCAAGGGAACATCTCCTTGAAAAATAACTAGAAAATGCAATTTCCAGCTAAAAGAACAAAATGTAAAAGCTTACCAAAATGATCATTAGTTGCAAATTGGAGTTCAAGAGCTCTATTTATCCTCTCCAAGGATAGACGTTTCTTCTCTTTGACAAATTGGAATGAAATTTGGAATCCATCAATCACAATAGAGTCTTGAACAAAAATAAATGATTGACATCTATGAATGCAATCATTTAAAACAATCTTTAATTGTTTAAATGATCTACATCAAATGGATCGATCCTCTATGAAGTGGCGTCCTCTCCCATTGGCCACTTCCTTTGATATTGAATTCTCCTTGCTAATGGCGGCGGCTGATTGCATGCAAGCATTTAATATTGTTTTTGTTGCATTGAACATCAATCTTTGACATGATCGAACCTCCTCACCCAAGGCGTTTGGCATTTAATATCTTTCCTATGTTGCACAGAGGCCTGTCTTCGACCCCCTGGTACTCGTCTTAGAGACTGCTACTCGTCTCCTCGTCTCGGAGACTTCTTGGGTACATCTCCCTGCAAAGGGAGACTTCTGGTTGAGTCTCCCACACGTCTCCAAGTACCTTGCGTCAATAAAAAGGTGTCTCCATTTTTTTTCTCTCTACCTTTCATGTTTTCCACTATTTTCTCACAAACTCAGTGGATTCTTACTCCTACGGACTTCAAACCTCAATACTAGTGTCTACAGTAATATATATACATTAAGCTATATTAAATTGTTACAAGTAAGGTATAAGCCTATAAGTAATATATATACAGTAAGCTATATTAAATTGTTACAAGTAAGCTATAAACTTAAACTTTACCAGTTCTCTTGTTTTAAAAGTTCAATGTCATGATATTTTCAGTTTTAATGTTAGCATATTAATAAATTAATAAAATTATTAAATTATATTTTAAAAAAATTGGTGTCTTCAAGTACCCCCGTCTGCTATTTTTTAAAAACAGACGTACTGGTACCGGTACCAGTCTCCCGTACCAGTACCAGTACCAGTACCAGTACCAGTCTCGGTGCACCCTTGTAATAATCTTTCAAAGAAAATAACAAATCAAATGCAATCATTTAATAAACCCAATCACCCCCAAAGTGCCATTGATCCAATGGACATATTTAATAAATAAGTATTGCATTTAAAATACTCTCCTTCATACTTGGCGGCTATGGCATTTGCATTCATTGATACCAACAATTGCATTTAAAAACCTCTTTCACAATCGGCGGCCAGCTATGGATCAAATGCAAAAATTAAATAACAATAACAAACCTCCAACAATACCAATCGCTCCTTTCAAGGTATGGGCGAGTGAACCATCATGGCATTGGAATTGAAATTTGGACCAATGTGTATAGGTGCGATCCACTAGATAGCCGTTGCAATTCAAATACAAGTCAAACATGCCAATCGATCCCTTTTTCTTTGCTTTCAATTTGGGTCTGGACCTATAACTCCTTGATGAACACATTCCCTTTATTCATATGTATAACTCCATGCAAATTGATTATAGAAAATGTAATTAAAGATTTTATTTTCTAAAATCCATCAAATGAAAATAAAAATACAATTTCAATATTGCATTTTTCATCAACCACATACTAGTTGAGCTAACATTCCAAATCTCCATGTATAGCTATAAGCTCAAACTAGAAATTCATCCCCTTACCAATGCATTAGCCTACGGGAATGGATGATAGGCTAATCATCAACTCCATTAGAAGTCACTCCGGAAATGGTGATATGACACAACATGAACTTTAAGGACTTGAAGAGAATTTGGTCATGCAATAAATCGAATGAAACAATAGGCTGACAAACATAGTAGTGAAAGGAGTTTTGAAGTAGGTGATTGGGTTTTCTTGAGATTGCAACCTTATAAGCAAATTTTTTGGAAGCAACAAACAAAGAATAACAAGTTGTCACCAAAATATTATGGTCCATACCAAATTGTGTAGAAGATTGGCAGTGTAGCCTACAAGCTTGAGTTACCTCCATCAACAAGGATACATCCAATTTTTCATGTTTCATGTATAAAGGTGATTGGTTGACAGATTCCTACATAGACAGCGTTACGAGAGCTAGATGAAGGAAGAATCGTCTTGGATCCAGAGTTTCTAGACTGTAATGTGCCGTACCTGTTGGTTATTTTTTAAAGATCTTAATAGTGTTATTTTTATTTTTTTTAATGTGTTCTTTCAAACTAGACAAAAGATGCAGAAGGGGTTTCAGTTTTCTTGAGATGTGTTTGCCGGAGCAATACAATATGGAGCATATATTGAAAACCCAGAAAAGATACAATAGATATGAGAAAAATATTAAATACCCAGATCATAAAATACCATATAATGAATTACTATCACATACCCATATGGAAATATGCAACTTCGTACAACTGCTGTAGCTGGACCAGCAACTGGGTAGCATATAATTCATCCAAACTCCAAACAATGAAAGTATTTTGCATACAATGGATAGTTTCAGGCTTAGAGGCCTTGGACGCCTCACAAAGAGAAGGTTAGTGGCTGCTAATAGTGTAGAATGTGTCCCAGAAGATCCCACGTCTCTCCTAGGCAATGGTACGACCTAGCTGTAGAAGTTTCCAGCCACATACAAATGCAAAACTCTCTAAAAGACTTTCCGTTATATCTGTTTAGTGTTGCAGACCCCAAACGACCAAGAAAGAGCGATTAACATGCATCGAATCTCACCAAAAGGGTCTCAAAGATGGTACGACTAGCCTCATGAAAGGTACGACCAGTGAGAGGAGGAAAATACAATCTTTATAGCTCCACAAACTCCTCCAATCTGTCACTAGAAAATGGTCCTCAGCCGTTCACAACAAATCTGCAAATGATATATCAATGAAATCCTCAAACCCTCAATAATATTAACTCCATTGAAGCACAACTGCGAATACTGGATGCATTCGCCTCACAAGCACCTTTGGATGGTATTGCACATCTGTAGAATGCTGTTACCGAAAGGAGTTTTCGTTCCCAACAGCCTTATGGGTTCAATCCTTCAAACCCTCTCCAAAAACCCTAGCAGAGCCAAAACATCAATTTCACAAATATCCAAGCATATCCACAAATGAGGCACTTTTCCTCTTTTATAATTCTCCAAGAGGGGTCGATGCACTTTGGAGGGAAATATTTCTTTTAATTTCACTTTTAATATTTCCCAAGGTGAGCGCTCCATAAAATGACTTAAGTGACTTTTAAATATTTTATTTTTCATCACTTAACCATTAAATCCCAAAGTCCAATATTTAAATAATAATATTAATTTACGGACTTTAAAATGAAGGCCCAAATGAACTCGAAATTCAGTGATCTATAGCTTGCTGGAAAGGTCTCGACGAGACGCTCTATCTCCAACACTGAAAATCTCGAAACGAACCAAAACCCTAATTTGCCAAAAATAGCAAGTCCAGGCCTAAACAATCAAAGCCACCTCAGAAAATGCTAAACTGAAGACCAACTGAACCCAAGCCAACATCCACTCATCTGATCAACTCATCCAAGATACTGCCAACAGTGGTTCCCTAACCAAGCTGGTTAGTCTACGGGAACTCAATAATAGACTAACTCCTCAATTGTCTGTCTGGCTAAAAAGGGGACATTACATAGACACACACAAAGAAGTTGAGGACTAGGACAATCACTGAGTATCTCATTCAGTGGAAGAATTTGCCAGTTGAAGATGCCACGTGGGAAGATAAAGATTTTGTTTAGAAGCATCCATAGTTGATTAACACTAACGACAATGCTTCTCTGAAGAGGGGGGCATGCTATGCCCTTAATCTTATAGTGTGTAGAGTTATGAGTAGTCAGTTTGTGGCGACCTTAATTCTTAAGTCATATGATCATTATAATATTCTTATTTAGATAATTAGGTCAACCTAGCTGTTACATTTTGGTATCTAAGTCAGCCTAGGTGATATCGAAGGCATAAGTAGGGCATATATAGGAGGTAGTGAGTGTTATTTAATCATTATATTGCAAATTGTGTTCTTATTGGATATATTTGGAGTTTTGCCCCCTTGAAGTGGCTTATTATTCTCAAGTATTTGCAACATATTTCTGATTATATTCTTCTCTTGTGCAAGTTATTTCATTACATAGCACATGCCTACCCCACAGTTTTGCCCACTAAAACTAGCCAAGAGCCAAGCGAATAGTAGGGGACTCAGACTTCTCTTGCTCAAGAACAACAATTCCATAGAAGGGTAGTGAGAAGAAAGAACGAGATAAATTATATTAATGTTCATGAATGACCAAGAATATGTCAAAGGGACTAGAATGCACATTAGAAACAAGAGCAAAGAACTAGGGCGAAAGGGACCCTAGACATGAAATAGATACAAATATGTAATGTCCCCTTTTCCAAGCTGAATCAAATCGGAGGACTCGAAGCCTATTTTTATTCACCGTAGTCTGAAGTGAGGATTTGCAGGGGAATAATATAATAATAATTTATTAAGTTGTCCAAAGCACAAAAAGACAATTTATTATTATTAATTGGGGCCAAAAAGCAAGATAAATTATAAAGTGAAAAGTGGTGAATATTTGAATAAAAGGAATATTAATTACCTAAAAGGTAATTAATAATTAAAAAGGAGTAATATTCAAAATAAAAAAAGTAATTTTTAATTACTTTTAGGGTTGGATGGAAAAAGCATAAAATATAAAATATTGGAAAAAACAATTCATTCTATCATTGCATTTTTTTCAGAAACCCTTGTGCAGAGCTTTGTTGCAACATCTTTCCTTGAGGATGAAAACCCTCTCGGATACTCAAGAATTGGAGGACGAAAATCTTCTGGTTTCTATTGTTGGTTTCATACAGAGGCCAAATTTGTGCTGAATTGATATTATTTTATTTTATGTGTTGAAGATCCCAATTTGTTTGAATTCAGATTTGGATATTATTGAAAATTCGCATATCAAATTGTTTCTAGTTGAGGAGGATATTTTTATTTTTAAATAAAGGCTTGGCAAATGCAACCGTACCCTAAGCAGCCATACCATGGAATGATTTATCATATAAAATAAGGCGCAAGTTACAAATTCAAGAGGATTATTCACCCAGCCGTAAGATTGCAAAAGTGAAGCGATTATTTAGAGGGGTTGCTATTGTATTGATTGTATTCAGATCTGAACTTGAAGCTATTCACCAATAAGGGAGGCGCTTGGAGTTAGTGGAGTGTGGACCCCACAAATCAGCTACAACTCTCTCTACATCAGCTGCACCTCCTTGAGGAAGGGAGTCGAACCAATTTCTGAAGTCAAAATATTGTTTTTAAGGAAATCGTAGGAGGTTGTGGAGAGTGGGACCCTCATATTTGATCGACCAACTTTAGAGGTGTTTGAAAATTGTAAAGAAGGTGCTCATAGATAAGGCGACATGCTAAGGATTTCAACCACCCCAACATTCCATAAAGACCCCAATGATTCTTGCCGCCACATAATTAAGATCTAAAGTTTTGGGTTTGGAAATTCGTGGGAATAATGTAATGTGTCGTACCTGTTTGTATAATTTTTAAAGATCTTTTATGTGTTATTTTTATTTTAAGTGTGATCTTTCAGACTAGAGAGAAGATGTAGAAGGGGTTTTAGTTTTCCTGCAGATATGTGTTGCCGGAGCATACAATATAGAGCATATAACTAAAACTCAGAAAAAGTACAATAGATATGAAGAAAATAACAAAGACCCAGATAGCAGAATAGCCAAATATGAATTATTGTGACATACCTGTTGATGATGTTTTCTTGACAACAACAACATTAGAATAAAACACCAAGTGCTCTATCCTCTCTTGAACAAAGCGTCTCGAATGCTAAACTATGTGATCAAACAAGAACGCTCCAAGGTTCCTTGTACGTAATTTGCAACGGATAGCCTCGGTGGTGTGATGTGATTTGCTGGTAATCACAAAGGGACTTACGCTGAATATGCTCCTTACTCCATTCAAACATGTACTCTTTCATTATGAAATGGAACTTCTTCTAATCAACTACGAAAAGAAAAGGCAAAAGGCAAGGGTTAAGAAGGCTAATCTAAAGACAATGACATGATGAACGATGCTATGATAGACAAATTCCCTTAGAAAACCAAATTTCACTTCGCCATGACGAGCAACAACTACATGAAATAGGTGCAATCTCCAAGGGATAAACCAAGGATTTTCATATCGTTGACATACTCCAAAGTACCCACAGCTGGCGCAACTCGAAGGAGCATCAACAATCGAACTATTTGCAAGATGTGGTTCAGGCTAACTTTACATGATGACTTACCATCGACAAGCCATCAAAAGTATGAACCAACGGGAATTCATCAAATATCATTGCATATATCCATTACATCAATGAACTCTATCTACTTTATCATCTAAACTACTTGGAAACACATCTCTGTCATATTCAAGAACTTGAAACCTTGCTAACATTTCAAAGCCACAAGATCACCATGCAAAACAACAACAATGAGCTTGTATTACTTTTGAAGTGTGTCATTACAACAATCTCATGTCTCTCTTCATGACTTTGAAGAGCTCCCTCTCTACTCTACTTGCTATTCTACTCTCCTACAGCAACTCTACTCCTAATCTCCTCTCTATGTCTCCTATGTATCCCCCCTTTTACAAATGAGAGAAGTGAGCCTTATATAGAACTCAAGAATTACAATGAACGGCTCAGATTGATTTAGCAATCAACGGCCAAGATTGAGACAACAAGGCAGTTTGTTACAAAATTTGCTATTTTTAGAACATGAAAGAGGCAATGAAGGCACGTTTTCCAATGTGATAAGCATCTTTGGAGTGGGCACTCTTGAATAAATGACATGGCAGAATTCGATTGCCCTGATGATGTGTACGTGCCACCTCAGCATCTTCAAACGAACTAGTGTGATTCACTTCATGTTCACTTCACTTAGAATATTTTCTTCTTGTTGTCTTGATGTAACTCATGGATCGCTTTGATGATCATGCTCATCTCTCATCTTGTGATGTTGTTGTGCTTGTGCAGGGTCATGCCTCTGGACAGTTGCATGGGCTCATGGAGTAGACTAGTGCCTGATGAGAGTTCTTGTAGTAGACTTGCATATGATGGGTGTACTTGAAGTAGACAACTCTGGATGATGACTCTTCATGCGTGGCGTTGATGTCTACGAAGTCTTCAAAGTAAGATGAACTTGATGCAGGAGCTCTCCTCCATGTGGTGATGATGACAAACTTGAGCAACTTTCCTCCACCTTCCAAACTTCTCATGTATGAGCTCTCGCTATTCACCTCCTTGGATCCTCCATCACCTACAAGAAGAAACACATCAAATTAAGACTTGATATGAAGGATTTTCAATAACAAAATACATTCAACTTATGCATGTGGGATTAAAAAATGACATTTCAAAACATATCCTTTCGCATGAAATCCATGCCTAAGTGCCTAGGCGGGTTTAGAGGGACAGTATGGATTATTTGATGTGAATTCCATGTCAAGGTGTGAAATCTGCCCAGGCTGGGCGGGTTTAGGGGTGTCATCCAGACAGTGTCTTGTGAATGACATGACATTGTCCAGGTAAAGTGCTCAAGACCGCCTAGCATGGGCGGGTTTGGAGGGTGTGTGTGGACAAATTCATGTGGAAGGTAACATTGTCCACGTGAGGAGTCTAAAGCCGCCTAGGAAGGGCGGGTTTCAAGGGTAGGCTTGGATTTTAGTACTTAGAAACTTTTCACTCATCTCAACCTGATCATCTCATCTCCCAGGTGTTCATCTTCATCATTTCCATTGATTTTACTTGTAAATTGTATTATCTACATAGCTAGGCGGTTCTGGAGGTGTTGTCTGGAGAGTGCATTGTGTCAGGTGATACAGTCCACAAGGACCTCTTGAGGCCGCCCAGGGAGGGCGGGTTTAGAGGTGACCCTTGGATTTTTCCTCAAAAACTCACTCAATGCCTTAAAACCTTCATGTTTTCCATTCAAACTTCATCATCTTTTATGTTTTGTGTCGAAACACTTAAAAATTTGCACAATCTCTCCTAGGGCGGGTTTGGAAGTATTGTCTGGATTGTTTCATGTGTTAGGCAACATCATCCACAAAGGCCTCTTGAAGCCGCCCAAGCTGGGCGGGTTGGGATACTACCCTTGGATTTTGTCATGAACTCACTCAAAATCTCCTCTAAAGTTTGAAAATTCTCTCCCTAAGGCGGATTTGGAGGCAGTGTATGGAGAAAGTGTGTGATCACAACCTTGAATCCAAGACCCCATGCCAAGGCCGCCCAGGTAGGGCGGGTTTAGAAGGTGTGCTTGGAATGCAAGTATCGTCGCCATATCAGAAATGCCCTGAATGGAAGTATATTGAAAATATGTTTAAGTATAAGTCAGATATTGAATTTCTTATACTTTAAATATTTATCAATATACTTCCAGGATGTTTGAGATGGGTCTTGGATCCATAGGATTTAACATGCAAATTCTAGATTTTGGAGGATCCACCAGATTTCAGACTTAGCCCATTTTCAGGATTTCAGGACATCAGGACATCAGGCTTAGTGATTTTTTATCATTCTTTCCAATTATTTCATCCTTGTTGTGAGGAGTTTAAATAATGCTTGGTGTCATCTTCATCATTCTCATCAAGTAAACTTGCAACTTATGCCACCTTCATCCCTGGGCGGTTTTGGAAGTAGTGCATGGAGAGTTTGAAGTGGGAGGAGACATTGTCCATCACTCCCTCATGAGGCCGCCCAGGTAGGGCGGGTTGAGAGGTGATGCATGGATTCTTCTTTGAAATGCACTTGATTCTATCGAACTTGCAAACTTCCATTGGAATTTCATCATATCCTAGTGTCTTGTGCAAGAAAACCTTGAAAACTTGACCACTTTCCTTCTTGGGCGGATTTAGAGGGTATGTGTGGAGGATTTCATGTGACAGGCAACATTGTCCAAGACCCCTTCCTGAGGCCGCCCAGGTAGGGCGGGTTTGGACATGACCCTTGGATTTTCATCTTAAAACTCACTTAATCCTCTCAAACCTTCACATCTCAGTACTCCATGCATGCAAAACTTCAACACTTAACCATTTTTTCCTGTAGGGCGGTTTTGAGTGCAGTGTCTGGAGAAATTGATGTGACAGGAGACATTGTCCATCACTACCTCATGAGGCCGCCCAGGTAGGGCGGGTTAAGAGGTGATGCATGGATTTGCACTTGAAACTACATTCAAACTCCTCCAAATGGACTCTCTTTATAATTTGATCATCATCCAAACACTTGGAGCTCAAGACACTTGACAATTTATTCCTAGGGCAGATTTGGAAGTACTGTCTGGACAAGTGCATGTGCATGACGTTGAATCCATGACCTTGTGCCAAGGCCGCCCAATCTGGGCGGGTTTGGAGGTGAGGCATGGAGTTTTCATCAAAATCTTAGTTTTTGACTCCATCATCACTTCCTAACTCCCTTTAATCAGCAAAAACTCGTGAAAACATCCTAACTTTCCCTGGGCGGTTTTGAGGGTGTTGTCTGGACAAGCTCTCCTGATGGTGAAGACACTGTCCAAGAGGACCTTGTGAGGCCGCCCAGTCTGGGCGGGTTTGGACAGTACCCTTGGATTTCTTGCCTTAGTCAAATTTTGCATTTCCTGAATGGAAGTATATTGAAAATATGTTTAAGTATAAGTCAGATATTGAGTTTCTTATACTTTAAATATTTATCAATATACTTCCAGGATGTTTGAGATAGGTCCTGAATCCATAGGACTTAGCATGCAGATTCTAGATTTCTGAGGATCCACCAGATTTCAGACTTAGTCATTTTTTCAGGATTTTCAGGATATCAGACTTAGTCATTTTCAGGGTCTCAGTGACATGCATCAGGATGAAGGCATATAGACCTTTAGCAAGAAACTGTTGAGACTTGGATACACAACACTATCAAAATCCTACAAGCTCAGAGGAAAACTAAACCTAAAGCAAAACAAGGACAGAAAGCAAAAAAAAAAAAAAAAAGGGGGGGGGGTCCCCATTTGCAATGGGGCGATGTGTGATTACATCACAACATCTAGCGCCAATCCGAATAAATGTTCCTAAACATTTCAAATATAAAGACTCAATCCAGACCCAAAAACTTCGGATAATCAGCCCTAATTCCATCACTTAGCTAAGAAAATACACTCGAAAGGGAAAAGAACGATGAATTGGGTTAAGACACTTCATCCTTTGATTACCACCATGTGTGCAGTGTTCAACAAACATTGATTCTCCTAAGTATTCGAATGATAAACAAGAATCAACGAATTGAAACCTTCTGTGTACACCCACATGTTAGGTTGAACAAACATGAATTGATGATCAAGAACAGAATCAAAAGCTTAGTACAACCATTCATAATTCAAAGACCCAAGTGTGTGCAATTGCGTTCATTTCCGTCCCTCAGAAGCTAAGGTCATCCGAGTTCACTTGTCTTAAGCTACATAAGTTCATGGAGGGGAGATGAATAGATTCAACAGTATGATAAGTGGGTGTATAAAGGCATAATGGACAAAACAGCAGGAAATGGAATGGAATGGAGTGTAATGACGGAGTGAAATGACAGAATGGATAGGCGGAATGAGACAATTTATCTCTACGCATGACGCCTGTTTGTCAGGTTTTCATCATGGTACTTATCCGAGGCGCCACCAGAGGTGGTTTTCACCTGTGGACGAAAAGATTTCTCTTTACTATTTTCTTTTTTCTCTTTTTTTTTTCACTCTTTTTTTTTCTTTTTTTCTTTTTTTTATGACTACACATGGCGCCTGTTTGCCAGGTTTTCACCACGGTAATTGATGAAGGAAACTCATGTCTAATCCTGTGAAAAGATAGTCCATACAAAACCCATGTCGAATCATTATGTTCACCAATGTTGGCAAGGAACGATAGATAGGATACAAACGACACAAAGGTTAGTGGAGGCAGTGGATTATGATGTGGATTATGCGAAACAGACAGATGGGCATATCCAAACATAGATGAGGTAGTGGTGGAATATGCAGGCTAGCGGGGGATGGAGGGAAGCGGATGGTATATATAATGGGATGAAATGGGATGGAATCACGATCAACGTTTGCAGGTACCGGACTAAACTTCGAAGCTTGCAAAGGAAGGGAAGTGTATTTAGGAACGGGAGTGATGGCGAGTGAATGTAACTTCATAGTGACTTCATAACCCACGCATTCTTAGAATTTTCTTTTGATTTCATTTCGTGGTATGAAGTGATAGATGGAATGGAAATGGAATGGGATGAGGTGAATGGAAATGGATTCTTTGGATGCGGAAGCCTCTTTGAATTCGGCTTCTTAGACTTAAATACCCAGACTTTTGCTTTTTCTTTTGAATATATGGAATGACATAGTCTTTGAATATGCTATGCTTGGATTTCTAGCATTTATTTTATGAGGCATAAAGATCTATAGGATTTTTAGGAATCTCTTCGTTTCATGGGTAAAGGCATCCAACATTTATTTCGTGGAAATATGGGATGAGTGGAAGGATTGCAAGCTTCTCATTTAGATGACACCTACATTTGCTAATCATGATTAGGAGGTGGACAAATAGGGAACGGGAATTGGGAAAATGGAAATACGATGGATGGTGGAGGGTATGCGTGTTCATATTTTTTTAGACTCTGCATAGCAATGGAGGTGGAATGGATATATATGTATTGAGTGGATAATGAACGACAATAGATTTATGCGGAAATGGATGGACATACCAACATCTTGACCTTGCTTTCTGTGGAATGGCTAAGGTCATATGAATTGACATTGACATGGATGAACTACAAATACTTTGTTCATAGAGGACTTAAACCATTACCCTGATAGTTCATCTTTTGGAGTATGTAACGAACTACAGGAATATGATATGGACAATAGACTTGAGTTCATTATTTGATGGAATGAGTGAAATGGATGGAGGCTTTATTGCATAAATGAAATGGCATGGCAAAGCGAACGGGATAAGTAGACGGGGGTATGGAGAAATGCATACAATAGAATGGCAGGAAACGGGAATGCTTATCATAGAGTGCAAGCTTTTATTCTGTATGTGGAGTGATAGAATATGGAGCATACAAATGAATGCAATGTAATGGAGTGAAGTGGAATCATGAACTATCTCACTTAATTCAAGCTCACCAAGACTCACTTAGAACTTCGGGACTATTAAGATGTGTAAATTTATGAGGTCCTTAAATACTTCAAGTCATGCTAAACAATGGATTCTTCTTCCTGGAGCAAGCAGTCACACTGTCAACACTAGCAATGGAGTCCACAATAAACTTCCAATTCATGACTCAAGTTTCTCAAAAGAAGACAAAGAGAAAACAATTATTCAATAGGAAAAGATATGTGTAATCGCAAGATATCAGTGTCAAGACACAATTCATAATTCCTTTTTGAGTCAAGTACAGATCCTAACCTTGCGAAAAAGTCAGAAAAAATCATCCTTAGCTTCAAAAGACTTTCATGAATGTTTATCAAAGAAATGAACTTAAACATCTACCAGATTATGTTTCTTGAAGCTTCATCACCTTTTCGCAACTTGGGAACCCTGGAAAGCAACTAACTACTAAAGCAAACAACCATAAACTACGGAAAGAAAACAAAACCAAAGATCAACCGAACACAGCAAAATTACTCTAAAGCAACATAAAGGAAAACCTACTCTAACAAGAGCTATGTACAAAGAGCAGACACGACCCAAAAGACCCAAATATATACAAGACCTAGCATGATTTCTCAGAATGAATAGCAGTAACAATGTGCAAGTGACAGTTCGAAGGTTTGCTAATTTATCTTTGAATTCAGAAAAAACATCTTGCATGATACAATTCTCATATTCAAACAAAATCTCACGCAAGATTATCAATTGTGGCAGTTCATCAGGACCATGATTTATCCACATGCAAGTTGTCTTTCCAAGATTTCCATAGTCAAATTCATATTCTTCAAATTCATCATCAGGAAATTCATAATTATCAAATTCAAAATCTTTCCAATCAATAGCAGGGAAAGATACAACCTGGTGTTCTTCGCCTTTGAATGGATATTTATGCTCGTCGCCTGCCAGCATGTCTGGAGGTCGAAGTTGGTGGTGGATCATCCCACTTGCATCCGCAACATGCAAATCGACATTATGATCAATAGCGGGCATATCAAGATGGAAAGGTGAAAACAATTGAGTTTCGAAAGCATGGAACATTTCACCTGTTAGCTCGTCATAGATCTTCAATAAAGGGCCTAGCACCACCTCGAACTGCTTCGCGTAGTTGACCTCCACTTCCTCAATTTGTTCATCTTGAGACAACTTCGGCTGGAACTCATGGATGGAAGCGACTAGCGCCCCTCCGAATTGTTGTTCATTTGATGGCTCTTCGATGATAGCTTGAAGTGCTGCTTGTAATGCATCCAATTGATTTTCTTCCAACAACTCTTTTTGTACTTCGTGCAACTCATTTTCAAGGATCTCCTTATGTAGCATGAATGAGTGTTTATCAAGGAATTCTTCTTCTTGCAATGAACTCGAGTCACTTTCTTCTTGGATGGAGGAATCAACATTTTGTTCGATGCTTGCATTCTTTAAAACTTCTTTAACAGGCTCGTTCTTACTTGGAAGAAGATATGCATATTGGCTCCCTTCTTGATTATCGAGATTGCTTATATTGTCTTCACCATTGGATGGGATGGAAACTTCTTCTCCTTTAGATGGTGAATTGATTTCTCGAAGACATTTGTTCCACAAGTCGTCTAGTCTTAGTTGTACCTGAGATTCTTCTTCCAACCTCAATTCATCCTTCACTTGATGAATAGCTTCATGACAAGATGAACATGTGAGTTCTGAATGAGTGGTGTTATGAATCCTGCACCAACCACCCGGAATCAACATGTCTTTGGCAGGCAAGTCCTTCTCAATACTTAGTCTCTTCCTGATCATTTCCTTGAAGCTTATGAAGAACTCTCTTTCATCAAATAAGGTGTCAAGAAGCACCTTTGTAGAAACAATTGGCTCATGTACCTGTGAAAAAGAAATTTTCCCTTGTAATGCTAATTCGATTCTTGACAAAAATGTTAGACAATACAGCTCCTCGTGTCCATTGGTGTCGTGAATTCTACATCCTTTCCTTGATGCAAGGTCGTCCAAGCACTTGGGATGAAGTTGTGCATTCAAATTCCACCAAAGCTGTAAAATATTGACTTGAGGATGATCCACATTGAATTGCCTTGAAGATCTTGAGAAATCCATGTCTATTTTTATTTTTTTTATTTTTCACTTTTTTTTTTTGTATTTTTGCTTTTTCTACTTTTTTGGATTTTTTGCATAAGAGAGATCTTGAAATCTCGAATTCTTCCTCGAAAGCTCGCTTGGTTCCACTTTCACAATTTAGAGTTCGTCCGCGTGCTTGAAGCAATGTAATTCCTTGTTCACCGCCCTCCTTCAGCAATTCTGTTGAGCGTGCATAAAATGAATGATGACTGGAGCAATGTGTTCTTTCCCCGTTCATGCCCTCCTTCTAGCGCCAATTCTGTTGATGATGTTTTCTTGACAACAACAACATTAGAATAAAACACCAAGTGCTCTATCCTCTCTTGAACAAAGCGTCTCGAATGCTAAACTATGTGATCAAACAAGAACGCTCCAAGGTTCCTTGTACGTAATTTGCAACGGATAGCCTCGGTGGTGTGATGTGATTTGCTGGTAATCACAAAGGGACTTACGCTGAATATGCTCCTTACTCCATTCAAACATGTACTCTTTCATTATGAAATGGAACTTCTTCTAATCAACTACGAAAAGAAAAGGCAAAAGGCAAGGGTTAAGAAGGCTAATCTAAAGACAATGACATGATGAACGATGCTATGATAGACAAATTCCCTTAGAAAACCAAATTTCACTTCGCCATGACGAGCAACAACTACATGAAATAGGTGCAATCTCCAAGGGATAAACCAAGGATTTTCATATCGTTGACATACTCCAAAGTACCCACAGCTGGCGCAACTCGAAGGAGCATCAACAATCGAACTATTTGCAAGATGTGGTTCAGGCTAACTTTACATGATGACTTACCATCGACAAGCCATCAAAAGTATGAACCAACGGGAATTCATCAAATATCATTGCATATATCCATTACATCAATGAACTCTATCTACTTTATCATCTAAACTACTTGGAAACACATCTCTGTCATATTCAAGAACTTGAAACCTTGCTAACATTTCAAAGCCACAAGATCACCATGCAAAACAACAACAATGAGCTTGTATTACTTTTGAAGTGTGTCATTACAACAATCTCATGTCTCTCTTCATGACTTTGAAGAGCTCCCTCTCTACTCTACTTGCTATTCTACTCTCCTACAGCAACTCTACTCCTAATCTCCTCTCTATGTCTCCTATGTATCCCCCCTTTTACAAATGAGAGAAGTGAGCCTTATATAGAACTCAAGAATTACAATGAACGGCTCAGATTGATTTAGCAATCAACGGCCAAGATTGAGACAACAAGGCAGTTTGTTACAAAATTTGCTATTTTTAGAACATGAAAGAGGCAATGAAGGCACGTTTTCCAATGTGATAAGCATCTTTGGAGTGGGCACTCTTGAATAAATGACATGGCAGAATTCGATTGCCCTGATGATGTGTACGTGCCACCTCAGCATCTTCAAACGAACTAGTGTGATTCACTTCATGTTCACTTCACTTAGAATATTTTCTTCTTGTTGTCTTGATGTAACTCATGGATCGCTTTGATGATCATGCTCATCTCTCATCTTGTGATGTTGTTGTGCTTGTGCAGGGTCATGCCTCTGGACAGTTGCATGGGCTCATGGAGTAGACTAGTGCCTGATGAGAGTTCTTGTAGTAGACTTGCATATGATGGGTGTACTTGAAGTAGACAACTCTGGATGATGACTCTTCATGCGTGGCGTTGATGTCTACGAAGTCTTCAAAGTAAGATGAACTTGATGCAGGAGCTCTCCTCCATGTGGTGATGATGACAAACTTGAGCAACTTTCCTCCACCTTCCAAACTTCTCATGTATGAGCTCTCGCTATTCACCTCCTTGGATCCTCCATCACCTACAAGAAGAAACACATCAAATTAAGACTTGATATGAAGGATTTTCAATAACAAAATACATTCAACTTATGCATGTGGGATTAAAAAATGACATTTCAAAACATATCCTTTCGCATGAAATCCATGCCTAAGTGCCTAGGCGGGTTTAGAGGGACAGTATGGATTATTTGATGTGAATTCCATGTCAAGGTGTGAAATCTGCCCAGGCTGGGCGGGTTTAGGGGTGTCATCCAGACAGTGTCTTGTGAATGACATGACATTGTCCAGGTAAAGTGCTCAAGACCGCCTAGCATGGGCGGGTTTGGAGGGTGTGTGTGGACAAATTCATGTGGAAGGTAACATTGTCCACGTGAGGAGTCTAAAGCCGCCTAGGAAGGGCGGGTTTCAAGGGTAGGCTTGGATTTTAGTACTTAGAAACTTTTCACTCATCTCAACCTGATCATCTCATCTCCCAGGTGTTCATCTTCATCATTTCCATTGATTTTACTTGTAAATTGTATTATCTACATAGCTAGGCGGTTCTGGAGGTGTTGTCTGGAGAGTGCATTGTGTCAGGTGATACAGTCCACAAGGACCTCTTGAGGCCGCCCAGGGAGGGCGGGTTTAGAGGTGACCCTTGGATTTTTCCTCAAAAACTCACTCAATGCCTTAAAACCTTCATGTTTTCCATTCAAACTTCATCATCTTTTATGTTTTGTGTCGAAACACTTAAAAATTTGCACAATCTCTCCTAGGGCGGGTTTGGAAGTATTGTCTGGATTGTTTCATGTGTTAGGCAACATCATCCACAAAGGCCTCTTGAAGCCGCCCAAGCTGGGCGGGTTGGGATACTACCCTTGGATTTTGTCATGAACTCACTCAAAATCTCCTCTAAAGTTTGAAAATTCTCTCCCTAAGGCGGATTTGGAGGCAGTGTATGGAGAAAGTGTGTGATCACAACCTTGAATCCAAGACCCCATGCCAAGGCCGCCCAGGTAGGGCGGGTTTAGAAGGTGTGCTTGGAATGCAAGTATCGTCGCCATATCAGAAATGCCCTGAATGGAAGTATATTGAAAATATGTTTAAGTATAAGTCAGATATTGAATTTCTTATACTTTAAATATTTATCAATATACTTCCAGGATGTTTGAGATGGGTCTTGGATCCATAGGATTTAACATGCAAATTCTAGATTTTGGAGGATCCACCAGATTTCAGACTTAGCCCATTTTCAGGATTTCAGGACATCAGGACATCAGGCTTAGTGATTTTTTATCATTCTTTCCAATTATTTCATCCTTGTTGTGAGGAGTTTAAATAATGCTTGGTGTCATCTTCATCATTCTCATCAAGTAAACTTGCAACTTATGCCACCTTCATCCCTGGGCGGTTTTGGAAGTAGTGCATGGAGAGTTTGAAGTGGGAGGAGACATTGTCCATCACTCCCTCATGAGGCCGCCCAGGTAGGGCGGGTTGAGAGGTGATGCATGGATTCTTCTTTGAAATGCACTTGATTCTATCGAACTTGCAAACTTCCATTGGAATTTCATCATATCCTAGTGTCTTGTGCAAGAAAACCTTGAAAACTTGACCACTTTCCTTCTTGGGCGGATTTAGAGGGTATGTGTGGAGGATTTCATGTGACAGGCAACATTGTCCAAGACCCCTTCCTGAGGCCGCCCAGGTAGGGCGGGTTTGGACATGACCCTTGGATTTTCATCTTAAAACTCACTTAATCCTCTCAAACCTTCACATCTCAGTACTCCATGCATGCAAAACTTCAACACTTAACCATTTTTTCCTGTAGGGCGGTTTTGAGTGCAGTGTCTGGAGAAATTGATGTGACAGGAGACATTGTCCATCACTACCTCATGAGGCCGCCCAGGTAGGGCGGGTTAAGAGGTGATGCATGGATTTGCACTTGAAACTACATTCAAACTCCTCCAAATGGACTCTCTTTATAATTTGATCATCATCCAAACACTTGGAGCTCAAGACACTTGACAATTTATTCCTAGGGCAGATTTGGAAGTACTGTCTGGACAAGTGCATGTGCATGACGTTGAATCCATGACCTTGTGCCAAGGCCGCCCAATCTGGGCGGGTTTGGAGGTGAGGCATGGAGTTTTCATCAAAATCTTAGTTTTTGACTCCATCATCACTTCCTAACTCCCTTTAATCAGCAAAAACTCGTGAAAACATCCTAACTTTCCCTGGGCGGTTTTGAGGGTGTTGTCTGGACAAGCTCTCCTGATGGTGAAGACACTGTCCAAGAGGACCTTGTGAGGCCGCCCAGTCTGGGCGGGTTTGGACAGTACCCTTGGATTTCTTGCCTTAGTCAAATTTTGCATTTCCTGAATGGAAGTATATTGAAAATATGTTTAAGTATAAGTCAGATATTGAGTTTCTTATACTTTAAATATTTATCAATATACTTCCAGGATGTTTGAGATAGGTCCTGAATCCATAGGACTTAGCATGCAGATTCTAGATTTCTGAGGATCCACCAGATTTCAGACTTAGTCATTTTTTCAGGATTTTCAGGATATCAGACTTAGTCATTTTCAGGGTCTCAGTGACATGCATCAGGATGAAGGCATATAGACCTTTAGCAAGAAACTGTTGAGACTTGGATACACAACACTATCAAAATCCTACAAGCTCAGAGGAAAACTAAACCTAAAGCAAAACAAGGACAGAAAGCAAAAAAAAAAAAAAAAAAGGGGGGGGTCCCCATTTGCAATGGGGCGATGTGTGATTACATCACAACAATACCCATATCCAGAAATACAACTTGGTACAAGTGCTGAGAGTGCACCAGCAACTGGGTATAGCCAAAATTACTCCAATCTTCCAAGAAATACAAAGATGAGCATACAAAATGATATCAGCGATACAAAGGGCTCCAACACCTCTAGCAACGCAAAATCCACAATACCCACAAAACGAAATGAAGCCAAAATGCCCCCGCGTCAGTCCTGGAGGTGTACGGCCTATGCTGGAAGTGATGAACAGCCACAAGAAAGGTGTATGGTCGCTGAAATAAGTTTGCAATGACCTGTATGCTGCCCTCAAGATAGGCGACTAGATATGAATGCCAAATCTGCCTCAAAACACCCCAAAACTCCACCAATAAATGGTATGGCCAAGCATAAGGAGGTATGGCCAGCAATGGGAATAACACAACAGCAATAAACTCTTCCCAACCCACAAGAAATCACTCCAATCCCTCTGAAATCAGTCCTCAACAATGATAGATGAATGATATGTCAAATCTGCTCAAGAACTTCTCCGAATGACTCCATTATACGCACAAATGTGAATGCTGAATACATCCACTCACAATGGCACCGTTGGGTGGTCTTTCACACTTGTAGAATGCCGTTACCTATGGAGGTTTCTATCTCCACAAGCCTCTGATTCGAATCCTCAAACCCTTCACAATAGCCAACCCTAGCAGAGCTCACAAGAAGAAAATATCACAAAGCAAACATAATACCAAATGAGCCCTTCAGCACCTTTTATAACTTGCTCCAAGCCCAATGCCACTTGTGGAGGGAATTTGCATTTGTTTTAATATTTAATTTACATCCCCTTATGACTCCCCATGGGCACCCCCCTCCAAGAGGGTCACTTTTATGTTATTACTTATTTTTTATAAAGTGACCAAATAGTATTTATTTGTAAAGTCCCATCACATAATTATATTAAACTTCGGACTTTAAAATAAATATGAAGACGGTGTCGGAATGCCATGTTCTTTATCTCGTTGGAAAGGTCTCGACGAGACGCTTCTGACCCCACTCTAAAAAACTCGAACCGACACTGAACCCGAACTTACTAAAAATAGTAAGTAACGCTCAAGATCAAATTGGGCCAACTCTGAAGGTGCCAACTGGATCCTCTGAATGCGAACCAACTCTCCATCAACGATAAGTGCCTCCGAGCCAAACTAACTCCAGTTCCCTATCCAAACTGTTAGTCCACGGGAACTGAGTGATGGACTAACCATGTGTCATAAAGGGGACATTACAAATAAGGAATGTGGGGCCCTCTATGAAAGGCGCCCAACATAAGGAGGAAATTCAAACTATTTTGGCAGCGATTCCACTTAGAAAGGAGACATGGGCCCAAGCAACCAGCCGCATATATGAGAAGGTTTATTCCCTTCCTTGCTGATTGCAGCTATACTTAGGTTCTTTTATGATGTTTTAAATTTTATTTAAATACTGTAATAAGAAGTGTTGTGCAATAATATTTTATGATTATTATATCCATCTTTACCAGCATCATTTAGTCTATAATTCCAAGTTCAAACAGCATACATCTGTTTAAACACTGTATTGGAAATTTCCAAAAAGAAAAAGAAAAAAAAATAAAATATCAGAAAATCAGAAAAAAAAAAATTTCAGTGGAATTTTTGGCAATTATAAGAAGGGATATTTCAAAAAAAGCAACAAAAGCATGAAAAACACCAAAATAGACACATGGGGATTCACCTAATAAGGGCAATCCCCAAATTAGTACAAGAATAAATAATGTGTGAGGGGAAGATCTTGCAAAGCATTTGAAGCAGATGATCACCCATGTGGGGAACCTAAATCCTTAGATGTTAGTATCCTAGGACATGTTGGAGGAGCCAACAATATTATCATTGATCATTGGAGTAGCAATGTAGAGTTTGAGAAAGCTTTTAAGAGAAAGTCCACAACTAAGAGGGTTGGGTTGGTAACACAAGCTTGACCCTGAGATATGTCATGAAAAAGGGCTATTACAGGGTCCTTGATGTCAAGAAGGGATGGAACCACTACCATTAGAATGAGAGCTAAGGTACTAAGGAGCCTTAATTGTAGTACACTGTATGGATGAGCAATGTGTCATCGATTTGTCTCCATATCTATGTGAATCAATAGTATCCAAAAGGTGCCGAACTCTTCACATAGAGAACCACCACTCTCATAGATTTCATAGCAAAATGGGCACTGGAAAATAAAATGTTCCTTAGACTCAAAAGTGACAAACCCTTTGACTATGTAAAATATGATGGTCCATCTCAACATGAAGCTGATGTGAGCACACCTGCAATTGGCCAAGGGGAATCCTCAAACCATGAGACCAATGATGATAAAGATAGGTGCACTGAACAATGTTCCCATCAACAACTTGTAAGAATTGCTCAACATAGAAAGCTAGTTTGAGGCTAAAAGAATTTAGAAGGGAGGTCTAGGTAACCTAGATCTATCAATGGTAAATGGCCTCTAACATATTGATTAAGCACCTCTTTCCTTGGAAGAAGGTGATGGGGAGCACTTGAAACAAAGAAGCCCACCCAAAGAAAGAGACTAAGGTAGCAGGGAGACGCGTCTCCCCCTACCTGGGACGTGTCTCCGGGACGGGGACGTGTTTCCTGTCTCCGGGACGCAGGCAGAGACGTCCTGCGCCCCAAGAGACGCCCAAACGTGTCTCCCGTGCATCTCTGGGTACCCCCTAGAACTATAAAGGGAGTCTTCTTATATTTTTTATAAAAAAACCCTCTTTTCCGATGTTCCCACTCTTGCGATTGTGTTTTTGGGCAACAAAAGCCCTTTTTTCCACGCTACGCGACTTCAGTGACTCTTGCAACTACGTTTTTGGGCGACCACCGAACAGGTAGGGTTTCAAACTTTCATATTTGCACTAGTAATGGACATACAAACGCGACCAATAGGGTTTCGATTCTCAAACATTCATATTCGCATTTGATAGCACCATAGCCATAGGGTTTATTGATCGCTGTTATTCCATAACATATTAATCGTTGTTATTCTGTTTATTGATCGTTGTTATTAATATTAACTATTAGTATTAAGTTATTAAGTTATTAATAAGTCTATAATATCAATATGTATTTGACATTTGTATTTAGTTTTACTATAGTTTGTAATAACTAATAAATTATTTATACTCTACTAATATAGAAATATACAGTATAATATAAGTTATATTGTATATTAATTTATTAAACAACGATACAATATAATTTATAAATAAGTATACTGTTATTATAATTAAATTGGAGGTGAAAACAAAAAATTCAAAAACAGAAAACTACTAGTTAACTGTTAAACTTATACAGTATGAGTATAATAGTCTATTAAACAGCGATATAGCTTTGAGTTATTAAACTGGAGGTTAAAAATTTTTCAGTATACTAATATACAGTGTGCTTATTTTAATTTAAATTTAGTATTTACTTCAAAGTCTCAGACAAACACAAAACCAGACTAAATGTTAAGTTTAAAACTTTAAAACTTTGATTTATTTTACTATTGTGATAATTATTTTTAATTTTTTGGTTAATTTGTTTGTCTTTCTCATTCTGTTACAGATTGAAACATGTCAGTTGGGGGAAAACAAGGCTTGTACCCTTTATGGAAGTATTGTGATCGTATTCCAGGGCCGAAGGGGTTGGGTGGAACAACCACCATTACATGTAAGCTTTGTAATTGTAAACCATGGCAAGGTACATACATGAGGATGAGGGCTCATTTTCTTCACATACCTGGAAAAGGTGTTGATCCTTGTAAAAATGAGGTAGAATGATGTTGTTAGGGATCAAGAAAGGTCTGATGGGAAAGTGTTTCATTTGAGCTCTCATGTTTCAACAACAGGGGCAACTGCTGCAACTCAAATTTAGAATAGAGAGTTAGAGGTGGATGTGTCTTCTAGAGATGTTCATGTGACAACATAAGATGCAGCAGTAGGTTATTCTCGCAAGAGATCGCACATTAGCAGCTCAAACCCCATTGGAAGATTATTTGATGTGCAAGGTTGAGAAGCGGTTGATGCAGCGATTGCACGCTTCTTTTATGCAAATGGAATACCGTTTAATGTTGCATGCTCACCTTTCTACTGGGAGTTGGTGGTTTAGCCTATCATCGGGTCTTCGTAGGCTAATAATGGTATTTAGAGGGCCCAGTGTTGGAGTTAGCTAGCTCCTCAGTTGGCAGTTGGCAATGTTTTCATCTCCAGTTCCTTAGCTTGTTCAGAGGTTATGGTATTCAGGGTGTTTTGGCTCCGTTTTTTATGTACTTACTATTCATAGTAAGTCAGTGTGTTGATAGAGGCCAACCTTACTATTTATAGTAAGGCACCTTGGTTAGCAGTGAATGCAGTGGGCTACCCCCTGGTGAAGTTAGAATTGAATTATGATGGTTAATGATGGAGTTATAATATTATAATTATTATTAAAGTTATACTTTAATAATAATTAATTATTAAGTGCATATCGTTAATGAATTAAGTGGACTTTATTTAAAAAGGGGATTTAAATGCTTTTAAAAGTATACTTTATAATAAGTGTTAAATAAGGGGGAGATATAAGTGAATAAAAAGGTATACTTTATATTATAAGTTAAGTCACAACTTTAAGTTGTATGGCTAGGAGATGGGCGCCCATGGTGATATAGGGGACATGGAGTAATAAAATAATAAAATAAATCTCCCTTCTTTTTGGGCGTTGGGTTTGAGGAGAGTTATAAAAAGACTAAGACTTCATTTTGCACTCTCTTTGGCTTTTGGAAAATATATTTGTTTGAGCAAATTTCTGAGCATTGGCTTAGGGTTTGAAATGGAGTTTTGCAGGGACGTAGCCCTCTCTGAGATTGCCTTCTTCGTGCTTGAAAGATAGCATTAGGAAGGACTGCTGGGAGCTTCATACAGAGGCTTCACTTGTGCTTTCATGGCTTTCTTTGATGGAGTTTCATTGTGAAAAATATTTGATTTTTGATAGCAGCTGTTACAATGGGTTTTGAGGACAGATTTTCAGTGTTTTGTTGTGGATTTGTGAGCTGCATGCTAAACTCCTTGTTGGGCCGTACATATCCATGCCTGGCCATACCAATGTATGTGCTGATACCTTGTTGCTGATAGTATAAACCCTCCTATTTGGGCGATTATCCTCGAGGGATTCCTGTGTGTTATTGTAGACTTATATCATATAGATATCAGAGTTCTTTAGAGCAGAATTTCAGTGTTGATGAAGCTACAACCTGGCCGTACAACCCTCAAAATGGACGTGGGTTTCCTTTATGTAAAACGCCTAGGGTTTAGGCTTCCCAATGCATCCTTCTATGGCGCCTAGGGTTTGAGTATTCAGTGCTGCATTTTGTTTGAAGGAGAACAGCCTTGTGTTAGGTTTTTGAAGTGTTTTTTATGATGCATTTTATGCTAGTGCAGCTACAACCAACTGATGAAATTGAAAACTGTTATCTGGGTATGTGTTTATAATTCATATTATGCAATTCTGACATTTGGGTCTTTGTTCATTTATGCAATAAGGTTTTAGATTTTCTGGGTATTCGTTGCATGTTTATATTTCATTGTATTTATGCAAAAAAACAAACATGCAAAACCAAAAAACCCTTTCTGCAACTTCTGTCTAGTTCTGAAAGACCACACTCTAATAAAAATAACACTAGTAAGAAAAAAAAAAATTACAAACAGGGCAGATCATTACAAGTTCCTTCATAACTAGCTATGTGAGGGCATTGAGGAGGTGGGGGCATCACATGTAGTCCAAGTTGTTACAGATGCTGCCCCTGTTTGTAAGACAATAAGCATGTTGGTGCAGAATAAGCATAGGCATATATTTTTGACACCATGTTGTGTTGCATTCGTTGAATAATGCACTCAAAGATATTGGCAAGTTCCAGTGGATCTTAGATCTCATTGAAAAGGGCAGAAAAATACAGATGTTCATATGTAACCATCGCCACACACAAGCCATTTATTGAAAATTTGCCAAGGTGGAACTTCTCAAACTTGTTGATACCGGTTTGCTTATTTTATTCTTCTTGAGTGTCTTTGTGTAATGTCCCCATTTTCGGATTCTCTTACAGATCAGTCAGAGCGGGCTTTCTGGGTTGGTGACAGCATAATCAGAGGAATATTTTGATTTCACCAGGGTGTTCGGGTGATCCAGTGGAGATGGTTGACACTTTCCAGAGGGATTTCGGACAACTTGTCCGTACTTACTATTTATAGTAAGTGCTTGCATGTCATTAATCTTTCTGGGTTTTTCTGGGTTTGTTTTCTTTGGTCCCCGATGTTCACTGCTATTTTTAGTTAGTGGCAGTTTGACGTTGTTTGGGCAACTTGGCAGTCGGATGTTAGCTCTCATAGACATTGCATTGAGCTCGGAGTTATCAGATGGTTTGTGGATCCAGTTGGCACCCTCTGAGTTGGCTTAGTTTGCTTATGGCCGTTACTATTTTTAGTAAGTTCGGGTTTGGCACCGGAACGGGATTTTGAGAGTGGGGTTGGATTCGTCTTGTCAAGACCTTTCCAACGAGCTATAGATCATTGGTTTCTGACATCATCTTGGCCTCCGTTTTAAAGTCCGTAAATTAAACATTATTATTTAATATTGGACCTTGGTGCCTAGGCTCAACAACTTAATGTTGTTTTAAAAGAGGGGACTTTAAGGGTGATGTTGAGAAAATAATTAAAGAGAATTATATTGTATTTTTCCTCTCATGTTTTATCCCATATGCAAGAGGATTTTAGAGACTCCCAGTTGAAAAAGTATAAAAGGAGGAAAAGTGCTCTCATTCGGATATGCTTGGTTTAATATTTTCTTCTCTATTTGAGATTTCCCTTGCTAGGGTTTTGGAGCTTTGGATCTAGGGTTTGAGGATTCAAACCAGAGGCTCTTGGAGACAGAAACCTCCCTGAGTAGCGGTATCCCACAGGTGTGAAAGATCACCCAACGGTGCCTTCTATGGTGGATATATTCAGTGTTCACAAATGTGCTTCAATGGAGTTGACGGATTGAAGGTTTGATGCAATTCGTGATACATCCTTTGCAATTTAATGGAGATTTATGTGTGCAGATTGGAAGGACTGTTTTAAAGGCAGATTTTGTTGTGGTTGAGGCGAGTTATTGCTGCTATGTAAAACCTTCTTGCTGCTGATATACACTTCCAGCCATGGCTGTACACATCCAGGCATGAAGTTGGGAGTTTTGAGCTTCATTTCTCTTTGCAGGCAGCTTCTATTTTGCATTGTATAAGGCGTCTAGGGCCTCTTGTATTGCTGCTATTAATATAGGCATGATATTTTCTATTCCTTGAAGTTTGTAGTGATTCTGGCTATGCCCATTTGCTGGTCCGGCAACAGCTGAAATATGAAGTTGCAAATCTGAACATGGGTATGTCACAGTAATTCATTATTGGTCATTTTACTATTTGGGTAGCCGATAGTTTCTTTATATTTGTTATAAATTTTCTGGGTTTGGGTTATATGCTATATATTGTATGCTCCGGCAACACATCTGCAGGAAAATTGAAAACCCCTTCTGCATTCTTCTCTCTAGTCTAAAAGATCACACAAAAATTAATTAAAATCACACAAAGGATCATAAAAAATACAAACAGGTACGGCACATTACACTTTGTGAAGTACAAGGAGCTTTGTGTTCCACAGTAGTTAGTGATGCATGGGCAGCTTGGAGACAATCCACATTAGATACTGCAGTTGAGGTGAGAGGTATGGTCCTTAATGACCATTTTTGGGCTGATGTTAGATTTGTTGTGGACTTTATTAAGCCCATATGTGAGGTGATCAAATTTGCAGATTCAGACAAGCCATGTTTGGGAGAAATTTATGAAGAAATAGATTCTGTGTGAAAGAATTAAGAAAATAATAGATGCAAGAGATCTGTCTCTATTTCCCTTTCTAGAAGAAAAGATACATGGAAGATGGAACAAACTTAACACACCCCTTCATTGTGTTGTCTATTCCTTAAATCCTAAATGGTATGATCTACAAGTGACCAATAAGAGGGCTCCATATGAGGATAGAGAGGTAATGAAGGGATTTTGTGTTGCAATAAAAAAAATTTATGGCCGAGGTGAGGATGCTTCAATTATGAGGACTCAATGGAATGAGTTTTCACGTGGGCATGGTGATTTTTCTTCCATGGAAGCCTTATATGATATGCATGCAAAGAAAGACCCTATAGAGTGGTGGTGGAACCATGGAGGTGAAACCCTTGAATTGCAATCATTTGCAATAAGATTGCTCTCACAAGTAGCCAGCTCTTCATCTTGTGAGAGGAATTGGAGTACTTATGGTTTTATTCATTCACTAAAGAGGAACCGGTTAGGGTCAAAGAAAGCGGAGAACCTAGTGTACATTCATAGCACACTTTGCCTTCTCTCGTGTAGAACCTGGGTACAAGGAGGGTCCTTCAGCAAAATGGGACCAAAGTTCACCTGATGGAGAAGTTGCAGCCTTGGTGGATGAAGTGGTTGAAGCAGATGCCCTTAGTGATTTACCCTAGTTCTACTACCATCAAAGGAACTTGAGCTTGAGAGTGATGAGTATTTGGAGAGCATCATAGCCGAGGACGTAGAGATGGATGACATAGAAGTGTAGACAATAGATTTAAGATTTTTAATTTCTGATTTTTGTTTTTTATATGCGTATCAGCCTATCAAGCTATCAACATTTTTGAATTTCAATATGTAATATCAATATGTAGTATGAACTCTTTGACATTTGTGTGTTTAAACTTCAAAGTTAATGTTAAACTTTACCGGTTCTCTTGATTTCAAAATTCAATGTCATGATATTTTCAATTTTAATGTTAGCATATTAATATATTTTTAAAAATATTAAATTATATTAAAAAAAAATGGTGTCTCCAAGTACCCTGTCTCCTATTTTTCAAAAATAGACGTACCGGTACCAGTACCAGTTTACCGTACCAGTACTAGTACCATTCTCCATGCAACCTTGTTAGAGACTCTTTAGTTTACAACGAACTTTTAGATTGGATCGGCCACCATACCAATGATTGTTTAAATCTTTAATTTAAACAATACAATCAACCTCTTCAATCATGATGATAATCGTTGCTCCTCTCTCAAGGTATTTGTCTTTGTCTTTGTTTTGAGCATCAACCCTTGTCTTGTACTCCTTGCATTCTTGGCATCAATGATAACCTTCGACAATGTCTTCAACCTTTGACATCAATGACATCGTTAATAGCTCCATATCTTGATGTCAATCATATGTTCGTTAATAACATAGCAATATTGATGTCAATCATATTGCTGTGTTGACATCAATGACAACCATTTTTTATACTCTTGTTTGTTCATTAATGATAACAATCATGACTACCTTCTTGACATCAATGACAACATGTCTAACAGTCTTATATATTAAGGTGACCCAGGGTAGAAAATTTCAACATACTTATTACTGTGCTGTAGAAATCAATTGATTTTGCTGCTTCCTTTTTGTGGAAAATGAAAAAAAAATGGTGAATCTCTGAAAATGCTTCAAAATTGCCAATCTGCTACAAGAGAGAAAGGAGTCATCTATGATGAATCAAAATTAAAAACAACGCAAGCAAACTCTGCCTTTGCAACAGTCTGTCAAGGGTTTACCTATGCCTTACTCCATGAGGACATTGAGATTCCTCTTTGACCTAGCCTTTGGCCCTGTTTCAATCTCTCAAGGAAATAAACAGAATTTTTGTGGTGATTGTTGCAGTTTCTTCAATTTCATTAAATGGCTATCTTATATGTTATTATCGGTACTTTTCCAGATGTCAGGCTACATGTGCTTTAACTTTTGCCATTTAGAATTTTGGGGTTTCCCCACACCTTGCTATTTACAAGGTTCTCTTTTTGGTGCAACATTTCTTGTAATTGTCCTTGAGATTTACATAAGCAGATTTGATTGGCTTGTTATTTGGTTTTAGAATATTGTTACATCTTTTTTTTGTGTACACAGAAGAATGTTTATTGTGTTATTTTGAGTTGTGTTGTGACTTTTTGCTCTACTTCCATAATGAGTGTGCGTTTCTCATTGTCAGATATAACAAATTGTGCTATTCTTAGTTGAAAGTAATAAAAAATTTCAAATATACTGGGCACCATTGTGATGAAAATTGTGTTTTTTTTGGTTTGTTAGTTACAGTTATGTTGTGGTACACACTGGAACTACGCAATAAGATTTAATTTTCTCTGCCTGCAATCTGTTCAAAATACAGTTTAATTGTCTCTTTATGGCTGCAGAATATGGGGATTCATTTGCTGATCTTGCACAGACCTTGGGGCACACGTTGGAAGCACTACATAGTGATCGTGACATGGTACCTTCAAGTTTTAAGTATAGGAGAACACTTGAAGAGCAGGTATGGGGTTGTATTGTCATTATTTAGATAGATATTTTACAGTACTGGTGACAAGTCTTCTTATTTCAGTTTTGCTTATTTGCCGAACATACTATTCTGAAGTTTTTTATGGCATGTTTGCAGTTAATGTCAACCACCCTTCATATTTTTAGTCTTGCTTTGCCAGAAGATTATAGAAGTCTACATGATTTTCTTGCCAAGGTGAGCAGTTTTTTATTTGTAACTTCCAAATAATATGGATCATTTAATTGTTTGTACAAAGCCATTTATCCAGTAATTTTGATTTTTCTTTAATCTTGTTGGCTGCATTTAGAGGGCGTCTTTTTTAGAAGATTGGTTAAAGTCAATCTGCACTACAATCCTGAAGTTTGAAGCTCATGCTGATTTTCAGTCAACTGGAACATCAAAAGATTTACGTAGACAGAAGGGCAGAGAAACTGATGCCATGAATTATATTGTTTGTGGTGAACAAATATCATTGCAGTACAAGGCTGCTGACATTTGTAATGATGCTGAATCCACTGCTTCTGTCAAAGAACAATTGATGCAAAAGAAATCAAGCTTTTCAAGGGCAATGCAAGCATTAATTGGGATGTATCGATGTGGTAATCATCCACATATTGTGTCAAAACTAGAGAATTTGGCTTCTCAGATTCGTTAAGGTATCTCATCTCAATCTTCCATGCTACTGCTATGGACAGTTTACTTGTGGATAGTAGCAGATAAAGAGTGCCACACCTTTTTCTAGATTTAAATAGTTGAAAGCCCTTTGTCATGGGCATGGCGGAATTGTTGGAGTTGAGAAGCACAAGTTGCGTCCTTAGTTTAAGAGCATGTCAAGGCAGTTTATATCCCATTTTAAAATTTCAAATGGAAAAGAAGATAAAATTGGAAGCCATAAGATTGGGATCAGTTGACAATGCTTCTGCAGCAACAATCCAGGATTCTGCTGTTGATATTTCTTCTGTTGCTGAAGAAAGGAGGAAAGAAAAGCACAGCCTCTAAGCTGTGTCAAAAACAAGTTAGGAAATTAACATATTGTTTTATCTATAAGGAGTTAACTAGTGTGCATTCTTAAACATGTATGACATGCATTGTGCCCTTGCTTAAATTATTGCAGGCTTCTTTTGTAATTTCATTTTTGTCTGTAACTTATGTTTCGATGATATTTTTGATGAGCAGCTAGTTGGCTGATTATGAGTTGGTGTCTAAGGTGTCAGACCATTTTATGTTATTTATTTTTAGTTTTGCTATGTTAACAGATATGCATTTAAATTCAATTTTGATAAAAATAACAATAGATGTTTTTGAATAACAGAAAACTTTTCACATGAAATTTGCCTGTAAACTCTAATGAAGGTAAGTACTCAAACACCACAGCATTCGGTTCCAGACAATCTCACTTAATTTCATCCTAAACAACCTTAGAACAAGGATATGATTATTCATGCTGGAGGCAGGATATAGCATTCACTTGCAGTCAAATCTTTGATTACAAATTCTTCAACACACTAATATATTTATTTCCTAATCTACTGAAAGTTGCATTGAAAATTCAGTCATTTGTCCTTTGCTGTCAGTTATTCAAGTGTGATGGAACACGTTGAGTTCAGTTGCAGTTCCATTATAGGTTACCTATCCCGCTTTGCTATATAGGTGATGTGATCATGTTAATTCTAATATGTACATGGCAATGCTTGAGCTACTAATAGAAATTCCTTGTAGGAAGTTCGCCGGCTGAAGCTTTTACTTGCTCAACACTGACCAAGTCATTGAGTTCAATTGCATGGCCCATTTAATGAGTCATTAAGTGTCATGTCCTATTTTCGAGTTAAGAAAATATTTTAATAATTTAACTTAAGTTAGCCAAAAAGTAATTTTATGTTATATTTTAAAAACACGACTTATATAAAATAGATTGCTCCTATGGTACCCCTCACATTGGTGAGATAGGTAGATCAATTTGCAAGAGAATTAAAGAGCACAGTGCAGATATTAGACATGAAAGGGTCAAAAAATCAGCCCTCGCTGATCACTCCTCTAACACGAAGCACCACAGTCGCCTAGAGGATACCCTTGTCCTAGCCAAAGAAGATAATTTCTTTAAGAGAAAACTTAAAGAGGCTATTTTCATCAGAAACAACCCCACCAACCTATAAATAGAGATGATGGGTGGAACTTAAAGAGGCTATTTTCATCAGATTCAACGCCACCAACTTAAATAGAGATGATGGATGGAACTTAAGCCACCCCTGTAATCCTCTATTAAATTCCCTTAAAAATCACCCTCCACCTCACTGCTCCCTCTGCCTCTTCTTGCCTCCCCTTTGGCTATGTCTTTGCCAGTTCTCCCCCTCTATCCCTTTCTCCCCGTTCTTCCTTTCGCTTTGCTTCTTCCTCCTATCCTACTCCCCACCTCACCTCACACCTTTCCTCGAGGCCTCTCTCTTGTCCCAAGCCATCCTTTTCTCCCCCATCCTTCCCCCTTGCTCACCCCTCCTCTCCTTCCCTTCCCCCTTGCCCCTTACCTTTCCTCCATTTCCCTCTACATTTACTTGCCTTATTTTTTCTCTCTTTTTCTCTTCTTCTCCCTTAGTCCCGTTGGTGTTGTTCCTCCCCTCTTTGTCCTTGGTCCTTTATTCTTTGGGCCTATTTTCTCTTTACATTCTTTAGTAGTGTTGTTATCTTTCGTTTTATCTTTCTTATGTTTTTTCGCTATTGTATTATCTCTTTCTTTCTTCCTTTTATTATTCTTTTCTTTTATATATATATATATATATATATATATATATATATATATATATATTATCTCTTTCTTTCTTCCTTTTATTATTCTTTTCTTATATATATATATATATATATATATATATATATATATTTATATCTCTATATATATATATATCTCTCTCTATATATCTATATAACTCTATTGCATACATCTTGTTCCCCCATGGTTCCGTCCATGTTCCTCTTTGTCATTGGCCATTTTATTCTTTGGGCCTCTCTTCTCTTTTCATTCTTTAGTTTTACTCTGTGTTTGTTACTTCTAGGTTCGTTTTGTTAGTGGTCTTATTTCTCTTCTCTGTGACTCTGTCTTTCTTATTATTTATTTTTCTGTATTTTTAATCTTTCCTTCCTTCATTCCACTGTTTCTTCTATTTTTTAGGTTTCCTTTCTAACTTATTTCATTTTTGTTGTTATTTTTCTTGTCCCTCTATTGTCTCCTTACCTTAGGTTAATCTTGTACTCTGTGCCTACCCCTCCTCTCTCTTTTTAAGGAACTCTGCAATTTTAACTCAATTGCATTCTCTTCTTTTCTTCCTAATGATGGATCACAGAGTGTGATCCGAAACGTCAAAGCCAAAAAAGCAACACAGTTTTTCCTAAAAGCACTACAATCTATCAATACGACATGTTTTATTATTAAATTTTTTTTTTAAAAAAAAGATCTAATATAATAAAGTATTTTTAGAAGAGGGCTTAAAGTTATGTTATAAAGTGTTGCTAAGACTCGGGTACAAAAGTGATGGAGCTTCGTAGACACTTTTTAATTTAAGTTGGAGGAAAAAGAAAGGGGAAAAAAAAAAGAAAATAATATTTTATTTCCTTAAAAGTGCCTATAAAAGGAGTTGTGCATAGAAGGAGGATTCTAGCTTATACTCAATTTCTTATTTCTTGATAATGAACAAGAGTTCTTGTTCGTTTACTCTAAGACAAAAACCCTTTGGCAAGATGGTTTCGAGGACTAAAATCTTCCTAACCATTTGAGTAATTCTATTCAAGGATTACTTGTGTGTTACAAGGTTTGGATTTGGGAACAAAAACTGATGCAGGGGCATCCAAACGTAAGAGCAATCCTGCATATAAATTTTTGATTTCACAGTTTTTGTTAGTTTCGGTTCAGTTTCACAGATTTGTACATATTTGATTTTGTTGAGTTTGGTTTTAGACTTGTTGGTTTTGAGCTTCAAAGGATTCTTTGTTTGCTTTGGAGAATCATGGAGTAGTCAGGAGTTTAATTGAATGTTAATTCAGATCTTTTTGAACCGTGGTTTCACAAATAAGGGGGTTATTGTTCTCTGGATTAAAATGTCTTCATATTCAATTTGAGAATGAAACAGAAAAAATAAAATTAAAAATAAAATAGAGGGTGTGAAAGTTTTAAGAAAAGTTATATTTTCTGTGAAAACTTTGTTATTAGAAAGGAGGAGATAAAGGATAAAAGAGGCATGAGTTTCTTAAAAGAAAGATTTTCATTTCTTTTTTTTAAAGAAATTTCCCAATAAAAAAAGAAATGAAAATCTTTCTTTTAAGAAACTCATGCCTCTTTTACTTTTCTTAAAACTTTCACACCAAGGAGGAGATAAAGGATAAAAGAGGCATGAGTTTCTTAAAAGAAAGATTTTCATTTCTTTTTTTTAAAGAAATTTCCCAATAAAAAAAGAAATGAAAATCTTTCTTTTAAGAAACTCATGCCTCTTTTATCCTTTATCTCCTCCTTGGTGTGAAAGTTTTAAGAAAAGTAAAAGAGGCATGAGTTTCTTAAAAGAAAGATTTTCATTTCTTTTTTTTAAAGAAATTTCCCAATAAAAAAAGAAATGTGGGAAGATTAAAAGAAGATGAAGATAAGAAAAGGAGGCATGAAGTTTAGGAGGAAGATGAAGTTTAGAAGCCGCCAAAAAAAATTGTAGCTGGAAAGTTGCCAATAGTTTAAAAAAAAAAAGTGGAGAATTTTTTAAGAATTCAAGGCGACAATAATTGATAGGGAAAGTTGATGTGGAAGAAAACATTGTTATTGTCTTGGAGAGGCTATGTAGAAATTGAGAAAGTCACCAATAAACCCTCATAGTTGAAGGAAATCAAATTCACCAATTCAAAAGTCAATAGAAACCACCCAATTACAGATTGAAGCTGCCAATAATAAAGAGGAAGTGGTGTGTGTTGCAAATGGTTTTGATTTTATAAGGCGGCTAAAACAAGGGGCCGGACCCTTTCAATACAGCAAAAAGAAACCCCAGAGGCAAAAGAACAAAAGAGCCGCGAAACAATGTTGTCAGGGATGTCAAGAAGGAATTAGTTGTCCACGATTGTTGTCTTTGATGTCAAAGGCGTATGGGAGATTGTTAGTAAGTTTGTTGTCATTGATGTCAAGAAAGGTGTCATAGATGTCATGATGAAATTCGTTGGCCCAAGAGGAAAATCGTAATAGGCCAAAGGCCACTAAATCGTTCTATGTGAGAAGCACTATGTGAGGAGCATCTAGCATTTACAAAGGACTGTGATCAAGCATTTATAAGACATCGATCAAAGTTAATAAGGCAACGATCAAAGTATATAAAGCATCGATCAAAGTTAATAAGGCAATGACCAAAGTATATAAAGCATTGATCAAAGTTCATAAAACAACAACTACTTATAAGGGAAATTAAAATTATGTTATAAAAAGGTGCATACAAACTACTAGTTGCCTCCCTTTATGAAGATAGATGTCTTCTCACGAAGTTGCCCCCTCAAGAAGGTATATAAAGAGATTGTGAAGTGTGATTGAGAGTGGTGTGTGTTGAGTGATAGAGATAAATCATATACACCAGCATAGAAATAACATGCAGATTTGAAAAAGATATGCAAAATCTAAAAAGGTATATGCAGATTTAAAAGAGATATATGAAGATCTAAAAGAGGAATATGCATATTTGAAAGAGATATGTGAAGATTAAAAGAGGAGTGGAAGGAAGCATGTGGAGAAAAATATATACCATAACAACACAAAATGAGAGTAAAATTAGAGATTTTATTAAGGCAGATTTTGTGAAGATTTATGAGCTGATCTAAGAGCTAGATTATAGTAGATTTATGAACAGATTTGATAAGAGATTTTGAGCAGATTTGAGAAGAGATTTTGAGCAAACTTGTGAAGAGGTTTAGAGAAGATTTGTAAAAGATATTTGAGCAGATTTTGTAGAAGTTGCAAGTAGATTCAAATGGTCTTCATTCATTGAAGAAGATATATTCGAGAAGGTAAATTTTTGCAGAAGAGGTTGGTGCCTCCCAAAAGAAGAGATTGGTGTCTCTTGTTGAGTTGGTGCTCAGTTGTGGGGATTGGTGTCTCTAGTGGGTTGGTGCCTACAAATTCTACAAGTGGAGATTGGTGTCTCTAGTGGGTTGGTGCCTACAAATAATATAAGAGGGGATTGGTGTCTCCTGTAGGTTGGTGCCTACAAAGATTGTAAGAGATTTATATATATAAGCAATATTTTGCCGTGGTTTTTTCCCGAAAAGGTTTCCATGTAAATCTTATGTTCTTCTTGTGTTGCATAATTGGTAGATCTTGTGTGATTGCTATTGTTATGGTTGTTAAGTTTTAAAAAGGTAAAAAGATTGTCTTAAACTGATTCACCCCCCTCTCAGTATAAGCGTGTGCTCATCAATGTGGAATTGAAGAAGGAAGAACATAGGAAAGAGTTTATGTTTTGTTTGAAATGAAATATTTTGTTTATTATTATTATTGGATAAGCGCTTTTAACCGGAGCTATGAACTGGAAAGGGTTTTGAAAGGGCCCCAAAACCTTGTACAACAAGAACAAATGACAGCCCCAAGAAGCAAGAACAAAACCAACAACAAGCGGGACAAAGAAGGACACCTATTCTTATCCTTCAATGGAGACCCCTACTTGTCCCCAACAGGATCTACAACAATGCCCTTATCTTTACCTTCATTCCTTGTAGCATAACTCTTATTAACAACAACCTGACACTCTTTCCCATGCTCAGGACAGGAATGCGAGAAGTGTCCAGCTTTATGACAAAGCAAACAAACCTGCAAAGATATCTTGTAATGAAATATTTTGTTGCCTGTGTACATACAAAGCAAATAATAAAATAAATCTCTTTTGCTGTGACTTTTTAGTGATTTGTATTTGAAGTTTAATTTTTTCTAAAAATCAATGATGTATGGTAGGAATGAATGAGTTAAATTTGTGTAAACTGTGATTTCTCAAATTGCAAAAGCCAGTGAAAATGTTTTGAGCTGCTTGATTCAATAGTTTGATAAAACCCCTGAATCTTGATCTGCATCAAATGCTATCAAAGAGGGTAGTTTGTTGGGAGATGTGTGTGAGGTGAGTTGCATGATATGGTATGTTGTTGGGTTGTGTTTGAAAAACTCTAATATTTTGTTGCAGGTGTGAGAAATTCCCGTAACTATAGAGAACTAGTATTCAAAATTGTGATTTATGAGGGTTTAATTTGTATTGATGTCCTCCAATAGAGGAAGTGCTAGGTAGAGGATGTGTTGATATCCTCACTGTGTGGAAAGTGGGTAGAGGATGTCTTGGTTGTGCATCTTTCAGTTCCCTTGTTGGGTAGATGATAGTTGTGGGTTTTGATAAATATGGCAGGGTGTGATTTATTAATATTCTGAACCAAGATTGTGTGAGTTTTGTGGTTATTTTGTTGGTTGTGAGTTGCATGTGTGTGCAGAAAATGTCTTCAGGAAAGAGGACTAGAGTGGCCTAGGGAAAGACTATGAGATTTTCTTTTACAAAAAGGAGAGAAAAAATTCAAATGGAAAGGGATTTTGAAGGGTTGAAAGAAATCCAACCAAGATTGGATGTAATGGAGGTTGTGCAAAATAGTATTGTTGTAGATATGAGTAGTTGTAATAAAGAATGTTGTGAAGATGGTATGTTGAAAGAAGAGAAGATGGGAGAAGCTGACTCCCATAATTTTCTAATGCTATTTTGTTTGCAAGAAAATAAGAGAAATAATACATGCAAGAGGATGAGGAAGAAGAAAAGATTGAGATTACATCAACATGTCTTTTTGAAAGCATAGAGGTGGTAAAGATTGAAGTTGTAGCTAAGGTTAATGATAAAAATGAGAGTGCAGTAGTAGTTGTGTGTCCTTTGGAGGAAACAGAGGTGTTAAGCGATGTGGTGCAATAGAGCACGGAGAGACTTGCTGACATGCAAGATAAAGAGGAGAATGAAGACATGAGGTGTGGTTGTATCTGTTAAATCTGATGTGTTTGCAAATGTGGAAAAGTGTGAAGAAGAGGAAGCGATGAGTACAGAAATAGTTTTTCCTTTGAAGGACATATTGGTAAATGTAGAAGAGTATGAAGAAGAAAAGATGGTGAGTGTAGAGGAGAAGATGAAAATTTTTAATTTCCATAAAGATGATCATATCTGTGTAGATGAGATGGAGTGGAAAATATATTTTTGGTGGAGATGGTTAGGTTGTGGTGGATTGAATTCCACAAGAGTAGAGAAGAGAGGAAAGTTAATTTGGTTGAGGAGGCCAGTCAGTGAAAAAAGATTGGTAAACAAATTTTGTAGAGGATGCCATGAAGAGTTCCAGGTAGATACTAGAAGAAGCAAAAGAATAAAGTTTTTGATGCACCTTTGACAATGATGGAGTTTGCTACAGATTGTTTTGGAAGGGTATCCTACTACTCAACTCCATTTTGTGACTCCATGCTCACAGATTTTTTTTTACCTAGTGTGTCTGATGGAGGAGCATCAGGGCGTAAGAGCAATCTTGCAAACAAATTTTTGATTTCACGGTTTTGTTAGTTTCAGTTCAGTTTCATAGTTTTGTACATACTTGATTTTGTTGAGTTTGGTTTCAGATTTGGTGGTTTTGAGCTTCAAGGGATTCTCTGTTTGCTTTGGAGAATATTCATGGAGTTGTCGGGAGTTCAATTGAATGTTAATTCAACTCTTTTGAACCGTGATTTCACAAATAAGGGGGTTGTGTGTTCTCTGGATTAAAATGTCTTCATATTTGAGAGAGAGAAAAGGCGCGGGTTGTTTGAGAATGAAATAGAGAAAAGAAAATTTAAAAATAAAATATAGAGGCTGTGGAAGTTTTAATAAAAGTTTTATTTTCTTTAAAAACTTCATAATTTGAATGTAATAACCCACCCATTATTTTTTCCTGTGGTTTAGTTGAACCTGATGCGTTTTGTGTTTTGAACATAACATAGAGTTTTTTGCATGCATTTATAAACTCAGAAAATAGACATATTAACACTACCCAGATGCTTATTTATGTGGAAAATGCACCATACAATAACAATAAGCAATACCCAGGTGGAGAAATATGCAAAACATTAAAATATTAGCATACCCATTTAGCGGGTTCAATAATATAAATCTGCTAATGGATATTACAGCTAGCTTGTACTATCAAATCCCCCCAAAACGTCAAACCATGAGTTCATTTTCCAACCAATGAAGCCACATCAATTACATGTAGGAGTATGCCTCAAATGGAGGTGTTAGAAATCCCAAAACCCCAGTCACTTGACTCTATGATGACCACGTCCCCTTTGTGAGTTGGTACGACACTATATAGAAGTGAACAACAAAATTAAAGCCCTCGATGCCACAAAATGCTTCTAATCTGCTTCTAAAATGATCTGAGACAGCTGTAGGTTCTCCACCAGCAATATGAAGGAAGGAAATCAATGCATAAGCCTCAAAAAACACATATACTACCTCCCAAGATGGATGGCCTACTGCTAGGAAGGTACGGCCTAGTTTGGAGGCCAAACCCTCAACAAATATCACCAAAAACATAGACTATCTCCTACAATGAACTCTCATCTATATCTCCAAAATTACCAAGCCATTAAACAAGAGATTTTCGTTGTATAAACCCTCCACAACAGGGCTGCAAATCAATTTTGTAAGTACAAGTGTGACATCTGAAGTAAGATCACCTTCAACACCCTGGAGAGATCTTTC
The DNA here is from genome assembly GCA_027924645.1 of Cunninghamia lanceolata. Lineage (NCBI taxonomy): Eukaryota > Viridiplantae > Streptophyta > Pinopsida > Cupressales > Cupressaceae > Cunninghamia > Cunninghamia lanceolata. Next base: position 6,614,493 of record BSBN01001121.1, on the reverse strand, counting down.
ACTCCCGCAAATGTTCAACACTATGAAGGTTTTCGTCCTCACAAGTTGCAAAATCAAACCCTTGGCTCAGCCAAACAACTCTTATTTCATGAAAATATGCAATGGTGAATGCAAATGAGCGTTCAACTTTTCTTTTTTATTTCTCCTTCACTTTCCAATGCCTCCTTTTGGGAAATAAACAATTTAATATTATTCCCTCTTGACATGGGCGCCCACACTTAGGGAAATATATGACTTTATTTAACTTAATATATTTCAAGTCTTCATCTATTAATAAAGTCACTTAATAATAAAAACACTAAATTAAATATTTAATTTAACTTAGGTATATATTGATTAATTAAAATTAATCCAAACGGTCTCTGAAAGTGAATTCCATAGCAACACCGAGTTGGCCAAATGAAATTGAGTGAAGACCAAGACCGTTACGCCGACTCGCACTGAGTCCCTTGAGCCCCTACTAAAAATAGAAACTTTGGCCGAATGGCCCAAAATTGCTCCAGAAAGAGCCAAGAGTGACATCCTGTCAAAAGGAGTCCAAATCATCCATCCGAAAATGTTGATTGAGCCTCGAAATGAACCAAATCATCATGGGTTCCTTAACCATCCTCATTAGTCTACGAGAACCCGAGTAGTAGACTAACCCCATAATTGAGCTGCTTAGGAAGGGGACATTATAGTCCGCCCTCCCCAAAATTGTTTGCCCACAAGCAATTTCAACTCTGGATACTGCAAGATCTGCTCATTCTCCCATGTAGCATCCTCTACTAGAAGATTCTTCCACTTTACCAAGTATTCCCTAATGACCTTGCTCTCTGGTGTTAATGATGGCCTTTGGAACAAGAATCAACTTACCCTCCTCATCCAAAGGGGGTAACTTAGTGGAAGGTATCACATTATGTCCCAACGCCTTCTTGATGCTAGACATGTGAAAAACATTGTCTACTCTACTTCCCGCCGGTAAGTCTAACTCATAAGCCACCTCCCCTATTCTCCTGGACACCCTGAAAGGCCCATAACAATGTGGCTTAAGCTTTTTTGCGCCACTCTTTTTGAGAGTGGATTTTCTATAAGGCTGCAACATCAAGTAGACCATGTCATCCACCTTAAAAGAGCGCTCAACCCTGTGTTGATATGCATATTGTTTTTGTTGGTTATGCGCCTTGTGGATGTTTTCTTTCAAGGACTTCATGATATCTTGACTCTCCTGAAGTAAGTCCCTGGCCTTAGGCACTCTATTGTCCCCGAATAACATATTCAAGAAGTTAAGAGCCTCATATCCGTAGAGAGCCATAAAAAGTGACATCTGAATAGACATGTGGTAAGTAGTATTGTAACAGTACTGGTGCAAGAGCACATATCCTACAATGGCCTACATGAGGCATTTAGTTGTTTTATGCTTAGTTTTATGTTTTCAGTAAGGTCCTAATTGGACATTCAATGTAATAAGGTCTATTTGACCAAGATATGCTATTTTTAGATCAGTTGGTTAGAGTTAGTTAGAGTCTGTTGAACAACTGTAGTTCCCAGCCGCTTGGAGAGATTTCCCAGCCGCTTGGAGGCAAGTCTGTACTACCAGTGGTAACTAGATAAATACCCTCGTACAGATCAACTAGGATCATTATGTTGTGAGAAGTTGTATTAGGTTGTCAGAAAACAGAGTACTGTAATTGCATTTCTGAAAGCAAATAAAGATTCTGTTTGTGTTTTGATCATTTGATTTGTGTAATCGACTAGTTGTTTTGTGGCCGGATGGATTCTTTTATCCATTCCACCGGTTGATTCTTTGAATCGGTGGAATAGCTGTGTATATAGTAGTTAGGGTTTTGTTTTCCATTTTTGTCTGTGCTAAATTTTGCAGGATTGGGTCTGAGATGCATTGAAGAACCCTAGCATGGGTATGTGCTAGGTTTAGCAAAGTGAAAAGGTCTATAGAATAGTTGAAGGGATAGACCAGAGCAGTCGCTAAGTATAAGACGGATCAAAACAGTGAAAATCTGTGTGGGTTGGAAAGACATACAAAGTGTGAGTATATCACTTTTGTATGCGAGATATACAATCCGTGTGTATATCGCATTCGCATGTTATGTGTATGTCGCATTTGTCCATCGCTTGTCCATCGCTGGTGTATCGGGTGATAAAACAGGTCGAGAATGCATGTTATGAAGATGCAAAGTTAAAACCATATTGGATATACAATTCCTGTGTATATCGCTTTTGTATGTCGGGTTCAATTTATGTGTATACCCCTATTGCATATGCAGACAGTTCTTGTGTATCTGTCAATTGTATCTGGCGGGTTTGTATGTGTTGAATGTACATCGCAAATGTACATCGGGTTATACAATTTATGAGTATATGCCTTTTGTATGTTGAAGACAGTTTGTGTGTATACACCAATTGCATGTGAAGATAGTTACTGTGTATCCGTCAAATGTATCGGGCAGATTGTATGTGTTAAATGTACATTGGACATGTACATCGAAAATATACAAAGGTAGTCAGCGGGTCAAACATACATCGAAGGCATATCTGAAGGAATATTCGGCGAATGTATATTTTGGTTTGTATGCGGTAAAGATACAATGAAATAGATGCATCGGGTTGATGCAAAAGGTGACTGGTCAGGGCGGTAGCCCGAATGTATGTTGAATTGATTGTTGGTCTGCGGATACAAGGTGCGACCGACAGTAGGTAAAGGTTTCTATGTATCGGTTGTATATGGAAAATATACAATGCGCAGATACAAGTTTTAAGATGCAAGCGGCGACTGATAGAATGGGTGGCGGTAACCGGCGATCGGAGGTCAGGCGTTGTATGTCTGAGTGTTCAGTATGAAGTAATGCATGTGGATTTGCGGGCACAGCAGGTAAGCATTTGTATGTGCAAGTGCTACAGTGACAGGGTTTAGGTATTTTGTGAAGCCGATGGTTTTATGTGTGGCCGATAGGCGCGAGGAGGGAATTTTTATATAATGAAGTTTGTGTGCATATTTGATAATTCATGGACATACAATTGAGAATGTATGTTAGGGTTTTAGGTGGATGCTCTGCATCAAGTACTCCCCCCAAGTGCAACCACTTAACCCATGCCTTTTGCTGCCCTGCAATGTAATTGCGGAGGTATCCTTCCACCCACTTGTTAACAATCTTTGCTTGCCCATCTATCTGTGGGTGATAGCTGGTGGTGGGAGTGAGTTTAATCCCACTTAATCTAAAGAGCTCCTGCCAAAAGTGACTTAGGAACTTGTTGTCCTTGTCACTAACTATCTCCTCGGCAGTCCATGCAACCTGAATACCTCTCTGAAGAACAAATCAGCAGCCCGCGCTACTGTAAATGTGGCTGAAATTGCAAAAAAATGAGCGAATTTTGTTAGCCTGTCAACCACAACATAAATACAGTCCCTGCCTTGGGCCTTGGGCCTTGGGCAAGCCCGTGTTGAAGTCCGTAGAAATGCACTCTCATTTCTGATTAGGAATGGTTAGGGGTTGTAGTAGACCAACTAGAAAGGAATGCTCTTGTTTATTCTGCTGGCAAGTGGGGCACTCCCTAACATAATTCAAAACCTCTGTTTTGAGGCCTTTCCATGCAAACCGCTCCCAAATTTGCTTGTAAGTTTTGAAATATTCCAAGTGGCCAGTTGTAGGAACATCATGGAAAGTTCTCAGAACCTTCTTCTTCATTGTTGATCCTGGTACTAGAAATATCCTCCCCTTGTAAATGATAAGATCACTCACAACTGTGTACCTATTGTCCTGAGTAGTACCATTGATGATACTCGAAGTCCACTTGTCCTTTGCATACTCTGCTGAAATCTACTCTCTCCAATCAACTGTAATCTCCCCCAAAGAACATAAGTGAGGTCTCCATGAAAGTGCATCAACGATAATATTTTTCTTTCCTTTGACATAAACTATGTCAAAGTCGTAGGCTTGTAGATTGCTAACACACTTCTACTGCCTATCATTAAGGTCACACTGGCCAAGGAAATGCTTGAGGCTGTTATGATCTATCTTCACTACAAATTTGTCTCCTACCAAGTACTGCCTGAATTTTGCTAAGGAATGCATTATAGCTAGCATCTCCTTGTCATAAATGTTATAACCTCTCTCTGCACCCCGTAGTTTTCTGCTCTCGAAAGCAATTGGGTGCTTATCCTGCATTAACACTGCATCTATGCCTTCCCCCGAGGCATTGCACTCAAGCTCGAAGGGCTTGGTGAAATCCGGTATAGCCAACACCGGACAAGAACTCTGTAATGTCCCCATTTTTAAGTAACTTAAAATGGTTCTAATTGTAATTTAATTTTATAAAGTATTTTAATCACTTTATAAAAGTATACTTTTATTAAGTTACTTAGGTTAATCTTATGTCATAAAGTGTGGTGTACACAAAAACAAGCATTTAAAAAAGATAGGTCAGACCTATCCAAGTGAGTGTGTACATAGAAACTTTCATTTAATAAAATTAGGCCAGGCCTAATTGATGTAAGGGATTTAAAAGGAGAGTTGGGATTCATTTGGAATCATGTTATGTATTGGTGTTTTTATTGTATTCAGTTGATGTCAAGGAAATGTTCCCTTACATTCGCTGTACCGAGGAGATGATCCCTTGGTAAAATTTTGGTTTGGTGATGTTCCCTTACCAGCATTGAGGTGAAGTTGCTTTAGGCTTCACAATTGTGCTTCAAAGTGTGTTCTAGGTTTTCTGTGGGTTTGAGTTCATTGTTGATGTTCATTATTTGGTTAGAGGCATTTGTAAGCTTCATTGAAGATCTTTGTTTGGAGACATTGTATGCAGATTTGAGAATAAAGTTCATGCAGATGGTTTTTGGCAAATTTATTGATTGGTAAACCAATATAAATTTGCCAATTTAGAATCGATATATATATATATTGTTTGTAGATTTCATGATATTGTAACACAAAGGTTTAATTGCAAATCCATTGACTTGAAAAATAAATATAAGTTTGCAAATAAGGTTCAATCTATATATATATATCTCTGGTTGTTATTGCAGCAGGGGACAAACCCTGACATCGTGGGACCCTTATTCCATTCAAGAAATATTTACATTGATTTTTATTCAACATCTGAATTATTATGGGAGTCACGATAGTATGTTTGGACCAATTAAATTGTAATAGTTTAGAGTAGCTTGCGGGTCCCAACAATGGTAAAAGTTTTATGAAGGATTTCTAACATGACATCGCAGGGTTTGAATTCACATATTTACTGAAGACTTTGAAATCTATTGAAGACTGTAGCTTTGATGTCGTGGGACCTAGGAGGCGATTCAAGATTTATACTAGCGCTGCCCAATTGGTTGTTTTATGCATGAGATCGTGGACATCTTGGAAGGATCCCACTCGTTGACTGGAAGATATATGAGGCAGGTTTATAGTGATAGCCACAATTGTCAAAGGCTTTTGTGGGACTGATGGCCAGCTACCATCAACAAACGTCTACATTCTTGAGCATTCTGTGAGGACGAGTTGATACCAGCAAGGTTCATTGTCAGTGTATTGTATGTAGACGTAATTCCTTGTCTAAGTTTGGTATTAGCAATTGAATGTTTTGTATTGATTGCATATCTTGATTGAAATCGAACTATAACTGCTTATATCAGAGTTGTTGCATAAATTCATATAGGAAATCTATCTAAACTCTATTCAAATCTTTAATTTGAATAGCAAAGTTCTATTCAATCTATTGTTGTTGGTATTACTGTCAGTAAACTTTCATTCCAACAAGTAAAACAATCAAAGCATTCATAATTTTAGCCAATATCTGTCAGGGATATTACAGTGGTATCAGAGCCATAATCCTGCTAGCCTGTTGGGTAATGATTGCATTTAGTTGATGTGAAGCCAGTTGTGCACAAGTCAGTTTGGAATTGGACAATGAGATCAATTATCTTGGGAAGGATGGCTAGCTACAAACAATTGTGGAAAGAAGTTGAACAATCACAAGATTAGCTCATGTGTAGGAGTTCTAGGCACTCTAATGATTCACTTCCATCTAGAAGTAAGAAGATTGATAAGTATGGTAAACCAACAGTCTTTGAAGATTCCAAATCAGTGAATATTGTTGAGAGAGAGTTGGAAGAAAAGATTTACAGGGCAGGAAAAAAATTAGAACATCTATCTCAGCCAAAGGAGGTTCTTCTAAGTACTTTGGAGGAGGTAGAGGCTTGTTTATGCAAGGTTGGACAAGAACCATCTCAAACAATGCAACTTGCTATAACTCCATTAGTATGTTCTTTGGCTAAACCACGATTTATGAGACATCATGATGAGGTGATAAAACTTGCAACTATCTCATGCATCAGTGAAATTATGAGGATAACAGCTCCTAATGATCCTTATGATAGCCATATTATGAAAGAAGTACTTCAGATCATGGTGGCAAGCTTTAAAGGTTTGGATGACATCAAGAACCCTTATTTTTCTAAGAGGGTAAAACTACTTGAAACATTTGCAAGATGCAAATTTGAGAACATTATGTTATCCATTGATTGTGAAGAGATCATTCGTGAAATGTTTCATATATTTTGGAGTGTTATTGATGAGGTTCACCCTCGTAATGTGATTACTTCTATGCAATCCATTATGTCTTCGGTTTTATATGAGGATGATGCTCCAAAGTATTGGGCTGTTTGGAAATGTGAGCAATATGTGTCACCCATGGCATATGAGTTGTTAAGGAGATTGGTTGAACAACATAAGGATAGAGAAATTTCACATATGATATGCAAAAATCTACAGGAAGAATTTGTTAGGCATGCTGATTTGACTCAAGAGGGCATGAGGACAACTTTGGGTAATGATTTGTCTACATCATCTTTGCATGAGGTTTCGCTTGAGGCTTCTACATTAAAGGCTAGCATAGAGCATGTTAATGATATGGGTAGCAATGGTATGGATTCTTTGGGTGATCATATTTCTTCTTCACCTAGACATGATGAAAAATCAGACTATGGCAACCAAGGACAGTTGGAATAAAAGCCCTTGGTTTGGGAACACTTGCAAGATCAAATGATGGTGAAGGAAGATAGAATAATTCAAGCATTGTCAAGAATGGATAGCACTCACAAACACCTAGAAGACCTCATTTGGACAGCCCAAAGATAAGAAAGACAAAAAGGAATGGGACATGGTATTTCTCATACACATTTGCACCCTTTCAAAGAGGCTTTGGAGTTCATAAAAGAAGACTATTTACAAATGGTTAGAGATAGAGACATGGCTATCCAATTGGTGAAAAATAAATATAGAGTGATTGTTAATCTTTGTCTACTTTTGAGTAGGCATAATCACTCCTTGCATAATTTAGAAAATCAGTCCTTTATAACAGCTATTCCTAGCATACAAGATGACAAGGCAAATGGTGTATGAGTTGAACAAGTTGAGGAAAGGATTGAAGAATCATACAATAAGGAACCTTGCAGCCTTGTGACATTTAGTAATGAAAATTTCATGGAAGATGCACTTGTGAAGATTGAAGACATGGAAAAAGAGTATGACAGGTATTCTGATTTTCATGACAATAGTCATATTTCGTTAATCCATCAAGAGAGAACACTCCTTTCACATGAGGATGATAATACCATGAAGTCTTCTATAGACAAGACTCAAGAAAATCATAAGAATTCTGATTTTTTATATCAAACTTGGGAGGATGTGGAAAAGATACAAATTTTGTGTGATATATGGTCACAAAGGGCCAAGGAGGCTAAGTTAGTGGATGCCCCTGCAAAATAGCATCTACTACAAGTCAGAGAACAAGTTCACCACATAGATCAAACAAGACAACAAAGGGAGACTTATCTTAGATCTATTTTTCTAAAGAATGATGTTAATGAGGTTGATCATGTTATGAACAAGCCTCTTATGAACGCCAAACACAATGAACAAATGGATTTATATGAATCAGAAAATTCATGTTGTTCATATGTTTGTAGTGATGAGATTAATGAGACATATCATTTGGATGGTTTAATGAAGACTTTAGAATTTTTAGTTGGTGATTTTGTTGATGACACCCATAGTGGACCAGCCATTCAAGAATTGTCTTTGATGGGTGTTGAAGGCACCCATAACTCATCTTTTGTTATGTCACCAATTGATTATGATATGGCACCTTTTTATTTGTTGATTGGTGACTTCATCTTCATTGATTCGTCATGGGTTAGTAACTGTCCTACTTGGAATTCCATTGCACTTTCTGATTTTTCATGGTCTACACCAGCTATTCAATTGCTTGGGAGTGTGTGGAGGCATGTTTATTTGCTGGACATTGAAGCATGCGATTTTAGTTTTGATACAACAATGTTTGGGAAAGTTTGCTATGATGGAAATCAGTATATTCTTGTTGGCAATTGGTCTAATGATGATTTATTTCCTTCATGCATTGAAGATGGCAATTTGCTTGCTATTTGGGATGACATTTTTAGATTGCATACCGCTGTTATGTTTTATGATAGCAAGGTAACAGAGATGGATTCATATGTTTTTGCATCATTGTGCGACAACAGAAGCGGTCCCAAGATCTTCTACATCAACAACTTGGAGGTGATGTGTTTGAGCATGATTGAGGAGCTTCGATTGATTTGGGATCCAGGGATTGTTGAGTGCAAATTTTACTTCCCATTGCTTGGGGACAAGCAATGTCGGGAAGGAAGGGCTGTAATGTCCCCATTTTAAGTAACTTAAAATGGTTCTAATTGTAATTTAATTTTATAAAGTATTTTAATCACTTCATAAAATTATACTTTTATTAAGTTACTTAGGTCAGTCCTATGTCATAAAGTGTTGTGTACACAAAAACAAGCATTTAAAAAAGATAGGTCAGACCTATCCAAGTGAGTGTGTACATAGAAACTTTCATTTAATAAAATTAGGTCAGGCCTAATTGATGTAAGGGCTTTAAAAGGAGAGCTGGGATTCATTTGGAATCATGTTATGTATTGGTGTTTTGTCAAAGTTCTTGTATTCAGTTGATGTCAAGGAGACGTTCCCTTGCATTCACTATACCAAGGAGATGACCCCTTGGTAAAATTTTGGTTTGGTGATGTTCCCTTACCAGCATTGAGGTGAAGTTGCTTCAGGCTTCACAATTGTGCTTCAAAGTGTGTTCTAGGTTTTCTGTGGGTTTGAGTTCATTGTTGATGTTCATTATTTGGTCAGAGGCATTTGTAAGCTTCATTGAAGATCTTTGTTTGGAGACATTGTATGCAGATTTGAGAATAAAGTTCATGCAGAGGGTTTTTGGCAAATTTATTGATTGGTAAACCAATATAAATTTGCCAATTTAGAATCGATATATATATATATATATATATATATATATATATATATATATATATATATATATATATATATATATATAGTCTATAGATTTCATGATATTGTAACACAGAGGTTTAATTACAAATCCGTTGACTTGAAAAATAAACATAAGTTTGCAAATAAGGTTCAATCTATATATATATATCTCTGGTTGTTGTTGCAACAGGGGACAAACCCTGACATCGTGGGACCCTTATTCCATTCAGGAAATATTTACATTGATTTTTATTCAACATCTAAATTATTATGGGAGTCACAATAGTATGCTTGGACCAATTAAATTGTAATAGTTTAGAGTAGCTTGTGGGTCCCAGCAATGGTAAAAGTTTTATGAAGGATTTCTAACATGACATCGCAGGGTTTAAATTCACATATTTACTGAAGACTTTGAAATCTATTGAAGACACCAGCTTTGATGTCGTGGGACCCATGAGGCGATTCAAGATTTATACTAGCGCCGCCCAATTGGTTGTTCTATGCAGGAGATCGTGGACATCGTGGAAGGATCCCACTCACTGAAGTTGACTGGCAGATATCTGAGGCAAGTTTATAGTGATAGCCACAATTGTCAAAGGCTTCTGTGGGACTGACGACTAGCTACCATCAGCAAACGTCTACATTCGCCAGCATTCTGTGAGGACGAGTTGATAACAACAAGGTTCATTGTCAGTGTATTGTATGTAGACGTAATTCCTTGTCTGAGTTTGGTATTGGCAATTGAATGTTTTGTATTGATTGCATATCTTGATTGAAATGGAACTATAACTGCTTATATCAAAGTTGTTGCATAAATTCATATAGGAAATCTATCTAAACTCTATTCAAATCTTTAATTTCAATAGCAAAATTCTATTCCATCTATTGTTGTTGGTATTACTGTCAGTAAACTTTCATTCCAACAAGCAAAACAATTAGAGCATTCAGAATTTTAGCCAATATCCGTCAGGGATATTACAAACTCATTACTTGTTTGAACTTGTTGAAACACTGTTGCGCCTCATTAGTCCAAACAAACACTCCTTTCATCAAATTTGTTAGTGGGGCTGCACTCTATGATAAACCCTTGACGAAGCGAAGGTAGAAACCACAAACGCTAAAGAATCCCTTAAGCTATGAGAGATTCATGGGTGGAGGCCAATCAACAATAGCTTGAATCTTATCTGGATCAACTATGACTCCCTCTGCACTAATAATATGACCCAAATAAATCAATTATGTGATGCGAAATTCACATTTTGACTCTTTGGCATACATGAACTCCTTCTCCATAATACTCAATAGCTCCTCAATGTGTTGGAGGTGCTCCTCCCAAGTCCTGTTGAATATCAGAATATCATCAAAAAATATGAGGACAAACTTCCTCAACTGATCCTAGAAAACCCTATTCATACAAGACTAAAATGTTGTTGGTTCATTGGTTAAGCCGAAGGGCATAACCAAGAACTCGAAGTGCTCGTAATGACAACGGAAAACAGTCTTCTCCACATCCTCCTCTCTGACTTGAATCTGATGATATCTAGATCTCAAATCAATTTTGGAAAAGTAACATGCTCGATTTAGCTCATCAATGAACTCATTAATGCATGGGATGGGGTACCTGTTCTTGATGGTTTTCTTATTGAGAGCTCTATAGTCAATACAAATTCTTAGTGTCCCATCCTTCTTCTTGAAAGGAAGCAAGCTATGCGGAAACACTTCCAAACACTAATCTAATGAGGGGAGTGTAGTGCAAATTTTTAGATCCTTACAGTTACAAGGATGTTAAACTTATAACAATGAGATAGAACAACAAACACAACATATAGAATGCAATATACACAAGTTGTACGTAGGGAAAACCTTTTCAGGTAAAAAACCCCACACTCCAAAACCTGCACGATGTATTATCAAAACTGAAATGTTTACAATACACTTGCAATGCAAGTTTTTTCAGGAGTCTTCAAATGTCGTTTCTGGAGTAATTCCAACAGCATAACAGTACCTGTACAAACACTATGCATACTACTACTCCAAGCACCTCATTATATAGAGTTACACGGCATAACTGAGAAGCTTCTAGAGGTGGGCATCCATTTTTTCCACATGGCCCATTTCACACACCCAAGGACACTTGTCCAACATGCATACATCTCTCTTACATCTTCCATACATGGTAGATTTGACTTCCCAAGATGGAACGCTCCAGGCTAAAAATAGGCTATGACAAATTCTCTTACGCATCTTACAGTTGTCATAAAATCTGTCCAACATAACAATACTTAATATTGTAAGAGAATCCATCATACAAGACTAAATATAGCATATTCCTCCTACAACATGTCATAACCCAACTTGGGCACCCAAAGATGTCTTCCTCACATGCAAATATCCTCTCCAACACTTGTCTTCACTTGTCATAGGAATCTCTATACTTGGCTCTTACGTGTCATAGATTCTATCATACAAAATAATTCCTCTGTCATACCACAAGATGCCGACACATGGCATATTAGTGCCACCTCAAATGGGACGCCTAGATTCTCTTGTGTTGACTTGACCATCCAAGTCACATTACAAGTAGGATGACATGTCACAATGCCACCTCATACTAATTGACAAAATAGGATGTGCAAGTAAATACAACACAACTACTTGACTAACACAACTACAGAGGCAAAGAGGCTCTTATTGGGTCTGATATGTCCGATCTTGAGAAGTTCCTTAATAGTCTGCTCTATCTCGTCTTTCAACCTCTTTGGATGTCTATAGGGATTGATGATAACTGGCTTGGTTCCCTCTTCCAACTCAATCACGTGTTCAATGCCTCTATCAGGAGGCCTCCCTGGTGGTATACTACTGAAAACCTTACTATGCTTGGTTATCAGTTTTTGAATATTTGGGTGGTAACTTTGTTTCAGCTGCTCAGTAACTGTAGGCATAATAACACACTCAGCTGCCCACTCTACCTGATCATGTCTGAGTAACCTCTCCATTCTCATAAGAAATACCACTCGAAGTCCACCATCTGGCATCCCTCTGTGTACATGTTTCCTTCTATCCACCTCGTACTTCATCTCCATGGTACACAAGTTGAGGTAGAACTCTCCAATTGCATGAAGCCACTTCATGCCAAGGACCACATCCATGTCTCCCATGCTCACCACATAGTACTTAGCCTGGAACTCAAAGTCACTTAACTTAATAGTTAAGTTGGGGATTCGCCTTTTGCATGTTATAACAAATCCATCAACTACCCTGACCTTGAATCCCTCAAACTCCTTTGTCTTGAGTCCTCTCCTTGCCACAAGACCCTCATCAATGAAATTATGTGTACCCCCTATGTCAAGAAGTGTAGTCACTGTCTGCCCTTCCAATACTCCCTAAATCCTTAAAGAACCCTTTTTTTGAATAGAAGAAATGTGGGTTGTGGGTCTATCATCATCCTGGTCACCCTGGGACTCTTTTGTTGCGCTATCTGCTTCACTATCCTCTGAATCAGTGTCTTGGTCTAATTTTTCTGAAGCAATTACCTCTACTGAAAAGTACTCAATCTGCTTTACTTGCCCCTTTATAGGGCACTTATGGTTAGGGTCCCATGGGCCCTTACATTTGAAGCACAGTTTCTTCTTCCTATACTCATTTAGGGTGTCATCATCAAGTTTAATAACTAGTTTCTTCTGCTGATCCATGTCTCAATGATGGTATCTTTTATTTTTCTTGGGAAGAAATGATTTAGAATTGAACTTACTCTTTAGAACAACAAACTCCATACACCGTGCTTTCTTAATGGTTTCATTTAGTGTAGGTAGATCGAAAGCCTTAACCCACCCTCTAAGTGGCTCCATTAGTCCTTTACTGAAAAGGACCATAAGTCTCCTCTCTGAAATGCTAGGAACCATGACTGAGAGTATCTGAAACTCTGTGATGTAAGACTCAAGTGATCCGTACTGTTTCAACTGTGCAAACTCCTTGAATTAAAGCTCCAGTTCCTTATTGTTAAATCTCTCTATTAGCCTATTTGTGAATTCATCGTATATGGTGATCAAGTTATGACCCAAGGTGACTAAACCATGATACCACCACTCATTGGCTACTCTGTCTAAATGTATGGTGGAAAATTTGAGTGCTTCATCTTTCAGCATAGGTTTAAGAGTCAAATAGTTATCTAACTTCTTTACCCATGCTCTAGCTATCATCTTGCCACTCCCATCAAAATGCTCTAAAGAAACCTTGTTCAAGGCATGCTAATAATCTCTATTAGTACGTTGTGCCCTGTGATCTGTCCTACCACTCATACCTGCTCTCTGCCTCTTCTAATTCATAAACTGTTCCAATGATAACATCTCCCTAATTTCAGGTGGAAGAGTCATGTACTCTGCATGATGCACCCTGACCTCCTCTACCATGGGTATATGTGCCTCATGCTCCTAGATAACAGGTGCCTCCTCTCTACGTGGAAAGGTAGGTTGTAGAGGCCTAGGAACCGATCCTGGGGTTGTTCTAGTGTTGCGAACACTACCCCGACCATCATGCTAGCAGTTATTAACATTAGAACCACTTACCTCACCATCATGTGTTGCATGTGGTTGTGGTGTCAGATTACTCTGATTAATCCTTGCTAATAGTTGGGACATCATATCCAACATAATATCAAACTTTCTCTTTGTTTTGTAATTTGGGCTTTCTGGTTGTTCTGCCCTTTTATTTCTATCTACCATATGTTGTAATGTCCCCTTTTTGAGCAAGGTTTGGTAAGGGAATGTTTATTGGTTGAGCTAGGACCTTGGAGGCTTGGAGAATGGAATGATGGATTCTAGTGGCTCAACTAATTTTATTTTATGGGATAAATTGTATTTTGGCTATTAATATTTTTATATTATTTTTAAAAGCCAAAAATATTAAAATATTATGCCAAGAGGAAAAATGACCTAGGTGGGAAAATGGAAAACAAAGAAAAAGATGGAAAAATGAAATATTGGAAGTGAAGTTAAATTATAATATTTTATTATTATAATATTATAATATTTCACATAAAAGTTGGCATTCAAGGGAGAAAAAGAAAAAAAGAAAAAAATAATATTATTTTATTATTATTTATATGGGACGCCCAAATTGGAGGAATAAAACATAACTTAAAGATGGAAAATGGACAAATTGAAGAGTGAAAGATAAAATATAATATTTTATTATGAAAATTGCTGCCCAAAACGGAGAAGGAAAAAATAAAAAATAAAATAAAATAATAAAATATTATTTTCTCTCCTAGTCGCCACCCAAGGAGAAATAAGGAGAAAATATTAAATAAAAATCAAGGAAAAATATTTGATATTGGCGGTGGACTTGAAAATTCATTAAAATATGTCCTATTGGGTCGCCCAAGTTGAGGATTATAAAAGGACATAAATTGATATCATTTTTCATATACTTGATTAATTGGATTTTTGTATTTGAGAGTGATTCTCATGGTTGTAAGTTATCTTTAGTGATATTCAAGGACGAAAACCCTTGGATAGGAGTGATTTGGATGAAAACCCAATCACTATGTGAGATGGATTCATAGCGAATTCATCATTGAGTTTATTTGCAAGTTTTTGAAGGAATAAGGGCTTCATTTCAGCTAGGGTTTGGACTTAATTTCATATCAGCAGCTAGGGTTTGAAGCTTTGGACATATTGAAGGCATTCATATTCATATTTGAAGGTATTTTGACATTATAAGAGCATATTTGGCAAGCTGGGCAAAATCACTTCACATTTGGGCATAGGTGCTTGGCATTGGAGGTTGAATTTGGGCTTGGAATGAGCCTAGGGTTTTGTTGATTGTGTTTTAGACTTCTAATTTTCATTGGACAGCTACACATCATAGGGTTTTGTGGCATGAATGTGAGCTTCAAAGGTAGAAATTGTATCTAGGGTTTCATAGCTACCTTTCTACACCTAGGCGATTTCATATTTTGGCTTATTTTGGCGTCATTTATCAAATCTGGGTTGTAATCAGCACCTACAACAGTCATATCAGCATTTACAATAGTCACATCAGTCATATCAGACCATATTTGACTATCTACAGGTGTTATTTCGGTCATCATTCATTGAGTTTGACATTGTAATTTGACAAGGCAACATCCTATACGAGATGGTTAGGGTTTGATACAACTTTTGGGCAGATTTGCATGTTTTATAGGTCTAATTTTGTAATTAGATTGGTTTGATGTAAAAATAGACATCATCATTTGTAATCAACATTATCTATTGCAATAAAGAAGTCAAGCATTGATTCAGGTATGTTCATTTGTGTTTTGCAGTGATTTTAGATGTATATGTGAGCCGATATAATTACAATTCAGTCATCATAAGTGAGTATTTGTTTATGATATTGCAACCTTTCCATCTTCATCATATTGCAAACACACTTTTCAAAACAAAACAACAAAATTCCAAACCAAACTCTCCAAAATCAAATCAGAAAATTTTGGGCAGCGAAGGAAAATTTTTAGATAAGACTAGATAGGGTTCTTACATATGTCCTATAATACTATCACTATCACTGGATGAGTTTTTGTGCATACCCAAAATACCTGATTTAGTTTCACCTTCTGGAACCTATGAGGGCTGCCACTGATGGCTATCCTTGGTATAAACTTGTTTCCAATCACTCATGAATGGGTTTCAACATAGGCTGGCAAGATACACCAACTCTGATACCACTGTAATAACCCACCACTTATTTTTTCCTGTGGTTTAGTTGAACTTGATACATTTTGTGTTTTGAACATAACATAGAGTTTTTTGCATGCATTTATAAACTCAGAAAATAGACATATTAACACTACCCAGATGCTTATTTATGTGGAAAATGCACCATACAATAATAATAAGCAATACCTAAGTGGAGAAATAAGCAAAACATCAAAATATCAACATACCCATTTTACGGGTTCAATATTATAAATTGGCTAATGGATATTACAGCTAGCTAGTACTATCAAATCCCTCCAAAATGTGAAACCATGAGTTCGTTTTCCAACCAATGAAGCCAGAACAATTACATGTAGGAGCATGCCTTAAACGGAGGTGTTAGAAATCCCAAAACCCCATCTGCTTGACTCTATGATGACCACATCCCCTTTGTGAGCTGGTACGACACTATATAGAAGTGAACAACAACAAAATTAATATCCTCAATGCCACAAACTACTTCCAATCTCCTAAAATGATTTGAGACTGCTGTAGGTTCTCCACCAGAAAGATGAAGGAAGGAAATCAATGCATAAGCCTTAAAGCACACATATACTGCCTCCCAAGATGGGCGGCCTGCTTCTGGGAAGGTACAACATGGTTTGGAGGCCAAACCCTCAACAAATATCACCAAAAACACAAACTATCTTCTGTAATGAACTCTCAGATATATCTCCAAAATTACCAAGCCTTTAAACAAGTGATTTTCATTGTATAAACCCTCCACGACAGGGCTGCAAATCTATTTTGTAAGCACAAGTGTGACCTCTGAAGTAAGATCACCTTCAACACCCTAGAGAGATCTTTCACTCCCACAGATGTTCAACACTGTGAAGGTTTTCATCTGTACAAGTTGCAGAATAAAACCCTTGGCTCAGCCAAACAACTCTCATTTCATAAAAATATGCAATGGTGAATGCAAATGAGTGTTCAACTTTTCTTTTTATTTCTCCTTCACTTTCCAATACCTCCTTTTGGGAAATAAACAATTTAATATTACTTTTTATTCCCTCTTGACTTGGGTGCCCACACTTAGGGAAATATATGACTTTATTTAACTTAATATATTTCAAGTCTCATTTATTAATAAAGTCAATAATAATAACACTAAGTTAAACATTTAATTTAACTTAGGTATATATCAATTAATTAAAATTAATCCATACGGTCTCCGAAAGTGAATTCCATAGCACCGCTAAGTTGACCAAATGAAATTGAGTGAAGACCAAGACCGTTACACTGACTCGCACCGAGTCCCGTGAGCCCCTACTAAAAATAGAAAGTTTGGCCAAATGGCCCAAAATTGCTCCAGAAAGAGCTAGAGTGACATCCCACCAAAAGGAGTCCAAATCATCCCTCCGAAAATGCTGACTGAGACTCAAAATGAACCAAATCATCATGGGTTCCCTAACCATCCTCGTTAGTTTACGAGAACCCGAGTACTAGACTAACCCCATAATTGAGCTGCTTAGGAAGGGACATTATAGTTCACCCTCCCCAAAATTGCTTGCCTACAAGCAATTTCAATGTTGGATGCTGCAAGATCTCTTCATTCTCCCATGTAGCATCCTCTACCGGCAGATTCTTCCACTTTACCAAGTATTCCTTGATGACCCTCTTCCTCAAGGTACGCTCTCTAGTATCAATGATGGCCTCAGGAACAAGAATTATCTTACCTTCCTCATCCAAAGGGGGTAACTCAGTGGAAGGTATTGTTGGGACCTACAAAATTTTGTTCCCAAATATGCCCTATTGTGCCCCAAAAATCCAAAAAATCCCACTTTGTGCCTTTACCATTGAAAACCCCTTGTTTAAATTTGATCAGGGATAGTTTTTAGGGGTCTTTAATCTAAAAAAAATGACTAAGTCAAGTCCCCAAGTTTTTCCTCTTTCTTTCCTTAGAAAAGAATATCATTTTGCCTTTGGTCGGCGAATTGGCGACAGTTCGAACTAGCGAACTAGTTCGGAAGTTCGCAAGTTTGTCGATTTGCCGATAAGGCAACGACATCAGCAGATGAAGGAAGCAGTTGCACCAAAGGATAAAGGAAAAAGGTTCTAAGTAAGCAGCGGAGGAAGGAGTCTTTGTGGGCAAAATACATGGTTCAAAAACCTGAATCTTCATCGATTGAAGATTCGGTCGATGGTCATTTTACCGACAAAGGGAAAAACAAATATAGTTTGGCAAAGGTGAAAGTTGCTGATAAAATAGAGGAGAAGGAAAAAAGGCTCAAGTTTGAAAAAGAGGAGATTCACCGACTAAAGGGAAATAGAGTAGGATTTGGCAAATTAAAGATTTGCCGACAAAGGGCAAATGTAGTCCAAGTTCGAAGAAACCCAAAGTTGCCAACAAGGAAGAAAGGAAGATGGTTCAACAAAAGGTAAGTTTGTCAATAAAAGAAGCAAATAAGAGAATAATTTGGCAAATGTGGAAATTGCCAACAAGGGCCAAGTTTGTAGAAAATAAAACTTTCTTATATAAAAGAACAAGATAAAGTGAGTAAAGAGGCGGTAATGGGACTAGTTTGTGAAAACGTAGATTTTCCAATAAGGCAAAATAATGCTATGGATGGTGAAGAAAGGTAGTGGTGAATATACAAAAGTTGAAGAGGATTGGCTAACGAAGGGTGTCCAACATGCAGAGTGGTACAGTCAAAGTCAGATAGCTCAAAATTGAAAACAAGACAACGCATTGGGAGTGTTGTAAACACTTGAAATAGGTAATTCCCTGAATGTATGCCATGATTGCAAGGATATACAAACTAATTTGTACTAGATTTTAATGAGCCTGCAAAACAGTGACATGCAGATGGGTGGCACAGTAAAATTCTTCAATGCACAAAGGACAAATCAGAGAAGTCAATATTGCAGGTGGCAAGGAAGGATTAGAACCTTCCCTCTTTATTTCTCAGGGTACAAGAAGAGTGCAAGAAATCTCCCTCTGACATTTGTAGGATTGTCAAAGTATGGGCAATATTTCCTATGTGCAGATTTTTTTATCATTACAGAGGGGGTGAAATTAATATGGCATGGGTGCAATCCTTGACAGGGTGCGACACCTAGGAAACTGCAGTGAGTGAAACGTTGTATATGCAGAAGTTTGATATGTTGTAGGGGTTGGTCAGTTGGGCAATTTATCAGTAGGGTTGTGAGCTCCAGGAGGCATATCAAGAAAGGATATTTTGCAATCTTTGTTCAACATGAAATCAGTCTTGAAGTGTATGTAATGTAATTTGCAAATCTTTGTATCAGATTATTGTTTTTCTCCAATGTTGTAGGTGTTTTTCTTAGCAAACCATAGTCACAGTTATAGTTTGCTTTTGCCACATTTAGTGGTACAAATGTAAGCTCTGATTTTATGAATGTGACAGCTCTTAATCCATTTTCAAGCTTTGTAAATGGTCATTTTAGTATTGAATAGGGAAGAATATGGTATGGTGTGGTATCATTAAGTATTTTCAATAATTTGGTATTGATTTTCTTGCATTTGATTTATGAAATAGGCAGTTATACACTTCTGTGTGGATGTTTTCCTTTGTTTAATTTTAGACTATGCAACCCAATGGATAGGCACCAGTCTTAGTAGCCTTAGATCACCCATCTTCAAAACAAAAACAATACATCCTATCTTTAGAAGTAGTAGTCTTTATGCATCCTCATTGTGTAGGATAGCCATTATTAGCTATATAGCGGTCTTAAACAACCAGTTATTCTTAGTTTAGTGATAGATTTGGGGCTAAGAAAGTGATTTGGGTTTGGTTGTTAATATTTTTAGTTGTTCACCTAGTTTGATTTTAGTACCTACTTAGGTATAATACCCCTTAGAACATCCCTCCAGAGATTAAGTTAAGCTCGAAGAGCAGAGAAGTTTACCCACTCTTGTTAGTTGACCAAAATCACCTAAAACTTGTTGATAAACCTCTTCCTTTCACCCTGACGACAATCCCTGGCCTAGGTGATATAGGGATGTTTTAGAGTTTTGTGTTGCAGTTATTTTGGGTCCCAACAGATTAACGATGTTGTTGGGGATAGTTTTTTGATGTGTGTAAGTTGACAGCTCGTCAACTTACACCAACAAATTGGTGTCGTTGCCAAGGAGCCAAGATTTTATTTCTGGTTGCTGTGATTTGTAAAATACAGTGTTTGTTCAAGTTTCTTCCTAGCAGGGGAAGTGGCGACTCTGTTTTAATAACCCATAATTAATTTTAGTTTGAAAAGTTTCATAATGGAGAGAGGAAGAAACCAGGACCAACCTAGATGTGAGGAATCCTCTAGTAATGCTAGAAATAGGAGTGGGTATAGGGTAAGAAGACCCAATGTGGTGCCCACAAGGAATAACCAAGACAACATATTTGTTGACCTCAGAAGTCAATACAATTAAACTTCTGAGGATTCTACTAATAACATCCTCAGAACAAATAGAAGACATAATAGAAGTGAGTATGATGTTAGGAGAACTGAGAATGTCATTGGTAGAGAGAGTAAAGATAGATCACATGATCTAAATTTGAGAACATTTGGGATGCCCAGTGATAATGAAGAGATATATTGGGATACCAGGCATCCTAATTCTCCCACAAGGTCACTTGGAAGTCAGCATTATACTATATTTAATAAGAGTGATTAGAAGCAGCAACTTGGTAATGATGAAGAAAGAGAAAGAAGGATCCAACATGACTTGGATCTCCTCGATCATCTTAGAAATAGACAAAGGGAAGTGCAGGCTTTATTTGAGCAGCAGGAAGCTCGACTTGCCCAGTAGGGCTTAAATTAGAATGCACAGCAACAACGTACACCACAAAAGCACTACAATCAATAGAATAACCAGAGACAATAACATCAACGTCAAATGGGACAACAGGGCGTAAATCAGGCCCTTGTTCACAATATCAACATTCAGCCACCACAAAACCAAGCAAACCAACAACATGACAACATTCAAAACGTTGGGCATGCACAATGAAGACAAGCACAAAGATTTATTGCACAGAGGCAGCCTCTAGGAGATAAGAGGTATAAGCAGCTTGATTTCATTAGCATACCTGATTTTCCTAATCCCATTCCAACTAAGATTAGAGGGAAGATTCCTAGATTTCAAGGCAATAATACTGCCACTGGTGAGGAACACTTGAGGCATTTTATTAATGTCACTGATGAGTATGAGATTGAATATGAAGATGTGATGATGAAGTTGTTTGTGCACTCATTGGAAGAAAGTGCCAAAGAATGGTACAAGGCTCTCCTTGAGAACATCATTGATTCTTGGGAGGAATTCATGAGGGTGTTCAAACTGCAGTATGGGGATAGGATTGACCCCAAGTTTGCCATCCATGAGCTCACAACCATCAAAAAGGCCATCAATGAGACAATAGCTGATTTCAATAGTCGATTCATCATGACTATGAGAAAGGTACCTCCTCACATGAGACCCAATGAATCTATGTGCTTCATTTTATATTGCGGTGCTTTTGATTCGAAACTTGGTTATTGTTTGAGGGACAAGAGTCCCCAAACATTAAGGGAAGCATATGCTACAACTATAAATATTGAGAGTAATATGAGAGATTTGGGGAAGCACATCAAAAGGTCTAATGTAAAATTGCCCTAGCCAGATAAGCCTAGTTTTAATAAACCCCTCACTACTGATGACAAATTAGACAAACTCGTGGGGGTTGTGAAATATTTGTCATACAAGGTTGCTAGAAATGACAAAGGGTTGCCACCTCAGGGTGCTGCAACACATTTTAATGAAGGATAGAGGCTACATAACAGACCTTATAATATTGATTGGTCTAAAAGACCACAACAAAATGATAGACAAGTTGCTCCCAGGCATGTAAGTTTCAAACAGCTTGAAAGGGGCACCCATGATCCTTTGAGAAAGGATCAAGTTAATTTTCAAGATGAATCTTTATGGTGCCAGGCTTGTTTCCTCCCTCATGACCCAACTAATTGTGTGGTGGCTCATTCATTGAGCAGAGAGGAAGAATTTCCAAATGAAGAAGGTGCAGCTGAGTATTACGAAGAAGAAATAAATCAATTTGATGCTGGAGATTATGAGCAGATGGGTCAAGGTGCTGATTATGATAGTTATGAAAAAGATGATCATATTTTTTAATATGATTATGATGAAGGTCCAAAGAGATATCAATTACCATCTCATGATTTTGGGCACTTGAGGGACCTAATGCAGAAAAAATATCAGCAGTCCAAGCCTTCAAAAGAGGATATGAAAGCATTGACTGATGCAACCGTCTTGCAATTCTAGGGAGGATATCAATTAAGAAATAGGATTGTCCTTGTTCACAATGCTCCTACCAAGGAATTAAAGCAACAAAGAGTGAATGGGGATGAGGACAAATGAAAGGGAAATGTGGAGTAGAAAAATAGTAGCGCTCCAAAGAAGATTGTGCTTGAAAAGAGAAAGCTTCTAGTGTCGTCTCCAGTAGAAAAATAAAAGTATGTTCAAAAGAATCCAACATCAACTGTGCAGCCTGTAGATACTACACCCATTCTAGGGGTTCATTATCCAAAAGGCGGTTGTAAGCGTGATCATCCTTAGACACAAAAAGGACTAGAAAAGGAGAAGACAAAGGAAGAAGGTAAGGATATTTTGTCCAATCAAGTAATACCTTAATTCCTTCTGCTAATGATGTAACTATTTCGTGTGATACTCCTTTGCCCAATTATCTCCCTATTGACATGGCTCAAGTTTTTAGCCAAATCAGAATTTATGTGCCAATAGTGGAACTCCTTAGAATTCGTGAACATAGAGATAGGGCAGAGTCTCTTATTATTGTTGTAGATGCACAAAAACAACCTGTTGTTGTTCCCAACAGTAATGATGAAGGTGTAGGTCATGAGGAAATAATAGAGGTTTATTTAGGATCTTCCATGGTTAATAGCAAGATGGGAGTAAACCCTTTTTACACCACTTTGATCATAAATGGATGGCTCTTACACAATTGTATGCTTGATTCAGGGGCATCTAGTAATGTCATGCCTCTTGAAATCATGAACGATTTGGGACTAAAGGTGTCCAAATCTTTTGGCAATTGCTTTGCCATGGACTCAAGGGAAGTCAATATTATAGGTCTGGTTAAGGACGTTGAGGTCAAACTCGCTGCCTACCTAGACAAATCTTTCCTCATGGACATAATTATTGTGGACTGCCCAGCCAAGTGGGATATGTTGTTATCTAGAAAGTGGGCATCTTCAATGGGTGGTAGTATTCAGATGGACCTGTCATATGCCACCATTCCAGTCCAGGGCATGGAAGTGAAACTATATAGGGAGAAGAAGGTAGAAGACCAACACATAGAGGATAGATACAAAATAGGGGAGGATCATGTAAATTTCTTTGATACTGAAATAGACCATTGTATGGCATATTGCAGTGATGGTGGTCCTTGTATGAATGTTTCACCTTCTAACCCTATTGCAGCTGTTTGGAATGTGTTTAATTTGTGGATGTTGCACTTTGATGGTGCATTTTCCAAAGATGGTTCAGGTGCTGGGATTATTTTAACATCTCTAGATGGTAAGTGCTCCTGCATGTCTTTCAGGCTAGATTTTTAATGCATAAATAAAGTGGCTAATTATGAAGTGTTGCTACTGGGTCTGAATGTGGCACATAGACATGGCATCCAGTGCTTGAGAATATATGGTGATTTAGAGCTGATTGTACAACAAATAAGAAAAAAATTTGCTGCCAAGGACAATAGGCTAAAAGCATACAGAAACGCAGTATGGGATACCATGGAGTTGTTTGATGCCATTGGTATTGAGTCGATAGACAGAACAAAAAATGAAGAGGTTGACACCCTAGCTGTAGTTGCGTCCATATATAATCCTTAGTTAGATTTTCTTCATAACCATCAAGTTGTTGAAGTACTTACAAGGCTGACTATTCCAGACAATGTATACTGTTGGCAAGTATTTAATGATAGTAGTTAGATTTTCAGTTTCCTAAAATGCATGGATGAATTTGATAGTCAAGTAATTGACTGGCAGCCTATCGTCAAAATGGATAATGGTAAGGAAACATTATTTGGCAGCGAGGTGGTGCAATTGAAGACCAATGCCATTCCCAAGGGATTGGTGGCATTGGAGAGTATGTTTGACAATGTTGACCGCTGGAAAAGCAATGGTAAACCATTTCAAGAAGACAATGTAGAAGGTGTTAACCTTGGAATTGAGGAGGCACCAAAGATGGTTTGCATAGGCAAGAAACTAAAGCCTCATGAAAACAAATGTTGATTGCTTTATTAAGGAAATTCAAAAAGTGTTTTGCATGGTCATACAATGAGCTGAAAGCTTATAGGGAGGTTTTGTTTCAACATACTATCCCCCTTCAACCTGATGCAAAATTATTTAGGCAAAAATAGAGGCCTATAAACCCCACTATAGATCCCAAAATGCAAAAGGAGTTGCTAAAAAAGGAAAGAGGGAGGTATCATCAAGCCTATCAGACACTCTGAGTGGGTGTCTAATCTTGTCCCAGTAAGGAAAAAGAATGGGGAGATTAGATTGTGTGTAGATTTCATAAATCTAAACATTAAATCCTTCAAGGATAACTATCCTCTTCTAAGCATGGATCATCTTTTGCAGAGGGTGGTTGGTTCAGAATTGATGTCAATGATGGATGGATTCTCAGGGTATAACCAGGTGCTGGTCAAGGAGTTAGAACAGTATAAAACAATATTCACCACTCCCTGGGGTACACGTGTTTTTGAGAATACCATTTGGATTGAAAAATGCAGGGTCTACACTTCAAAGAGCAATGGATGTGGCCTTTATTGGCCTCATTGATGAGATCATGGCTATTTACCAAGATGATCTAACTACATTTTTAAAGGATAGAAATGATCATTGCAAGCATTTGCAATTGATTTTTGAGAGATGTTTAGAGTATGGGATATCTTTAAATCCCAAAAAATGTCTATTTGGAGTGGAAGAAGAAAAGTTGTTGGGACACATTGTGTCAAGGGATGGGGTTAGAATTGATCTAGAGAGAGTTAAGGTCATTGACCTTATCCCTCAACCCAAAATAGTTAAAGGTATTCAGTCCTTCCTTGGGCAAATTAATTTTGTGAGGAGATTCATCCCTAACTTCACTGAAAAGACTAAAGCCATCTCCAAGATGCTTAAAAGGGACAATACATCATATGGGACAATGAGTTAGCTGAAGCCTTTCTTGACATAAAGGAGGCTCTAAAAAATGCACCAGTGTTGGTAAGCCTAGACTATTCCAGGCCTTTCTAGCTCTTTTCCTTTGCTTCATTTTATACTGTGGCTGTTGTGTTATTACAAAAGAATGAAGATGGATTTGAGCAGCCTATAGGATTTTTTAGCAAGTCCTTATAGGCTGCTGAGTTGAATTATTCAATTATGGAGAAGCACGCCTATGCATTGGTCAAGGCCACAAAAAAAATTAGATCCTATTTCACAGTGCCAAGGTCATTGCATATGTGCCACACACAATAGTGAAAGACATATTCATGCAACAAGAAGCTTCAGGTAAAAGGTGCATATGGATCAACAGGATCCAAGAATATGATATGGACATACAAGTCACCAAGTTGGTAAGAGGCCAAGGCTTAGCCAAGCTGATGGCCAGTTCTAACCTTGAAGCTGCTGAAATAATTGAAATAGAGGTAAAAACAACTCCTCATTGCTCATTGGTTAATAGTGCATTGTATAGGGATGTTTTATTTTATCTTGAAAACATGGATTACCCACCAAATATGGATGAGAGTCAGAAAATGACTCTCAAGCTGAAAACTCAAAAGTATGTTCTATTCCAGAATGAGCTCATGTGGAGAAATCATGAAGGTATATTGCTCAAATGTTTGAATCAAGAGCAAGCTGAAGCTATAATGAATGAATTCCATCATGGCATTTATGGGGGACATTTTAAAGCTAAAACCACTGCCCATAAAATCCTTAGGGCTGGGTATTGGTGGCCCACCTTATTCAAAGATGTGGCTCAAAAGATCATAAAATGTGATACTTGCCAACATTTTGCTAGCAAGATGAAATTTACTGGGGCATTACCCCTTTTGCCCCTTGCTGTTGATGCCCCTTTTCAGCAATGGGAAATTGATTTTATTGGGGAAATACAGGAAAAGTCCAGCAATGGGTTTAAGTGGATTCTTGTGGCCATTGATTACTTCACCAAGTGGGTAGAAGTAATACCCACTCATAAAGCAACATCAAAAGTCGTTATTGACTTCATAATCGACAATATAATTACTAGACTTGGGGTGCTAGCCAAGATATTGGCTAATAATGCCATGTGTTTCATGTCTCAAGAGATGTTGGACATGTGTTTTAAGTTTGGCATAAATCTAGTGTATTCATCCCCTTATCATCCCCAAAGAAATGGACATGATGAATCCAACAAAAAAAAGCCTGATGAAGATCATAAAGAGGACATTGGATCAGAATAAAAAGAGACAGGATAATAAACTGAATTATGCTCTATGGGCTGATAGGATAACTTTCAAAAGATCTATTAGGAGTCTGTTTGAACTAGTGTATGGAGCAGAGGTAAAAATGTCGATCAACATGGAGTTACCAATCTACCAGCTAATGTGTGATACAAAAGATGATCAGTATGATGCAATGTCCCACATGATATTGTGGTTGACTGAATTAGAAGAACATAAGAGAGTTACACATGATAAAATGCTAAATCATAAGCATAAAATGAAGCTCTTGTTTGATACGAATATTGTATCAAGAGACTTCCAGGTTGGTGACTTGGTGCTTCTTTGGGATGCCAAATCTAAAGATAAGGGGAAACATGGTAAATTTGACCCATTATGGCTTGGGCCATATGAGGTAGTTGAGAAGTTGGAGCTGAATGTTTACCGCTTGATGACTCTAGAATGAGTGCTTCTGGAGCTGCCCATTCATGGACAACATTTGAAGCATTATTTTTCATAGGTAACATTTCCCATGAATTTTGAATGCAGTCAATAGTATTTGTGCTCTAATGTTTGTGACTGTATTCTACCTTGTATATAGGCCTTGTTGTAAATATGTGTGTATTTTTTTCCTTTTCTATTTTTGTTGTGTTTTGTGCCTTTTCGGTCTACTCGGAGATCTAAATCCTTGTTGTGACACTGCCTGTCACACGTCCCCAACTAGAGCCACTATTGGGACCTACAAAATTTTGTTCCCAAATATGCCCTATTGTGCCCCAAAAATCCAAAAAATCCCATTTTGTGCCTTTACCATTGAAAACCCCTTGTTTATATCTGATCAGGGATAGTTTTTAGGGGTCTTTACTCTAAAAAAAATGACTAAGTCAAGTCCCCAAGTTTTTCCTCTTTCTTTCCTTAGAAAAAAATATCATTTTTGCCTTTGGTCAGCGAATCAGCGAAAGTCTGAACTAGTGAACTAGTTCGCAAGTTTGCCGATTCGCCGATAAGGCGATGACATTAGTAGATGAAGGAAGGAGTCGCGCCAAAGGATAAAGGAAAAAAGTTCTAAGTAAGCGGTAGAGGAAGGAGTCTTTGTTGGTGAAATACATGGTTAAAAAACCTGAAGGTTCGTCAATTGAAGATTCGGCCGATGGTCATTTTACTGACAAAGGGAAAAACACAGATAGTTTGGCAAAGGTGAAAGTTGCCAATAAAATAGAGGAGAAGGCAAAAAGGCTCAAGTTTGAAAAAGAGGAGATTCGTCGGCTAAAGGGAAATAGAGTAGGATTTGGCAAATTAAAGATTTGCCAACAAAGGGCAAATGTAGTCCAAGTTCGAAGAAACCCAAAGTTGCCGATAAGGAAGAAAGGAAGATGGTTTGACAAAAGGTAAGGTTGTTGATAAAAGAAGCAAAGAAGAGAATAATTTGGAAAATGTGGAAATTGCCGACAAGGGCCAAGTTTGTAGAAAATAAAATTTGCTGATATAAAAGAATAGGATAAAGTGAGTAAAGAGGCGGTAATGGGACTAGTTTGTGAAAACGCAGATTTTTTGATAAGGCAAAATAATGCTATGGATGGTGAAGAAAGGTAGTGGTGAATAGAAAATATAGAAATTGAAGGGTGTCCAACATGCAGAGTGGTACAGTCAAAGTCAGATGGCTCAAAATTGAAAAATAAGACAACGCATTGGGAGTGTTGTAAACACTTGAAATAGGTAATTATATGAATGTATGCCATGATTGCAGTGATATACAAATTAATTTGTACCCAGATTTTAATGAGCCTACAGAATAGTGACATGCAGATGGGTGGCACAGTAAAATTCTTTAATCCACAAAGGATGAATCAAAGAAGTCAATATTGGAGGTGGCAGGGAAGGATTAGAACCTTCCCTCTTTATTTCTCAGGGTACAAGAAGAGTGCAAGAAAACTCCCTCTGACGTTTGCAGGACTGTCAAAGTATGGGCAATATTTCCTAAGTGCAGATTTTTCTATCATTATAGAAGGGGTGAAATTAATATGGCGTGGGTGCAGTCCTTGACAAGGTGTGGTGCCTGGGAAACTACAGTGAGTGAAACACTATATATACAGAAGCTTGAATTGTTGTAGGGGTTGGTTAGTTGGGCAATTTCTCAGCAGGGTAGTGAGCTCCAGGAGGCAGATCAAGAAAGGATATTTTGTAGTCTTTGTTCAACATGAAATCAGTCTTCAAGTGTATGTAATGTAATTTGCAAATCTTTGTATCAAATTATTGTTTTCTCCAATGTTGTAGGTGTTTTTCTTAGCAAACCATAGTCGCAGTTATAGTTTTCTTTTGCCACATTTAGTGGTATGAATGTAAGCTCTGATTTGATGAATGCGACAGTTCTTAATCCATTTTCAAGCTTTGTAAATGGTCATTTCAGTATTGCATAGGGAAGAATATGGTATGGTGTGGGATCATTAAGTATTTTCAGTAATTTGGTATTGATTTCCTTGCATTTGATTTATCAAATAGGTAGTTATACAGTCCTGTGTGGTTGTTTTCCTCTATTTAATATTAGACTCTGTAGCCCAATAGATAGGCACCAGTCTGAGTAGCCTTAGATCACCCATCTTCAAAACAAAAACAATACAAATTATCTTTAGAAGTAGAAGTAGTCTTGATGTATCCTCATTGTGTAGGATAGCCATTATCAGCTATATAGGGGTCTTAAAACAACTAGTTGTTCTTAGTTCAGTGACAAATTTGGGGTTAATAAAATGATTTGGGTTTGGTTGTTAATATTTTTAGTTGTTCACCTGGTTTAATTTTAGTACCTACTTAGGTATAATACCCCTTGGAACATCCCTCTAGAATTTAAGCTGAGCTCGAAGAGTAGAGGAGTTTACCCACTCCTATTAGTTGGCCAAGATCACCCAAAACTTGTTGATAAACCTCTTCCTATCACCTTGACGACAGTCCCTGGCCTAGGTGATATAGGGATGTTTTAGAGTTTTGTGCTGCAATTATTTTGGGTCCCAATAGGTATCACATTATGTCCCAATGCCTTCTTGAGGCAAGACATGTGAAAAACATTGTGTATTTTACTTCCTGCCAGTAAGTCTAACTCATAGGCTAGCTCCCCTATTCTTCTGGACACCTTGAAAGGCCTATAATACCATGGCTTAAGATTTTTTGCGCCACTCTTTTTGAGAGTGAATTGTCTATAAGGTTGCAAAATCAAGTAGACCATGTCACCCGCCTCAAAAGAACGTTAAAGAAGTAATTCCTTGGCCTTAGGCACTCTACTATCCCTAAACAACATATCCAAGAAGTTAGGAGCCTCATATCCGTAGAGAGACATAAAAGGTGACATCTGAATAGACATGTGGTAAGTAGTATTGTAATAGTACTCCTTCAAGTGCAACCACTTAACCCATGCCTTTTGCTTCCCTGCAATGTAATTGCAGAGGTATCCTTCCACCTACTTGTTAACAATCTATGTTTGTCCATCCATTTGTGGGTGATAGTTGGTGTTGGGAGTGAGTTCAGTCGCACTCAATCTAAAGAGCTCCTACCAATAGTGACTCATGAACTTGTTGTCCCTGTCACTAACTATGCTCCTTGACAGTCCATGCAACCTGAATACCTCTATGAAGAATAAATCAACAACCTGCACTGTTGTAAATGTGGCTGAAATTGCAAAAAAATGAGCAAATTTTGTTAGCATGTCAACCACAACATAAATACAGTCCCTGCCTTGGGCCTTGGGCAAGCCTGTGATGAAGTCCATAGAAATGCACTCCCATTTCTTATTAGGAATGGGTAGGGGTTGTAGTTGACTAGTTGGAAAGGAATGCTCTTGTTTATTCTGTTGGAATGTGGGGCACTCCCTAACATAATTCAAAACCTCTGTTTTGAGGCCTTCCCATGTAAACCACTCCCAAATTTGCTTCTAAGTTTTGAAATATCTAGGGTGGTGAGCAGTAGGAATATCATGGAAAGCTCTCAGAATCTTCTTCTTCATTGCTGATCCTAGTACCAAAAATATCATCCCCTTGTAAATGATAAGATCATTCACAATTGTGTACCTGTTGTCCCGAGTAGTACCATCAATGATACTCGAAGCCCACTTGTCCTTTGCATACTCTGCTAAAATCCACTCTCTCCAATCAACTGTAATCTCCCCCAAAGAACATAAGTGAGGTCTCCATGAAAGTGCATTAGTGATAATATTTTTCCTTCCTTTGACATAAACTATGTCAAACTCGTAGGCTTGCAACTTGCTAGCCCACTTCTGCTACCTATCATTAAGGTCACACTGGCTAAGGAAATGCTTGAGGCTATTATGATCTATCTTCACCACAAATTTGTCTCCTACTAAGTACTGCCTGAATTTTGCTAAGGAATGCATTATAGCTAGCATCTCCTTGTCATAAATGTTGTAACCTCTCTCTGCACCCCATAGTTTTCTGCTCTTGAAAGCAATTGGGTGCTTATCCTGCATTAACACTGCACCTATGCCTTCCCCCAAGGCATCACACTCAAGATCGAAGGGCTTGGTGAAATCTAATATAGCCAACACCGGACAAGAACTCACTACCTGTTTGAACTTGTCAAAACACCATTGTGTCTCATTAGTCCAAACAAATGGTCCCTTCTTCGTCAAATTTGTCAGTTAGGCTACACTCTATGAGAAACCCTTGATGAAGCGGCGGTAGAAACCACAAAGGAGGAAGAATCCCTTAAGCTGTGAGAGATTCATGGGTGGAGGCCAATCAACAATAGCTTGAATCTTATCCGGATCAACTCTAACTCCCTCTGCACTGATAATATGGCCCAAATAAAGTAATTATGTCATGCCAAATTCACATTTTGACTCTTTGGCATATAGGGACTCCCTCTCCAGAATACTCAATACCTCCTCAATGTGTTGGAGGTGCTCCTCTCAAGTCCTACTAAATATGAGAATATCATTAAAAAATATGAGGACAAACTTCCTCAACTGATCCCGGAAAACCCCGTTCATACATGACTGAAATGTCGTTGGTGCATTGGTTAAGCCGAAGGGCATAACTAAGAACTTGAAGTACCCATAATGACAATGGAAAGCAGTCTTCTCCACATCCTCCTCTCTAACCTGAATTTGACGATATCCAGATCTCAAATCAATTTTAGAAAAGTAACATGCTCCATGTAGCTCATCAATGCACGGGATGGGGTACCTGTTCTTGATGGTTTTCTTATTGAGAGCCCTATAGTCAATACACATTCTTAGCATCCCATCCTTCTTCTTGACTAACATAACTACAGAGGCAAAGGGGCTCTTATTGGGTCTGATATGTCCCATCTCAAGAAGTTCCTTGATAGGCTCCTCTATCTCATCTTTTAGCCTGTTTGAATGTTTATAGGGAGTGATGATAACCAGCTTGGCTCCCTCTTCCAACTCAATCATGTGCTCAATGCCTCTATGAGGAGGCCTCCCTGGTGGTATACAACTAAAAACTTTACTATGTTTGGTTATCAGTTTCTGAATATTTGGGTGGTAGCTCTTTTTCGGCTGCTTAGTAATTGTAGGCATAATAACACACTCAGCTGCCCAATCTACCTGATCATGTCTGAGTAACCTCTCCATTATCCTAAGAGATACCACTCATAGTCCACCATTTGACATCCCTTTGAGTACATGTTTCCTTCCATCCACCTCAAACTTCATCTCCATGGTACACAAGTTGAGGTAGAACTCTCCAATTGCATGAAGCCACTTCATGCCAAGGACCACATCCATGTCTCCCATGCTCACCACGTAGTACTCATCCTGGAACTCATAATCACTTAACTTAATAGTTAAGTTTGGGATTCTCCTTTTGCATGTTATAACAAATCCATCAGCTACCCTGACCTTGAATCCCTCAAACTCCTCTATCTTGAGCCCTCTCCTTGCCATAAGACCTTCATCGATGAAATAATGTGTAGCCCTGTGTCAAGAACTATAGTCACTCTCTGCCGTTCCAAGACTCACCAAATCTTGAAAGAACCCTCTTTCTAAATAATAGAAAGGTGTGCTATGGGTCTCTCATCATCCTGCTCACCCTGGGACTCTTCTTTTGCGCTATTCGCTTCACTATCCTCTGAATCAGTGTGCTGGTCTAATTTTTCTGAAGTGGTCTGCTCTGCTAAAAAGTAATCAATCCGCTTTACTTGCCCCTTCATAGGGCACTTATGGTTAGGGTCCTATGGGTCCTTACATTTGAATCATAGTTTATTCCTCTTATACTCATTTAGGGTGTCGTCATTAAGTTAATAGTTTGTTTCTTCTGTTGATCTATGTCTTGATGATGGTATCTTTTATCTTTCTCGGGAGGAAATGATTTAGAATTGAACTTACTCTTCAGAACAACAAACTCCATACTCTGTAGTGTAGGTGGATCGAAAGCCTTAACCCACCCTCTAAGTGGCTCCATTAGTCCTTCACCGAAAAGGACCACAAGTCTCCTCTCTGAAATTCTAGGAACCATGACTGAGAGTCTCTGAAACTCTATGATGTAAGACTCAAGTGATCCATACTGTTTCAACTATGCAAGCTCCCTGAATTATAGCTCTAGATCCTTATTGCCAAATCTCTCTATGAGACTATTTGTGAATTCATCGTATGTGGTGATCAAATTATGACCCAAGGTGACCAAACCGTGATACAACTACTCATGGGTTTCTCCATCTAAATGTATGGTGGCAAAGTTGAGTGCTTCATCTTCCAGCATAGGCTTAAGAGTTAAATAGTTATCTAACTTCTGTACCCACGCTCTAGCTGTCATCTTGGCACTCCCATTAAAATGCTCTAAAGAA
The DNA here is from genome assembly GCA_027924645.1 of Cunninghamia lanceolata. Taxonomy (NCBI): domain Eukaryota; kingdom Viridiplantae; phylum Streptophyta; class Pinopsida; order Cupressales; family Cupressaceae; genus Cunninghamia; species Cunninghamia lanceolata. Next base: position 6,581,190 of record BSBN01001121.1, on the reverse strand, counting down.
ACCTTGCTCAAGGTATGCTGATAATCTCTATTAGTACGACGTGTCCTGTGATCTATCCTACCACCCATACCTACTCTCTGCCTCTTTTGATTCATAAACTGTTCCAAAAACATCTCCCTAATTTCAGTTGGAAGAGTCATGTACACTGCATTTTGCAAGTTGACCTCCTCTTCCATGGGTATTTGTGCCTCATGCTCCTGGATAATAGGTGTCTCCTCTATGCGTCAAAAGGTAGGCTGTAGAGGCCTAGGAACCGATCTTGAGGTTGTTCTAGTGTCGTGACCACTACCTTGACCATCATGTTGGGAGTTATTAACATTAGAACCGCTCACCTCACCATCATTCGGTGCATGTGGTTGTGGTGTTGGATTACTATGATTCATCCTTGCTAACATCTAGGACATCATATCCAACATAATATCAAACTTTCTCTCTGTTTTGGAATTTGGGCTCTTTGGTTGTGCTGCCCTTTTATTTTTGTCTTCAATATGTCCTGTAATAATATCATTGTCACTGGATGAGTTTGTGTGCATACCCAAAATACCTGATATAGTTTCACCTTCTAGAACTTGTGGGGTCTGCCACTGATGGGTATCCTTGGTATAAACTTGTTTCCAATCACTCATGAACAGGTTTCAACATAGGCTGGCAAGATACACTAGCTCTGATACCACCGTAATAACCCACCCTGTATTTTTTTCTCGTGGTTTAGTTGAACCTGATGCGTTTTATGTTTTGAACATAACATAGAGTTTTTTGCATGCATTTACAAACTCAGAAAATAGACATATTAACACTACCTAGATGCTTATTTATGTGAAAAATGCACCATACAATAACAATAAGCAATACCCAAGTGGAGAAATAAGAAAAACATCAAAATATCAACATTCCTATTTTGTGGGTTCAATGTTATAAATTTGCTAATGGATATTACAGTTAGCTGGTACTACCAAATCCCTCCAAAACGTCAAACCATGAGTTCTTTTTCCAACCAATGAAGCCACAACAATTACATGTAGGAGTACGCCTCAAATGGAGGTGTTAGAAATCTCAAAACCCCAGCCGCTTGACTCTATGATGACCACATCCCCTTTTTGAGCTGGTACGCCACTATATAGAAGTGAACAATGACAAAATTAATGCCCTCAATGCCACAAAATGCTTCCAATTTTTTTCTAAAATGATCTGAGATTGTTGTAGGTTCTCCACCAGCAAGATGAACGAAGGAAATCAACACATAAGCCTCAAAAAAGCCTCAAAACACACATATACTGCCTCCCAAGATGGACGACCTACTACTGGGAAGGTACGGCCTGGTTTGGAGGCCAAACCCTCAACAAATATCACCAAGAACACAGACTATCTCCTGCAATGAACTCTCAGCTATATCTCCAAAATTACCAAGCCATCAAATAAGAGATTTTCGCTATATAAACCCTCCACGACAGGGCTATAAATATGTTTTGTAAGCACAAGTGTGACCTCTAAAGTAAGATCACCTTCAACACCCTAGAGAGATCTTTCTATCCCGCAAATGTTCAACACTGTGAAGGTTTTTGTCCTCACAAGTTGTAGAATCAAACCCTTGGCTCAGCAAACAATTCTCATTTCATGAAAATATGCAATGGTGAATGCAAATGAGCGTTCAACTTTTCTTTTTTATTTCTCCTTCACTTTCCAATGCCTCCTTTTGGGAAATAAACAATTTATTATTACTTTTTATTCCCTTTTGACATGGGCGCCCACACTTAGGGAAATATATGACTTTATTTAAATTAATATAGTTCAAGTCTTCATCTATTAATAAAGCCACTTAATAATAATAACACTAAGTTAAATATTTAATTTAACTTAGGTATATATCATTTAATTAAAATTAATCCAAACGGTCTTCGAAAGTGAATTCCGTAGCAGTGCCAAGTTGGCCAAATGAAATTGAGTGAAGACCAAGATCATTACACTGACACACACTGAGTCCCATGAGCCCCTGCTAAAAATAAAAAGTTTGGCCAAATGGCCCAAAATCACTCCAGAAAGAGCCAGGAGTGACATCCCGCCAAAAGGAGTCCAAATCATCCCTCCAAAAATATTGACTGAGCTTCAAAATGAACCAAATCATCATGGGTTCCCTAACCATCCTCGTTAGTCTATGAGAACCTGAGTAGTAGACTAACCCCATTACTGAGCTGCTTAGAAAGGGGACATCACATAGAAAGGAGGAGATAAATGATAAAAGAGGCGTGAGTTTCTTAAAAGAAAGATTTTCATGTCTTTTTTAAAAAATAATTTTCCTAATAGAAAAATAAATGTGGGATGATTAAAAGAAGATGAAGATAAGAAAAGGAGGTGTGGAGTTTAGGATGGAGATGAAGTTTAGAAGCTGCCAAAAAAATTGCAATGGGAAAGCTGCCAATAGTTTTAAAAAAAGTGTGGAGAATTTTTTAAGAATCCAAGGTGCCAATAATTGATAGGAAAAGTTGATGTGGAAGAAAAGCATTGTTATTGTCTAGGAGAAGTTGTATAGAAATTGAGAAAGTCACAAATAAACCCTCATAGCTGAAGGAAATCAAATTCACCAGTTTAGAAGTCAATAGAAACTGCTCAATTGCAGATTGAAGCCAATAATAATAAAGAGGAAGTGGTGTGGAATTGAGGAAGGAAGAACAAATGAAAGAGTTTACGTTTTGTTTGAAATGAAATATTTTGTTGCCTATGTACAGACAAAACAAATAATAAAATAAATCTATTTTATTGTGAGTTTCTAGTAATTTGTATGTGTAGTTTAATTTTTTCTAAAAATCAATGATGTATGCTATGAATGAATGAGTTAAATATGTGTAAATTATGATTTCTCAAATTACAAAAGCAAGTGAAAATGCTTTGAGCTGCTTGATTCGACAGTTTGATAAAATCCTCGAATCTTGATCTGCATCAAATGGTATCAGAGAGGGTAGTTTGTTGGGAGATGTGTTGAGGTGAGTTGCATGAGATGGTATGTTGATGGTTTGTGTTAAAAAACTCTAATATTTTTGTTGTAGGTGTGAGAAATTCCTGTAATTGCAAAGAGCTAGTATTTAAAATTGTGATTTATGAGGGTTTAATTTGTATTGATGTCCTCCAATAGAGGAAGTGTTGGGTAGAAGATGTGTTTTCATTCTCTACTTTGTAGAAAGTAGGTAGAGGGTGTTTTGGTTGTGCATCTTTGAGTTTGCTTGTTGGGTAGAGGATAGTTGTGGGTTTTGATAAATATGGAAGTGTGTGATTTATTAATATTCTGAGCCAAGATTGTGAGTTTTGTGGTTATTTTATGGGTTTTGGGTTGTGGGTTGCATGTGTGTGAATAAAATGTCTTTGGGAAAGAGGACTAGAGTGGCCTCGGGAAAGGCTGTGAGAGTTTCTTTTACAAAGAGGAGAGTAAAAATTCAAATAGAAAGGGTTTTTCAAGGGTTGGAAGAAATCCGATCAAGATTGGATTTAATGGAGGTTGTGCAAAATAGAGTTGTTGTAGATATGAGTAGTTGTAATAAAGAATGATGTGAAGATGGTATGTTGAAAGAAGAGATGGGAGAAGCTGACTCCCCTAATTTTTATAATGCTATTTTATTTGCAAAAAAAGAAGAGGAGAAATAATACATGCAAGAGGATGAGGAAGAAGAAAATAATGAGATTGTAGCAACATGTCTTTTTGAAAGCATGGAGGTGGTAAAGATTGGAATTGCAGTTGAGGTTAAGGATAAAAAAGAGAGTACAATAGTAGTTGTGTGTCCTTTGGAGGACATGGAGGTGTTAAGAGATGTGGTGTAATAGAGCACGAAGAGACTTACTGACATGCAAGATAAAAAGGAGAATGAGAGGTGGGAGGTGTGGTTGTAGCTATTAAATCTAAAGTGTTTGCAAATGTTGAAAAGTGTGAAGAAGAGGAAGAGATGAGTGCATAAATAGTTTGTCTTTTGAAGGACATATTGGTAAATGCAGAAGAGTGTGAGGAAGAAGAGGTGGTGAGTGTAGAGGAGAAGATGAAAAGCTTTAATTTGCATAAAGTTGATCATATCAACTTCTGTGCAAATGAGATGGAGCAGAAACATTATTTTTGGTGGAGGTGGTCAGATTATGGTGTGTTGAATTCCACAAGAGTAGAGAAGAGAGGAAAGTTAATTTGGTTGAGGAGGCCAGTCAGTGAAAAAAGATTGGTAAACAAATTTTGTAGATGATGATACGAAGTGTTCCAGATAGATGTTGGAAGAAGTGAAAGAAGAAAGTTTTTGATGCACCATTAACAATGATGGAGTTTGTTGCAAATTGTTTTGGAAGGGTATTCCTACTACTCAAATCCATTTTGTGAGTCCATGCTCACAAAAATTTTCTTACCTAGTATGTTTGTTACAGGAGCATTTGGGCGTAAGATAAATCCTGCAAACAAACTTTTGATTTCACGATTTTGTTAGTTTCGGTTTAGTTTCATAGTTTTGCACATACTTGATTTTGATGAGTTTGGTTTCAGACTTGTTGGTTTTGAGCTTCAAGGGATTCTTTGTTTCTTTGGAGAATCTTCAAGGAGTTGTCAGGAGTTCAATTGAATGTTAATTCAACTCTTTTGAGTCATGGTTTCACAAATAAGGGGGTTGTTTGTTCTCTGGATTAAAAATGTCTTCATATTTAGGAGAGAGAAAAGGCACGATCAGTTTGACAATGAAACGGAGAAAATAAAATTTAAAAATAAAATATAGAGGGTGTGGAAGTTTTAAGAAGAGTTTTATTTTTTTTTAAAACTTCATAATTAGAAAGGAGAAGATAAAGGATAAAAGAGGCATGAGTTTCTTAAAAGAAAGATTTTCATTTCTTTTTTTAAAAAAATTTTCCTAATAGAAAAAGAAACGTGGGAAGATTAAAAGAAAATGAAGATAAGAAAAGGAGGCGTGGAGTTTAGGAGGGAGATGAAGTTTAGAAGTTGCCAAAACAATTTGCAATGGGAAAGTTGCCAATAGTTTAAAAACAAGTGTGGAGAATTTTTGAAGAATCCTAGGCACCAATAATTGATAGGAAAGGTTGATGTGGAAGAAAAGCATTTTTATTGTCTTGGAGAGGCTGCATAGAAACTGAGAAAGTCACAAATAAACCCTCATAGCTGAAGGAAATCAAATTCTCCAGTTCATAAGTCAATAGAAACCACTCAATTGCAAATTGAAGCTGCTAATAATAAAGAGGAAGTGGTGTGGAATTGAGGAAGGAAGAACAAATGAAAGAGTTTATGTTTTGTTTGAAATGAAATATTTTGTTGCCTATGTACGGACAAAGCAAATAATAAAATAAATCTTTTTTGTTGTGAGTTTCCAATAATTTTTATGTGTAGTTTATTTTTTCTAAAAATCAATAATGTATGGTATGAATGAATGAGTTAAATTTGTGTAAATTGTGATTTCTCAAATTGCAAAAGCAAGTGAAAATGTTTTGAGCTGCTTGATTTGATAGTTTGATAAAACCTCTGAATCTTGATCTACATCAAATGGTATTAGAGATGGTAGTTTGTTGGGAGATGTGTTAAGGTGAGTTACATAAGATGGTATGGTGTTGGGTTGTGTTTGAAAAACTCTAATATTTTGTTGCATGTGTGAGAAATTCCTGTAATTGTAGAGAGCTAGTATTTGAAATTATGATTTATGAGGTTTTAATTTATATTGATGTCCTCCAATAGAGGAAGTGCTGGATAGAAGATGTGTTGACATCCTCCACTGTGTGAAAAGTTGTAATAACCCACCCCTTATTTTTTCTGTGGTTTAGTTGAACCTGTTGCATTTTTTATTTTTTGATCATAACATAGGTTGCATGCAAGCATATATGTATTTAGAAAATAACTTTCTACACTACCCAGATTCTCATTTATGTGGTAAAAGCATAATACATCAATAATAAACAATACCCATATGGAGGAAAGAGTATAACATCAAATAACTCACATACCCATTTGCTGATATAAAAATATAAATTTGAAAATGATTGTTATAACAGTTGGGATTCAAATAAAACCTCTGATATGCATTAAAACCCTGGTTCTTTTCATCAAATATCCAAAACATCAACACATGGATGTTTAACGCCTCAAATAGTAGTCATATGATGTACAAAACCCTAGGCGTTGAATCCTAGGTTGATCACACCCTTCCTATGAGATGGTACGACTTGATTTGGTGATGAACAACAAATAAAACTCTTAACACTTAGAATACTCCCTCTTCTACTCCATAAAGCTTGTAAACTGATGTATGCCCCTCAACGCCCAAGAAGGAAGAAGAAAATAATGAAAAAAGGCCTCAAATGAAACTCAATCAATCTCCCAAATGGTATGACCTGTTGTTGGAGGTGTACGACTAGAAATGGAGTCTAAAACCCCAGCAATGAGTCACCAAAATCACTGTAATCACCTGCAATAGACTTTCAGCGATGTCTCCAATATTATCATGCCAAAAAACTAAAAATTTACACTATATAAACCCTCCCTGACAAGTCTGCAAATCTGATTTGTAAGCACAAATGTGACCTCTGAAGTAAGATCACCTTCAACACCCTAGAAAGGCCTTTCACTTCCGTAGGTGTTTAACTCTGTGAAGATTTCTGTCTCCATGAGTTGCTGGTTCAAACCCTTGTCACAACCAAACAAACTATGTTCTCATGAAAAATATGCAATGGTCCATGCAAATGAGTGTTCAACTTTTTTCTTTTATTTCTCCTTCACATTCCAATGCCTTCTTTTGGGAAAATTAACAATTTAATATTAATTTTTTATTCTCTCTTGACATGGGCGCCCACACTTAGGAAATTATATGACTTTATTTAACTTAAAATATTTCAAGTCTTCATCTATTAATAAAGTCACTTTATAATTATAACACTAAGTTAAATATTTAATTTAACTTAGGTATATATCATTTTATTAAAAATTAATCTAAATGGTCTCTGAAAGTGAATTTTTTAGCACCACCGAGTAAGCTAAATGAAATAGAGTGAAGACCAAGACTATTACATTGACTCGCACCGAGTCCCATTAGCCCTTGCTAAAAATAGAAAGTTTGGTCAAATGGCTCAAAATCACTCCAGAAAGAGCCAGGAGTGACATCCCGCCAAAAGGAATCTAAATCATCCCTCCAAAAAATGTTGCCTGAGCCTTGAAATGAACCAATTCACCATGGGTTCCCTAACCACCCTGGTTAGTCTACGAGAACCCAAGTAGTAGACTAACCCCATAACTGAGCTTCTTAGGAAGGGGACATTACAGTCTTCCCTCCCAAAAATTATTTGCCCATAAGCAATTTCAACTATGGATGCTACAAGATCTGCTCATTTTCCCATGTAGCATCCTCTACCAATAGATTCTTCCACTTTACCAAGTACTCCCTGATGACCCTCTTCTGCAAGGTACACTCTCTGGTGTCAATGATGGCCTTAGGAACAAGAATCGGCTTACTCTCCTCATCCAAAGGGGGTAACTTAGTGGAAGGTATCACATTATGTCCCAACACCTTCTTGAGGCGAGACATGTGGAAAACATTGTGTACTCTGCTTCCTGTCAGTAAGTCTAACTCATAAGCCAGCTCCCCTATTCTCCTGGACACCCTGAAAGGCACATAATACCATGGCTTAAGCTTTTATGTGCCACTCTTTTTGAGAGTGGATTGTCTATAAGGCTGCAACATCAAGTAGACCATGTCACCCACCTCAAAAGAACAATAAACCTTGTGCTGATCCACATACTGCTTTTGTTGGTTCTGCGCCTTCTAGATGTTTTCCTTTAAGGACTTCATGATATCTTTTCTTTCCTGAAGTAAGTCCTTGGCCTTAGGAACTCTACTATCCTCGAACAACATATCCAAGAAGTTAGGAGCGTCATAACCGTAGAGAGCCATAAAAGGTGACATTTGAATAGACATGTGGTTTGTAGTATTGTAACAGTACTCCCCCAAGTGCAACCACTTAACCCATGCCTTTTGTTGCCCTGCAATGTAATTGCAGAGGTATCCTTCCACCCACTTGTTAACAATCTTTGTTTGCCCATCTGTTTGTGGGTGATAGTTGGTGTTGGGAGTGAGTTCAGTCCCACTCAATCTAAAGAGCTCCTACCAAAAATGACTCAAGAACTTGTTGTCCCTGCACTAACTATACTCTTCGGTAGCCCATGCAATTTGAATACCCCTCTGAAGAACAAGTTAGCCACTTGTGTTGCTATAAATGTGCCTGAAATCACAAAAAAATGAGCAATTTTTTTTAACCTATCAACCACAACATAAATACAGTCCCTGCCTTGGGCCTTGGGCAAGCCCGTGATGAAGTCCATAGAAATGCATTCCCATTTCTGATTAGGAATGGATAGGGGTTGTAGTAGACCCACTGGAAGGGAATGCTCTTGTTTATTCTGCTGGCAAGTGGGGCACTCCCTAACATACTTCAAAACCTCTATTTTGAGGCATTTCCATGTAAACCGCTCTCAGATCTGCTTGTAAGTTTTGAAATACCCTGGGTGGCCAACTGTAGGAACATCATGGAAAGCTCTCAGAACCTTCTTCTTCATCGCTAATCCTAGTACCAGAAAATATCCTCCCCTTGTAATTGATAAGATCATTTACAACTGTGTATTTGTTGTCCTGAGTAGTACCATCAATGATACTTGTAGCCCACTTGTCCTTTGCATACTCTGCTGAAATCCACTCTCTCCAATTAGTTGTAATGTCTCCCAAAGAACACAAGTGAGGTCTCCATGAAAGCACATCAGCGACAATGTTATTCTTTCCTTTGACATAAACTATGTCAAAGTCATAGGCTTGCAGATTGCTAACCCACTTTTGTTTCCTATCATTAAGGTCACGCTGGTTAAGGAAATGCTTGAGGCTATTATGATCTGTCTTTACCACAAATTTTCCTCCAACCAAGTACTGTCTAAATTTTGCTAAAGCATGCATTATAGCTAGCATTTCCTTATCATAGATGTTGTAACCTCTCTCTATACCCCTCAATTTTCTGCTCTCAAAAGCAATCGAGTGCTTGTCTTGCATTAACACTACACTTATGCCCTCCCTTGAGGAATCACACTCAAGCTCAAAAGGCTTGGTGAAATTTGGTATAGCCAACACTGGGAAAGAACTCATTACCTATTTGAACTTGTCAAAACACTGTTGTGCCTCACCAGTTCAAACAAACGCTCCCTTCTTTGTCAAATCTGTTAGTGGGGTTGCACTCTGTGAGAAACCTTTGATGAAGCGGTGGTAGTAACCACAAAGGCTCAAGAATCCCTTAAGTTGTGAGAGTGGGTGGGGGCCAATAAAAAATAGCCTAAATCTTATTGGAATCAACTCTAATTCCCTCTGCACTGATGATGTGGCCTAGATAAAGCAATTCTATCATGCCAAATTCACATTTCGACTCTTTGTCATACAATGACTCCCTTTCCAGAATACTCAATACCTCCTCAATGTGTTGGAGGCGCTCCTCCCAAGTTTTTCTAAATACCAGAATATCATCAAAACAATATGAGAACAAACTTCCTCAACTGGTCTCAGAAAACCTTGTTCATACAAGATTGAAATGTTGTTGGGGCATTGGTTAAGCCAAAAGGCATAACCAAGAAATCAAAATGCCCGTAATGACAACAAAAGGCAGTCTTGTCCACATCCTCCTCTCTGACCTGAATCTGATGATACCTAGATCTCAAATCAATTTTGGAGAAGTAACATGGTCCATGTAGCTCATCAATGAGATGATCAATTCATGGGGTGGGGTACCTATTCTTTATGGTTTTCTTATTTAGAGCCTGTAGTCGATGCACATTCTCATAGTCCCATCCTTCTTCTTTGGTGCAGGGGCACTAGGTGCTTCATTATTGCTCATTTTTGGTATTTTTGTAATTTTGGGTTGAAAATGGGTTTTAGTGGCTAATAAGATCATTTATGACCATCTCCTATGTATTTAATTTATTTTTGGTTGTGGGTTTAGTCGTTGGTGGGAAAAGTTGGAAAATTGTCAATGTGGCAAAACAAGTGTCAATGTTAGTGGTCATGTAACTTTGGAAAGGTGTAAAAATCAAGAAAGTGTTACATGCATACTAAGAAACCATTTCAAATCAGTTGGGATTGAGTATAAATATATGTATGCACCCTCCAAAGTCGGATTTGAGCATTGGAAAACTGATTTTGCAGTTTTGGTGAAATAAAGAAAGCTTTTTTCTGTGTTTTCTAAACATTCTAGTATGTTCTTGTTTATTGTATGGCTTGTACAACCCATGTAATGACTTGAAATCAATTGGAAAGTGTGGGCATGTGAATCTACTTCATTTTTCATTTTGTTGCATTAATTTTCATGGAGATTTGAATAAGTTATAGCAATTTTATTGAGGGTAGGTCTTTAAAGTTTAATTTTCTGAAAGTGCAGTCTAAAAACATGCATGGTACAACCTCATATTAAGGAATATAATAGATGGATGGAAATATATTTGTTTCTAGTTTACAATTCTTTTGGTTTCATGTGATTTCATTATGTTTTGAGTGAGTTATGTCATTTTTGGTGAGAGCAGTTATGTAACAGTCCTAGGGTTTACACAGGAACAATCTTGTTTTTTCCCTAGTCCGTACAAAGAAACCCTAGCCTATTTTGACATATGTTTAATAAGGACCAAAAGGGTATCCAAAACAGGTTTTACATTTCTATTTTCAGGTCTTTTTGAAAAGTTATGACCAAAAAGGTCTGATTTGTTGCACCTAGTGACAACAATCTATTGTTGTTTGGAACATTGTGTCAAACAAGTGTAAGGGTCATGCATGTTTGGAAAACCCTAAAGTATGTTGAAAAAAAAGTCTAAATACACCAAGTTGCCCTTGTTTCATGTTGTCCTCAATGATGGAATGCCATTAGGTTGTTGTCCCATGTTTTCATGTGTATTAGGAAGCTTTTAGGCATTGGCTGAAATGAGTCATTGTGTAAAGGGTATGAGGATAGTAAAGTTATGTTAGAATAGTCCTTTTTCCTCTTCATCAAATTAGTATCAGAGCTAGAAGACCCTGAGAGTGCAAGGTATGCACCAGGACAAGAGAGTTGCGAGAGAAAGTTTGTTGCAGGTATGAAAGAGAGTTGGTGACTTATATCCTCCAATAGTGATGAAACTGGGTAGAAGGTGTGTAGATTTCTTCCATTGAGAGGAAGTGGGTAGAAGAGTTCTTGGAGAGTGCATCTTCCAGAATCCTGTAGGGTAGAGGATAGTTGTGTGTGTGAAGGTATTGGATACCAAAAGAATGGAAGTGTTGAGGAGAATAATCCATGAAGACATGAAGAGTAAGAAGTTGTCAAGCAAGCAACAAGAGATGATAAGAGAAAGGAGTGAGATGAAGAAGAATTATGAGAAGACAAAACAAGTATTTAGCAAGAGATAACAGGGCTGTGACAAGATTTGAAACAAATGCAAAAAACATTTGAAGAAAGAATACAGAGTATAGTAACAAGTGTGTGGAGTTGAAACATCACCATTCACAAAGTTGTCAAATGGCCAATAAAGGAAATTGTGGAAAGAAGAAAGAGGCAGCAATTGAGAAGGAAGATAAAAAAAAGTAATCAATATGATTGAAGAGCCAAAGCCATCCAAGGAAGAGGAAAAAGATGAAGAAAATGAGTCCATTGAGACTCAAAATTTTGTTTCTAATGATATTTGTGAGTATGTGTTTACAGGTGCAGCAGATGAAGATGGAAAAGAGTATAAAGAAAAATGAGAAGTAAATGCAGTGTATGAAGATTATTATGCAAATGTAGCACAATATGGTGAAGAAGAGGTCGCAAAAACAATAGAGGTATTGGTTGTATTTTATGATTTTATGGATGATGAATATGCTGACAAATTGTATTCAAATGATGAAGATGAAGACATGGATAGTGGTAATGCGGCATATGAACAAGAACTAGGGTTTTTGAACTGTGAAGTTGAGAAGATGCTAAGTAAGAGACGATGCAAGAAGAAGACCCAAGGAAAGTCAAGAATGCAAAACATACAACAAGGTGTAAGGAGCATCAGCTTTTGGAAATGAATTCCCAGTTGAATGACAAGTGGCAGAAAAATTGGAAGACCAGGAAGAAAAGAAGACATGCACTCAAGTGGGACTTGAGTATTCTTCCCCTTGGGTGTATGGTGCAGGGGCACTAGGTGCTTCATTATTGCTCATTTTTATTATTTTTGTAATTTTGGGTTGAAAATGGGTTTTAGTGGTTAATAATGTTATTTATGACCATCTCCTATGTATTTAATTTATTTTTGGTTGTGGGTTTAGTTGTTGGTGGGAAAAGTTGGAAAATTGCAAAAAATTGTCAATGTGGCAAAACAAGTGTCAATGTTAGTGGTCATGTAACTTTGGAAATTTGTAAAAATAAAAAAAAAGAGTTACATGCATACCAAGAAACTATTTTAAATCAGTTAGGATTGATTATAAATATATGTATGCACCCTCCAAAGTCAGATTTGAGCATTGGAAAACTGATTTTGCAGTTTTGGTGAAATAAAGCAAGCTTTTTTTTGTGTTTTCTAAACGTTCTAATCTATTCTTATTTCTTGTACGACATGTATGTCTCATGTAATGACCTGAAATCAATTGGAAATTGTGAAAATGTGAATCTACTTCATTTTGGTTTTTGTTACATCAATTTTCATGGAGATTTGAATAAGTTATGGCAATTTTATTGAGGGTAGGTCTGTAAAGTTTAATTTTATGAAAGTGCAGTCTGAAAACATGCATGGTACGGCCAGGTATGACCTCATATTGAGGAATATAATAGATGGATGGAAAAATATTTGTTTCTAGTTTACAATTATTTTGGTTTCATGTGATTTCATTATGTTTTGAGTGAGTTATGCCATTTTTGGTGAGAACAGTTCTGTAATAGTCCCAAGGTTTGCATAGGAACAATCTTATTTTTGCCCTAGTCTGTACAAAGAAACCCTAGCCCATTTTGACATATGTTTAATAAGGGACAAATAGGTATCCAAAATAGGTTTTACATTTCCATTTTCAGGTCTTTTTGAAAAGTTATGACCAAAAAGGTCTGATTTGTTGCACCTAGTGACAACAGTCTATTGTTGTTTGGAACATTGTGTCAAACAAGTGTAAGGGTAATGCATGTTTGGAAAACCCTAAAGTATGTTGAAAATAGGTCTAAGTACACCAAGTTTCCCTTGTTTCATGTTGTCCTCAATGATGGAATGCCATTAGGTTTCTATCCCATGTTTTCATGTGTATTAGGAAGCTTTTAGGCATTGGCTGAAATGAGTCATTGTGTGAAGGGTATGAGGGTAGTAAAGTTGTGTTAGAACAATCCTTTTTCCTCTGCATCATTCGTAACTAACACAACTACAAAAGCAAAGGGGATCTTAGTGGGTCTGATGTGCTTCATCTCGAGAAGCTCCTTGATAGTCTTCTCTATTTCATCTTTCAACCTCTTTAGATGTCTATAGGGAGTGATGATGACCAGCTTGGCTCCCTCTTCCAACTCAATCACATGCTCAATGCCTCTATCAAGAGGCCTCCCTAGTGGTATGCTATTGAAAACCTTACTATGCTTGGTTATCAGTTTTTGAATGTCTGGGTGGTAGCTTTGTTTTGGTTGCTCAGTGACTGTAGGCATAATAATACGCTCGACTGCCCACTCTACTTGATCATGTTTGAGTAACCTCTCCATTCTCCTAAGAGATACCACTTGAAGTCCACCATCTAACATTCCTGACCTTGAATCCATCAAACTCCTTTGTCTTGAGTCCTCTCCTTGCCACTAGACCCTCATCGATGAAATTATGTGTAGCCACTGTGTCAAGAAGTGTAGTCACTCTCTGCCCTTCTAAGACTCCCCGAATCCTAAAAGAACCCTCTTTTTGAATGGCAGAAAGGTGGGTTGTGGGTCTATCATCATCCTGCTTACCCTGGGACTCTTCTGCTGAACTATCCACTTCACTATCCTCTAAATTAGTGTGTTGATATGGTTTTTTTGAAGTGGTTTCCTCTGTTGAAAAGTACTCAATCTGCTTTACTTGCCCCTTCATAGGGCACTTATGGTTAGGGTCCCATAGGCCCTTACATTTGAAGCACAATTTCTTCCTCCTATACTCATTTAGGGTGCCATCATCAAGTCTAAAAGATGGTTTCTTTTGCTGATCTGAATCTCGATGATGGTATTTCTTATCTTTCTTGGGGGGAAATGGTTTAGAATGAAACTTACTCTTCAAGACAACAAGTTCCATACTTCGTGCTTTCTTTATGGTTTCTTGTAGTGTAGGTGGATCAAAAGCCTTAACCCACCCTCTAAGTGGCTCCATTAGTCCTTCACTGAAAACAACCACAAGTCTCCTCTCTAAAATACTAGGAACCATAACTAAGAGTCTCTGGAAATCTGTAATGTAAGACTCTAGTGACCTGTACTGCTTCAATTGTGCAAGCTCTCTAAATTATAGCTCCAGATCCTTATTATCAAATCTTTCTATGAGCCTGTTTGTGAATTCATTATATGTGGTGATCAAGTTATGACCCAAGCTGACTAAACCATGATACCTCCACTCATGGGTTGCTCCATCTAAATGTATGGTGGCAAAGTTAAGTGCTTCATCCTCCAGCATAGGTTCAAGGGTCAAATAGTTATCTAGATTTTGTACCCACGCTCTAGCTGACATCTTGCCACTCCCATCAAAATGCTCTAAAGAAACCTTGCTCAAGGAATGCTGATAATCCCTCTAAGTACGTGGTGCCCTGTGATTCATCCTACCACCCATACCTACTCTTTGCCTCTTCTAATCCATAAAATGCTCTAAAGACAACATCTCCCTAATTTGAGGTGGGAGAGTCATGTACTTTGCATGATGCATCCTGATCTCCTCTGCCACAGATATCTGTACCTCATGTGCATGAATAATAGGGGCCTCCTCTCTACATGGAAAGGTAGGCTATAGAGGTCTGGGAATTGATCCTGGGGTTGTCCTAGTGTTGTGACAACTACCCTGACCATCATGTTGATGGTTATTAACATTCAAACCACTTGTCTCAGAATTGTTTGTTGTGTGTGTTTGCAGAGTGTTCTGATTCATTTTTCCTAACAACTAGGACATCATATCTAGCATAGTGTCAAACTTCCTCTCTGCTTTGGAGCTAGGACTATCTAGTTGTTCTGCTCTTTTATTTCTATTAGCCATATGTCCTGTAATACTATCACGATCACTGGATGAGTTTATGTGAATACCCAAAACTCTTGATATTGTTTCACCTTCTAGAACCTGTGGGGGTTGCCGCTGATTGGTTTCCTTGGTATAAACTTGTTTCCACTCACTTATGAACGATGTTCAACACAGGATGGTAAGAAAACCAGTTCTGATACCACTGTAATAACCCACCCCTTATTTTTTCTGTGGTTTAGTTGAACTTGTTGCATTTTTTGTTTTTTGATCATAACATAGGTTGCATGCAAGCATATATGCATTCAGAAAATAAATTTCTACAGTACCCAGATGCTTATTTATGTGTTAAAAGCATAATACATCAATAATAAACAATACCCATATGGAAGAAATAGTATAACATCAAATACCTCACATACCCATTTGCTGATATGAAAATATAAATCTAAAAATGACTGTTATAGTAGTTGGGATTCAAATAAAACCTCTGATATACATTAAAACTCTGGTTCTTTTCATCAAATATCCAAAACAACAACACATGGATGTTTGACTCCTCAAATAGTAGTCATATGATGTACTAAAACCCTAGGTGTTGAATCCTAGGATGGTCACACCCTCCCTATGAGCTAGTATGACCTGATTTGGTGATGAACAACAACAAATAAAACTCTTAACACTTAGAATACTCCCTCTTCTGCTCCATAAAGCTTGTAAACTAATGTATGCCCCTCAACACCCAAGAAGGAAGAAGAAAATAGGGGGAAAAGGCCTCAAATGAAACTCAATCAATCTATCAAATGGTACAGCCTGTTGCTGGATGTGTACAGCTAGAAATGGAGTCTAAAACCCCAGCAAAGAGTCACTAGAATCACTATCATCACCTGCAATAGACTTTCAGCGATGTCTCTAATATTATCATACCAAAAAACTGAAGATTTACACTGTATAAACCCTCTGTGACAAGTCCGCAAATCTAATTTGTAAGCACAAATGTGACTTCTAAAGTAAGATCACCTTCAACAACCTATAAAGGTCTTTCACTTCTGTAGGCATTTAACTCTGTGAAAGTTTTCATAAGTTGCTGGTTCAAACCCTTGGCACAACCAAACAAACTTTGTTCTCATGAAAAATATGCAATGGTCCATGCAAATGAGCGTTCAACTTTTGTCTTTTATTTCTCCTTCACATTCCAACGCCTTCTTTTGGGAACTTAATTGAGAAGTAGGAGGTATTTTGACTCAGAAACTACGCAGTTAAAACCTTGAAATAAATATCATACTTATGAAAATTGACAATTTAATATTAATTTTTTATTCACTCTTGACATGGGCGCCCACACTTAGGAAATTATATGACTTTATTTAATTTAAAATATTTCAAGTCTTCATCTATTAATAAAGTCACTTTATAATTATAACACTAAGTTAAATATTTAATTTAACTTAGGTATATATCATTTTATTAAAAATTAATCCAAACGGTCTCCGAAAGTGAATTCCGTAGCACTGCTAAGTAGGCCAAATGAAACAGAGTAAAGACCAAGACCGTTACACCGACTCGCACCGAGTCCCGTGAGCCCTTGCTAAAAATAAAAAGTTTGGCCAAATGGCCCAAAATCACTCTAGAAAGAGCCAGGAGTGACATCTCGCCAAAAGGAGTCCAAATCATCCCTCCAAAAATACCGACTGAGCCTCGAAATGAACCAATTCACCATGGGTTCCCTAACCACCCTCGTTAGTCTATGAGAACCCGAGTAGTAGACTAACCCCATACTTGAGCTGCTTAGGAAGGGGACATTACAAAAGTGGGTAGAGAGTGTTTTAGTTGTGTATCTTCCAGTTTCCTTGTTGGGTAGAGGATTGCTGTGGGTTTTGATAAATATGGAAGTGTGATTTATTAATATTTTGAGCCAATATTGTGTGAGTTTTGTGGTTATTTTGTGGCTTGTGGGTTGCATGTGTGCAAAAAATATCTTTAGGAAAGAGGACTAGAGTGGCCTAGGTAAAGACTGTGAGATTTTCTTTTATAAAGAGGAGAGAAAATTCAAATGGAAAAGGTTTTTGAAGGGTTGAAATAAATCCAATCAAGATTGGATGTAATGGAGGTTGTGCAAAATAGAGTTATTGTAGATATGAGCAGTTGTAATAAAGAATGTTATGAAGATTGTATGTTGAAAGAAGAAAAGATGGGAGAAGTTGACTTCCATAATTTTTCTAATGATAATTTGTTTGCAAGAAAAGAAGAGGAGAAATAATACATGTAAGAGGATGAGTGATGCAGGAGCATTTCAAGTTGAAAGGTAATCTTGCATCAACCAAAAATATTTGGATTTCTTTTCTTTTTTTGCATTTCAGTCAGTTCAATCTTAGTAGATTGCACCACATTTTACCGCATGATCATGTCTCAGCTCATAGAGTCAGGTTTACACTCTACACTATGTCATCTACATCATATCTAGATTTCGTGAAGTTTGGAATTCTCTGCGAAGAGTTATCGCTATTAGAACATCATCAGAACTCACAGAACAGAGCATTCAAAATTTAGTATGAGCACACAAGGTTTGCAGAGCATTCCCATGACTTACGGAGCCAAATGAAATATCTCACAAGACAGTATGTGACCAAATAGATCTTCATTGAGAACCGCAACATGTTTCATCCATTTGCGAAGCATTACCACATGTTGTAGGTTGACCTACACGTTTCATCATGCATTGGAGTTTTAACTCTCTTAATGCCGATGCAGAGCATTCTTTGAGCTAGGAAATGATATATAAGCATTCATTATATGTATTAGGAATAAGTGAATAGTGAATATGATAGAAAGTTTTTAGTCTTTAATTGTGGACTTGTGGAAGGCACTTCAAAGCTTATCTTTCATGTAATTCTACTGGAGAACAGGCCTGTGAGCCCATAGTTGTTTGCATATTTCCTGCATGTGAAGATTGTAATTGTTCCTGAGCTTGAATCAATAAATTTCCATTTGTTACTCTATTTCTTATGTTTTCTGTTGTGTTTACTCTAAGGCTGCATGGTTGGACAGTCCATTCTTTGGACCCTCCTTCCGTGACTGCACCAATGAGGAAGAAGAAAAGAATGAGATTGCAAGAACACCATGTTTTTTTGAAAGCATGGATGTGGTAAAGATTGAAGTTGCAGTTGAGGTTAAGAATAAAAATAAGAGTACAGTAGTAGTTGTGTGTCATTTGGAGGACATGAAATTGTTAAGAGATGTGGTTCAACAGAGCACGAAGAGACTTACTGACATGCAAGATAAAGAGGAGAATGAGAAGACAAGAGGTGTGGTTATAGCTGTTAAATCTTAAGTGTTTGCAAATGTGGAAAAGTGTGAAGAAGAGGAAGACATGAGTGAAAAAATAGTTTGTCTTTTGAAGGACATATTGGTAAATGCAGAAGATTGTGAGGATAAAGAGATGGTGAGTGTAGATGAGAAGATGAAAATCTTTAATTTCCATCAAGTTGATCATATCAACTTGTGTGCAGATGAGATGAAGTGGAAAAATTATTTTTGGTGGAGGTAGTCAAAATGTGGTGGGTTGAATTCCACAAGAGTAGAGAAGAGAGGTCTTTCTTTTCATCCTTCTCTAGCTACAATACTATGGAAGAAGGCTTAACTTCTTTAAAGACAAGAATCCTACTATGTTGGCACCTAGTTTAACAAATGCAAAAATTTTAGGTCTCATGCCCTCTTCTTTTTTTGTCTTGGAAGCCATGCTCACAAAATTTTTCTTACCTATTGTGTCTGATGTAGGAGCATCAGAGCGTAAGAACAATCATGCACCCAAATTTTTTATTTCACAGTTTTGTTAGTTTCGGTTCGGTTTCACAATTTTGTACATAATTGATTTTGTTAAGTTTGGTTTCAAACTTGTTGGTTTTGAGTTTCAAGGGATTATTTGTTTTCTCTGAAGAATCTTCATGGAGTTGTCAGGAGTTCAATTGAATGTTAATTCAACTCTTTTGAACTGTGGTTTCACAAATATGGGGGTAGTTTGTTCTCTATGTTAAAATGTCTTCATATTCGGGAGAGAGAAAAGGTGTGGGCAGTTTGAGAATGAAAGAAGAAAAATAATATTTTAAAACAAAATATAGAGGGTGTAGAAGTTTTAAGAAAAGTTTTATTTTCTTTACAAACTTCATAATTAGAAAGAGGACTTAAAGGATAAAAGAGGCGCGAGTTTCTTAAAAGAAAGATTTTCATTTCTTTTTTTTAAAGAATTTTCCTAATAGACAAAGAAACATGGGAAGAGTAAAAGAAGATGAAGATAATAAAATGAGGAGGCGTGGAGTTTAGGAGGGAGTTGAAGTTTAAAGGTGCCAAAAAAAATTGCAGTGGGAAAGCTGCTAATAGTTTTTAAAAAAAGTGTGGAGAATTTTTTAAGAATCCAAGGTGCCAATAATTTATAGGAAAACTTGATGTGGAAGAAAAGCATTGTTATTGTCTTGGAGAGGCTACATATAAATTGAGAAAGTCACCAATAAACCCTCATAGATGAAGGAAATCAAATTCACCAGTTCAAAAGTCAATCGAAACCGCCCAATTGTAGATTGAAGCTTCCTATAATAAAGAGAAAGTGGTGTGGAATTGAAGAAGGAAGAACAAACGAAAGAGTTTATGTTTTGTTTGAAATGAAATATTTTGTTTCCTGTGTACAGACAAAACAAATAATAAAATAAATCTCTTTTGCTGTGAGTTTCTAATAATTTGCATGTGAAGTTTAATTTTTTCTAAAAATCAATGATGTATGGTATGAATGAATGAGTTAAATTTGTGTAAATTGTGATTTCTCAAATTGCAAAAGGAATTGAAGATGTTTTGAGCTACTTGATTCGATAGTTTAATAAAAGCCCTCAATCTTGATCTGCATAAAAAACCCTTATCTTCGTTTGAGCAATTTCATATAGGGATTTCTAGTGTGTTGAAAGGTTCAATTGGTTTGTGTGTTTGGTATTTTGGTGTGAGATTTCTAGTCTTTTCAGTTGGTTTGGGTGTTGTGTGAGAGATTTCCAGATTTTGGGTTTATGTAGAAGTTTTCCAATTTCAATTGGTTTTAGAGATATTTTTCTTGTTTTGGGTGTGATGTGGTAGTCTTAGTGTTTGTTAATTCAAGATTTTGAGTCTGGTATGGTTTTCAATTTGAAGATATTATCAAATACTCTTATTTGTTATAGAAAATATATTTGATTTTGTGTTGATTGTTCTTTGTGAGGAGTTGTACCAACTCAAGGGTTTGCCATACCCTTTTAAAATATAATTGCAATAGGCTAAAGTTGATGAGCACATGCTTATACTGAGAGGGGGGGTGAATCAATATAAGACAATCTTTTTCTTTTTCAACACTTAACAACAATAACATTATCAATCACACAAGATCTAACAATTATACCACAAGAAGGACACAAGATTTACGTGGAAACCCTTACGGGAGAAAACCATGGCAAAATATTACTTATACATAAATCTCTCTTACAATCTTTGTAGGCACCAACCTACATGAGACACCAATCCCCTCTTATATAATTTGTAGGCACCAACTCACTAGAGACACCAATCCCCGCAACTGAGCACCAACTCAACAAGTGACACCAATCTCTTCTTTTGGGAGGCACCAACCTCTTCTACAAAATATCACCTTTAGGATGTTGCTTCTTCAACAGATGATGACCATATTTTTCTTCACGAATCTGATTACATTTCCTTCACAAATCTGCATGTATTTCCTTCACAAATCTGCATATACTTCCCTCACAATCTGCATGTATTTGATGTAACATTTCCACACAATTTTCCTTTAAATATTTATGCTCAAGGTCTGCTCCAAATCAACTCTTAGGTCTACTCCAAATCTTCTCTTAGGTCTGCTATAAATCTGCCATAAATCACCTTGAAGTTCTGCTCCAAATCTGCTCTTAGGTCTGCTCCAAATCTTCTGTTAGGTCTTCTATAAATCTACCATAAATCACCTTGAAGTTCTGCTTCAAATTTGCTCTTAGGTCTATTCCAAATCTGCTCTTAGGTCTACTATAAATTTGCCATAAATCACCTTGAAATTCTGCTACAAATCTTCCATAGACCTGTTTCAAATTCACATGA
Source organism: Cunninghamia lanceolata (assembly GCA_027924645.1). Taxonomy (NCBI): domain Eukaryota; kingdom Viridiplantae; phylum Streptophyta; class Pinopsida; order Cupressales; family Cupressaceae; genus Cunninghamia; species Cunninghamia lanceolata. The sequence continues at coordinate 6,559,895 of BSBN01001121.1, read as the reverse complement.
ATATCATTGCATATTCCATGCTAAATCTGCCCCAACTTCCTTCAATATAAATATTCAACACCCTTCATATTTTATATTCTAGGACTACTCTAAATGATCCAATTTATCATTGTATTTCTTCTCTTAATGTCTGCTTGAATTCATATGATGTTGCATTGGAGAACTTGCTTGTTTTACCACACTTCAATCTTCTATTTATATACCCATAATGTCTTTTCACCCAATAGGGTCGGCCTTCACAAGGAGCTCGGCCTCATCAATAAGTAATTAAATCTCTTTCCAAAGGAGGTGATCCAATAATTTTAGGTCAGCCATGTTTAAAATAAATGCATGTAATTTATTTATTTCTCATTCCCAAAAGGTGGCACTAAGGTAGTGTAGGTCGGCCATATATAACTTCAATTTATTTCTCCAATGTGAGGCACCAAATTTGTGATTCAGCCAGCACATCGCCATACATTTCAAATGCCTTTTATTCTTCCTTGTCTTCCACAAGATCATCATCATAGAGGATATTAATAACAATAATATGAATTTCTTCTTTCCTAATCAATGACAACAATATGAATTCCTTCCTTTGACATCAATGACAACAAGATTTCCAACAAAAGTTTTTAAAAGTGTTGTACATATTCTAAAAAGTTTTCCTGGGCATAAAATAGTTTGCAAGGGTTTGAAAATTTTCTTAAGTTGTCGTATGGTTCCAAACCTAGCGATACATGTCCTATTTGCTTTGGTTTTATCTATCAACATTTGTATATGTAGCCTCGGTCTCACGTGTCATTAAAAAGAGATTGGATGATAATTGAAGACTACCTTCCATCCTTAACTTGTCTTACCAATAAAGGAGCTACAAAAATAAAACACAATTCTGTTGTATCATGTAGGGGAACAAATTTATTATTTTAATTAATGTTGTCAGGCTTTGTTTCGTAATGTATTTATTTCATATCTGCAACTCTATCTAAAGTTGCCATACACCTCTACACGAGTCTCAAGATTTCATATAGCCACTGTACAGTTGATGAAGAAGGGAGTTAAGTCATCAATTTGTAAGAAGTTGTGTACAAACCAAGTTTGACTATCAAATATATCTGCTTTGGAAAGGTTTTGACTCCAAATCTTGTTGTAGTACTTCTTCATGATTATTCTGGACTAGTCATACAATTGAAATTTCCTACAGCAGCGTACTAGTATTATTTAATATTTCTGATTTGGTTAAGAGCTTTCTATTAAGCCTTAATTGGAGATCTCTGTGCACATTTTTAGTTGATTAAAATATATGACAACAGGGTTATATCTGCAATTATTAAAATTAGAAATTTGTGAATGTTTTTAGCTTAATATTGTATTGCCTTCTGTGTGATTTACCGTTAGATTATAGTTGCACTTATTATTCTAACTTTTTAATTATTGTGCAGCTCAAAACATTGGTTGGTAAGTAAAGTCACCCTTATAAAATCTAATTGGAATTTTATTCTGATAAATGTCTATGGGCCAAATCTAGCAATGTAGAAGAAGAGAGTATGGGCAGAAGTAGATGTTTTAATAGAAACTTTGGCACAAAATCATATAATATTAGGGGGTGATTTCAATGCCATTCTGGAAGATGAGGATAAAATGGGGGGTTAAGAAGAAATCTCAATCTCAATTGGATTTTGCAGAGTTTGTAAGTAGAAATAATCTATTGGATATCCCCATGAAGAATGGAAAATATACATTGACCAACCACCAACTGGGATTTAGTAATATTGTAGAGAAATTGGATAGATTTCTATGGAAAGGAGATTTGGGTGTTTTGCAATATGACTGTGTAAGTAGTCTGATTCCTTGTTATGGATCGAACCATTTTCCTATTCAATTAGACATACTAGAGGGAAAAAAACCAGTAAGGAGCCCTTTTAAATTTGAGAATATATGGTTTAGAGATCCAATTTTTTTAGGGAAAATTGAGGACTGGTGGAAAGAGAAGGAACTGGAAGGCTAAAAAATGTTCTCTTTTTAGTAAACTCAGAAATGTCAAAGAAAACATTAAGAGATGGAACAAGGAAACTTTTAAGGATATTTTTGAAGAAAAAAGAGATTAGAAGGAGATCTGAAGATTTTCAATGAGGAAGTTTTTGTCAAAGGTATGGATGCTAATAGCTTCAACAAAGAGAAAGAACTACTAAGTGAATATTTAGAAATTTTGGCAAGAGAGGAATTTTTTTGAAGGCAAAAATCTAGAGAAGTCTGGCTAAAGGAAGGAGATAAAAACTCAAAATTCTTTCATAATTCATTTAAAATCAGAAGAATAAAAAACAAAATAGTCAAGATAAATAAGGAGGATGGTACCTTTGTAGATAAAGAAGAATCCATAAGGGAAGAAGTAGTTAGTTTTTTCAAAAACTTGTTGAATAATTGGGAGGGTTCAAATTTAGCTTTCTAGACAAAACTGCTTCAAAAAATTCCTAAATTGGTGAAAGAAGAATAGAATAAATTGTTGTTAAAAGAATTCTCAGAAGCATAAATAAAAGCAGCAGTAATGCAACTTTAGCCAGATAAAGCTCTAGGTCCAGATGGATTCCCAACTTGTAATGAAAGAACTTGCACAATATCTGAATATAATAGTAATATGCTACAAATACTTGATAATAATATGCCACTTCGAGGGGGCAACCTCCTAATCCACTTCGAGGGGGATACCTCCAATAGTCTCCAATGAGAACACAATACACAATATGATATGAAATGAGACTCACTACCTCCTATATATACCTATTTATGCCTAGGATATCACCCAGGCCGACTTAGATAGACCTATAGAAGCCTTAGGCTGACCTAAACAACTAAATAACAATATAATAATGATAATATGACTTAATTAGTAGTTAAGATAGCCACAAGCTGACTATTCATAACCCTATGTACACCAATATTAAGGGCGTAGCATGCCCTCCCTCTTCAAAGAAGCATTGTCCTCAATGCTAACCAAGTGTGGATTCTTTTGAATGAACTCCTCATCCTCCCATGTGGCCTCTTCAACTGGTAAATTCTTCCATTGGATGAGATACTGAGTGAGGGTTCTATTCCTCAGCTTCTTTGTGCGAGTTTGAAGAATGCCCTCTAGTTCCAAAATTATTCTTCCTTCTTCATCGAGTTCTGGTAGTACTGTTTGAGTAGGAATATTCTGCCCAATTACCTTCTTCAAACAAGAAACATGAAAAACTGGATGTATCTTTATTGTTGGTGGCAACTCTAGCTTGTAGGCAACACTACCAATCTTTTGCATGATTTGGTATGGCCCATAATATCTTGGAGACAACTTATTATTCTTTTTGTGTTGCTTCATTGAGATTTGTTTATAAGGCTGCAATCTCAAGAAGACCCAATCCCCAACTTCAAAATTTCTTTCACTACGATGTTGGTCCGCCTGTTGTTTCATTCGATTTTGTGCCATAGCTAAATTCTCCTTGAGTCCTGAAAGTACCTGTTGTTGATGATGCAAGTGGTCCTCTACTACCTGAACTCTTGGTGACACCTTTAATGATGATGTGATGGAAGGAGGATGATATCCATAAAGTGCCAAAAATGGAGACATTTTTGATGAGCTATGAAAAGAAGTGTTATACCACCATTCTGCCAGTGGTAGCCAATCTACCCATTGAGATTGCTTCTCTGAAGTGAAACAACGTAGATATCCTTCCAAACATTTATTAACAACCTCAGTTTGCCCATCTGATTGAGGATGGTATGAAGAACTATGAGCCAATTGAGTACCCAAACATGAGAATAAATCTTTCCAAAAGTGACTAGTAAAGATAGGATCACGATCACTAACAATAACCTTAGGTGTACCATGTAGCTTTTGGATATTCTCCAAGAAAACTTTTGCCACTGCACTTGCTGTAAAAGGATGTGATAATGCAATGAAATGTGCATATTTAGTGAGGCGATCAACTACTACCATGATGACATTATGACCTTTAGATTTGGGAAGCCCTGTGATGAAGTCCATGGATACCTCTTCCCAACACTGGCTAGGAATAGATAAGGGTTGCAAGAGACCTGGTGTCTTAATTGTCTCCCCCTTATTTCTTTGACAAACCAAACATTCAGCCACAAATTTTTGAACATCACCTTTTAACCCTTCCCAAAAAAAATCTTGCTTGACCCGATGATATGTCTTCAAAAATCCTGAATGACCACCAACTGGGGACTCATGTAGCTCTGTGAGAATCTTGTGTTTAAGAGTGGAATTCTTGCAGAGATACAAACACTCTTTATACCAAAGAATATCTCCCTTCAAACAAAACTTATCTAAACTACTAGGATCACTTTTTAATTGTTGGATGAGATTACTTGTTGCAACATCATTTTGCCATTCTGCTTTGGCTTCTTCCACCCAATTTGCTTGTAATATTGAAAGGGAACACAATAAGGCTTCATCTTTCTCATCCTTCCTAGAAAGTGCATCAGCCACAATATTTTCCTTCCCTTTCTTATATACAATCTCAAAGTCATATCCCAACATCTTAGTGACCCATTTTTGTTGCTCTTCAGAGGATAGTCTTTGTTCCAAAAAATATTTTAGGCTATCATGATCTGTCTTAACCTTGAAGTGTCGACCCATTAAATAAGGCCTCCATTGTTTAACTGCGTGAAGGATTGCTAGTATTTCCTTCTCATAAATAGGTTTGAGCTGATTTTTACCCTTTAATTGATGACTCTCAAAAGCAATTGGTTGACCTTCTTGCATGAGAACTGCTCCTATCCCATTTCCAGAAGCATCACATTCCACAATGAATTCCTTGGTAAAGTCCGGAGTGGCAAGCACTGGAGTTGTACACATAGCCTCCTTCAATTGCTCAAATGCTACATTAGCAGACTCATTCCAATGAAAAGAATCCTTCTTCAAGAGAGTGGTGAGGGGTGCTGCTATACGACCATAATTCTTCACAAATCTTCTATAGTACCCTGTCAATCCAAAGAAACCCCTCAGTTTCTTAATGGTTTTTGGAATAGGCCATTCCATGATAGCCTTAATTTTGTTAGGGTCCACCTTTACTCCATGTGAAACTATGTGTCCCAAATACTCCACCTCCTTAAGACCAAAAGCACACTTGGATGGCTTAGCATAGAGTTGATGATCTTTGAGTAATTGTAATGCTTGATCTACATGCTGCAAATGTTCTTCCCAAGTCTTGCTATAAATCAATATATCATCAAAGAACACTAACACAAACTTTCTCAAGAACTTCTTAAAAATGGAATTCATCAGACTTTGGAATGTAGATGGTGCATTGGTAAGTCCGAATGGCATCACCAAAAATTCATAATGACCCTCATGAGTTCGGAATGCTGTCTTACAAATATCTTCCTCCTTAATCCGAATTTGGTGATAACCAGATCTAAGATCTAACTTGGTAAAATACATAGCTCCATTCAATTCATCTAGCAAATCATCAATGACTGGAATAGAAAACTTATCTTTAATGGTGTACATGTTAAGCACTCTATAATCTGGACACATGCGCCAAGTTTCATCCTTCTTACGCACCATCACCACAGGCGAGGAGTAAGCACTTTGGCTATGCCTGATAATTCCTGCCTCTAGCATCTCCTCAACAATTTTTTCTATCTCACTTTTTTGTATGTGTGGGTACCTATAAGGCCTGATGTTTGGTGGTTGGCTCCCTGGAACTAGTTGTATGGCATGGTCATGATCCCTGTTAGGAGGAAGTCCTTTAGGCATATCTCCAAGAACCACTGAGTGACGATCAATTATTGCTTGTAAATTTGGATGAGTAGGAGCATTAGATTGAGAGACTTCTAATGAACATAGCTGGGCCACAAATCCATCTGCTCCTTTCTTAAGCAACTTTTGCATTTGATGAGAGCTTACCATCTGTGGGGATTTTGCCTTCAACCCCCTTAGCTCCACTACCTTTCCTTCTGATTGAAATCTCATGAATAGTTCTTGGAAGTTCATCTCAATTGTTCCCAATGTAGTAAGCCATTGTACCCCCAAAACAATATCTGCTGCACCCATGGATATTGCATACATTGGGGTATCAAGTTGATAATCTCCCATGGATAATTTAATGCTATGACACTTCCCCGAACAACTAACTGTACCCCGATCTACAATCAAAACCTGAAACTCTGGGGCTGGATATATAAAACAATTTAGACGAGTTGCCAACTTTTTGTTGATGAAATTATGAGTACTACCTGAGTCGATCAACATTGTTACTTTCTGCTTCTTTAAGAAACCCACTACCTTGAGAGAGTTTGTTGCACTGAAATTTGGGAGTGCATGACAAGAAATGATTGGTTGAGAATCATGTGATTCCTCACTTGACTCCCTATCCTCCTCTAATATGGGTTCCTCCTCTTCTTCCTCACTTGGACCTTCAATATAGAACAATTTCTTTTCACTACATTTATGTCCTCGACTGTATTTGCTATCACAATTGAAACACAACCCTTTTGCTCTTTTCTCCTCAATTTGCTGTGGAGTCAACCTAGTAGGTTGAGGAAGAGAAGGTGTTGAATATCCTTTCTCTCTTGTCATATTAGCCCCTTGCTTTCTAGGAATCAAATATTTCTCCTCTACCCTGCGCGCCAAGATAAAAGACTCATTTACTGAGCTAGGACTAAACATACGTACCTCATGTTGAATGTAATCCTTGAGGCCACCCAAGAATAAATCATTCAAGTTCTCCTCTGTAATTGTATCCACTCTTAATGATAGATTTTGGAATTTTTGAATATAATCCTTAACTGATCTTGTTTGTTGAAGTTTAGCAAGCTGGCTGAAGAAGTTGTTTGTCACACTATTGCTATATTGTGCTTGGAGTTCTTCTGTAAAAATTGACCATGAGACGGTGAGACCCTTTTTTATCCGATGAGTACAAAGCCAATGATACCAAATGAATTGATCTAGTTCTAGATATAGGGAAGCCATCATGACCTTTTGTCCATATGGGATTTGATGTACTTCAAAAAAATTCTCCATTTGGTTAATCCATATTAGAGGATCCTTACCATCGAACTTGCGCATATCCACCTTTGGAAAGAAATTCCTAGATCCCATAGGAGTATTAAAATTTGTGTCATTATTAGCCGACTTGAAGGTTTCACCTTGGTTGCTTGAGAACTCCTTTCTTGGTTCATTCATATAAGCGCTTAACATGCTTCGTAGATCTGATATATCTCCTCTTAGGTCACACATATCCCTCTTAATTGAGGACACCTCTTCTTTGACCTTACTTATTTCCTCATTGGGATTACTATCCTCTATTATTTCCTCATCCTTATTAGAGGATTTCCCTGGTGTGGCAGCATTCTTTTTGCCTCTTGTTGCAGGCCTCGTCATGATGGAAACCAATATTTTTGAAATAAATCACACAAATGAAATCTAAATTTTCTAAAATTTTTACTGTAACTTACTAAGGCCAAGATACCACTTACCCAGAAAAAAAATCCAAAAACTTAGCAAATTTGCTGCCTTGAGAGCGAATTTGTTGGAAACCCTAATTTTGCAATAACTCGCTTATTTTTACTTCAATTCCTCTGAAATCTGGACTGTATCTTCTTTAATATGGTCTTCAAAAACCCTTTAAAAATCTTTAAAAAATTCACTAAAATCTGAAAGTTATGCTCTTCCCAAAATCGCCTCCAATGTTGAGAAAAAATCTTGCCTCTACGGTGCCAAGATCATGCTCTGATACCACTTAAAATGAAACAACTTGCACAATATCTGAATATAATAGTAATATGCTGCAAATACTTGATAATAATATGCCACTTCAAGGGGGCAACCTCCTAATCCACTTCGAGGGGGATACCTCCAATAGTCTCCAGTGAGAACACAATACACAATATGATATGAAATGAGACTCACTACCTCCTATATATACCTATTTATGCCTAGGATATCACCCAGGCCGACTTAGATAGACCTATAGAAGCCTTAGGCCTACCTAAACAACTAAATAACAATATAATAATGATAATATGACTTAATTAGTACTTAAGATAGCCACAATCCGACTATTCATAACCCTATGTACACCAATATTAAGGGCGTAGCACAACTAGATTTTTTCAATTATGTTGGCACATAGTGGGGAAAGATGTGGTGGAAGCAGTAGAAGAGTCGAGGAAAAAAAGGAAAATGATTAAAGAATTGAACAACACTTTTATAGTTCTCATACTAAAAAAGGATATGACCCAATCCTTTGAGGATTATAGACCTATATCTCTTTGTAACACAATTTATAAGATCTTTTCAAAGGCACTAGCCAATAGGCTGAAAACCATTCTTCCAAAGGTGATAGAAGAGGAACAGAGTGTCTTTATCCCTGGAAGATCGATATTGGATGGAGCAATAATTGCTCAAGAAGTAATGCATACAGTGAACATGATTAGGAATAGTAGTATGTTGATAAAACTGGATATCAAAAAGGCATATGATAGGGTAGATTAGCATTTCCTAATGAAATTTTTGGAAAGTTTTGGCTTTGACAAATATTGGATAAATTAGATGTTTAGTTTCATCTCCAGCCCAAGATTTTCGGTGATTATCAATGGTAATACACATGGTTTCTTCGTAGCCTCTAGGGGACATAGGCAAGGAGATCTTATTTCTCTATTCCTTTTCATTTTGATGGTAGAAGCCATAGGGAGATCTATCGGTTCAGAAGATTCAATGGGGAAATGGTCTGGAATTCCAGATGCAAGAAATGTAGCTACAATAACTCATCAACAATTTATAGATGATATGATGCTCTTTGGAGAGGCTAGGAGAAGGGAAGTGGTTACAATCAAAGGTGTTTTGGATTCTTATGCCAAGGCCTCAAGCCAGGAGGTAAATGAAAGTAAATCAAAGGTATACTTCTTCTTCACTGATGCAAAAAAAAAAAGGAAATTATTAAGTTGCTAGAGTTCAAGAAAGGAATACTATCGAGTAAATATTTAGGATTCCATTCATTTCAAGGATGTTGTAAATCAAAGCTTTGGGATCCTCTGCTAGATAGATGTTCGACTAAGATGTCATCCTGGAAAGGTAGATGGTTATCTTGGTCAGGAAGAATTTTCATGTTGAAAGCGGTGATCTACAGATTCATTTTATGTCTTTTTTAAAACTTCCAAGCGGCATTAATAATAAGTTGAGTCAGATCGTGAGGAAATTTTTTGGCGGGGAGTTTCGGAGGAAAGAAAAATTCCACTAATAGCTTGGAACACTGTATGTAAATCAAAATATGAAGGTGGAGTAGGGCTGAGAAATCAGTTAGCTCAAAATAAAGCATTGGGGGCTAAGCTTATTTGGAGTGTATACTCTAAATCAGAATTGAAATGGGTTAAAATATTGCAAAAGAAATATCTGGATACATAAGATAGAGAAAGAAGATCCTCACTATCCAGAATCCTATTAAAGGGTCTGGTTTATGGAATTTCATGTTAGAATGTAGGAGGATTGTTACAGATTATTTAACTTGGGAGATTAGAAATGGAAGAAAGGCTCTTATTTGGGAAGACTCTTGGGGAGGATTCCAGGCCATAGACAAGTTGGGAAACTTCAATAACATCAAAACCTTGCTAAAAGAAAGTTGGGGAAGCACTGTGGCAGATTATTTGACTCTTACAATGAAAGAAGGTATAGAAGTTTGGGAATGGAAAATTTTGATTTTAGAAGCAGGGGGTGAAAATGAAATTAGAAAATTGGAAAGAATTTTAGCTAGTAGGAAGATCAGGTTGTCTAAAGGTGAAGACCAGATCAGGTGGAACTATTCTAATACAGGGGATTATTCAACAAAGGTAGGATATAAGGTCGCAGTTGGAGTTTCTGAGGAAATAGATCTCCCAATTGATCTTTGTTGGAACAAATTGTGTCTCCCCAAGGCAAGAGTGTTTTGTTGGGTTGTTCTGTAAAAGAAAATTCTGACAGTTGAGAGATTTAAAAAGTTAGGCTATGAAGGTCCATCTAGATGCACTCTATGCAAATCTTCAAAAGAAACTGTAGATCATTTGTTTATGGAATGTAGGTTTTCTCAAGAATGTTGGGTTTGGTTGTGTGCCAAATTGGGGTGGGTTGGTAACCTACCTAAAGATGTGTTTTCTTTGTTCAAATCCTAGCTAAGGATTAGAAGACATGATACTCTTTATAACCTTTGGATTATCTGTCCATCTATAGTAATTTGGGAGGTTTGGAAGGAGAGGAATAGAAGGATTTTTCAGGATAAGGAGTTGAATATGTATTCTTTCAAAAATAAATTGGAAATAGCGATTGTGGAAGTTGTTAATAACAGAAATGAATTTCCTCCAAAAGGAAAATCCTTTTCTTCGTGAGACAACCAAATGAAGAAGAAATGGAAAGGCTTAAAAACTCCCCCCATTAATGGGGGTGAGGGAGATAATTCCCTCTCAGCTAGGTAGATTGCAAAATGGATCCCTCCAGAAAAGAATTGGTTCAAATTAAATTTTGATGGGGCTTCCAAAGGGAACCCGGGCCCAGCAGGGGCAAGCGGCATTGTAAGAAATTGGGATTCAAAAGTTCTAGGGAAAGCATTAAAAAGGTTAGATTTTGCAACCAATAACCAAGAAAAATTTGAAGCACTTTTAATTGGTCTTCAGTTGTGTAAGGCCCTAAGAATCAGGAAGGTGAATATAGAAGGGGATTCTCTTCTAGTCATCAATGCAGTAAGGGGTAATTTCATTCAAAACTGGAAGTTAAAGGCATTACTTGATCAAATTTTAGACTTGCTTAATCACTTTGAAAACTATACATTAAATCACATATATAGAGAGGCTAATGGAGAGGCAGATATTATGGAAAATAAGGTGGTTAATTTAAAAGAAGATTTGTTAGTGGAAATAGCCGAGGAAGAGCATACAAAATAATAATGTTGAGTGAGGTGAGCCGATCGTTGGCCACCCGAGATGGAAGGGAGGTGTTTATGTAATGATGAAATATTTATTTCACGACATGTAAGAAGGGAGTGTTAAGCATGTGAAGGCAGATAAACACTCCATTTCATGGAGTGTGTTGAAATAGAAAGGATAAAGTGAGTCATGGACATGTCAATCCGCCTAGCTAGTTCACATAGGAAAATGATGTTTCTTGGACTCATTTTAGAGAAAAGATTACAATTAGTGTTTAAAATGAAAAACAAGATTCTATTGTTAGCATTTCAGTGGGTGTTGGGAGATGAATTTCTTTGGACTGAACACCGATGCAGGGTTAATACGGATATTTCTTCAATGTTTGTTGCAGTATTATTTGATGTTGGTGAATCAAAGGAGGATATCGGTGTATTGACTAGAGCCTTCATAAAGCCAAATTTGCTTGGTGGCCTGGATAAGGTAATTGAAATTGCCAGGTATGGCAATGGAGTCCCATAGACAGAGGATTTTGAGAAGGTGAAGCAGGATGGGGTAATAGTAAAATGGATGTCGTTCATCTTTCAGAGAGGAAGGGTGGTGAGATAAGTAGGAAAATGAAGGTTGACAAAGCCATCAGTTTTCTCAAGCAAGTGGTGGGTCTGCAAGCAACTGAAGCAGGGGATTGGTTCAAGTTGGCTCAAACAAAGGACAAAGAGGAGGGTGGGGAATGGAAAATACAGTAAGATAAGTTAGTATGGTTTATATTTTCCAATTATAGTTAGCAAATATATGTATATAATGAAGAAAAAATTATGTCTATAGTAAGTTTTTGGATGGGCAGAAGATATGGGTAGGGATTCAGGGTAGATTAGCAACAGATTATCATGCTTTTGGATGTTTTTAAATTATACTGTTGATATGTATAAGGATGGATGTAGTACTATTTATATTTTGGTTATAAATATAAAGGGAGCATCCCCCCAAGGGTGCATAAAATTAGCAAAAAAAGGATCTTGGAAGGTTTACCGTCATGTCCCTCTTGCATCTACATATCATTATTTGTCAAATTGACATTGATATAGATTTGCTTGTTATCTACGAGTTTGGCATTGATCATATTTGTAGTTTGTAATCAATCCATTTGGCATTGATCAGGTCTGCTTGTTATCTGTCAATTTAGCATTGATCGGTCTTATTTGTAATTTGTCAATGGCTTTGATCATATTTGCATACACATCTGCAAGTTAGATATTGATTGCAAACTATATAGTTTGTCGTTAGTGAGCTTGGAATTAGTTGCATATTATCCACATCCCAATTTCCATATGCTCTCACCTTGCCTACATCAAAATTTTGGTGATTAGAAAGAGTTCGAGTTTGTGTTGATTTTAAAAATTTGGTTAAATTGAGTTAACAATTTGGTTAGGACATTACACTGAGTTCATTTTTTAATTTTTCACACTAATACAAAAATGTGTGTACCTAATGGAAGATCATAAAAAATAATGTGATTTCCCTTTGCATTGAAAGGGGCAACTCACTGATGTAAAAAACAAATAAAAGTATTTACAACACTCACAATAATTGCTAACTTTGTTTTGAATGTTTGGAATAATACAAAAGAAAAAACATGCAATGCAATGTGTTTGGGGATTTGTACAAGACTTAGGCTGAAACAGATGCCAAACACATCATGTAAATATTTTTTAGGTTTCTGGAAACACAAACTAATGCATGAATTCTTAGATAGATTGTAGAGAATAAGAATCTATACACAAACAAAATAAGGGTTGTTGAAATAAACACATATACACAAGGTTTTATGAATTAAAGGAGGAGAATAGCAAAGTAAAGAACAAATACCATTTCATAATCAATCACACAAACAAAACAAGGGTTGTTGAAATAAACACACATACACAAGGTTTTATGAATTGAAGGAGGAGAATAGCAAAATAAAGAACAAATACCTAGTTGAAAGCTTGAATTTATCAATTATTTTACTAAATCTTTTATACACAAAGCTACAACATAAGGTTTAACAATGAATACGAAGGTGCATAAACAATTTGAATTATGAAATTGTTTGTCACAACAAAATCATTACTTATACAGGTTTGTATAGTTTGAACAATTGACAAAAATTGTATTGTACTAAAAGCATATCAATAAAATTCTTCTCTTGAAAAGCGTTTCAAGGAAAATTCTAAAAAAAAAATTACCTTCCAAAAAATCCCCTTACAATGTGCATAGTACTTAATAATATGAATTATCAATTATCTTCTTATAATTTATAAGGTTTTACACAAGGTTAAACATGATTGTGAAGGTGTATACACAATTTGGATTATGAAATTGTGTCTATCATAGTAAAATGATTATTTACACAGGTTTGTACATTTTGAACAATTGACAAGAATTATATTGCACTAAAAATACATCAATAAAATTCTTTTCTTGAACCCTAAAAAAACATCTTTTGAAAGACCCCAACACTAGACATAGAACTTATTAATAAAATTTTCTCAAAGAAACTTGGAAACTTACACAACACTTAAGTCTTGAACTTAAGATAATTTTTTCCAATTTTAATCATTCTACTCAATTTTGCTTTTCCTATTATATTGGAAATTTTGTATGTGCTTTTTCACCTTTTTATAATTAAATGACAATTTGCATGGTCAACAAATAAATCTCTTTACACACTTTTGTAATTATTGAATTCTAAAAAGAATTAAATAAATATAATTGAAGATGAGAAAAGATAACAAAGGAGACAAAACAACAAATGTTTATACCTTTGAAAGTCTCCCTCACTCCTTGATAAGGTTGAGGAGAAGTCCACCCTTGAATCTCCTAGTTTTACCCAAGTTGGTGATTTGTGTAAATGTGGATTGCTTTTTGCATTTCAACACAATGTGGATTGCTTTTTGCATTTCAACACAATGTGGATTTGGTAGAGGATTTAGGCTAAAGATTTGAATGAGCTTTGATAAGGATGTGAGATGGATAAGATAAGGATGGCGTATGATTTTGGCATGGTGAGGGTAAGATGAGATGATGAGATAGAAATTTGGACAACATAAGGATGTAATGGAGAAGTTGTTGAAATGGCTTGGGTTGGCCTCATATTTATAGGCAAATTGAGAGGGATCTTGATCCAACGGTTGAGATTCAAAGTTGGAATCAAGGGTTGAGGTGAGAGGATGAGATCAATGGTTAAGATCTCATCAACAATATTGGATGGATGGGATTAAATGTGAATTTTAAATTCACATGGGGAAGGGTGATGAGGATTAAAATGAATTAAAATTCCATTTTTGGGAAGAGTTGGATAATGACAAGTGAATGAATTAAAAATTCATTTCATGGAGGAGTGTTGAATTAAAAATTCAAGTTTATGGGAGGATGTAGAGACATGTGACACATGTATTCTTATGGGAACCACATGTGTGAGCTATTTGCATGGAAAAGAGCTCTTACATGGAAAAGGAAAGGTGAGGTGTAAGGTTCATGTGACCCTTTTGATTAAAAGATAATTTTTTATTTGTGGGGTGTGGGAGGATGGGTTAATCAAGGTTTGACTAAGTTAATCAAGGGATTAACTGATTTAATGTGGTTATAAAAAATTAGTTAGTGGGCTAATGGAGGATTAAAATCAATTAAATAATGATTTATGTAATTAATTTTGGTCTAGGGGTCATGTAGGCTAGGTAGCTAATTAAGTAATTGCTATTTAATCAACTAGGCTAGGTTTAGGTGGTAGGATAGGGTAGATTAATTAAATAATCATGTTTTATCTAATTAATTAGGATTAGGTAAGTGGACAAATTAACTAAATAAATATTTAACATATTTATTTAATTAATTGGGATGAAGTTATAAGGTATAGTGATAAATTAGATGAATTAATTTATCACAAGGGATGAATTAGGGATAAATGACTAAGAATAGATGATTAGGGATAAATTAATTAAATAAAATGAATTTATTTAATTAATTGGAAGGGATAGTTAGTGATGTGAAGATGCGGGAAGCTGGCTTGTCGAGCAAGTCAGTTTCAGGTGTCTACAATAATCATATATAAAGGTTAAAAAGTTTGCACACTTCTATAATTTCTTAATTTTTTTTGTTGCGTAAGCAAATATATTGTATTATATAGAAATCTGAAAAACAAATGGAGGCCTCATAGGCAATCAGTTTGACAGGTAGGGCTAAAACCAAAATGTCCTGCTAACCTACAACCCATAACCCATAACATATGATCGCGCAGGGTCTAGCATTTAGCCCTCTGTAATCACAAAAAAGCCATGTAGGGCTTGACCACTTCCCCTTTTACCAACATAATAGAGCTATGACTATTTTCCAGTATAGTATTTACATAATATCATTGCAAAACAGGGAGAGACTACAGAGCCATTTCACATGAAACCCAGGTTGGAGGCAAGGGTTCGAAAATCTGTTACCCACTCGAAGTTACCACCTGTCGGCTCCATGTGCAGCTGTTGCAACTCGGTATAAGATTATATCAAAGGTGATTGCCAATAGACTGCAGATGGTCCTCCCTAATTTGATTTCTATACAACAAAGCGGGTTTGTCTTGATAGATGAATTTTGGACTCTATTATTGCAGTCCATGAAAATATTCATTTGTTGTTTCTTAACAAGAAGGAAGGTTTTCTCCTTAAATTAGATTTATTGAAATTCTATGATAGGGTGCGATGGGATTTTTTGAGGAAAGTTATGAAAAAAATTTGGGTTTTCAAATATATTCCTAAATCTCATTTCTCAAATGGTGTCTACTCCTATGTTCTCGGTTCTTGTTAATGGTTCCCCCTATGGTTTCTTTAAAATCTCTAGTAGAGGCATCAGATAATGAGACCCTATCTCCCCTTTCTTGTTTATTATTATGGCCGCAACTTTAGGGAGGAAAAATCTCAAGGCTATCAATGCTAGTAGTTTTAAAGAGGTGTATCCAACTTCGGTTGGTCCCCATGCTCTCATCAACAATTTGTTGATGATACTATCACTTAGGGGGAAGCTTCAATTAATGAGGCTAGAGTTCTTAAATTTATCTTTCAGAACTATGAAAAGGCTTCTAGCCAAAGAGTTAGCCTTCCTCAGAGTACAATCTTCTTCTTAAATACAATGATATATTTCCAGGTCAAGATTTCTTAAATCCTTTAGTGCTTGGTGGGAGCTTTTGCCTCCAAATACTTTCAGACCAAACTAGCTGGATGGAAAGGGGCTATTCTTAGTCAAGCTGGGAAAGTTCAATTGATTAAAGCCACTCTTCAAAACCTGCTATGCTATGAGCCTTTTCAAAATGCCTAGAAAATTTGTTATTAAACTGGAGTAGATTCAGAAGAAGTTTTTATGGGCTGGTATGGAGGAAAGAAAGAGAATATCATTAGTTGCTTGGGAAAAAAATTGCAGACCCAAAAAAAGGGGGGGTCTTGGTATAAGAAAGACTAAGGATTTCAACTTGGCTTTGATGGCCAAAGTTGTTCTATGACTTCTTTGGGAGTGCCATCATCCAAGACCGCTGTAAGGCAACGGGAGGCTATGGTAGTGTCCACCCTGTAAAACTCACCACCTTCCATGAACCTCCTACCAAGGATGATTTTAATTGCAACTAGGGTTATGTCATCATTAAGCCGAAGAACTCGCTTCAATCTATGATCTGTAACTACCCCCTTAAACGCCAATTGTCTTACTACGCTTTCTAGTTGAATCGGGGTATCCATACCCAAACACACCATTCCTTCAGTCGCTATACAGGCCACAAATCTAGTTCTGACTGCCATTGGAGAGAGAGAGAGGAGACAAAGGAAATGGGCTTTGCTAATTGAGCGAATGCGAAAGCATATATCGATTACTCCTTCTCAACCCTTCGAATAATGAAGTTTCTAGAGAGTGGTGCCAATCGAAGGCTAGATCGCCTTCTCATTATTGCCCTACTTGTTAGCGCCTGAATTGACTGGCAGTTTTTTTGAGCAATTTTCATTCAGGCACTCTCCCTAAGTATCCAAAAAATGCTCTAAGTGTTGGACCTCCTCAGCATTTTTCAGCTGCATCATCATATTTTCTTGAGGAGGAGGTCATCATCATCATGTTTGTTTCGATGAAGGTCAGCATCATCATGTTCTCCGTCGACCGGTTTCTCATCGTCATCATCATATTGAAATATCGGGTGATGTTTGGTTTTTATCCTGATGATGCTGACGAGCTACAGTGTGCCCTGATTTGCTTGCGGGGGTGATTTCTCGAGTATCCGGTGATCTTCCATTTATCACCTTGCCCAAACATGATGATGATGTTGCCCCGTTATTCTGAAGGGGTTATTCTCTAAGTTGTTCGACTTGACTTGCTTTTTCTTAAGGGTCGTCATCATCATCATATTTCCAGTTATCACCGTGTTGCTTGCGAGGGTCATCATATTTTTTGCCTTCATGATATTTCACCGGGGTGATATCTTTATCATCAGGTGATCTTGGTTATGATCATCCTGATGATGTTGTTGAAGAGTTCTAAGTGCGACCCGATATTCACTGGGGTCATCATATTTTGAACGTCAGGATGATCTTAGTCAATATCATCCTGATGATGTTGTATCACTTCTTGTTCGATTGTTTTGTCATCCTGATGATGCTGACGTCATCCTTATATCAGGGTGATATCTTTCTTTCTGCCTATCTGCATCATGATATTTCCGAAGGAGGGGGTGGTATTTTCATATCACTCGAGTGCATGTTTGTTCCAGCGTCATGATGATGCTGATATCAAGGAGATATCCGCTTGCAGGCTTCGTGCATTATCTAGTGGGGGTGATCTTTTCAGCATCATCATATTCAGTTATCGCCCCGATCTTATACCAGAGCTACAGTGCAGCATGATGTTAGTACGTCAGGAGGATATTTCCAAATATCCGGTTGTCTTCCGAATATCATGATGATGTTAATATGATGATGACGTCATCAAGGTCCGCGGAGGTCATATTTCTAACAAGTGATCATCTTGAAGAGACCTCCTGATATTTACAAACATGATGATGACATCATCCGGATATGAGGAGGTGCGCAGTAGGCAGATATGATGATGACGTCAGCAGTATATGATGACGTCATCAGGATGTTCATCGGCCAGACTTTTGTTATAAGCCCAGCAGGAGGATGTTCCTCCGAAGGATCAGGTTGTGCCGATTGTCATGAAGGTTATATTTCAAATATCATGATGACGTCAGGGTGATATTTCGAACAACAGGATATCATGCTGCTGGAAGATGATGATGATGAAGTCTATACTAGTGTCGTCAGGAGCAAAAGCACCGACATGATATATGCTCATGACCTAGTATATAAAGTGTTATTGAGGTCATCGCGGGATGCATGTGGGATATTGTTATCCTGCATATTCGAAACATCATGATGATGAGTCTCGGCGGGAAAAGCTTGCGATAGTCTGTATGATGATCTTCCCTAGGCCGCGGGTTGGTGCGCCATTAATGGCGATTGTTGCAGAGGTATGGGCGATGGCGTGGGTCGATCTTGTACCCGACTGGAGGTGTCAATCAACGGACAGGGGCGCAGGGCTCGAGAAATCTTCCTGTCTCCTCCCCTACCTGCTGCATTCAGGTTTGGGCGCCAATCTGGTTGTGTTTGAGCGCCATTTTCATGATACTGTGTATCTGGCGAAATTTTGGTCAACATTGTAATTAATTGCTGAGCACCTACCTGGCTGTTATAAGCAGGTTGTGTTGCTCGTTTGAAAGGTTGTTGAAAGTTGTGGATTTTTGGCTCTGTAATCCAAAACCAGTTGATCTGGTTGCTCTGTACAGCTTGATCTTGTGAGTTTATGTATCTCCTGTTGTAGGACTTGGCATGAATCCACTGGTTTCATGGTTGATCTTATATGAGTAATGCTATCTTAGCATGTGTTGTGTTAATTCTGTCTCCAGTATTGCATGTATTCTTCTTCTGGATCTAGATATTTGTGTGATGTTTAGATTCTAGAGCATAGAATTCCTATGTTGAATGTCTGATCTTTTAACCTCTGCTCAAGAGGCAGATTAAACTGTTTTCAGGTTGAACATTGGGAAGGGTATACTGCAGTAGGGATGCCATAAGTAGAGATAGCTCAACACTCTATATTGGGAGATATCTGTAAGGCAGATATCATGTGTATCCCCCTGAAATCCAGTTTTAGCTATTTATGCTGATCATTCACAGGTGTATGTCTACCGACTCCAAGCCCTGGATAGGCACCAATCATGTTGTGTTCTTGTGTTATACACCATGTCCAGCTTTGCATCCAAATTCATATCAAAACCTTTCATACTTCCACCTGTTAGTTGTAGGAGTAGGATTAGGAACCCCCTGCATACTCTCATACTCAACCAGACATCATGTCCAAGAATGTTGCCAGCCTTGTGATCTATCATGCAGATCTTGGTCCATACATGAGAGTATTCTGCCTGTTGTTGTCAAGTTAGATCCTTCTATCTTTGAGCTAGTCAAGGTTACATCTTAAGTTATAGGGATACCCCCCTTGGTGCGGCAGAACCAGAAGTGAAGGGGAGGAGCTCACGCAACCTCCTGTATTCAGTTGGCCTGAATCTGCCTGTGCATTAGAAGTGGCAAACCCTAATGCTGATTCAGAAGAAATGTCAACACTACTGCTATGAGGTGGCAAAGGCAAATATACTTATTGAACTGACAATGATTTGATGTTTCTTTGAACAGAAATTCCATCAACTAGCCCCAAGGCCAGGAGGAAAAGACTTGCCCCGTGTCCATCTATTGCCACCACATCCTTCAATCCTTCCTCATGCTAACAAGGCAATCCCCCAGACCTTCCACACCCTTTTGTGTGGAAGGTCTCCCACCCTAACTCCCACCTATAATTTCTTAATTTTAAAAAGAATTAAATAAATTTAATTATGTGCAAAGTCTAATAATGGTTGTAGCTTGCACACTTTTATTATTTATAAATTTAAAAAGAACTAAATAAATTTAATTATATGTAAAGGAAAATAATAGTTGAAGTTTATACACTTATAGATTGATTTTTGAATAAGATAGGTTCATTCACTTGGATTTCACAATTCTTCCTTGATTCTTCTTTCATGCACAAATCAGTTATGGTACACCCATCACTTAAGTATTATGAGGAGTAGCTTCACTTCCCCCACCCCTACACCTCTTTATATGGTGGGAATAAGTATCTCTACAATGGGGGAATAAGTCTCTCTTTATAGTGTAGGGGAATATTAACTAGTCTTTTGTCAAGTGACTTTTGGCCATTTGGCACTCTTGAGAGAAGGTTATCATAATTCTAAAAACAATTAAATAAATTTAATTATGTGCAAATATTAATAATGGCTGGAAGGGACCCTTTTATATCCTTAAGTGCATAATTAGAATTTTCTATGCAACTTTAACCAACTTGAAGTGGCGATTTGACCTACTAGGTCACTTGATGATGTGTGAAGACTATATGTTGAAGTCAAATTTTAATTCAATGCCATCCATTGGGCAACACAATCTATAAATATCATATTTCATGTAGTTCAACTATTGGAAAACCATACATGAATTATACTTGAACTAATGTCACAAACTCATTTTTAAATGTCATTAGGCTTTTGGTTTTAAAAGAAATAAACCCTATGATTAAAACTAAGCTCTAATTATCTCAAATGAAAAAAGTTACATGCACTACTAAGAATTATGAATTATAAATATAAATGAGATAAACATGGCAAACAATAAATATAATGTTTAAAGTTAAAAAGTTTATTGAATCATTTGTGCAAAAAGACTAACCACCTTATTAAAGGAGTACACCACTATAAATAAATATCAATTTCAAGGTGAAATATAATTGCATTGAAGGTGAATTACAAGGTTTTGCTTGCAAGGTTATGCTTATTCTTATTGCTTGGTTGTGAGGCTAAAAAATAAGCTATGAAATTTGAATAAGGAAAATGAGAAGCAATTTGTTTATAGGTTCCCATAAGTGAGGTTTTATATGTTAAGTTTGTGTGTTTTAGTTGTAACTTAAATCAATTTATATTTTTATTGCATAAATCAGGCATTGTAATTAAGAAGCAATAGCCTTTCTTTTTTGTTTTTCTTTTGTTTGGAGGATAAACATCTTAAACTTTTTTACATTCATTGGTATCGGGCCCATGAATCATCAAGCTCCTTTAGCTTAATGCGAAAGATTGAGAGCTATCCATTCAACCAAATTCATCTAACTTAAAACCCCATCTCCTTCCTTATGATGTCTGGCCTTTACACTTGACAAGAGTTAATCCCTTTTAAATTCCTTATAAACCAAATATTCTCACTAGTAAAACATCCACCACTTTACTCTTTCATTATCTTTTTGATATAAAATATATGTACTTTGAAACATACATAACTTTCTAACACAATGAATCTCCCAATCCTCTAGTTCTACATGTTGAGTGTAGATAAAGGGTTGATGTCCTTTTTGTAGTAAATCAACATTATGTTTTTAGGTTTTTTTTTTTTGGACAAGAGTCGATATGTCATGTCTCCATTTCTGGCATGATCACCGAACGGAGGATGGAGTTAGCCTATCCTCATTCCCATAGGCTAATTCGACAAAACAAGGGAATATTTTGGTTGAGCTAAGGATTGGAAAGATAATTCTGCTCAGAGGCTTGGAAAATAGAAAGTTGTTCTATAGATCTTAGTCAGTGTCTGACACAAAAAAAATGAATTAATGTGACTTTCACATTAATTACCAAAAGGGAAAATAGATGAAATATTACTCCATGCTAAATGCCTATGAGAGAAGGAGACAATTAAATTAAATAATATTATTTAATATAGGCGCCACCCTTGGAGGAATAAAGCATTCGAAAAATAATAAAATGAGTCTTGCCTAAGTGGCGCCCATCTTGGAGATTGAAAATATAAAATATTAAACTCATGAAGAGTGGCGCTCACATTGGAGAATGTGCTAAATTCATAAAATATGGATAGTGGAGGTTGTCGCTCATCATTGGAAGGATAAATTCAATAAAATAGTGCATTGGCCTTGGAGGCCATCCTTGGAGAAGCAAATATTTCAAATAAGGAGGGAAAAAGGACAATTCTTGAATCTTTAATTTGGATTGTCGGCTTCATCGACTAAAGAAAAAGAATCCAAGTATAAATGAAGCATGAAGGAACTCATTTGCACATCATGAACCTTTTGCATACTTTAGCATTTTTTCTTAGCATTTCATTTGCTACGGTGGAATTGGACAAAAACCTAATTTGCATCATTGAGGTGGATTCACACGAAGTTCGCAATTGTGTTACATTGAAGATTTCATTTGAACTCCATAGAATTGCCTATTCGTCATTGGGTCGGAGACCATTGTTGAAGGTTGTTGGAGAGTTGCATTAAAAGGTTGGATTGAAGGTTGGTTCATTGACATCATTTGCTAGGAGAGCCGAATCTTCATTTGCATTCATTGGTTTACATTGTTGAAGATCTTCACTTGAGCACTGATTCTTGAGGAAGGAACATCCATGCTTGGGCGTCGATTTGAAGGAGGATAGCCATCATTGGGGTATCAATTGTGAAGGCTTGCAGGTTTGTTATATATTAGATTGGTGTCATACAGCAACAAATCCATCTCAAGCCTGAGAAAATTCCCTAGCCTCCGCCTAGAGAGTGGTATTTACACTGTGGGAGATAGTGCTACATGCTAGAGGCATCCACCCTAGCTGTGTGCTCATTGAAATCCTTGTGGATTGCATATAGCCGCTGGCGTCATCATTATATAGAATGATTTGCATTCCAAGGGCAGTGAACATTATTGGATATCAGGCGTCATCATTAGAAGCTCAACGATCAGCTCACAACAGTCTTGGGTATCAATTTGCATTGCATTGATCATTGATTGGTATGTAAACAACACATTTCATAACTACATTTTGTAATAGCAGTTGTTTGCACCAGAATATAGATTTTAATAAAAGATTTGAAATGTATTTTGCAAACCCTAAAATCTACATAAAGTGCAACAGAAAAGATTAATGATAAAAACTATTAAAAACCAAACAAATATTGATGTTACCGAAAATATTAAATGTGGTTGCTCATTATTTGCATAACTCCAATGTGGATTTTGCCGGGGGGTGAATGAGAATGAGTTTTTGATTTTTATAAAGTTTTGGAGACGGTTTCAAAAGTGGTTTGATCGGTTGAACGAGAAAAAGGTAGGTAAAAAGGTGGTTAGGGTTATGGTAACGGGTTTGTATTATTTTTGTGAAGTAAATTCAGGTTAAAGTTTGGACAAAATAATAAATTAAGTTTATTTAATTTATTATTTTTCGGGAGGTGCTTTGGTTTATGGATAAATAATAAATAAATTGAATTTATTATTTATGAAATATGGTATAAAAGGTAAGATTTACTTAATTAATTAAAATTAATTAGATCTTTGGATGAAGGATAACTTAGGACAATTTTTGATGTCTACATTTTGCCCCTCTTTGAGACAATGTTGCGAAGCAATATTGTTTCAAAGAAGATTAAAACATAGGTTTTTGGATGCACATTAGGAAATGGAGGGAAGGATGATGGAGTTATGCTGATTAAACTTTGAGCAACTTGATGTTTGATATAGCACCTGACATTATGCACCGAGGTATAAAGACCAAGGTGACGATGTGTCAAATGCAGAAAGGAGGAAAGTCGCAAGCAAGCATATGCCTAATGGCACCATGATATGAAAGACCATGATGACGGTGTGGCAGGTATGTTGCAAGGACCAATAATAGACACAAAACATCAATGAGTCAGCACACGCAAACAAAAACAAGCAAAACATGCATACACAATGTTGCCCCTAGACAAAAAAAAGCAACAGAAGGACCAAAAGACTTAATCATGATAAGCGGTAAGATAGGCAGTAAGATCTCAAGCCAAAGACTAACACGATAAATAGATAAGTGCCATGTGGCGGGAATGATATATCCTTGGATAAGATAAGGTAAATAAAGGATGGTTGGCTTGGGGGATCTACAACTTAGTTACTACAATCAAGATCGAATCACTAGGTGTTTAAGTTCCATAATTTAGTCTAAGAGTTTCAAAGTGTTTTTGAGATATGGCTTGGAATGTACGAGTGCCAAAAAATTGGGTTGTGTTTGTTTTATTGGAAATTTTGTGTTTGCATGAAGTGAAATGATTGGATGGAGGAGAAGAATGAGGATACAGTGCTGGAAAAATGTTATTACGGAATTGCATGAGACTGGAAAGGCAGAAAAACTCAAGAGTCTATTATGAGGAACTCAAAGGTACCAAGACACATAGACCTACACAGGTGGACAAAAGAATACCAGGATGAGAGCAGGTGAAGGAATGGGAAAGGACTAATGGACTGGCTAGTGATAACGGAACGTAGAATAGATGGCAAGACAATGCAATATGACCAGATGATACTGAGTAGATGTGTATGGCAAGATATGGATGGGAGCGAAAGGGAGGACACATTTTATTATGGATGGGAAATGGATGAAGGCGAGATGGATGATGTGAAAAAGCTACCTAAAGGATGGTGGGGACAGCTTGAATCCTACACATGGTGCCTGCGAACAGGTTTTCAGCATGGTACTTATCCAGGGCGCCACCGAAGTGGTTTTCACCATTGGACGAAATGATTTTTCTTTACTATATATATATATATTTTATTTTATTTTATTTTTTTATATATTTTTTTTAATTTTTTACTTTTTTAACTGGGATACTCCGAGTCAGGTATAGAACTGTTTGAGATGGGCTATGTTGATAGGCTCTTCCAAAGGTTGACCTTCCGGAGTGGAAAGTTGGTAAGCTCCTGATCCATAGCTCTTGGTTACGACAAAAGGTCCCAACCAGTTAGGTTCAAACTTCCCTTTCTTTGCACGATCAGCCAGATTCCTTTGATTTTCTAGTAGAACAAGATCTCCAAGCTCAAATTTACGAGGCTTCATTTTCTTGTTGTAACCTCGGCGCAGGCGATTTTGATAAGCTTTTAGATGATTAAGAGCTGTAAGTCGCTTCTCGTCCAACAATTCAAGCTCTTGTAGTCTTGATATCCGATACTCCTCATCTGAAATCAAGTGTTGTAAGGATACTCGCAAGGAAGGGAGCTCGATCTCAATGGGTAAAATAGCTTCTGAACCATATACCAAGGAATATGGTGTAGCACCAGTAGGAGTACGGATACTAGTTCGATAAGCCCAAAGAGCAGGATGAAGTTGCAAGTGCCAATCACGGCCAGCCTCGTTTACTGTTTTCTTCAGGATTTTCAAAAGAGTCTTATTAGTTGCTTCAGCTTGGCCATTACTTTGCGGATAATAGGGGGTAGAAAAGTGATGTTGGATTTTGAATTTATTGCAAAGTTCTTTGACATCTTGATTCCTAAATGGGCGACCATTATTTGTGACTATGGCTTGAGGAATACCATAGCTTCAAATGATATAATGGAAAATGAACTTAGATATTTGCTTTCCCGTAATGTAAGTAAGAGGAATTGCTTCAACCCATTTAGTGAAGTACTCGGTAGCAGTGATAATAAATTTATGACCATCTGAGGAAGATGGATGTATTTTTCCAATGAGATTGAGCCCCCATTGTGAAAATGGCCATGGAGTAGTGATAGTTTGTAATTCTTGTGCTGGTGCATGAATTAGATCACTATGTTGCTGACAAGGTACACATTTCTTAACAAAATCATGCGCATCCTGCTCCATAGTAGGCCAGTAGTATCCTGTGCGAAGCATTTTCTTGACTAAGGATGAACCTCTAGAATGAGCACCACAGATGCCTTCGTGTATCTCATGCAAAGCAGTGTGGGCTTCTTCCGGGTTAAGACATTTAAGCAAAACACCATCTAGTGACCTTTTATAAAGCGTATCACTGAGGAGGACATATTGGGAAGAACGACGAATGAAGGAGCGATGTTGGGATTTGGAAAGATTCGGTGGAATGATTTGGCTATGAAGGTAATGGTAGATCTCATTGAACCAAGTGGAGTTAGGACCAACAATATCACATACAAACTCTGATTCTGGGATATCAAAAGCTGGTACAAACAACTTTTCTATTAGGAATTCAATTTTGTGATCATTCCTAGGTATCTCTATCATTGAACCAATTGTGGCCATAGCATCAGTAGCTTTATTGTGAAGCCTTGAAATCTGTTCAAATGTGATCTTGTTGAAATATGTTTTAAATGTATCCACTAGTTTCTTGTATGGCTTTAACTTTTCATCCTTTGTCTGATATTCGTTGTTTACTTGCTTGATCACTAGTTGAGAATCCCCATGAACGTGTAAGTCTTTGATATTCCAGGTTATAGCCAATTTCAATCCTTTGATTAGTGCTTCATATTCGGCGATGTTGTCTGTACATGGAAATTGAATGTGAAATGATTTTGGTATATAATCGCCTTGAGGTGTAACAAAGAGTATTCCAACTCCAGAGCCACGTTGAGTATGAGAACCATCAAAATATAATTGCCAAGAGGGAATAGTTTCTATGTTCAAGATTGATTCATCAGGAAATTCGGTTACCATTGGATGATCTGATTCTATAGGTGCTTCAGACAATTGATCTGCTATTATTTGTCCTTTTATAGCTTTTCTATCAACATACTCAATGTCAAATTCACTAAGCATCATCACCCATTTTGCCATACGTCCAGTCAGGGCTGCTCTAGATAGTAGATATTTGAGAGGATCAATCTTTGATATAAGCTTAGTCTGATGACTCAACATGTAGTGCCTAAGCTTTTGTGATGCAAAGACAACTGCGAGACATGCCTTTTCAATAGGTGAATAATTTACTTCATAGCCCACCAAAGTTCTACCGATATAATAGATTGCTCGTTCTTTACCACTATCATCATTTTGTGCTAACAAAGCCCCTAATGCTGCTGATGTTTTTGAAATGTATAAAATAAGGGGTTTTCCATGAATAGGTGGTGCTAACACAGGAGGAGATCCCAAGTATTCTTTAAGTTTATTAAATGCTTCTTGGCAATTTTGATCCCAAATAAATTGTGTGTTTTTCTTCAACAAGTGAGTAAATGGTTGACACTTGTTAGCAAGCTGAGCAATAAACCTCCGTATGGATTGTAATTTTCCTTGCAAAGATCTAAGTTGTTTTAGATTTTGAGGAGGAGGCATTTCCATTATAGTTTTGACTTTTGCTGGATTAACTTCAATTCCTCTTCTGGAGACAATATAACCTAAGAGTTTTCCAGATGTTACTCCAAATACACACTTCTTAGGATTTAGTCTGACATTGTACTTTTCAAGACGATCAAAAATGTTTTCCAAAACATATAGGTGCCCCTCTCTGGTTTTTGATTTGGCAAGTATGTCATCTACATAATCTTCCATTTGTTTATGAAGCATATCATGAAAGATAACAGTCATTGCTATTTGATATGTGGCTCCGGCATTTTTTAGACCAAAAGGCATGACAAGCCAACAATATGTTCCCCAGACACAAATGAAAGAAGTTTTATGTTGATCTTCTTCAACTATTCTAATTTGGTTATAACCAGAAAATCCATCCATCAATGATAACATCTCATGTCCTGCTGTCAAATCCACTATGATATCAATGTTTGGTAACGGAAAATCATCTTTTGGGCAAGCTTTGTTGATGTCTCTGAAATCATTACAAACTCTGATGGTTCCATTTGGCTTGGCTATAGGTACAATGTTTGAGATCCACTCAGGGTAATATATCGGTTTGATGAAACCAACCGCCAAGAGCTTTTCTAACTCTGCCTTGACCATTAGAGCAATTTTGGGATGCATCTTTCTCAATTTTTGTTTGACTGGTTTTGTTCCAGGATAGACTGTTAAATGATGTACTATCAGTGATGGATCTAATCCTGGCATATGTGCATAGGACCAAGCAAAATTGATTTCTCATTTTTTGAAGAAAGAATTGAAGTCCCGAGTTTCAAATTCTGATAATGACTTTGCTGCATATGTGATCTTGGGTTCTTCTGTAGTTCCAAGATTCATCTCTTGTGTCTGTTCTATGAGAATAGTGGACTTTTCTCAGTGTGCCCCCACTTTGGGAAGGTTAAATTCCTCATCCTCTGGTGCCTCAGAAAGGTTTTCACCAGTGGATACGTCGTTTATTTTTATTTTTGCATCGTCCGAAAGTGCCACAAAGTGGTTTTCACCAGGGGACGTTATTTTGACATTTTCATTTTTTTGACTAAGGAATTTAACAGATTCCCCAAAGTAGGCATCGGAGTGTAGTTCAATAGAGTAACCAATCTTGTGATCTCCGATAGGTAGATGAGTACGAAGCCCCAGAAATTCACCAATAGCCTCATCATTTTCAAAGACATCAAGAACAGGAGGTCCGTGTTGGTCCCAGTCAATGAGATCTGGATAAACAAGGGATAATGAATGAGAGGAAGTGGACGGGGTGGATGAGGATGATGGTTGATCAAAGGAATAGGTGATGGTATAGATGGAATTATCCTCGAAGACATCGGCGGCCGCTTCAAAAGGATCTATGAAAGTGTCTCGATTAAAGGACTCAACTACGGGAAAAGCTTTCGCCACTTCGTCTAAGATAAACTCAACATCGGGTGACTCACGCTTGGTGGATCCAAACCCTAGCCCAGCATGCTTAGGTCGGCGATGAAATTCTAAAGGCTCTAAGATTCCTTGTTGTTGTTGCCCAAGCCGACCTTCTGTATAGCCCAACTTTTTAATGATAGGATAACCTCTGTGATATATACTCAATGGTAATTGTCGCTCTTCATCTTCATCGCTATAAAGCCATTTAGAGATGTCATCTTCAATGGTTTCTTGACTTAGTTGCCCCCAATATTTGAAGTCTTTCAACTTTGGATGAGTAATCGAGACATGATTAATCGGACGAGGTCGCCCATAGCTCTTAGGTGAAAGAGGAAGTTCATTGATATGAAACAGAGTGTACTCCCCCATGCCTGTAGCACTGATCTTAGCCTTGATCTCCGATCGGGAAGTGGATGGTGTGGATGAGGAAGATGGGGTGAGGGTGGATGGGTCAATGTATTTGGATGATGGTTGGGCAACCTCATTAGTTGGGCAATAATTTTGATGTCGATAGGGACCCTCCAGTCGTCTACAGTATTGAAATGGGCGAGGGTCTGCTTGTATGGTAATCTCACGATCATTAAATGGGAATTTTATGCATTGGTGGTATGTGGAAGGGATGGCTCTCATGGCATGAATCCAAGGACGCCCTAGGAGAATGTTATAGGGGAGATCAAGATCTAAGACCTGACATGTAGTTTCCATTGTAATAGGGCCAACCTTGATTGGGAGCTTAATTGTACCTGCCGATTTTCTTTCTCCGTCATCATAAGCTTTGATCGTAATTTGATATTTCTCATCAATGTTCTCATCGGAGTATCCCAATTGTTTTATTAATTTGAGGGTACATAAATTCAAATCTGATCCACCATCTATTAGGACTCGTTTCACGAAATGTTGTTTGACAATAACCTCTAGATGAAGGGCTTCGTTATGGAAATGTTCTGGAGAGGAGTTTTCTGGTTCTGTGAAGATGAGGCGAGGAGTGGATGTAAGAGCCCCCACCATAGCTTGGAATTGATCTACGTCAATATCACCTGGTACTTGAGATTCTATAAGGGCTTTATCCAAGATTTGTTTGTGTTGGGGGGACATTCTTAAAAGCTCTAGGATTGAGATATGGGCAGGTGTCTTTTTCAATTGATCCAAGATATTATATTTAGGTACATTATGGGATAACACATGAGGTCTCATGGGGTTATGGGAGGAAATAGGAGGAGGATTTCCCTGAACAGTAATACGACTTCTTCATGTAGTGACATCACACTCGGGAGTTTGACCTCTAACAGTTATAAGATTAACATGAGGATATGAAACTTCAATACGGCCAACTACGCTGTGGTTACTATAGTCATAATGAACTTCATTGTGTGATGTGTTATCAACATTATTGGCTCTATTATTTTTTTGTCCATGTGGAGGAAATGGTTCTTGGTAGGCTTTGAGTTTCTCATTGGGAGACTTATGAGGTATTTGATCTATGTGTATCTCTCCTTGATCAATTAGATCTTGGACATAATGCTTCAGTCTTATGCATGAATTAGTAGCATGTCCATGGACGCGGTGGTATTCACAATATTGATCTTCTCGGAACCAATGGGGTTTCGGTCGACTATCATCATAAGGTTTACTAGCGTCAGGAAGTTCAATCATGTTTGCTTGTTTAAGTTTCTGAAATATGGATTCAAGAGGTTCTGTTAAATCTAAAAATGTGCGTGGTGGTCGCAAACTTGGAAGGGTAAATTTCTTCTGTATATGTGGTGGACGATCCTGAGGTGTATTATGAGTTGATGAAGAATTGAGGACAAATGGTTTATTTTGCACATGTTGAACATATTTTGTATCAGTGATTCCATCATTCACAATGTTCTTGTTTCAATTCCAATATCGGGATTTATCATTGTTTTGGTTATTGGAATCACGATTGTAATTGTCTTTGTAAATTTTGATGAGACCTTTGTTGATAAGAGCCGTTTCAATCATCTTGCCTTTTGTCATGATTTGTTCAAATGAATCAGAGCATTGCACTTGTAAGTGAAAGGCCAGTTCTTGATTAAGATTTTGCACAAAAATTGGAACGAGTTGTTTCTCAGGAATATGACAAGGGAGTCGACTGACAATATGCCTCCATCGTTGTAAAAAAGAAGTAAGGGTTTCCCCTCCTTTTTGTTTGGTGTTATAAAGGTCTTGCATGGAGGTGTCTTGTTCAATGTTGTAGGCAAAATTTTTGACAAATTCTTCTGCTAGTTGTTCAAAAGATGTAATGTTTCCTGGGAGACGTGAGAACCATTCAAGGGCCGAGCTAGCCAAACTTTTAGGAAAAAGTCTCATTAAGTATGTAGGTTCATATCGAAAATCCATGCATGCGATACAGAATTCACGAATATGATCGCAAGGGTCACCTTTTCCTTTGTATTTGTCAAATTTTGGTATTTCAATGTTTGTAGGAAAAGGTACCATGATTAGAGATTTGTCAAATGGATCTGGGTATAGTTCTGCAAATGAGTATTTCTTTTGTCGAGCACCAATCCGATTATCAATGATTCGTTCAATTTCATCTTGAATGGGTGGAGTGGTGATTGATTGATTGCGTAATTGAGTTTGGGGTGATGTTTGAGGGTGATGTTGTTACGATGATGGGGATTGTTGGGCTGATTGGAGTAGCGATTGGGCAAATTGTTGTGATTGAGCGAGTTGTTGTTGTAGTTGAAGGATTTGGGGATCAACGGGTTTTGAGGATGAGATATAAGTAGGGTTATAATTTCGTGAAATTGAGGGTATGGAAGTGGATACCGATTTCGGTTGAGCGTTGATGTGACGGATGTGGATAGAAGAAGTTTGAGGTATGGAAACATGAGTTGCATTGGGAATTATTTGAGATGAGGGAATGTTGGAGGTTTTCGGTATGGAAGATATAGGGACAGATTGTGAGATCCCTACTGATGAAATGGAAGAGGTTGTGAGAGATGATCCTAATGAAGGAAATGATGAAGATGACTGAATGGGTTGAATTACGGGGATAGATTGTGAGATTCCTAATGGTGGAATCGATGGGGGTGTAAGTGATGACTGAATAGGTTGGAGCACGGGAGGATAATAGTCTGGAGGTATCCCTAATGTGTAAGTATGTGATGATATAGACATAGGTGTTGAAAATGATTGATGGGAAGAGAGAGATGGGATTGTAGAAATAGAAGTATCTTGTGGTCCCAAGGTAAAATTTTGTGGTGGTGTGATAGATGAGGTGGATTGGAACACATTTGACATAGGTGTTGACAAAGATTGGTGGAGAGAGGAAGTAGCCTGAGCTTTGGCTTTAGCTTTTTCTGCTTTTCTTCGTGCTTTTTCTCTCTCATAAATATCATCAGGGACTCTAGCTCCACAATCATAAAGGTATTGCATAAAATAATCAGGATCATGATCCATGGTAAGATGAACAAGTTGCAATGTTTCAGGATCTTGTTGAATTTGAAGTGCAATTGGATTCATTTCAGTATAGTCATTTGTGGGTTTAGGAGTTTTGGGAGTAACTGGTTGGTCGGATACGTCATCTCGAACATCTACATACGTTGAAAGGTCTCCAAGTGGATCATTATGAAAATGTGATGATGATCTAGTATCTTGTTGGGAAGGATTGATTTGCTCATGGATGGGCTCTTCTTCGAGGAATCTTAAGGATTGAGGTTGCCAGTTTTGAGAAGTGAAATCCATATTGTTTTTCTTGGCTTGGGCACGGGTAGTAACCATGAAAATAGAGGACAATTGAAATGTTAAAAAGCTCTCAAATGGATATGTATGGATGATATGAAAGACTCCAAAAGTGGGGATAAATGATATGGATCAAGATGTAGATATGAATTGTTTAATTTAAGATAGAAATAGAGTCAAAATGGTGACTCAAAGAGACTAGATGGACCTTAGGATTGGATACGGATAAGGGGCTCCTTTAAAACACTCAGGGTGATGATATGCCTAAGGAAGAAAGGAGATCAAAATGCCACCTCTACTCAAAAGAAGTCAGGGCTTATTGAGTAGAAAAGATAAGATGACAAAGATACACTAACTTAAGAATGGTCAGGGCCTCTTAAGCAAATGGATCGTTATGGGATTGATTAGGAAAAGGTCTGTCTCTTAATTGGATGTTGATATATGATCAATAGGACAATGGGGGTCTACTATGGAAAAGAGATTTTGGGAATGGATATGGATGAATGATCAATCGAAAGAGCTTCTTGTGATTTAAAGTGACAAGATTTCACTTGAGATGTGCCACGAGGATAAAAGATTCTCAATTTTGAAAGTCAAGTTGATGATGTAGGAGACAAGTTATAATGGTGATGATGATTAGGTATACACACACAACAATCATATAAGACACACAACTTGATTGGTTGTTTTTTATGACACCTGGATGTTTTGCAAACACTTGTAAACATGCACGATCCTAGGCTAGGAAAGGACAATACTTGTTGAGTTCCCACTTGGTTTTACCCAGCCGCGCCTACTTATGGTGTATAGCTGCAGGAACTTGGGGCACGGGCTCCCCCTTACAGTGCACTCACTTCTCAGGCACACCAAGTTCCAGGTCCTAGGACGCGCAGATCCTGAGGTACCTTACTATCTCTGCCATAAGCCGCGAAAATATGGGACGGCTATTAGAGTTTCCTCCTGTATCAACAAGTAGAAGGTTTTTGGCCACTACACAAAAGGGTTCTAGTGAATATCCGGGGGACCGGCACCTTACGAGCGTCCAGCAAGCCACTAAAGGCTTTGACTAACCCTACTAGGAGTTTTAATATACACAAGGTACACCTCCTTTTGAGCTAGCACTGTATGGTAAGCGCTAATACCGGTTAGACTTGGCTTTCACCTTATCCTCAATTTATATAGCGGGCCGGACGAAAGTCCCGCTTGGGGTCGCAAATGAGTTCTCCTTGCGGATGTGTCTCAAGAGCAGGCCCACTCTAAGGATAACAAAAGCAAGGAAACACGTTGTTTTTGATCTCCCAGATCGCATGAAACGCAAGGAGAGAGCATACACAATGCCTTTGCCTCACACTCGCATGGGGTTCATTTTAATTCCAAATCCAAATGTGTGGGTGGTTATACAAAATGTCAAAGGAATGCTTTTGATTCTCAAGATCGCCGAATGGCGCAAGAGAAGAGCATACGCATTCAATGACAAAATTGCAAGCCACAGGACATCGCAAACACTTGTTAATTTTAACCCTTGCTTATGATGTGATCTAATCTATAAAATGAAGACACAATGTTTCAAGATTAGATTCTTTGACAATCGAATCTGCAACACACTGATCAGTAGTTTGAAAGATAGTCTTTGACAGGCGTAAAGTTGCAATGAAAATGTTAGAACAAGACCAACAATCCAGAAATTTGAAGAAGAATTTGAGTAAATGGGTTATACTACTATGAAGCTCTCTGAATCCCCTTTCCGATGCCTGCAAAAATGTGAAAATACGATGAGAAACAAGAAAGTTATGATTATTTGAAGAAACCAGCCTCCAAGGGCTAGAGATAGACACTCCCAATGATGGTTTTTGCAAGAAAGTCTAGCCACATGCAAATGATTTCAAATCTGATTATCAAGTTTCACATTGGCGGCTATATTAACCTCAGCAATTAGTAAAAGTTTAATCACATAAGAGAGTTTGAACGACTAAGTTTTTATGTTTGTAATGTGACCGTTAGCGATTAGCACTATTCTTATCACTATGTTGGCAATTAATAAATATTTATGATTGAATGCTTCACCGATATCCAACTAGAAAAACCTCACCAGTGTAGTGTCCCTGTTAACAGCCAACACAAAAAGTGAGCACATAAGATTAACAAAGCATGATGTGATTAAAACAATTAAAGCACAGTTTAAAAACCTTTCATAGCCAAACTCTGATTTTAAGACTAGCTTAGTGATAAGTATGAATGATAACTTCATAAAAAAATACCCTCACAATTGAAATGGCTTTGCTCTTTTACGTGATTACCGCCAGTTAGAAGCCACACTGCTGAATATGCAACAACAGTATAACCTATGTGTGAGTTGATCCAACCACAGTTTTGTAGTAAAATAGAAATCAACTAGCATTTGCACCCATAGGTGGTTCACCGAATACGCTGATAAATCAACCGACGAGTTTAGAAAATTTCTAGCCTCAATAATAGAAATCAACTAGCATTTGCACCCATAGGTGGTTCACCGAATATGCTGATAAATCAACCGACGAGTTTAGAAAAATTTTGGCCTCAATAATTAACTTGTACACACAGAAATTACAACATTAGCATTTGCAACTATTAAGAGGTTTAAGGGATGCGCCGATAGGAAAAATGAATGAGTTCAGAAAAATTTTCCAGCGTGAGACAATGTTTCCGACAAGAATTTAACAGAATATACTAGTAGGAACAAAGCTTTCTGGCAACATGCTGATAGGAACAGCTAAATAAGTTCAGAAAACCTTTGATAAGAACAGGCAACGAGTCTAAAAAATATTCTAGCTTGAATCTTTGAATGAGACAAAATAATTTTCTAGCGTGAAATTTTAGGCATTTCGAGGAATATGCTGACAGGAGCAACTAACAACATCAAAAAAACATTATCAGCATTAAATTCCTTTTTAAGGCGTGAGAACAATTAATGAGTTTAGAAGATTTTTAAATCCAATCCAAATCACAGTCATTCACCGTAACGCAATGATTTGAGGTAAATATAACAGAGTATTAGTTATAAGTCACAAATGCATGATTTTGTTGATTTGGTTTACATTTCACAGAAAGGTATTGAATTTTCTCAAGATGTTAACAGCTCTTGTAAGCATGAAATACGGAATGAAACACCAAATTTTTATAGATCAAAAAAAAAAAAAAGCATGTTGGCATTTTCTTAAAAATCAATGGAGTCTAATTTAAATCATACCAAATTAGTGCAGGTAGATTCATGACTTTTTAACAGCAAAATGAACGCCATAACACGATAGCTCTCCTCACATCTGCAAGACAAAAACCTCAACAAAATCTTGGAGACACAAAGATCATTATGCAGTGATATATAGCCTTACCGTGGTTTGAAATCAGTTACACACCAATAATGCATTTTTCTCAAAACATCCATTCTTCCATTGTCGAAGCCATTGCAGTGATGACAGGCAGCTACTACAAAATTGCATGGATTTAGAACCTCCAAGGTGTCTTGGAATTGATAGTGGAGTCAGATTTAAGGTAGGAGGAATTCGGCAAAAGACAACCTCCAAATCTCGTCAAGAAGCCTGCACCAACTCAACTAGAATGGTTGCAAAACCAGTGATTATGAAGGAGGTTTCACGTCGGGTTCACCATTGTTTGCACCAGAATATAGATTTTAATAAAAGATTTGAAATGTATTTTGCAAACCCTAAAATCTACATAAAGTGCAACAGAAAAGATTAATGATAAAAACTATTAAAAACCAAACAAATATT
Organism: Cunninghamia lanceolata; assembly: GCA_027924645.1. Classification (NCBI taxonomy): domain Eukaryota; kingdom Viridiplantae; phylum Streptophyta; class Pinopsida; order Cupressales; family Cupressaceae; genus Cunninghamia; species Cunninghamia lanceolata. Next base: position 6,523,924 of record BSBN01001121.1, on the reverse strand, counting down.
GATGTTACCGAAAATATTAAATGTGGTTGCTCATTATTTGCATAACTCCAATGTGGATTTTGCCGGGGGGTGAATGAGAATGAGTTTTTGATTTTTATAAAGTTTTGGAGACGGTTTCAAAAGTGGTTTGATCAGTTGAACGAGAAAAAGGTAGGTAAAAAGGTGGTTAGGGTTATGGTAACGGGTTTGTATTATTTTTGTGAAGTAAATTCAGGTTAAAGTTTGGACAAAATAATAAATTAAGTTTATTTAATTTATTATTTTTCGGGAGGTGCTTTGGTTTATGGATAAATAATAAATAAATTGAATTTATTATTTATGAAATATGGTATAAAAGGTAAGATTTACTTAATTAATTAAAATTAATTAGATCTTTGGATGAAGGATAACTTAGGACAATTTTTGATGTCTACAACAGTTGCCACAATTGTTTGGCTATCCAAAAGCCATCATCTTTGATGTAATTGGAAAATTGCAAGGTCTGATTGTAACAGCTAGATCTGAATAGTTTCATAGCTATTATTTTCATTGTAATTTGCAAACTCAAGTTGTAATTGAATGCTACCAATATCTATCTATTATAGATTGCATTTGTTAGTTTATAGTTCATGATTGTTGAAGACAATTTAGAAAGGTGCAGTAGTGAATTCAATTTTCAGTCCTAGGGTTTATTTGTGAAATGGCAAGATTTGAAAAAAAAAAATTGCTACAAACCTAGAACAGGACATGACAGTGGTATCAGAGCTTGGATCATGCTAGCCTGTAGGGTCTAATTGGATTGACGAAAGTCAAGTCTTCTTCCAATAGCATTTTGTGCATAAGTTTTGTAGTTAAAATCCACTTACATTAGGTTGCAATTTGACTCTTTCTTATCCAAGTGTTATGAGCAAAAAGATTGGCCTAGTCATGAGTTGATTATTATGCATACATTGACTCCCTACGGTCATACATACAGAAGGAGTGGACAGCAAGAAAAGATCTACCCTTTTGCAAAATGGATAGAAACAGAAGAATGGAAAGCCCATCGAGGAATAATGATGTAGATCTGTATTTGGTGGAACAACAAAGAACAAACAGGAACTTGGAATAATTGATGGCTTTACATAATCATTTGATGTAGGTAATGACTCAAGCTTTGGGAAATATGAGTGAATGGTACACCTGCAGGAGATGGTAGTGTGGTAGGTATGCCACGTGGAGGAAGAACACATGTGTCTACTACAGATAGGCCCTTCTGGCCTAAGTTTTTTCCCTTCTGGCCTAAGTTTTTTCCTAGTGAGGAAGAAGAGGAAGAGAATGTTGAGATTGAAGAAGAACCATCTTTTGCGGAGGAATTAACTATCATATGTGAAGAGTATGATGCTCTACCTGACAATGTCAAAAGAAGGATAACATCAATCAATTCATGAGTGAAAGGAAGGAAAGGAAAAGAACAAAAGGAGGACAAAGACCTAAAGGGCCAACAAAACAAAACAAGGAATACCAAGATGCACTAAACAAGATACCCATACCTAACTGTGATGGAAGTGGAAAGATGAGTGCAAGAGCATGGGTTCACAAACTTGATACATTCCTCACACTCAAACCCATGGATGAAAAAAAATCTATACAGTTGGCTACTATGCATCTTGAAGGGATAGCATATGATTGGTGGCATCATGGAATTGTTTGACAAAGACATGCAATGATCACTTCTTATGATGAGTTCACACAAAAGCTTATCACTAGATTTGATAGGAAGGATGTGCAGGTCTACTACCAAGATTTGGCACAACTGAAACAAATGGGTAAAGTGGATTCCTACATCAATGAGTTTTAGAGGATTGCAGTAATGGTTCCAGACATGACAGAAAAGAGGACAATCATGTTGTTTGTGGAAGGATTGAATGATAAGTTGAAGGGATTGGTAAAGGCTCACAAGCCTAGAACACTTGATGATGCAATTGAATTGGAACTTGATCTTGATACTACACCTTCATCATTTCATCCACAAAAGAAAATTTTCAAGGGCTCTAGTTCAAATCAAAGAGGGTTTAATCAATCAAAATATCAACCTCCTAGGATGGATCAAGAGACAAAGAATGAGATGAGGAGGAAGAAGCTTTGTTTTTCTTGCCAGGAGCCATGGGAACTAGGACATCGATGCCTAGGCAAAGGCAAGGTTCATCTCATAGAGTCCATTTTGATGAAGATAGTGAGTCTACAAAAGACAATAAATTGGATGATGCTAATGATCATGTAGAAAAACATCCGCAGTTGGAGCTTGAGCCGAACATTGAAAATGACAAAGGACATGTAACCATTGCATCAATTTCTAGAGTACCAAAATATCATGCTTTTCGATTGAAAGGAGCCATCAATAGACAAAGGGTCACTTGTTTGTTTGATAGTGGAGCCACTCATAACTTCATAGATGAGGGCTTAGTTGTGAAGAAAGGACTACAAGCTGAGAATTTTCAGGGATTCAGTGTGATAGTTGCAGATGGATTCACCATGATTTGCACTAAAATGGTACCCCAGCTTGCCATTCGAATGAGAAACTACACATTGACTAATGATTTCTTTGTGTTAGGATTGGGAGAGATTGATGTTGTGTTGAGAATTCAATGGTTGCAGTCACTTGGTAGATACATACATGATTTTCAGAAGATGGAACTTGAATTCATTCATGATGGGAAGAAGGTTGTATTGAGAGAATTTTTAGATGGAGGCCCTAGAGTTGTGACGGCGAGGAGAATGGAAACATTGTTCAGACATAACGATGTTGATTGGGCAGCGCAGTGCTTTGTATCATCTAAATCTTCTTCAAGTGATCAGAAGTATCATGTGGATATACAGTCAGTGCTTGATAAGCATAGTATGGTGTTTGGAGAAATTCCTCCTGGTAGACCACCAGATCGTGGATTTGAGCATGTCATTGAGTTGGAGGAGGGCTCCAAGCCTATCATCACTACATCTTATCATCATCTGCGACATTTCAAGGAGATTGAAAAGATGATCAAGGAGTTTCTAGAGATGGGACACATTCATCCTAGCTTTAGTCCATTTGCATCTTTAGTTGTGTTGGTGAAGAAGGATGGCATGATGAGGATATGCATCGATTATAGAGTTTTGAATAAGAAGACAATAAATAATAGATACCCCATTCACAGGATCAATGAGTTGCTTGATGAGTTACACAGGGCTGTGTATTTCTCTAAGATTGATCTTCATTCAGGGTATCACCAAATACGTGTCTGTGAAGAGGATATTCAAAAGACAACATTCAGATGCCACTATGGACACTTTGAGTTTTTGGTTATGTCATTTGGTTTAACCAATGCACCTGCTACATTTCAGTCATGAATGAATCACATCTTTCATAGGCAGTTGCATAAGTTTGTGTTGGTGTTCTTTGATGACATTTTGATATACAGTAAGACTTGGGAAGAACATCTCCAACATATTGATGAAGTATTGGGAATCATGGAAGCACAGTCATTGTTTGCTAAGGCATCCAAGCGTGAGTTTGGTATGACAAAGATTCTCTATCTTGGGCATGTGATTAGAGCCGATGGAGTCAGAGTTCATTAGGAGAAGATACAGATAATTCTGGATTGGCCACCCCCTCGAAACATTTCAGAATTGAGAGTCCATTTCATGGATTATGTTGCTACTACAAGAGGTTTGTAAAAGGGTTTTCATAGCTAGCAGCACCTCTCACAAATCTCACTAAGAAGGGAGCATTCAGTTGGTCAGATATGACTCAGATTGCTTTTGACAAACTCAAGGAGGTGATGAGTTCATGTCCAGTGTTGGCACTGCTAGATTTCACATAGCCTTTTGTATTGGAATGTGATGCATTAGGAACAAGCATTGGTGTAGTATTGATGCAGAATAGACATCCTATTGCTTTTGAAAGCAGGAAGTTGAGGAATGCAGAAAAACTCTATTCCACATATGACAAGGAGATGCTCACCATCATGCATGCATTGGCGAAGTTCAGGTAGTATTTGGTGGGTAATCGATTTGTGGTTAGGATTGATCACAATAGTCTAAGGCACTTTTTGTCGTAGATGGATTTGAATGAGAGGCAACAGAAGTGGGTGAGAAAGATTCAGGCATATGATTTTGATAGAGTATGTGAAGGGAAAGAATAATGTTGTTGTTGATGCTCTATCCAGGAGACCTACTCTTTGCTTAATGTCAGAAGTTTCAACGGATTGGAAGTCTCATCTTTTGGTTGAGTATTCCAAGAACAAATTTGCTTGTGAGATCATGGATGGTAAGATTCAGGATGACAGGTACAAGGTGATTGATGATGTGATCTACTACAAGGATATGATCTACTTGGTTCCCGAGTTGAAGTTGAAGGAGAAAATTTTGAGGGCCACTCATGATGATCCACTTGTAGGGCATCCAGGTTCCTTCAAAACCTACAGGCAGGTGAGAGAGATTCTCATAGAAGGGTCTCAAGGATGATGTCTTGCAACATGTCAGAGAATGTTTGGTTTGCCAACAAAACAAGCCAGAGCACACCTCCCCCGTAGGATTTCTTTAGCCATTGCCCATTCCAGAGCAAAGGTGGGAAGGTATTTCAATGGATTTCATCACAGGTCTACCGAAGGCAAGGATTGCATATTTGTTGTAGTTGACAGATTGACTAAGTATGCACATTTCTTTGTAATCTCATCAGAGTATTCAACACTATAGGTTGTAGAGTTGTTTTTCAAGGAAGTGTTCAAATTGCATGGACTACTGAAGACCATTGTCAGTGATAGGGAAAATAGGTTCCTCAACATATTTTGGCAGGAGTTGTTCTAAATGTTAGGAATAAAGTTGGAAACGAGCACGAGCTTTCACCCTCAGATAGATGGACAAACTGAGATTGTGAACAAATGGGTTGAGGGATATCTTCGCAACTATGTTGCAGGGCAACAATGTGCTTCGATCAAGTGGTTGCACTTGGGTGAGTATTGTTACAATAGCACCTATCACACGTCAATTGGCATGTCACCTTTCAGGGCTTTGTATAGCTATGATGCTCCATCATTGTTAGACTTGGCCTTGGAAAATTGTAGATCTAGAGTGAAGGATTTGATGCAGGACAATCAGGACATCCTTAAGGAACTTAAGGATACTATGCAGCAGGCTCAAAATTAGCATAAGATGTATGCAGATAGACACCGAATTGAGAGGACTTTTGAAGTTGGTGACTTGGTTTTCTTGACCTTCATCCATATAGACAGTCGCCATTGAAGAAGAGTGATGCAGATAAGTTGAAGCCGAGATTCTATGGTCCCTACAAGATTTTGAGGAGAGTTGGTGAGGTTGCATACGAGCTTGAGTTATCGGCGGAGAGCAGAATTCACAATGTTTTTCATGTGTCATGCCTCAAGAGGGCATTGGGACAAAGGGTTGTTTCTTCGCTTGATCTTCTACCTCTGGATGAAGAGGGCACTTTGGTTTTGGTTCCTGACAGCATTTTGGAAACAAGGGAGTGACATTTGAGGAACAGGGTGATCTGTGAGTATTTGGTTAAATGGAAAGACTTGCCTTTGGAAGATGCGACATGGGAAGGAGAATAGATTCTGCAGCATCCAAATTTGTCATTGCTTGAGGGCAAGCAATCTCGGAAAGGGAGGACTATCATGTCCCCATTTCCAGTATGATCACCGAACAGAGGATGGAGTTAGCCTATCCTCATTCCCGTAGACTAATTCGACAAAACAAGGGAATATTCTAGTTGAGCTAAGGATTGGAAAGATAATTTTGCTTAGAGGCTTGGAAAATAGAAAGTTGTTCTATAGAGCTCAGTCAGTGTCCGACACAATTAAAAAAATGAATTAATATGACTTTCACATTAATTATCAAAAGGGAAAATAGATGAAATATTACTCCATGCTAAACACCCAGGAGAGAATGAGACAATAAATTAAATAATATTATTTAATATAGGCGCCATCCTTAGAGGAATAAAACATTCGAAAAATAATAAAATGAGCCTTGCCTAGGTGGTGCCCATCTTGGAGATTGAAAATATAAAATATTACTCATGAAGAGTGGCGCTCACATTGGAGAATGTGCTAAATTCATAAAATATGGATAGTGGAGGTTGGCGCTCATCATTGGAAGGATAAATTCAATAAAATAGTGCATTGGCCTTGGATGCCATCCTTGGAGAAGCAAATATTTCAAATAAGGAGGAAAAAAGGACAATTTAAATTATTGTCAACTTCATCAACTAAAGAAAAAGAATCCAAGTATAAATCAAGCATGAAGGAGCTCATTTGCACATCACAAACCTTTTGCATAGTTTGGCATTTATGCTTGGCATTTCATTTGCTACAGTGGAGACGGATTCACACGAGTTCGCAATTTTGCTACATTGAAGATTTCGTTTGAACTTCATAGAATTGCCTATTCGTCATTGGGTGGGAGACCATTGTTGAAGGTTGTTGGAGAGTTGCATTGAAAGGTTGGATTGAAGGTTGGTTCATCGACATCATTTGCGAGGAGAGCCGAATCTTCATTTGCATTCGCCGGTTTACATTGTTGAAGATCTTCACTTGAGCGCCGATTCTTGAGGAAGGAACATCCATGCTTGGGCGCCGATTTGAAGGAGGATATCCATCATTGGGTATCAATTGTGAAGGCTCGCGGGTCTGTTACATATTAGATTGGTGTCATACACCAACAAATCCATCTCAGGCCGGAGAAAATTCCCTAGCCTCCGCCTAGAGAGTGGTATTTACACTATGGGAGATAGCGCTACATGCTAGAGGCATCCGCCCTAGCCATATGCTCATCGAAATCCTTGTGGACTGCATATAGCCGCTGGCGTCATCATTATATAGACCGATCTGCATTCCAAAGGCAGTGAACATTATTGGATATCAGGCGTCATCATTAGAAGCTCAGCGATCAGCTCACAATAGTCTTGGGTATCAATTTGCATTGCATTTGATCATTGATTGGTATGTAAACATCACATTTCATAACTACGTTTTGTAATAGCAGTTTCCACAATTGTTTGGCTGTCCAAAAGCCATCATCTTTGATGTAATTGAAAAATTGCAAGGTCTGATTGTAACAGCTAGATCTGAATAGTTTCAATAGCTATTATTTTCATTGTAATATGCAAACTCAAGTTGTAATTGAACGCTGCCAATATCTATCTATTATAGATTGCATTTGTTAGTTTATAGTTCATGATTTTCCAAGACAATTTAGAAAGGTGTAGTAGTGAATTCAATTTTCAGCCCTAGGGTTTATTTGTGAAATTGCAAGATTTGGGAAAAAAACAATTGATACAAACCTAGAACGGGACATGATATCATACAGTTATAAACTTGGGAAGGGAGTTAAATTGTTTGTAAAGATTCAATGACCTCTTTATCTTGGATTATTACTCTCTAAAGGTTGTTACATAGACACAAAAGTCTAAAGCAAATTTCTTTGAGTTTGAGGCATGTCCTAATTAAGGACCAGAAGAACGCTAGTCAATAACAATACTCAGAAAACTCAGAAATCTACCATTTTAAACAGTTGAGTAGTTGTTGGATAGTTTTGTATATATTTTAGAATATAAAAGTTGGCTTCTTGCCTGCAAAATAGTCTATAAGGTTCTAAGAACACACCAATTTTTCTTGTGTTTGGTTTTTCTATGTAAATATTTGAGCTTGGAGCTTGAAACCGACCAACATTAGAATTTGATTGCCAACTATGTAAGGTACATTCTTTTCGGAACTGCCATTTTAACCTGTGTATAGGAAATGTGCTCGCCACTTCATATAGTTGTGAGTTAAGACTAGAACATATTTTCTCGGTTGTCTTTATTAGACTTTGAGGAATCAGATGTCAATTAACATAAATTGGAAAGGCCTATAGCATACGATTGTGTCTAAATTCTTATATGAGCGCCAATACAAATCCCAAGGCTTATGTAGCCAAACTTGCTTCGAGTTTGTTTTTAGCCTCATTATATCTCCTTAATGTTCCAACTTTTAGATGCCAATGATAAGCTTAGACATGATATATTACAAATTTTCTATAGGGTTATGCATTGGGCAAAGATAAATGTTAATCTCACATATTAGATTGTGTAAACAAAGTTTTAGAATGAACTTTACAAGAGTGCACGATGCCCACTAGAAAATGTTATAAGATTAACGATAGTTCAAGGTATAATAGTTGTAATGAGGTTAACATAAAGATAACCTTTAGAGTGTACTCTGTGGGAGAACGGGTGAACAATTTATCTTTTATGTTTAACATAGTTGGATTTGGGGAGCTATATGATGTAGGGGCATTCAAATTTATAAGCAATCTTGTATCATCAGCAATATAATTGTTGGGAGCTATATGATGTTGGAAATGTTGTCATTGATGTCAAGAAGGTATTCATTATTGTTATCATTGATGAATAGACGAGAGTATAGGAAATGGTTGCCATTGATGTCAAAGTAGCAATATCAATGAATGCAAGATGGAATCGTCATCATCGAGTTACATTCAGTGGCATATCTAAAGTAAGTTGGATTAGTTTTATAAGGCGAATTGGATCAGCTATTGAGCAGAGATACAAGATTGATAAAGAATATTGATGGATCACAGTGAAGTTCAAATTAAAGATTTAAACCTAGGCCGACTTCCTTGAGACAAGTTGATGATTTGAAGGTTTACAAATGAATACTATGTTGACCTATTTAACAGATATTGAAGTTTAAGAATGGTTTATGAGAATGAGGACTATGGAAGAGAAACAAAAATGATATTATATGGGCTGACTTTACGAAGACAAAGACATAAAAGGAAGTTTAAACAAAAGCATTTAAAATGATATAAAAACCAGTGATTTCCTTAAGCGCCAAAGATAAAAGTTTAAATTATCTTTAGTAAAGCCTAGTTGACTCCTTTGTTAGCGCCAAAATTGGGAGTTTAAAGTTTAATAAATAACATTTAATGAGGGTGACCAAATAATTGAAGCGCTCAATATAATAAGATCAAAGGAAAACATGAAGTGAGCAATCAATTTGAAAAGGAGCATTAGAAAGTAGCGAAGATTATTTAGAGATGGCCAACTAATTTGAGGAAGGTGCACTCCTCACATGGGTTGGGCTTAAATAGCACACCCTAAGCTTTGACTTGCTTGGGTGGGGCTTGCTTAACCCGTCTATTTCCTAACCCAAGGATCATTTATTAACAGTTATAGTTGATGTCAAGTGCGGAAGTTGTTGGTGATCACAGCGTGATAAAACAACCCACCCGTAGCAGTTTACGGGTACCACCGCCCAGTTTAAATTCAAACCCACTTCTGCACTGTGAAACATTGGTGGATGCATGCAGAAGACATTGATGTCCTCACGAGGCAGTGGCACTGTTTCACCATATGATACAAACATGTTTACATCCTGATTAGTTTTCTTTTGTAGCGTACTCCCAGCCTGTGCCAAAATGGGAGATTTCGAACAGGGTATGGACATCCAGGATAAAGGATACATGAATTTTCTCAGTTGTTGTAGCTATAACTACCCTAGTAGACATGTATGAAAAATGTGGAATTATAGACAAGGCTCGTGAACTATTTAATCGAATGCCTCAAAGAAATGTGGTCTCATGGAATGCTACGATTGCAGGATATGCACAAAATGTGTTTGTTGAAAAGGCTTTAGAAACTTTCAAGCAAATGCAATTGGCAGGTGTAAAGGTAGACTCTGCAACCTTTTCCAGCATCCTCCTTGCCTGTGCCAAAATGGGAGCTTTCGAACAGGGTATGGACATCAATCACAGCATAAAGAGTAGAGGAAATTTGTCAGATATTCTAGCTCTGTAACTTCCCTGGTAGACATGTATGCAAAATGTGAAAGCATAGACAAGGCACCTGAACTGTTTGACCAGATGCCTCAAAGAAATGTGGTCTCATGGAATGCTATGACTATAGGATATGCACAAAATGGGCTTTTTGAAAAGGCTTTAGAAACTTTCAAGAAAATGCAATTGGCAGGTGTAAAGCCAGACTCTGCAACCTTTACTATCATCTTCCTTGCATGTTTCAAAATAGGAGGTTTGGTACAGTATGGAAAACTATCACATGATAAAGGATAGAAGAATTTTGTCAAATGTTGTGGCTATAACTACCTAGGTAGACATGTATGCAAAATTTGGAAGCATAGACAAGGCACGTGAACTATTTGGCAGAATGCCTCAAGGAGATGTCATCTCATGGGATACTATAATGGAAAGATATCCAAAATGTGAAGCATAGACAAGGCACATGAACTATTTGACAGAATGCCTCAAAGAAATGTGTTCTCATGGAATGCCCTGATTGCAAGATATGCACAAAATGGATTTTGTTGAAAAGGTTTTAGAAACTTTCAAGCAAATGCAATTGGCAGGTGTAAACCCAGACTCCAAAACCTTTGCTAGCATCCTCCCTGTCTGTGCCAAAATGGGAGGTTTCAAATAGGGTATGGACATCCATCACATGATAAGGAATAGAAGCATTTTGTCAAATGTTGTGGTTGTAACTGCCCGGGTAGACATGTATGCAAAATGTGGAAGCATGGAAAAGGCAATTGAAATGTTTGACAAACTACCTTAAAGAGATGTCATGTCATTGAATGCCATGATGGAAAGATATCCAAAGTGTTGAAGCATAGACAAGGCACATGAACTGTCTGACAGAATGCCTCAAAGAAATGCGTTCTCATGGAATGCCCTGATTGCAGGATATGCACAAAGTGGATTTGTTAAAAAGGCTTTAGAAACTTTCAAGCAAACACAATTGGTAGGTGTAAATCTAGACTCCACAACCTTTGCTAGCATCCTCCTTGCTTGTGCCAAAATGGGAGGTTTGGAATAGGGTATGGACATCCATCAAAGGATAAAGGATAGAGGAATTATATCACATGTTGTAATAGGAAATATACATATACATTTTTTTTACCTATTACTTTGGTTATTACGACACATTGAGAGATGCTATTAAAATGAATTCTCACAAAGAGATTGTAATGTAAATTCTAATCATCACGTCCATTCTCCACATGAAATATTTTGATATTAGAGTTAGAGTTTCATATCTACTTTCAAGACATGTATGTATACATGCATTCAACTTTACACTCAACACTCTCATTTTGATTCTAACTAAATGTTTACATAGGTTTGCCACTTCTATACAGACACTAATATATTTAGTTAGAAGCATAGATTCTAATTTGGGTAGAAGTAAAACTTATATTTTTGTTTAGAGACTTGTTCACATTTACTAGATGTCTGCATGCAATGATTGAATCTCTTTTGGGAGGTTTAGGACATCTTGCTTTCACTACCCTAGGAGCAGTGCAAAATAAATTTTATAAGCCATAAAGTACATACATCAATACGTTTTTTCAACTCTTTGAGCACAAATAAATAACAACCTTCTTATAACTTGTTTCATACAATATTCAAAATGAAGAGAAGAAGGTTCTTCCAAGATCCCATAACTCTAAGCTTCTAGCTAATGGGAGAAATGCTACCTCTCAACCATGTGGAACCACAAGGTCCACCCCACCTTGCTTAGGAGAGTGATACACATGGGAACATGCACACACCATTCAAAAAATAGAATCATGTGGCCACATAAACAAACACATACATGCAAGAGTATTCTCAAAACATAAGTGCAACTCTCAAGAATTACAAGGAGAGGTAGGTGAAGCAAGACCATGGAGTGTCTTTTCCCAAGGACCTCCAAATCCATTTGGCGAGTTTAATGGAGAAATATTAAGGGTTTCAATCCACACTCCATGCCTCCTAAACATGTTAAAGGCATCAAACCCTCATAGGTGACTCTTAATGAGGTGTCAAACTCTCATTTACACAAGTAAATCACCATACTTGGAATAAAACACTTTCTTTTTGAGTTTGAACACATTTAATGTAAGGTTCATCCTTTTTAAATACAAGCAACATACTCTTAAATTTATACATATATAAATCATTAGAACTCCATTAAAACATTCTAAAGCTTTATTTCCAAGCACAAAGAAAGGAAACTGTTAAGAATTTTTTTAACACACTCATGAACACATTCATTACAAGAATCATTTCATTTGATCATGAAACACAAAGGAAATATCAAAATAAATGCAAGGGAATAAAGGTCCTGCCTCTAAAATTCTAAATCTTTCCAAAAAAAGATTCATAACTCTATTCTTTCTTAAGCACAATCCTTGCCTTTTCCAAACTCAAGCATGCATTCCCTAGCTCTAGATCTATTCTTTAGCACAAGAAATCTCTCTCAAGAGCTCAAGAACACTATGCTCTTTCTCTTTTCTCTTCTCTAATCTCTCTAAACTAAAACATGAAAGTGAATAATCAAATCCAAAAGTGTATGCCCCTCTCCTTAGCCTATCGCAAAGGTTAAGAAAACTCAACTCACCTCTCAAGTCCTCACTAATCAAGATCTCAAGAATACTATTCTTTCTATTTTATCTTCTCTAATCTCTCTAAACTCAATGTTCATGAAATTGAATAATCAAATCCAAAAGTGTCTACCCCTCTCCTTAACCTATCCCAAAGGTTAAGGAAACTCAACTCACCTCTCAAGTCCTCACCAATCACAAGGCGACAAATGTCCCTTCTCACCCAAGAAATTCAAAGGTCAACAATGACATCTTTGAGGAGATAAATGAAACAATAAAGAAAATAAAAGATAAATATCTCTAACCCATAACCATAAAATACAAATGCAAGTAGTGGAGACAAACTCCTACAACACATTGAAGGCTCTTACAAAATCATACATGTGTCATGTGAAGAGCACATGGTCTTCAAAAATCTCTTTCCAAAATCATAAATACATCTCTAATAAATACATGAAAATATGTAATCTGAATGGCCAACTAGGGATTTCTATAAGCCTTCAGATTATTTTGAACATATCTGCTACTATCCATAAGTCAAAATTTGCATTCAAATGAAAGAAAAGTCATTTTATGATGTCACTAAAATTTAATATTCATACAAATCCGGTTCTACATTTATCAAATTGAAACTAACCAAATCCTTATCACATGCCCACTAGAATTAACCTATAATTATTACCTTACAACCCACACTTGAAAGTATGATTCTTGAAGACAGTTGAATGTGCTACAAATCGTCATATTGATTGGTTGGTACATAAACTAACAACAAATGTTTATGTCTATTATTGGTGGACACAAGTCAATAAGAAACATGGTTTCTATAGGAACTTTGATATTGAGAAGATTGAAAACACATCTTGGGTTCGAGCCTAGCAAATTATAGATAGCCATGTTACGTTCAATGACACTAATGATCACATAGCATGGGTGACAAGTGAAAGCAATCCTTGTTTTCGATATGAGGTGTATAGTTCCTTGCCGTATCTATCTATGTTCTCTCGCAATTTCTCAATGCAAGGATATATGTGTAAGCATGTCATCAAGGTAAACTTGATGAGGGAGAGACAACATCTATCTGACAACTTGCATGTAGACCTTGATAATATTTCTGGTATAGTTGCATCTATAGAAGAAGGATGTGCCACCAGTGTCTCTAAACATTTGGTAGTTGACAAATAAGATTTTTTTGTTCTATTGGTATATCATTCTTTGCAAAACATGTGTTTAAAGTGAGTCACAATGTCAATGGAGGAAACAATTAATGAATTTGATGGGATTGGAGGTAATGAAAATTGCGAACTCTTGGAGGATTATTGTGTGCATACGCAGGTGATGTTATAACCACATTTTGCTCATTCCAATTCTTGTTAGTATGATTCATAATTTCTGAAATGTGTCTATTTTTGTTTGTAGACCATTGACAACAGAGATGGACATGCAAAGATAGAAATGAAGTTGCAACTAACAAACAAGTTTTAGGGAATTTTGACTCACACATCTAATATGGAAACACTTACTTTCATTGATAAGATTTTAGAGGACTTGTCAAACAAGGTCAAAAGTAGACACATCTCATCCCATCTTGGATTAGACCATCTAAGTTTGCATCCATTTCGCCTTATACAAGATGGATTTGGTCACACTCTTCTTCGACAAAGAGACTTGATCAAGTGCATGAATGTGAGGAGAAGGTCGAGTATCTCCAACAAAACACCTATGTATGGTTTGATGATATCGATAGGGCAAGCAAACGAGACAATGATCATACTCAGTCCAATGAACATAATTTTGACATGGTTTATGAAACGGGGTTTGCAAGCATGCAAGACAATGTAGCAAACACACAATATTTAATTGAAAATGCATTGTATAGTGTCATCACACTTTTTAGGTGTGTACTAGAAGCATTTTAAAGACTTTGGAATGCTATAATGCTATTTTGCATGTTACAAACATAATAAGAATGTTGGTCAATATCTAATTGGTTGAATTGGAGGATGGAAAACTATTATAGTGGATTAGGACCAAGTAGTAGTATGAAAAATGCTATTTATATATTTTAAAATTGTATTGGCATAATTTTCTTTCATTCAAGCTTAAATGTAAGTATTCATGAGGTAGACATGTTATTTTCCTTTTGATATACTAAAGTTACATTACATCAAATGCACAGGACATACAATTAAGTGTCAATTTATGAAACATTTGAATGCTTAGTATTGGGTTAAAAATGTGTTCTTTGAAACATAGACAAGTGGCATGCCTTAACACTTTTCTTGGTAGGTTCTTGCTAAAGGAATGCTATCATGTGTAACTAGCTCATTATGTAGACAAACTAAAATTTTGAACCCTAACCTTGTTAGCATATCTTATATTGAGATGGTCTACAAAAATAAAAATGGTCCTTGAGAGATTATGTTCAGAACAAATATTTCTTAGTAGATTGTATTCTTGTGTGTCAATCTCAATATTTGCAACAAGGCCAATTATGTATCAATATATGCAACATTTTAATGCTAATTTAATTAGCACTAACCTACTAGAAATGAATTCTAATTTGGTTAATGTCATCATTATAACTTATGTTACACTCCATTCTGTTTTGCTCGTATTTAGTCATGCCTTTGCCTCTTGTATGCATTAATCTAAGAATAAAGTTTCATATTAATGGTTTTCGAAGAAAAATCTACACAAAAGAATTGAAAGTGTTATTATTGTTCAACCATTTTTTTTCAAGATCTCAGTGTGACATCCCTACAAGATCTCCTGAACAAATGTTTCTACTTCTTGCATTGGTGGTAGATAGGGTTGACAACTATAATTTCAAAATATTCTATTTCTTTACTTAGGGCATTGAACAGAAATACTAAACTAGTTTCAACCTGAGACTCTAGCTTTATCAAAACAAGTTTAGTATTTCTATGCAATTATCATTATATAGCAATAAGTTGGAGCCCTTTTTTGATGACCTATCATTGCTATGTGAATTATCTTTTGTCTACCAATTTTGCAAGGCCATAAATATTTTCTTTCTGATGTACTAGAGTTAAATTACATCAAATACATAAAATAAGCAACTATGAATCAATCTATGAAACATTTTAATATTTAAAACTTGGTTTAAAATGTGTGTTTTGTTCATGTTGACCCTATGTGTTTAAAGCCTCTCACAATATTTCAAGATGTATTTTTTGCATTAGTGCTTTGTTGTGGCTTTCTATATACTTGGTGACCATTAGTCCTCTCAAACCAATGATTCATTGATTTATTACTCCATTTTCATGGTGCAATCTTATGGTTTCATTTGTAGTTGTATACGGTCCTACAGATCTCCTTGCGCACTCTTACGAATTGTTGGATAAAATCTCACTCAATAGCTAATGCAATCATATCATTATAGGATGTTTTTTTGTCTCCTTCGCCTTGTACAAATCATTTAATCTTCCACATCAATGCTTGATCTCATGATCCCGCTTCATAGATCTAACACATATAGATTTTGATATTGGGCCCCACTCCTTTCCAACTCATCATGACAGAGCCAATGGCACAACTCCTAGAACTAAGTGCTATTATCTTTGGTTTGTCTTGCACCAACCATTAGATTTATTTTGGATCCAACAACTCATAAAACTTGATGCTCTCTTTAAACTCTAGCAAATCCTTGAGGTGTGACGACCATTGAACTCTTTGACACCACTTTTAATCATTCAACCATTACTCCTCTCCCCTGATAATGTGAGTTTTCATTCTTTAGCTTGCACCCACCAATCATTATGTTATCTCACTTCCTCCCTATACCCACCTTTGTGTCATAATTTTATGGAGATAGGGAAAATGGTCTTAGGCCCACCTTGTGATGACTCATCCATAGTTGGTCAATAGAACAATGATAAATCCTATTAGACCTTGACATCATCTCAAGTTAAATAATATATAATGTTTTTTATTTATGTGATTGTCGATAACTATCTATTATCATTGAAGGATGGATTTAATTTAATTATATGCTTGATACAATTTGCATGTACAACCTTCTTGAAGAAATAATCAATTGTTTGCACCTAATTTCAACAACCTTTGTTAGAAGTACAAAATCTATAAGTTAATTCTGAAACTTTTGGCAACATATATGTGGTTAATGTTTAGTAGCATATATGTGGTTTTCTAAAATGTGTGGCAACATATCTTTTGGTATAATAAAAATGTGAAAGCGAATAATTGTTTTGATGCAAGTTCAAGAAAGATGTCGTATAATGCACGTGCATGGGTGTCTAGTTGGTTGTCCAACTATCATTGGTGTCTTCCATGGAATGTCCTCCTTCATATAGAGGAATTGAGTGTCCCCTATTGGTTGAGGGACAAGATGGTGAATAAAATAAATACAAATGGACCAAGGACTGATCAAAGGCAATTTGATAACTATGCTAGAATGTTTAAAAATTGTTTACTTATGACAACTAATTTTTATTAAATATTTTTTTACAAATGTTTAAAAACTATACACACAATGTATCCATGACTAAATTCAATTTTGAAAGGATTAACAAATGTTCTTGGAATAGTGTTGATGGGTATGGCAGTGTTTTTAATTATGTGTGGAAAATGCTTCAACCTTAGACATATGTAATCTTTGCACTTATTTATTTGAATTAAATTATTTGCATATTCATGTGCCATTAACCAATGTTAACCATGTATTTCTAAGCTTCTAGGATAACATGGTTTGCTATGTGCATCCCCTTGATATGTATGGGTGAGCATACATCATTTTCAAAATGAGAGTGTTGAGTGTAAAGTTGAATGCATGTATACATACATGTCTTGAAAGTAGAAATGAAACTATAATTCTAATATCAAAATATTTCATTTGGAGAATGGACGTGACGATTAGAATTTACATTACAATCTCTTTGTGAGAATTCATTTTAATAGCATCTCTCAATGTGTCATAATAACCAAAGTAATAGATAAAAAAAATGTATATGTATATTTCCTACTACAACATGTGACATAATTCCTCTATCCTTTATCCTTTGATGGATGTCCATACCCTATTCCAAACCTCCCATTTTGACATAGGCAAGGAGGATGCTAGCAAAGGTTGTGGAGTCTGGCTTTACACCTGGCAATTGCATTTGCTTGAAAGTTTCTAAAGCCTTTTCAACAAATCCATTTTATGCATATCCTGCAATCAGGGCATTCCATGAGAACACATTTCTTTGAGGCATTCTGTCAGACAATTCATGTGCCTTGTCTATGCTTCAACATTTTGGATATCTTGCCACCATGGCATTCCATTAGATGACATCTCTTTGACACAGTCTATCAAACATTTCAATTGCCTTTTCTATGCTTCCAAATTTTAAATACATGTCTATTGGGGCAGTTACAACCACAACATTTGATAAAATGCTTCTATTCTTTATCATGTGATGGATGTCCATACCCTATTTGAAACCTCCTATTTTGGCACAGATAGGGAGGATGTTGGCAAAGATTATGGAGTCTGTCTTTACACTTACCAGTTGCATTTGCTTGAAAGCTTCTAAATCCTTTTCAACAAAATCCATTTTGTGCATATCCTGCAATCAGAGCATTCCACGAGAACACATTTCTTTGAGGCATTCTTTTAGACAGTTCATGTGCCTTGTCTATGCTTCACATTTTGGATATCTTGCCATTATAGTATTCCATGAGATGACATCTCTTTGAGGCATTCTACCAAACAGTTCACGTGCCTTGTCTATGCTTCCACATTTTGCATACATGTCTATCTAGGTAGTTGCAACCACAACATTTGACAAAATTCTTCTATCCTTTATCATGTGATAGTTGTCCATAATGTTCCAAACCTCCTATTTTGAAACATGCAGGGAAGATGCTAGGAAAGGTTGCAGAGTCTGGCTTTACACCTGCCAATTGCATTTGCTTAAAAGTTTCTAAAGCCTTTTCAACAAGATCATTTTGTGCATATCCTGTAGTCATAGCATTCCATGAGACCACATTTCTTTGAGGCATCTAGTCAAACAGTTCAGGTGCCTTGTCTATGCTTCCACATTTTGCATACATGTCTACTAGGGAAGTTACAGCTACAATATCTGACAAATTTCCTCTACTCTTTATCCTATGATGGATGGCAATACCCTATTCGAAAGCTCCCATTTTGGCATAGGCAAGGAGGATGTTGGACAAGGTTGCAAAGTATGGCTTTATACTTGTCAATTGCATTTGCTTGAAATTTTCTAAAGCATTTTCAAAAAATGCATTTTGTGCATATCTTGCAATCGTAGCATTCCATGAGACCACATTTATTTGAGGCATCTGATCAAACAGTTCACGTGCCTTGTCTATGCTTCCACATTTTTCATGCATGTCTACCAGGGTAGTTACAACTACAATAGATGACAAAATTCATGTATCCTTTATCATGGATGTCTATACCTTGTTCGAAACCTCCCATTATGCAACAGGCTGGGAATACGCTGCAAAAGAAAATTGATCCAGATGGAAACTTGTTTGTTGCATATGGTGAAATAGTGCCACTGCCTCGTGAGGACATCCATGTCTTCTAGACGCATCCACCAAGAATTTACAGTGCGGAAGTGGGTTTGAATTCAAACTGGGTGGTGATGCCCGTAAACTGCTATAGGTGGGTTGTTTTATCATGTTGTGACTGCCAACAGCTTAGGGACATCCACCAAACTTCTACACTTGACATCAATCGTAAATGTTAATAAACAAACCTTGGGTTAGGGAATAAATGGGTTAAGCCGGCCCCACCCAAGCAAGTCAAAGCTTAGGGTGTGTTGTTTAAGACCAGCCCCTCACATGAGGACAAAACATCCCACTAAAAGACAAATTTGATCTTATATACAAATGGAGTTATGCCAAGAGGTGCGATTAGAGAAGTAAATGAAGAGTTGCATTGGTAATGAAGAGACGCATTCCTTCATAGGGTTTGTTGTTGTTCTATGTTATATAAAATGCCATTTGTGATGTGTGATAGAGTATGGGAGTGTGAAAAATAAAAAGTATATCAGAAATACACTTTTAGATCTGCATATGAGGAAGATAAAAGAGAAGAAGATTATGCAGATATAGATGAGGGTGTTAATGTAGATATAAAAGAAATCTATGTAGAGATAAAGGAGAAGATTGTGCAGAGATAAAGTAGAAGATAGTACAGATATAGAGAAGAAGATTATGCAGATATAGAGGAGGGATTTATGACAGATCTATAGAAAAGTGTAAAGGCAGATTTGAAGAGGAGAACTTGTAGATTTAAGTGTGATTGTTCATCATCCATTGAAGACGACATTCAAAAGAAGATATTGATCCTAATCCGTAGAAGGTTGGTGCATTGACAAGAGCTTGGTGTCTCTTACCAGGTTGGTGCTCAGTTGCAGGGATTGGTGTCTCTAGTGGGTTGGTGCTCACGAATTCTACAAGAAGGGATTGGTGTCTCTAGTGGGTTGGTGCTCACAAATTGTACAAGAGGGGATTGGTGTCTCCTGTAGGTTGGTGCCTACAAACCGTGTAAGATATATATATATATGTATGTATGTATGTATGTATGTATGAATGTATGTATGTATGTATGTATGTATGTATGTATGTATGTATGTATTTTTTTTCCGTGGTTTTCTCCTGTAAGGGTTTCCACGTAAATCTTGTGTTCTCTTTATGTTGCATAATTGATAGATCTTGTGTGATTGGTATTGCTAAGGTTGTTAAGATTTGAAAAAGTAAAACTTTGCCTTATACTGATTCACCCCCCTGTCAGTATAAGTGTGTGTTCTTCACTTAACATACAGATAACCTTTAGAGTGTACTTTGTGGGAGAATGGGTGAACAATTTATCTTTTACGTTTAACATAGTTGGATTTGGAGAGCTATATGATGTAGGGGCATTCAAATTTATAAGCAGTCTTGTATCATCAACAATATAATTTATATTATATAAAATTGTTACTTTTAAGTTTTGATGGTTGTTTGTTTGGTAGATTTTTTGTCAAACATGCACACTCAGAAGGTTGTTACAAGTTCCTTACATGTATTCTCCAAGGGCAAAACTTACCTGTAAAAGTGCTCCAAGTTAGCTATAAGAGTTAAGTTTTGCATCTAAATAGTATATGGTGTCTTGAGGGGTGCTTTCCCAACTTCATGCAGGTCAGTGGGGTGACATTC